>JAEQBH010000567.1:0-645000 GCA_016808115.1 Tetrastigma voinierianum
TCCCTAACTCTCAATTGATGAATCCGCGCGGTCTATCTCGAGTAGACCTCACCTCACCGATCAACAAGTCATCAATCCTCGATAATGCATACCTATTCTGATTGAACCCTGTTCAACTGTCTCGACCGATGCATAGTCTAAGGGTCTTATCCTTCTTCTTCGCGAAATAACCCGAGAGCCCCATGGTGAAGTGCTCGACGACGAAACCCCGCCTAGCAACTCCTATATCTCGGGACTCGAGCTCCCCAGAATTAACCGACGCCATCCTATGCGGAGTCATAGAACGGGCGATGCAACAGATGTAACCAGCCCACATCCCCCAGGAGAGACCCCAGCTCATCCTAAAATATCCTCGTCTCGCAAACCACCCGAGGTATGTATATGTGAAAATATGGCCAAGGAGTGAATGGTAAATACCAAAAATCGGGATGGAAACAAAAGTAAGTATACTCAAAATTGAAATGAAAAAGTATACCAACACTCAACCCCTTTTCCGCTAGTGCACCTGCTCCATGTAATAAAGTGGACTCTGTCCTGATGACTCCACGAGGATGACTGAACACTTCTGATCACCCGATTACAAGCGGGGGCTCTTCACTATTTCTAGCGATCAAATAGGGGATGAGGAATAAATCACTTTAATCGAAACAAAACCCATTTAAACTAATCCTAAAAAATCTACCAAATAAACAACTACTTAATTATTATTCTAAAAAGGTATGAAGAGAGTCAGGATGGGGATAATATTTACAAACGCTTTGCATTTCTTGAAAGTGCAACATTTGTGAGTTGAATGCTAGATTTTGTCCAAGAGCAATGTAGTATAGCTTGGATTTCTCCATAACACCATACATTTCACTATCTAACACACCATATTCCTTTTTCAGATTACTTGTAAAATTTCGCACTCTTTTAAGATTCGATTGTTTTTTCTTTTTCACTTCACAACCATTTCTTATAATCGAAGAATTCTTAATACCCCCATAGACGTAGATAATGCAAGCCTTCTCCAATGTAAAGGGTATTCGCCCTTCAAATCTAATAAATTTATCTCTTGAATTCAGATCTTTTTGCTATCGGATCAAGATCCTTTCATTAGACTAGGAGAAACCTTGACAATCCAACTGATACATCATCTACTCAATCCTCACACCATGAGTAAATTGGGATCTATCAAAGTAATTTTCGTGAGTTCATTAGTTCCGGATATTAGTCTAACATACCCCTAAGTTACCGCTATTTACTTTAGGGAATCTCCATCTCTCGTGTCACTCGGGAGGGCCTCTCGAAATCGAGTAAAGATACAACTCTTTCGGGGTATATACTACTAATATTCGAACAGCCATTATATGAACAAGCACTAATTATATAAAATTCAAGATTCAAGCCCACAAAATAATCGAGGAAACCGCAAACTGGTCGTTCAACAATTAATCCCCAACCCTGAGGGTGTTTAATGTTCCATTACTCGGATTCCAATCATCACCAATCAAACAAAGGTGCAAGAAAATGAAGAAAGAAATCAAGAGAGACAAGCAGAAGAGAGAAAATCCAGATTTGAGCTTAAATCTTCGCCTCAACAGTAAATAAATTGAATATTTGAGTACAAAGACCGAAATCCCTTCTCAATAGAAATAAAAATCTCGCTTCTAAAACTACCTCTAAGATCTATTAAAAATAAAAATCAAGCAAAGAAAACTAAGAAAAAATGAGCAACTTAGAGAGAGAAAACCCATGAGAGAGAAAATCCGTGATTTTTAGCTTCAATATTTGTCTGAACCTTAGTAAAATCTGAATTCCTCGTTATACAAATAACTCGAAATCTCTTCAATAGAAACAAAAATCTCGCTTCTAAAACTACTCTAAAATCTAAAAACAAATCAAAATTCAGAGAAAAATCGGAAAATGGGGCGTTTAGAGACAGGTCCCATGAGAGAGGTGCTCTCCACTCTTCCCCCGCTTGCCTTTACCTAAAAACGAGTATATATATGGTCATAGGGTGAAATGGTTGTACCAGTCAAAACATCAAATTTCTACTTTTAGGTTTCCTCGCAATGTTCGTCGCGACACAAAGAAGTTTGCAACACCGCTTTTTTAGGTCGTAACCTTGCTTCCCGGTCGCGATGCTTTTGGTCGCGACACGCTTTTGGGGTCGCGACAGCTTTTGTCACGACACGCTTTGGGTTGCGCCGCGTACGCTTTGGTCGCGACACGCTGGGTCACGACGCTTGACAAAGAACTCGTTTTTTCTTCTCCAACTTGTCGTTACACCTCTTCGCTTAACTCAGATTTGGGCGTGTGAGCTCGTTGGAAAGTTTCTTTGAATGTAGAATACAACCATGAGGGAATTTGAACCATTTGTTGTTCCATATGGTACAGAAAAATTATTCTCTCCCAGTGGCGCATCGTGAGACTCTACACCCTTCTTTTGAAAATATATCGCTTCATTTCTTTCCAAATCACTTGTTTTTTCATCAATAATCCTACAAACCAAGTTTAGAGGAAATTTATGAGTTTTACATGAATATGGATATAAAATGCACAAAATACATGTGAAATGAACTCAAAACATGATAATTCTTGCACTCATCAAACACCCCCAAACTTGAAGTTTTTCTTGTCCTTAAGCAAAGAAAAGAAAGAAGTTGCTTGTCCCCAAGCAAATGAAAGAGAAGTGTTCATTTCACCCTTTTTATTTAACCAAAACCGAGTAATCAAGCTTTGCAAGGGGTATGTGATACGTGTCTCAAGAATCACCCTTACAAGGAATATAGAGAATATGATCAAGATAATTTATTCATTTTTTAATAGTGAATTAATCTCATAATAGACAATTTAGATCATGGTTCTCACTAATGTGTGTGTGTGTGTCTTCCCTATCCAAACAATTGCAAGCTGATGAGTTTATGAGAATTGAGATAAGTACGCGGATTCCTAAGATAATTTATTTAGGTTCCATAAAGCTCGTTGTTCTTATCACTCTCCACTAATGTAGGCACACACAACTCTCAAGATCACAGTCTTTATAAGCTTGTAATGTAAGCTCAGGTGGTGTCGAGTAGTCATTTTAGGTTAAAACTTACCCAAACATATATATTTTTCGCATTGATAGTTCCTACTCCATCCCGATTCTACCATCGCATAGTGACACTTTCAAACACCCTGCAATCTGTTTTTTCTAGTAGTACTACGTACCCTCATATCACCTTTTTGCACAAATTCTGCATTCTTTCAACAAACACCAAGAAGCCTTTTCTTTTAAGACAAGGTTATTAGATCCCCCTGCTTTCTACCAACCCCTTAGCGAGCTTTAAATCAATAGCTCCTGTCCAATCTGCTCAGGTGTCAGGTGTTACACACCCTCAGATTTACTCTGTTTCAGTGGAAGGAAGGCTACGAGGTTAGACTCACTCCCTCCTTGACTTTTATTGTATTTTTGCTTTTACATTTGATATTTTCTTGTTTTTTTTTTTTGACAACCCTTTTGGATTTTCAACTTAACTCATTTCAATACTTGAGTTATTTTCCTATGGAAAGTATCAACTCCCCAAACTCTCAAGCCCTCACCACATTTCTCAATTATGTTCAAATCCTCGTGTTATGGGTGAGTTTGGTTCTTTATTGAGGATATTGATGCAGAGAAGGTTATTGGTTTCAAACTTGGCTTTTTTTTATAAACAGAATTTTGGCTCTTAAGGCTCAACATCTTGGTACTAGAGGAATGCATATGCATATTAATGTGGTTAGCCAAAGACACAATCTTTCCAAGGATGGCCTATATCATTTCTCAATTGTCTGTTTGAGATTTCGCCTCGTTTCGATACACAGAACAAGTTCTAGAACCTATGGAGATCAAATTAGATGGATTCTCATAAACCTTTCTAACCTAAGCAAAAACCTGCCAAGGGTACTTAGTGACCACGTGCATGGATTTTGAGAAACCAATGACTAAACAGCCTACAAAGAGATAACTCATTAAGATTAAGTCCTTGATCTCTAACATTGTCCATATGCCGTGTTGGTTCATTTTATGGTCCTTATTGACATCACAACAACTCCAAGAAAAACTCAATTAACCTAATAAACTCTAACTAAAAAAATATACCAAACGGCTATAAAAGTTAGAAGCATCAAACAAAGTCATTATCCAGAAAAGCACTGGTAGTGCAATTTCATCCTCAAAGCTGTCATTTGAACATGTGGGTGTGGCATGATAAACTAACCAAAATAAACACCCCCAAACTTTGAGATGAACATTGTCCCACATGTCTAACAATGAGCAAAAGGAAGCAATAAAGTAAAAGGGCACAAAGAGAGTTGGGAAAAGTGAACTCCCTTTGTAGTCTTCGCCACTTTGAATAGGAACCTTGATGATTTTCGCATTACTGACATTGGTGTACTACCCCTTGATATACTCTTTTTGCTTCTTTTGGAGCCATGAAAGTGGCTTTGGCATTTTCTCAAACACTTGGTGTGCACCAACTTCTTTCTCACTCCCAATGAGTGAGTTTTGATTCTTCAAAACCTCCTTCTTCAATACATGCAACCAATAATCAACAATGATCCACAAAGGTCCAAAAACAAACAATCCAAGCACAAAAATTTTCTTTCCATTGTAATTCCTCTTGATGCTTCTGGAATGATGGATGGAAAATTAGGTTCAACAAAGGTAAGGTTGTGGGTTTGTGATGGGTTTTGAAGCTTGAAGATGATGGAGATGGATTTGGGAGGAATGTGATTTAGATTTGAGTGGATGGGAAATGAATTTGGAAAGTGGTTGAAAGTTGCAAGGTGGTTGAGGGAAAGAGTATGGCAGAATAGAGTATAAAAGTAGGAAGAAGAAAATGGGGTTTTAAAGGGTTAAAAGCTCGCTGTGACTGTGGTGCCGGGTCACGCGCCACTCCACAAAGACCCCCTGCGATCCAACTTGTTATACTCATATCTCCTCCATTTTTAGCTTCGAATTGATGTGTAAGGACCTCGCTGGCTTCAATGTAGAATGTTCTCATGGGATGAGGTGAACCATTTGGAGCCTCAATCAATACAGAAAAATCAGGAATGTTCAATGCGTCCAAAGGTGACATTTCCTCGACTCCTTAGGCTCTTGCTTCTGCCTCTGCCCATATCACTTGCTATCCTTCGCAAGTCCTTCATGCTTATATATTCTCAAAGTTCCTCCAATAAAGAACCCTAATGCTTTCATCGATGCTTAAACTCATCTCTTGTCTTCTACTCTCCTCAAGCATGAGATCATGAACCTTCCAACTTTATATTTCGCTCACTTGGTTCTTTTCATCTCAAAACCTCGAAATTTGATGAACATTCCACCCATTTTTTTTCACACTTCGGGGCACTATAATTACATCACCCACTTTCCAACTTCGCTTTGCTCTGCAAACTAGTCATGACAACATGTTGAGCTTCAAACTTATCTTATTCTGAAAACACTAACAACAAACACCGCCTGAATTTTCATCCAAAGAGCAAAAAGAAAAAAACAACAACAAATAAAATAACTAAAAAAATAGAAAAGAAAAGAGAATGGAGGAATCCTTATTACTTAGTTTAGGTTGCCTCCCAAGAAGTCGTCATGTTTAGAGTCCAACCTAGACCATTGGAAAATACTAGTGCTTCCATTTGACCAATCATTCATCTGGGAAAGGTACTTCCTCTTCATAACCATTCAGCTCAAGGATGCTTTCTTTCTGACTTTGAAGAGGGAAAGAAAACTCAAAACTTTAATTATGAGCCGGTAAGTTCGGCCATTAATTTCTTTCCAAAACAAGCCCCTCGTGAAGTGTGATGTAAACACATTTATGCTTAAGGGGACTGCTCAAACTGAGGCCTTGATTGAAGCAAGCCGCAGAATTTTCTACACATGGCTCTTCGTCTGGCCAAAGGTAATGGTTGGCAGTAGCTGAACTTTGCTTTCTCCTCACCCACAAGCAAGGTGAGCTCCCCCTTGTTGATGTCAATCCATGCTTGGCTTGAGGAAAGAAGTGGTCTTCTTAGTATATGAGAATTTTGTAGATCCCTTCAATGCCCCAAGTCACAAAATCCATGGGGAAGGTAAATGTGTCAATCTTCACCAAAATGTTTTCAATAGCCATTACTTCACTTACTTCTTCAAATTTCAGTTTATCCAATAATGACTCTTCATCATCTAAGTTGTTTAGGAGTGCCTTGTTCTCAATTTCCATCTCATTTTCACCTTCTTCCACAAATTTAGATAGAAAATTTCTAATACCATTTAAAGGAGTATAAATGCATTCATCGGGATTTGGCAAAGTGTTACTAGGAGAGGTCCTAGAGAATTTTCTCCCTTGAATGCCGTGACCAAGTGTCCTATTTGAGCTTCACATTTTTCAATCAGCACTATGTTGACTCGGAAGGCACATCTTAAATCTAAAATGCCATGAAGACTACTCATCTTCTCGCTCTCATCCATGTCATCGCATTCAGCTCCCAGCGCACTTCTTCTTCCTCCCGAAATGTGGGATTTGAACTCCTTGATAGCAATACCCTTGTTCCATGAGTGAGTCATCAGGAATTTTCGTCCAATTTATGAAGAAGTAGTTCAAGCTTGGCTTCTATGGAGACAAATCTATCTTCTTATTGAATGTTCCTCCATAAGTACCAACAACAAGAAGAAAAACAAAGAAAAATAAAGTACAAAATACTAATAAAAATTAACTATGAAACAAATCACAACCAAAAGATAAAAATAAAAATAAAAATTGCCTAAATTAGCAAATTACCCGTTTCAAAATGTCAATCAATGAGATAGAAAGTGAACGCGCTAATCCTGGCAACGACGCCAAAAACTTGTTAAGAGACCAAATGATGTATATGTGAGTATGGTCAAGGGAGTGAATGTGGTAAATACTTCAAAAACTGATTTGAAACAAAAGTGTACTCAAAAACCGAAATGAAAAAGTATTACCAACACTAACCCCTTCCAAGCAAGTGCACGGGTCGCGGCAAGGCCAAAGTGACTTCAAGAGTCCCGGACATCGCACTAATGAGGATTGGAGGTTCTTCAATTGGAATTCTGATCACCCTCGATTACAAGGGCTCTTCTCACTATTTAGGCTATCAAATAGATTTAGGAATAAAATCACTTTTAATTGAAACAAAAACTATTTGTAAAACTAATCCTAAAAATCTACCAAAATAAACAACTACTTAATTATTCTTAAAAAGGTATGAGTCACTAGGGATGGGGACGAGTATTTACAAAACAGTTTGCATTCCTTGAAAGTGCAACATTTGCGAAGTTGAATGCTAGATTTGTCGAAGCGATAGTATAGCTTGGATTTCTCCATACACCATACATTTCACTATCTAACACACCATATTCCTTTTCAGGACAAATGGGTCTAAATAGCTACTTGTAAAATTTGGCACTCTTTAAGATTTGATTGTTTTTCTTTTTCAATACTTCTATGACCATTTCTTAGGAGCGAAGAATTCTTGCCCCCATAGACGGGATAATGCAAGCCTTCTCCTGATATGTAATGAGTATCTCGTCCTTCAAATCGAATAAAATTTTCTCTCCTTTATTAGATCTATGCTAACACGGGATCAAAGATCCTTTCATTAGACTAAGGAGAAACCTCACGATCAACTAAATTGATACATCATCTATAGTGTAATCCTCACACCATGAGTAAATTAGTGATCTATCAAAGTAATTTTCGAGTTCATTAGTTCCAGTGTGATCTAACATACCCACCCCAGAGATTCTGGCTCTTTACTCTCGGGAATCTCATCTCTATGTCTTTCGGAGGGCCTCCTGGAAATCGAGTCAAAATCTGACTCTTTTTTGGGTATAAACTCTGTGGTATTCCGAGCAGTTCATTGTAGGCAGTACCATTTATATAAATTCGATATTCAAGCCCACAAAATAGCGAGAAAGCTATGAATCTGAATGTTCAACAATTAATCCCCCAACCACAGAGATTGTTTAATGTTCCATTACTTTGGATTCCAATCATCACCCAATCAAACAAAAAGTAAGAAAATGAAGAAAGAAATCGAAAGGAACGAAGAGAGAAAAATCAGATTTGAGCTTAAATGCTTAAGCCTCAGCAGTAAATAAATTGAATATTTAGTGCAGCCATGAAATCCCTTCAATAGAAATAAAAATACGCTCTAAAAACTACTCTAAGATTTATTAAAAATAATAAAATATGCGGCAAAAACTAAGAAAATGGCGGAGTTTAGAGAGAAAGCCCATGAGAGAGAAAATCCGATTTTAAGCATCAATCTTTGTTTGAGCCTTAGTAAATCTGAATCTCTATTACTCTGACAGAAATCTCTTCCAATAGAAATAAATACGCTCTTAAAACTACTCACAAATCAAACAATCAATACGTAGAAAGCTGGAAAATGGGCAGTCTAGAGAGAAGCCCCATGAGGCTCTCAATCTTAAAACGCCTCTTTTACCTAAGCAGTATATATGGTCTGAGGGTGAAATGAGCTTGAAATTAAGGTCAAAATATCAAATTACGGCCTTTTTAGGTTTTAACGGCGATTTTGGTCGCGACCTGCAGTGGCTTGTTGCAACATTGTTTTGGAATTACATAACCAAGTTTCTGAGTCGCGGCGGTTTTTGGTCGAGGCAGTTTTGGGGTCGCGACACGATTTTAAATTATGGCAGTTTTGGACATGACTTGTTTTTCTTCTCCAACTTGTCGAGGCTATAACTTCTTCGTTTTAACTCGGATTTGGGCTTGTGAGTACTCGTTGGAAAGCTCTTTGAATGTAGAATGCAACCATGATGGAATTTGAACCATATTTTGTTCCATATGGTACAGAAAATTCATCCTTCGATTGGCGTATTTGTGAGACTCTCGGTTGACTCTTCTTTTGAAAATATATTGCTCATTTCTTTCCAAATCACTTGTTTTTCATCAATAATCCTACAAAACCAAGTTTAGAGGAAATTTTATGAGTTTTACATGAATATGGATATAAAATGCACAAAATAACATGTGAAATGAACTCAAAACATAGATGAGTTTGCACTCATCCTTTCATCGGAAAAATTTCCTCACGACCTCGCAAACCACACGAGGTAGCGACTCATATCCCATCTCGCCTCGATCCCATTGGGGCTTTTAGCTAATAAGCCAGTCAAATTGCCCATGCCATCGTGAATTGTACCACGGTATTAAGTGAGCATCGTGCTATTCACAGGAAACACAACCTGAAGTCTGGCACGGTGTGTGAGGCGGTAACTCTCGTCTGATCGCGATCTGAAAATGACGGGTGTGTCGTCAACCCGATCCATCCAGGGATGACCTCGAACCTTCGACATGTCCATGACTGAAGGTCCATAGTGAGTAAGACTCAGAGTAGATCTCTAACTCACATCCTTGACATATCCGTCGATTCGCCTTAGTCCTTAGGGAGTCACGTTAATGTGCAAGGTCTCGACCTCTAAACGAATACTCTCACCTGAAGATGCCATGATAAAGGAATGAGATCTTTGAGTCAAATATACCCTTGTCCATAGGCGAGAAGAGTGGCAGTACCACTGAATCATTTAGTGATCTGCTACCTTAATCACAATAGATGCTTGGCATAAACATGCGGCCTATACACTCTGCCCTTGACCTCGACCCATCCTTTGGCCTTTAGTGCAAATACGTGAAACACCGATGCTCATGTCGCACCTGGCCGATACGTTCCCAACTGTCTTTGAGGTAGGAGAACTATCTTGAGTCTGCTCATGTCCATTGTGTCGGAATTTGTGGTGTCCACGATCCACCGAAACCTATTATTTGCGAGACGATTTCGCCTCGTAATGTCGGCCCGATGGCGGTGGAAACATGTCATACGCCCATCTGTTGGTAACTTCGGACGACTTTGGCCACATTAGTGAAGCGCTGAAATCCTCGTGGAGCAGTCCTCACCTTAACCGAGCTTGAAGAAAACGGCTCCCCTCTTCTTATCACGGCACATGCCTCTCGGATGCTCACGGCGTCATCACCTCTCGCTCGATGATCAAGGCTATACTAGCCATTGAGTCCATATCTGTATGTTGTGCCCTGATCTTGCTCGGATGGACAGCTTGACCCACGTCCTCGAACTTCTGACCTTGGCGGGCGGTGGCTGCATGTCATCCACACAGAGCACGCGACTCACGTGAATCTAGCTACATGCACAAAGTGCGATCATTGTCCCTAATCTCATTTCGAGGAACTCTGGGACCTTCGCATGTCTAAGCGGCGGAAAGTACTTCCCATGAATAGTGCAAAATCATCCCATGTCATAGTCTCTAAGTCCTTGGAAGTCGTGACCCAGTCCCCTGAATCGACTCACCCTCGAAGATGGAATGAAGCCGGCGAAGCAGGGTACTATCAGGGTGATCTCCATAGCCCTAGAGAATCCTCTCGATCCTAGCAGACAGTGGTGGGCTACCATGGGTCCCCTCCTCTGTGAGCGTCGAAGGATGATGTGCGCTTGAAGCTCACGGAGGTTGCGGCACCTCCACGACCTCTAGATTTGCATCGGCACATTGTGATGGCCGTCGCGACACCAGTTATTCAGCCTCTATGAAGGCCTCTTGATAAAAAAAGGTGGCGGTCGACCATGCATCAGTGGGCGACCTCGATGACCTGTCTCTGCCATCTACATAAGTCGAGCATCGAGTTTAGAATCATTTTAGTAATCCAGTATTAGCGCGCATGTCGACGATAATAGACTAATATCCTAAACCATTTGTTCGTTTCAGAACCCACAGGTTCACGTTTCTCGACCACTAGTGTTCGCGTCTCCTATATACATCCTACCACGTATATAATTCACGTAATTTGTAACACACGATCACCTTTTGCTCTGATAAAGAAAGCATAAACGAAAACTTGATGCATCTTGTGATCACAATCTACAATGCATGGAATCCTGGGTAACCTCCTACAGACGCGATGCGAGCTATGATCGGATATCAATTTCAGGAGCACTAGGTAATTCTGTGATCTTTGACACGAAGCTATACTAAGTTTGTGATGCTCTTATACGCCCAATGACCGTGGCTTTGAGTGGGTCCCTCGAGCCCTAGGTACTCGTGTGCATGCTACGATGCAGTGTGACCGCCCCGAAACCCGGGGTCTCGTTGACCACCGTCGACTTGCGAGAGACACAATGGTAATTTCATATCCTAATGAGACCCGTACATAGGTAAAATGACCCAAATAGGGCCCACTCCCATCCATACTAATCCATCTGAGATACAAAACCATACATTTCTATAGATCGAGAGTTATTACATCGCTCTTAATACAAACATATATTAAAGCGGTTCGTTATAATATATACACGAAAACATGAATCAAGGTACGGTCAGGCCCTTCATAATCTGGCCTCCCCAAATAGCGCAGATGCACTTTGTACACATTTTGTGCACGAGGGGGTCCTACTGTGGGGTGAGTTAACGCCCGAGTAGAGATAAATCTTACAAGAGTACTCCTTCAGGTGCACATACAGAAATGATCATTTCACGGTGAGCAAACCTTGTCAGTGCATACATGTTGTCTTATCATGAAAAAAACTACTTGCATGTATGAGACTACTCTACATACCCATTATGCTAAAATTCGACCGACCCACCACACGTCTGAAGTAGCGGTGGAAGTAAATCGTCGATCAGACTCCCATCTCACAACTTAGTAGTCTATGTGATATTTATTTGTCGTTTAGTGTCTTTTTGGGGCAACATAACTTTTCAGGGTCTCACCTCGGTCTCTTACCATCAGGCATTTTTCGGGCTTTCGCGATGGATACATTATCTAACGAGTTTAGGCTTTTAAAGAGGTGTGCATCCCACACTTGCTACGCGAGCCTTTATTAGTTTTCATTTCATTTAACTTGTGGAACTCAATTGGACTTCGTCCCATTCCCAGTAGCGATTCAACACGAACACGGAGTGCGAATCGGTACCACACACACCCATGTAATGCGATTGTTCTGGAGTACACAATCTGTCTGATTTGTGCCCACTTGCGCTCGAACCATGACCCGATGTATGAAGACCTCTACATGGATATTCTACACTAGTACTATGTGTGTGTTATGAACACTCATGTCTAATGCGCACAACATTTCATATATTTAGTTGACATCCCAACATACATGCGGTCGTGGTAATATTCCACATTGAATGGGGTACATCATAAGCATGCACTACCTCTTTTCTATCATTCGGTTCATTCCATGTCGACACATCATTGACATGTATTAACATAATTCAACCATTACTTAGGCAGAAGTAATGCCACCAATTCATATTCGGCGGAGACATAGTATGTCGATCATCTGACCCGATGCATATAGTTATTTCCATCTTTATCACACATATATCACATAATTTCACATATTCGACATGTTATTCAATTTATGGCAATAACACACATTAGCCATTCTGACCATAAATAGCCATGCTTGGCCTCGAAAATAATATGGACTTAGTCCAGAAAGTCCAGTTTTTATAAATACCACACAAACATTCAACACCCAATTCCCTGCTCAGGCCATACGTAGGCCCAAGCATAAGTTTCGGAAACCAGAACAGACCATTCCTCAAATGTCCGTGACCCAGCCCAATGTTCAGCCAAATTTTTGGCTGAGAACTTTATTCTATTAAATTCTAGACTCAACGAGCTTTCCGTAGAGTCCAAGAATGTACCAAATTAGGTTCGGACCCGGGAAAGTTATGCGTCAAAGTTGTCGCGACGGTCGCAAGTGTGCGAAAATTTGGGCACACCCCCGTTTGCCATTTTGCTCGAGATTTTGCTATCTCGGAACACAATGTTCAGTTTCGGACAGTCCCAAAACCCCATGAAACCAGTCTTTGACCATCACACAAATCCTGAACAAACCCACCTGACATACAGAATTAGCGAAAGCTTGGGAGGATGAAACCCATGAAAGCCGTACAGCGCAGACGTAAAATAAGGAGTAGGAGAAACACCTGCTGTAGTGCGATTCAGGGTTCTTTGCCATCGGGATGCGCTCCCGCTGCGTAACACTCCTTCATTTTCCTCTTTCTTTTCCTCTCTTCCTCCCTTTCTTCTTCTTTTTCTTTCCTTTTCTTTTTCTTTCTCCACTCTCTCCTTTCGCTCCGGCTCTTTTCCTTTCCCTCACTTTTCTTTTCCACTTCCTCGCCCGCTTTTGTTGCTCTCTGACCGAATTGGAACCCCATATACACCAGCCTTCAAAGTGCATGCATGTTGACACATGGCATGCCATGGTACCACACACATGGCTTGCCATGTCTTATACATAGGCCTTTGCCATGCGATGTGACACGTGGCTCGCCATGTGTCGCCCAGAAGCCGTTCTTTCTAAATACGTGAAATTTCATTTGTCTCGAATCAATGAAATTCAAGCTGGATAGCTAGATTTATTGATTGATTCAGCGGTGCAATCCGTTTCATCATCCGAGATCTAAAAAAATCCCAACTTTTCTCCGGACTATTTAGGTAAATTACCATTTTGCCCCCCCTTTTTTTTTGAAAAATTTAAATTTAGAATTTTCACGGGTTTTACACGGATAACCCATCATCTCCTCATCTTTTAGAGATTCCTCTCCTCCCTTTTGTATTACCAGATTTTGTGTTTATGTTTTGTAAGTGTTTGGCTCCCTCATCTGCACGTATTAGTCCCACATTTTTCGGACATTTTTGCTGCATTTCTCATCTGTGCAAACAAGGAAAGGAAGCAGTCTATCGTACCCCATTTTGGCCACCTCTTCTTCGGTTGCTGGACCCTAGGGCATTCAATAGTCATGCCATTTTCTGGCCTCCGTTTTCAAATATCAATCCATAATATTGCTTGTTATTCGAGTGCGAAAATGTAGAAGCTAACACTTTCAGTATGAGTAAGTATCCTGCGATTGTTATTGTTCTTTCTACTTTGTATCATTATGTGTTAATTCGTTTATTGGACAACAAGTTTGTGTTATGAAGATTTATTTTGTCACTTCCTTGTGCGTTTCTTAAATCATTTATGCATATTGTAGTTGAGAATGGAAAAAAGATACCTTCAATAACAGATGACAAATTTCTCATGTCGTGTCAAATTGGTAAGGTATTAACTTAAGAGGATGGAAGTCTTGCTATAAAGCATGAGGTACTTCCTAAAACAAACATATGTATAACCATCATAAATATTGATGTAGCTGCAATTAGTGTAAATCGAAGTGACGTTTAGTTAGTAGATAAGGTGAACATTATGTTATTGTTGGTTTGGCCTTTACTTGAGGTCTTATATTTTGCAATAGCATTGTAATTTTTTTAATTTAGGCATGCATGTGGGAAACTGGGAATAGTTGAATACAAAAAGGAACTTCGAGCTCAAGTGCTATATGAACGCACTTGAGGTACCATCTTAATTAATGGAAGGTACTACCTTGATTGTATGCAGTACTACCATTATGAACCGTGTCTCAATTTTTTTTTTGGCCCAATGTTAAAATTACATTAGATGTAAGATGTCATTCAATATTGTCATTTGATGAAAATGTTTAGATTCAATGATATGTATTATCGCGCGTACATGTCTACGAATACTGATATTGCGGTTGGTGTAATCCCACCTTCAAGGTATATTAAGTTACATTCACAATTCGCACTATTCATATATTATTTCTTTGAAACATATGTTCAATAATCACCCGACGTTTGCCTATGTCTTGTTACTAGTGACCCGAAGCACCTATTGTTGCTTTCAATTTTGAACATATTTCAAGAAATGGACCTCTAAATATGAATTTGCCTATAGACGTATCAGTAAATGCTTCAACATTAGTCTTTTGGGTTGTCTAACAGATGGGGAACCGATACAATTTCGTGGCATATACGATGAGATAACATGTAACAGTAGATTTTAGTTTGACTAGGAATTTTGAGGAAGTACACCAATAATAGTTAGTGATAATAATATTATGCAGCGTGAAAGCCACTAAAAAATCATAGAAATGGATAGCAGGCAAAACAAAACAAATTCAAAAAAGAAAAGAAAATGCTAATAAGTTGTCATGGGCTTGGAGGTTAAGCGAAAGAGGGGAAAGTAAATTGGTGTCGACCAGTTTTGTTTTACCCGTAGACTCACGTGAACTTGCGTGATGATTGGAGTTGTATATTCGGGAAATTATGAGGTTACATGGAATATCATTGTATATTATATTTGTTAGGGTCAAGAGTATTATGAAAGAGACTTATTTTACTATTGAGAGAGTTGAGGTATATATATATATATATATATATATATATATATATATATATATATATAAGGACAAAAGGGTAATAGTATAAAGCGATAA
The DNA here is from genome assembly GCA_016808115.1 of Tetrastigma voinierianum. Taxonomy (NCBI): domain Eukaryota; kingdom Viridiplantae; phylum Streptophyta; class Magnoliopsida; order Vitales; family Vitaceae; genus Tetrastigma; species Tetrastigma voinierianum. The sequence continues at coordinate 15,329 of JAEQBH010000567.1, forward strand.
AAGGAAAACCTAAATATACTCTATCGCCCCCTCGAAAGTGGTGTCTTAGAAATAGCTTTCTAATCCTTTGTTACATAGGGGAAAATATGTGAGATCGAGATAGAGTTTAAGTAGTAAGAGCATTAGCAAAGCGGTCACAGCGAAGATATGAACAACACGCAACTCAGACAATTGAACCAGGTCACGAAAATAATGATAATCAATTGCAAGATCTTTCATCGAAATTAAAAGCGTGATTAGCGGAGAGATAAGTGGTACCAAGGTTGTCGAGCAAAGGTGGTGTATTTGCACTAGTGTAAGGATTCAGGCCAGTGATTTTACCCATTGTAAATCGTGACGGCCAGCAAATTCACTAGACTCAGCCTCAGTGGAAGAATGAGCAACAATGCGTTTCTTTGTAGAACTCCAGGAGATTGGATTAGCACCAAGGGAAATAAGAAAAGCCCCAATGGAGGTACGATCATTTGGGTTACCAACCTAGTCTGTATCAGAGAAATTGTGCAATGTCAAGGGAGTGTATGCGAAGCGAATACCAGTGGATCTCGTGCCATTAAGATAATGAAGTAGGCGTTTGGCCAGGCTCCCCAGTGGTGCTTGGATGGTGCATGCATAAGGCGAGAGAGTTTATTCACGACGAAAGGGAAATATCTAGGCGAGTAATCTAGAGATGCTAGAGGCCACCAACCACCCAGACGATTTTTATGGTGGCATTCTGGACATGGAACCATATGAAGCGTTCGATCTGGAGTAATGGCCGAGGTGGAGACAGGTTTGGAGTTGAGCATGTTATGTTTGCTTAGAAGATCAATAACATGCTTTTGTTGAGATAGTAGAAAACCTGTCGAAGTGGTCAAAACCTCAACTCCACGGAAGAAATATAGCTCCCTAAGATCCTTTGTGGAGAATTTAAAGTCAAGTTGTCGGATAATATTGGCCATTGAGAAGTCCTTTACCTATAATAATCAAATCGTCAATATAAACCAGGAAATCAATGAGTGCATTACCGCGGGAGTAAACAAAGAGGGATGACTCTGCACGGGATGTGACAAATCCAGTGAGCGAGCCGGCCGGGAAGGTGTGGAGCGCCTGGTACCAAGCCCATAGAGCTTGTTTGAGCCCATAAATAGCCTTATGTAAACAACACACATGATGCGGATAGTGGGCGTTTCGCATGCCTTGCGGTTGCGCCATATAGACCTCCTCCGTAAGATGCTCATTAAGAAAGGCATTGTTGACATCAAGTTGGCGAATTTCCCACTTGTGATCGAGTGCAATACTAAGCACAGTATGGACAGTGATGAGATTTATCACGAGACTAAAAGTCTCGTGAAAATCAATGCTCGACTGTTGGTGAAAGCCTTTAGCCACAAGGCGAGCTTTATACTGTGTAATAGTGTCGTTGGGATTTTGTTTGATGCGAAACACCCATTTGTTGCATCTTGCATTACCTTTGTCTCGGGGAACTAGAGTACAGAGTACTATTTCGGATGAGAGCATCATATTCTTCCTACATCACCTGAACCCACTTGGGATCCTGGAGAGCTCGGGTGACAGTGTAGGGTTCAGTGACAGGTGGAATGAGGGTGGTGAGGCCATATTTCGGGTTGGGTTTGAGGATGGCATTTTTAGAGCGAGTTTGCATGGGATGAAGGTTAAGATGGGAAAGGGGATGGACCCAATAGGCTAGTAGATGGAGAAGGTCGTTGGAATGGTGTAGGTAGGGTTAGGGATGCAGGTCGGCGGGAGGATGGGTGGGTGTTGGTAATGAAGAGAGCAGTTCGGGTGAGCTTGACGATATGGGTAGAGGAGAGGTAGCTCGATTGGAGGAAGGGTGAGGTGGTGTTGATGAAGGGAGCAGTTTAGGTGAACTTGGCGGTATGAGTAGGGGAGAAGCAGCTCTGCAGGAGGACGGGTGGGGTGTTGGTGATGAAGGGAGCAATTCGGGTGAGCTCGGCGGTATGGGTAGGAGGGAGTGGGAGTAGGGGTGGTGGTGCGGGTGGGCGCGGATTGAATAATTCGCCTGAGGGAATGATGAAAGGGAGTGTAGAGCATGTCTATTGCGGTGTGGTAGAGGTGAGAGGACACAACGAGGAATACATTTCCACAAACAGGCATGATGGGACACAAATATTTTTTTTTTTTTTGAGGTGAGGTCAAAGCAGAGAAAGGCACTTGGGTGGGGTAACGAAAGACCACGAGATTTGGATTTGGGATCGAGTTTGTGGGAAGAATAGGGATGCAACCAAGGGAAAACACAAGCGGTAGAAGGCAACGAGTTTAGGCCGAGTCGGGAGGCTTTTGTTGAATAACTTTTCAAATGAGGACCCAAGCGAAAGACCAACTTTAGGCATTACATTTATTAAATAAATAGCAGTAGCAAATATACATCGAGAGGTGAGAGGGATGGATGCCTGATGCATTAGAGTGAGGCCCGTTTCGACAATATGTCAATGTCGAGTTCAGAATACCCATTATGTTAAGGAGTGTGAGGAAGTGTAGTGAGATGGGTTATACCATGGGTCATGAGAAAAGAGCCCAAGAAAGAATTTAAAATTCACCCCGAATTATACGTAATAAAGTGTTTTAATGTGATTGGTGAAATAGTTTTCAACAAGTTGCTTGGAAGGCAACAAAGGTGGAATAGACATAGATTTTCGCGTAACAAGTAAGCTAGATGTACTTAGTGTAGTGGTTAACAAAATAACATAGTAGTTAAAAACCATCAAAAGATGAGATAAGGTGAGGTCCCGAACATAAAAAAAAAAAAAAATGACATCAAGAAGAGAGGAAGAGGTAATGTTTGGTTTTGCAAAAGGTAACTTGTGGCTTTTATTAATATTGTAGAAGGTATAAGAAAAGGAGCATCAATGGTCCTTGGGAAAAGAAATATTCAAAACACTAAGAAATTTGCGAAAAATATGTAAGACGGATGACTTAGACAATTATGCCACATGGAGATAGCGGAAAACGAGGACCGAACTAAAGAAGATAGAGCTTGGCGGAAGAGTGAAAAAGAACTGGCTTTGGCCATTAATAGACACCGTCTCTATGCTGGCTACGAACCAGAGTGACCCCCGTGTGACGATCCTATATCTAAAAGAAAGAGTAAAAAAATAGGACATTAATAGGGTTATCGACACAAAGGGTAAAGATAGAAATGAGGTTTTTAGACATTGCAAGGACATATAACACATTGGTAAATAGTAAATGAGTAGGGAGAGAGGTAAGGGTGAAGGAGCTAGTGTTAGCTATAGATAAACCTGTACCATCACCAATAAGACCCGCGACCCGGGGTGTGACTCATGAAGGGCAGAAGAATGGCAAGATCCGTGGTCACATGGTGAAAGGCGCTTTCGAACAACGACCAATCCCCGAAGAATTCTCCGAGGTTAGAGTAATGGACTATAGTATGGGCAGAGGGTGTAGTGAAGGTTGAGCGCGGCTTCGGGTGAGGCCCGGGTGGAAGAGTTTGCAAGTGTACGAGGTGGATGAATGTCGTCTTGTCAGTGGGTGCTTTCCGAATATACCTGAGTTGTGATGCTAGGAATTGGCGGTATGCCCTATAGGCTGGTCGATTAATTTGGATATCGTGGAGACAATGGAGATTTGGATGGTATTAAGGGGAGGGGGGTGTCAGGTAAGGGCCATGACTGTTGAGATCGGCCATGGTCTTGTCACTTGCGGTAATTCGGTAGATGATATGATGAAGGGTGAATTGAATTAACCAAAGCGATGACTTGAGTGGAGGTGGGCATTCTTAGGAATAGACAAAAGTTTCATTTGGGCCCTTATAACTTCTAGTAGTTGCTCAAACAATTCTAAAAAGTAGCTGGAGTTGATTAAGCTTGTAGGGCGTGAGATATGTTTGAGTGGGTCGGGCGAGGCGGGTGAGACACGGATGGAAGCTCATCGAAGTCGACGGGACGTGTGAATAAGAGTCAATATTGCGTTTGACATCTTGCATATAGTTGGTAATAGTCCGATTACCTTGTTGAGGATTGGCAAGATTCTGGCGATGGGTCATGATCCGTCCTCGCGAAGTAGAGGCTTACGTCTTTTCAAGAGTAGTCCCATGCGGCCGCGAGGATGTGGTGGCGGTGAGATAAGCGCCTTAGGTGGCACATATAGACCGACGAATTGCATTAATGAGAAGCAGTCTTGTCTAAGCGAATATGGTTAGATTTAGGGAGGATGCGACATTGGGCGAGTTATTAGTCTTGGGAGGACACGGATTTAAGTCGTTGACAAAGCCATGTAAATCATACCCGAATAGGAGAGACGTGAATTGGAGCCACCATGCGAAATAATTTGTGGCTGAGTTTTAGCGGTGGCTAAGCATTGACATTGAGAACAATTAAATTTTGAGACGTATCAATCCCATTCATGACTATCGGATGATGAGGAGGCACAACGATAGTGGTGGAAGAAGACTCGTCGGCCATTGGAACGACATAGGCAGGGTTATCAGATCATGATCGATGGTGGCAGCCATTGAAACCACATATCACTTCCTGAATTCTACTATGAAAAACTCCCATGTAATACTTTTCGGTGGTGCAGTCCTAGTCACAGACACCCACCATTGGTAAGAGTCATCCTGAAGTGGTGAGATCACATACTCTAAATTTTCCTCTGGTGTGCGGTGCATTTTTGTGAAAAGCATTCTCTCGGTTCTTTCGGGCAATTTTCTTCCATGGAGGCTCATCGCCTTCTTTCAACCCAAATCTATGGAGTCGTATCTTGCCATTCTCTCTATGGTGTAGTTGAACAGCTATAATTTGGTTGTGCTGCTCTTGCAATGGCAGGCTATTTCTTTGGAGGATATCGATAGTACCTCCTGGCCTTGACCTTGCTCATGTATCGATGGAACATGGGGCGGCTTGCCCACCACATCCACCTAACGGGGCTGGCTTTGGGTGACTTCACAGTCTCTCGACCTATGGTGGCCAGACTATCCATGTAACCTATTAAGGCCAAATGAATCGAGTATTAGAGTCCACATACGTCCTTGTAGCAAATCTGATGCATATCCTGAGTAATTTGAAATCATTTTATAGAATCGTCTAAATCTGATCTAATACTAAATATGTTGCGCCCCCATGCAGGCTGACCAGAATGGAACGGATCCGAGGGGATGCGGACCCGATTTTACCATATATACATTTTTGAATGCCAGTGAGCTTAAAGTCATCTATTTTCAGTCCATTTTACGATTGATTTTATATAAAAAGAGTGATTAATATGCGGGAAGATGGAATAACTTCACGATCTGGCGTACGATAGGAAATTGAAAAGCGAAAATTCGAAGGAGTAGAATGTGGTACATTAAATCTCTTGATATAATGAAATTTGAAGGAAGTTCTTGTGAAAGTCTGAAAGTTAAAAGAATTTGATGTCATTGTTTGTAACAATCAAAATGCATCTTGATTTACAATTACAAAGGTCAGTCGCAATTGAAGCATAATTGAAGACAAAGCGGCTGGGCATGAAAGGCCTGGTCGAGCAACGAAATTGATGAAGAAGAAGAAATGATGTCGTGACATCGTCGAAGTCGTGGCTGTACCACTGTTACATGAATTTGATGATACGGTGGATATGATGTCGCGACACCAAAAGAAAGTCGCGACGGGAGGCCCCAAAAAAATTATTTGAACAATTTCAGGTACATGACGCCGGCAGAAGTTAGAAGTAGTGCGACCTCGGTAGCGGAAAGCGAGAAGCGGTCGACATCGGTTGCAAGAAACTAATGGTCGCTGACATGAGATCACACACTAGAAAGGTGTGACAAGATCAAGTTGTCGACATATTCCTGAAGGAAGTTGCGACATCGTTCGGTGGTCAGTAACTGACGTGGTAAGAGAAGAAATTAGCGTGACATCCGAGGAGTCGACGGTATACGAGAGAAGAATTCGCGGCTGACATCCGGTTCATGCGAGCGTAATCTGCAGGATAGGTGTGTAGTCCTTAAGGTACATTCTGACATCAGTACGAATTGCGTCGCGAGCTAGCAAGGCTGCGACATGACTAAAGGCAACCAGTGTGACGAATTGATGTCAGCGACATCGACAACCAAGCAGGCCATTTTAAACTGCGGTCCAAGAAGTGCATGAAATTAGAATGACGAACTCTATCATCTGAAGGCACTCTTAGAATGAGCCATGACTCTTTGCGGTGAAGGAGAGATGCGGGTTCTTTGAGCTCTGTATTTTAATTTTCTTTTCTTTTCTTTTCTTCGTTTTTTTTTTTAGATTGGTTGTATTTCACAAATTTAGTTGAACGTTAAGTATCAAGGGTGATTTAGATGTATTTATATTTCTTCAGAATGTCAGTGGTTTGAATTCAGGACAAATTTAGTTCGAACTACCGGGTTCCAGGTTACGGTGGTTTCTTGATCAGTGACGTGTATGGTGTAATCAGGTGATTTAGAAACCCCGACTCCCATTAAAATGGCCATTCTTATCGAGAGAGTATCTTTCTACGAGGAATTTTATTCATTATTCTTTGAACCGATTTATAATTACCGACTTCTTTGGTTTCGGTATTTCCTGGAATTGATCCCAATGTCAGTCTCTTATACCCATGCGGGGACGTTCAAGCTCGATTTCGGGGAAGCCCTGCGAGGTGACCTGAAACGTGAGGTGATGAATAATTTACGGAAGGTATGGGAGCACGATATTGATGATGCAATGTCTCACGTACAATTAAATCGATGCATCGTCTTCTCGCTCCGAAAGCGAGAATGAGTTGAGTGAGTTATCAATTCTAAGCATGCGAGAGTTATCTGGTCGAATCGATGAATTCAATCCGTGTTAACAACGATCTAATCAAGGAAAGAATGAAATTTGTTCTAATTTTGAGGAAGAGGAACCGGTATGGTGGCAAACCCGTGCGATGACTATCTGAAAAGGAGCTAAGGTTTGGAGTCCGTGTTATGGTGTGAAGTGATGAAGAAAAATACCGAAGAACAAGGCTGGATTAAAAGTAGTTATCTAGCCCACTTGTATTCTAGAGAGCCGGTGAAGGTGAGATGATGAAGCGGTGTGGTTTGGAGAGATCGGTATAACATCCTTTCCTTGGACTAGTTTTAAAATGCATTGGTTTAGAAAGCAAAGAAAATTACCATACAAGGTATGAATTTGATTCTTCTGAAAATAGCTTTATTTTCAATATTCTCTTTACGGAATAAAAGCGTTCAATCTAAATTTATGTTTCATTATTTCGAGTAGTCATTCATTTGTTATTCATTCATATTATTTTAGGTTTCATTATTTGAGGCTTTCCACGGCTGATTCAAATTGTCCATTATAGTCGAATAGTATAGAGCTTGAGTAAGTTGGGGTAGTTGGTCCAAATTCTTGGGATCTACGTAGGATCGATGTCTGGACTTAAATCAGTTACTTGTCATTTGTGCACTTGCGGCATAACGGATCGAAACCACTTTCGATGAAACAATTTTACTCGGTGAAACAGAATCTTCGAACTAATCGAATAGCTAAGATATCTACGGTCGACAAGTTTTATGGCTTAGATTCTTGAGATTAATAATGATACTTTTAGCGATGGTATTATAAATTTGTACATGTCTTTTGGTCAGGTCCAACAGTTTTATACGAGCGCCAGATTCTTAGTGATTAATTAATAGTCTTTAGCGATAGTGTTATAAATTTGTACATGTCTTTTGAATTAGGTCCAACAAGTTTTATGGTCTTGGATTGTCGAGGATCGAAAGAATTTGGTAGATCGATATTCGACGAAAGAAGGAAATCTTGATTTGGACATTTAAAGAAAAGAACAAAAATAGTTTTTCATGGCGATGGTTATTTTTAGCCCTTAACTTTAATGACCATATTGAAAATATTTGTTGGCACACAGTAATCTATTAATGTAAGTGTGTTTTGATTTCGGGAAAACTTTAATGCATAGGAAACGGAACAACGTCTGATTCAGTGATCCACAGTTAGAAAGAACTTTCTCGGAACCTTGAGAAGGCGAAAGATCGAGAAAAACTTAGCTATGGCGGATGAAGGCGGCCAGGAGGCGAAGGGTGACGAGCAGTGACCCAGAGGCCTCGATCAAGCGTCTGATGGAGGACTTTGGGATTTACCATTTCAGATGAATTTTCTGCAATCGGTGACTGCAGTGGATGCAAATAATTGAACTAGCTTGTGCGGTTACAATGGTTCGGCTGACAACGGTTCTTGGTCATCCTGAAGACCCCCCGAATGAGCATCTGGGAAGGTTTCTCAGAATGGAAAACACAGTAAAGTTGAATGGGGTGAGACCAGAGGTCATTAAATTGCATTTATTTCCATTTTCTCTAAGAGATACAGCAGCCACATGGTATGAATCTCTACCATATGGTTCTGTTGATACTTGGGAGGAGCTTGTAGAATCTGCGATGCTTTGGCATCCACTCACCTCGGAGAGACGGAGGGAGATAATTGTGTTCGACCGGGGAAGATAGGAAACCTTTATATGTAGCATGGGAGAGATTCAAAGGTTCTTTGAAAAGATGTGGAGTGCATGGGATGAACTTGAAGACCCGAGGATGGACGTAGTGTATCGTACCTTGAATGATACATCGGGGTGTATTATTGATGCCGTCTTTGTGGAGCATTCAAGCGTAGAGTCTTTGAAATGAGATCGAGTTGGGGACACATTACGTCACAATATGAAAGCTCCATCGAGTTTTCAAAGTAATTGGCGGAGGAAGAGGAGTCATGGGTGACAAGATGACAGCCATGGAAGCGAAAGTTAGATTCCGTATGCGTAAGAATGAATGACAGAGAGGAAGATGCACCTTTGTTCATGAAATAGGGCGGAGTTGAGAGCCCAGTGAGAGGAAGTGCTGAGGTACCCACTAAAGAACTGTTTTATGATGCTGAGGAGGTTAAGTACTTGGGAGGCGAGAAGTTATCAGTTCAAACCAAATCTAACACCTTACGGCCTGCTATCATCCGGCAGGAACCATGAAAATTTTCATATGGTGGAGGGCCTCCGCAGGCAGGCATGAACAACATCCTCGGCAAGGATATCGCGCCACGAGGTTCAACGGCGGCTGACAAGGAGGAGAGCGAAATGAAATATGTCGAGGGTCGGGGAGAATTAGTGAAGATCAAATCTTTTTGCCAATTCATAGGGGACAAGCCGAGAAATTTGTTAAGCCTCCATGAGCAAGTTTGCGAAATTGGAAACCTCGAATGCCAATTCTCAGGTACTGAGAGAAGACCACTAATGCTTCTCTCAAGAACACGGAGACACGAGATAGAGCAGCGGCCTAAACCTGCAAACCCGGATGAAGATGCCTTTCCCGGTGACACAGAAGTCGAAAATTTGTATGGCGGTGCGGCTCGGAAGTGAGCGAAGACTTGGAGAAGAGGACCAGGAAAAAGATGAAATCAACAAGGAGATGGCCCGGACAATGCGAAGCTCTTTGGAGAAAGAAAGAAAGAAAGAACAGCTGTCCGGAGAAGAAGGAAGTAAGAAGAAAACTGGAACAACTGCTGCGAGTCCGTTTCCACAGTTCATGTCAGATAGAGCAGGTTGCAAGGTTTCTTGAAAACCTTCCCGGAAAGTAGAGATCGACATGCCTTTCACGAAGTGGTTACTTTCGGATGCCACTTTATGCAAAGTTTTGAAAGACATCTTGAAGCGAGAAGATTCTTTGAAGAAGGAATTTGTGAACTTTGGCTGACTTGCGTCACATGATCAGAGGGGCACGGAAAAGATGAAGGATCCGGGGCCGCTTCATTCCACGCACCATTGGAGAGTTTGAGTTTGAAAGCTCGTGACTCAGTGCCGATATCAATTTAATGCCACGTGCATTTGCCCCAGAAGTTAAGTTTGGGAGCTTACTCCTTCTGATTTACTCTCGAATGGCGAGGATAGAACCTGGAAAGAAACACCTGAAGGAATCATAGAAGATGTGCTGGTAAAGGTGGGGAACTTTATTTTTCCAGTAGACTTCATCGTCTGGATATGGAGGAAGATTCACAAGTCCCTCTGCTATTGGGAAGGCCATTCCTTTACCTTGGAATGACTCCCAATCGATATCTGAAGGGAATTCTTACTCTCGAGTTGGAGAAGAAAGGCGACTTCTATTTAATCGAAGTTTGAGGAGTTTAGACAGAGAGGGAAGATGTAAGGTCAATAGAATGTATATGTCAACAACTCTGAATTTTACTATGATTGTAATGCCCCGATTTTCAATCAATGAAAAAAGAGATGAATTCGATATCTTAAAGATTTTGATTCGGATTTTCACGCACATCGGTTTACATTACGAAAGTGAGTCTTGAACAAGCGAGGTGAAAAAAGAGACCAAATTGAAGAAAATTTCATCAGAAACCGGTGAAGAAGGGCTAGTTCTAAAGGTGTTACCAGTCATTTAAAGTATGCTTACGGAAGGCACTTGAAAGAGTAAACCGGTAATAATTTACGCTGAACTTAGTGATCTTGAGGAGCAGTTCTTGGAAATTTTGAGAAATCATAAAGGAGTCTAGCTTGGTCTATTGAAGGATTAAAGGTATCGATCCATCAATATGCATGCACAAAATATACAGAGAAAATCACGAGGCCCATTGTTGAACATCGAAGGAGGCTTGTCAGGTAATGAAAGAAGTAGTCGGGAAGGAGGGTACTCGAATGGTTAAATCTTTGGTTTTATCTATGCAATTTGAGATAGTCCTTAGGTTATGATCCATTGGTTCCGAAGAAGGGTGATTCTTGTAATCACTTAATGAAAGAAATGAATTAATTCCAGCGAACGATGACGGGATGGAAGTAGCACGTGATTACAGGAAGGCGAACACGTGACCGGGAAAGATCCTTCCCTTTGCCATTCATTGATCGGATGTTGAATGATTATCGGGACATCCTCACTTTTGTTTCTTGGAACGAATTATTCGAGGCTACAGCAGTTGCAATTGCACTGAGGACGAGAAGACCACATTCACATGCCCTTATGGCGCCTTGCCTTGAAGGATGCCATTTGGGGTGTACGATACTCCTGTATTTTCGGAGATGTATGATGTCAACCGTTCTCGGACTTGGTAGAAGAGGATTATGGAAATTTTTATGGATGACTTCCGCGGTGTATGGGTCCGGTTTTGAACAATGTTTAGACAAACACGGAAAGCAGTGCTTGAAGATCTTGAGAGACAAGCGACTAGCCTTAGAATTGGGAAAAATGCCATTTCATGTTAGCGAGAAGGTATTGTTCTTGGTCATAAAATTTATGCTACAGGGCTAGAAGTGGACCCGATCAAGATTTCTGATCAAAACCGCGCACCTCCCACCCGCAAGGGATAAGGAGTTTCTTGGGGCATGTTGGATTTTACTACGGGAGATTCATCAAAGACTTCTCAGAATAGCCGGACATTATCGATTCTTGGAGAAAGACACAAAAATTTAATTTGATGATTCACGCAAAAATTTTGCTTTGAAGAAATTAAGATCAGTTGGTTCAAGCACACATCGCCATTTGCACGAGAATGGGATCGAGAATTCGAGTAATGTGTGATGCAGTGATTTAGCAATGGGATTTGTTTGGAAGCGAAGAAGAAAATATTCGAGCCATATACTATGCTAACGAGACCTTGATGTGAAGCACAGAAAACTATTCCTGGCGAAAGGAGATGCTAGCATGAAATTGTTTTCTTGTGAAAAATTCAGGCCCGTACATTCACGGGATCCCATGTTATAGTTCACACGGACTATGCGGCCATCGAATATCTTATGTCGAAAAGGAAGCTAAGCGAGGCGATAAGGTGAGTCTTCTTACTACAAGTTTGATCTGGAAATTAGAGATAAAGGATGTGACAATGTGATAGGCGATCACTTGTCAGAATAGAAGAAATCAAGCAAAAGGAGATAAGATTGAGAGAGAGCTTCCCAGACGGAGCAAGCTATTTGATTGTCATTCCCGAATGCCATGGCTATGCGATATTGTGAATTACTTGGCAATGGAGTAGTTCCTTAAATTCTGACCACCATGAGCTTCGAGCGACGGGTATTATATTTGGGATGACCCGCTATTATTTAGAGGAGCTGATATGATTATAAGAAGATGTGTGCGGAGGGTGAAGCAAGCGAATTATGAATGAATGCCATGCATCGCTATATGGGGGGCATTTTGGAGAAAGAGCAGCTCATAAGATACTCCAATCGAGTTTTATTGATTGTTTTGAGGGCTATGCGAATGGGTCAAATTATGTGATAGATGCCCAGATTGGAAATAAACGTAAGTAAATGCCCTACAGGCGTGGTGGTGCAAATTTTTTGATGTATGGGGGGATAGATTTTATGGGACCCTTTCCTGTCGTTTGGAAACACATATCACGCTGGCGAGTGGATTATGTTTCTAAATGGGTGGAAGCAATAGCTTTGCCCGAGGAATGATGTTATGATTGTGAGTTTCTGCAAGAACATATTGAATGATTTGAACACGGGACTATTATCGGTGATGGGGGAAGCCACTTTACCAAACAAAATTTACCCGTAGCTCATGGCCAGATATAGGATCAAACATATAATGAGCCTGGCTTATCATCCCCGAGCTAATGAAATGAAGCGAGTTTCTTGGGAGTTAAAGGATCTGAAAAAGGCGTAAGTTGACGGGGAAGGATTGGTCTTCTAAACTTGATGATGCACTTTGGGCTCTGGCGCGTGAAACTCCCATTGGGATGTCCCCATACAGATTGATATTTCGCAAGCCATGTCACCTCCCTCTTGAATTGGAATACAAGGCTATGTGGGCCTTCAAGAAGCTGAATTTCGATTGGAAAATGGCGAAAGGAAGAAGATTATTATTGAATGGCTGGAAGCGAAATGAAACTGTGATAATGCTAAGATCTGAAAGAAAAGACAAAGAAATGGCATGATCAAGGATTCTTAGGAAAGGAATTCGAGAAGGGATCGAGGATTACATTATTTAACTCAGGATTAAGATTGTTCCCGGGAAAGTGAAATCGAGGTGGAGTGGACCATATCTTAGTGGTGTCCCGACACTACTTTTAGACGAGTAACACTCGAGGCGATCTTGGGGGAGAATTTAAAGTCAATGGACAAGGCCGAAACAGTATCAAGCGGGGAGGAAGGAAAGAAGAGCTTCCTGACAAGTTCATTGAGAAAGAAAATCGAAAGCAATGAGTCAGTGGGACTCAAAGGCGGCGGTGATGGGAAGCCCCGGCCCGCTAGAGACTTTGAATTACATTTAAGACTTTGAAATTTTTGAATTAACCTTGATTTTGTTTTCTATAGTTATTATAATGAGATTAGTTAGTACTTAAAGTTAATTTTGTTTAATTGAATCCTTCTGTAAATGTTGCGGAGTACTTATGCAATGGCTCGACGAGAAAGGAATGAACTCAATCTGACTCAATGACTTGCGAAAAACGACGAAGGAAAAAAAGGGAGCATTCCTTTCCGCATATAAGTGCAGTGAAATTTGAATAGAATCACGTTCTTTAATTCTTTGTGTGAAATTGGTTTGTTTGATGATGAGAATACGTTAATTGATCGAGAGTGAAAATTTGTTGTTCATTAAATTTGGGGGCAAAGTGAGACTACGTTGCGGCGAAACTTATGTCGTGGCGGCGGGGAATCTAGCGAAGTTGATGTCGTGACTCAGTGTAATCTTGAAGGAAGAACAAGGGTGACGTGTGGCAAAGTTACGTTGAGAAAGAAATTGAAATTCGCGACAGGAAATTTTGGAGTCGCGACAAGAGTAATCCTTTAGAAGAAAAGAGTCGAACGGCTTAACAGTAATCTTTGAGATGCGATGTCGCAGCAGGAGGACTTGTCCTCACGGTTAATTGTGTCGCGACAATGAAAATCTTCGCGACAAGAGGATAAATTGCCGGTGGGCGGTTTCAATTTTGCCTAAATTTAATGTGAGCACATTCTCGGCTGAATTTAAGTCGCAACAAGCGTTAATAGTAAATCATAAAGAGCCACCATAATAAGCGAATTGCAAGCTGTTAAGAAACTCTTTCCATGTTATCTTCTTCCTCGTCACGAATTCAACTCTTCGTCTTGCATATTCTGCAGTTTGGGTTCTTGCGAGCCACACAAGTCGACTTCATAAAGGCAGCTGGGTTCGCCGATAGCGAACGAGACTTCGTCGAGATCTGACGAAATCATGGAGAGCGTCTTTCGAGCCGGCGGTCATCAGGCGAGAGTCGACGATTGCGAGGAGCGAGAGCATCTGAGGGAAGACGAGGTGATAGAAGAAGAAGAAGATGCGTTTGTGTGTCGAGGAAGAAATTTGCATTGTTAACATGCGGTATTATGATGATAAAGGGTTTGTTGGAGAGAGGATTCGGCAACTATTTCCCTTTCAAGGAAATGATAGAACAACGAGGATGGGAGGAAAATTCTGCCAACACAGAGGCAGGATATCTGACGAGTGGTCAGGAATTCTACTTTAACTTAGTAGGAAGAAAGGACAACTATGTATTTGTCAGGGGAGTTTGGGTTCCATACTGGGCAAATGCCATTAACGAGGTGTACGGGATGGCAGGGCAAAAGCGTAGCTCGAATTTAAGGAAGTTGTTAGCAAACCGACAGTGAGAAGATTGTCGAGTGACCCGGATGGTAAGGGTTCAATGGGATCCCGAGAGAAAGGAGCACCAAAGACAATCAAACGGGGAGACCTTACGGGAGGGAGAATTTAAGAGTATGGTTTTATTTCTGGCGTGCGTGTTGGTTCAACCCGAGCATGTATGCACGGTAAAGAGCAGGAAGCCGTCATCACTGTATGCAATGCGAAAATTCTGAAGCTCAGCGTGAGAATGATGAATTGAAAAATTCAATAATAAGATACCATGAAACAAAAAGTTTGATCCCTCATCAGCCCGACAATCACTAGGCTTTGTTTGAAGGCTGGGGTGAAGGGAACATGGGCGAAGAAGAAGAGGTTCCCAAGGCTTCACCAATTAACCATTTGGGGTAAGTAAGGGACCCGAGGAATTTGAAGAAAAAGGGATCATGGTGACGGATGCAGAAAGAAGAGGAGAATGAAACCAAAGAAGAGGACACTCTTGTTTGAGGATCAAGGAGAACAAACCCGGGAACCATGGCCCAGGAAGGGAATATCTATGTTTGCAGAGGACTTAGAACCCGGATGAGGCAAGTCTATGGGTTCACCGCTGACTGGCAGCTCTCCGCGATGAGAAGGGATTTGGAGGGACACAGTAAGAAGTTCGGAGGAGCCCGAGAAGATAATCAACTAATGGAGATTACTCATTGCTATGCGAGAAGGTATGGAAGAAGAGAAAGAGATGGAGCACTTTCAGCAGGCTTAGGAAGATGTGTATGAAGTGATTAAAAAGAGATCAACAGTGGGAAGAGGAGCTGGAATAGAAAAGAGGAAATATAGAAGCGAGAGATAAAGGAAAACGAGAAATGGGAAGAAGAAATGAGCAGAAGGGAGGAGCAGTTTAAAAAGATCCTAAAGCAGCAAGAAGACAGTTCGAGGAGAAAAGGAAATGGAGGACGAGAGATGGGAGACTTATTGAAAAGTTGAAACTTAGTCAAACATTCTATAACAGTTTGATCGAGACTCTCAACTCCACGAAACTTATAAAAAAGAAAGGGATCACGGTCAAAAGCCAAGACCAAGGAACGAGGTTAAAGTTCAAGTTTCTTTATGTCTGGTGTTAAAGGACTTGAGAAGAAGATGATGGATAGAGATAAAGTTCTTGACGATAATGATTCCTATAGAAGAAAAATATGGCTGGAAAATTTGGATTTGATTAACAACAATCTATCCAAATTTTTGGAGGTCCTGACTGAACTTGAGAACAACATGAACAAACTTGGAAGGAGGCAGGGATGAAGCGAGCGAGAAGGTGGATCTCACAAATGAATTGGTCGGTGGAAGAGCAGGGCGAAAAATGCGAAGAAGAGGAGAATGGAATGAAGTTTCCAGAATTCAACGCAAAACTGGATACCCTTGATCTAGATCCCCCAGACATATTTACTCGTAAACAGAAAAGAAAAAAATAGACCTTTCCATTGAGTTGTCAACCCCTCCCTCATTCCTATCCTTTTATTCTCAACATTTGCACATTCTAATGAATAAAACCAGAAATTTGTTTTGGGATGTGTTAGAAGTAAAATTGTGTGTTTTACTTTTTGCTTCAATAGTTAGAAAAATCTTGATATCATAAAAGGAGCTAGTTGATGTAATTGATTAGATGAATATCTTGAAACAGCGGATGGATTGGGATAGGGTGGATAACATTATAATTGATTGACACAGGTGTGGGTTGTTGATTTAATGATAGTCTAGAATAAGGAAGGTTATACGATTGAAGGAACAAAACAATTTTCTTGAGTTTGTGGTATGAGCAAATTGAGTCAAGGAACTGTTGGAATAACATCATCTAAATTCTCATCCAACGTATGGTCGAAAATCCTCGGGGTTAGTCACGGGTTAATCGGCCCAGTGCAGAACTTGTTGAATTAATGATCAGGCGAAATCTAGGTGATACAATCAACGAGGAAATGATGCAGACCATTCTTGGAAAGTTTGAGCCATTCTAGTCATCCCTATTCATATGCTAATGCATACACTTTAGTTCCAGAAATTGAGCCAAAACAAGCCTTATTCGAAAAGCCCGATGGAACTTGACCCATTCTGAAGTCAATCCTCACAAGAACCTGTGATTACGAAAAGAACTTCAAGAGGAACTCTCAAATAAAGTTTGGGGAGTGTAAATTTTTGAGAACTCAAGGAGAAAATCTGAAAAGGAATGAAGAAAAAGAAATACAACGAGAAAAGAAAGCTTAAGGAATAGGTTTGTCTTGTGCTTTAACTCTCTTGAGCAATTAAGTTCTTAGGGGTGTTTCAACACTGAGTACCTGTGCCATGCAGTACATGGGAGTTACTAACCCAAAGTTCGCTAAGAGTGTTAGAAAGCCTAAGAAGACAAGCATTGCACTATTCTGAAAGGTGACAAGAAGGAAAATTTCCCCAGTTTGAATTATGAATGAGAAATAGGAACATCTGAGTTGAATAGAAGAAAAATCAAGGTGGTATCGAACCACGAAGTTTGGGAGTTTGATAAAATTACAAGGAGGAAAAAGGGACGGGAGATGAGTAAGAAAGGAAAAGGAGTATTGGTAATCTTAACTAAAAATTCCATCCATCCTACCTGCGAACTAACATTACAAGCCTAAAGACTGATTGATCTTGAAGGTTGTAATCACTACCATTAGTGGAGATCAATATGAGCAACCAAACTGTATGGAATTTGGAAAATCGGAAAAGATCAAAGCGCAGACATCCTCTAAGGGTTAATTGACTCATTAAAATGAGAAAGAAAACCAACTTACATTTGTGGGAATCAATTAACTATCTTGTTTGTAAAACAAATTCCAACAATTTCGTTATGTACACTGATTGAGTAGAAACTAACCTTTATACGGACTTAAAGGCTGAATACAAAAGAAAGAATGCAATTTCAATTTCAATTAAATTGTTTATCTTGCATAACATAACTGAAAAATGTCCTTTTTGTTTGAGAATGACAAATCTTTTTTCTTTGCTTGGGGACGAAGCAAAATTTTAAGATTTGGGGAGTTTGATGAGCTTAAAGTCATACATTTTCGGTGCATTTACTACAGTTGATTTTTATATAAAAGGCAGTTAATATGCGGAAAGATGGAATAACTTCACTTGATCTGGCGTGCGCGAAATTGAAAGCGGAGAAAATGCGGGAAAGGAGCGGGAGATGTGGGTGCGAAATGCGATATAATGGGTGGAAGGAGTTGCGTGAGGGTGCAAAGAGTTAAAGATTTGATGTCGTGAGCTTTAGTGACAATCGAAATCACGTCTTCGGGTTACAATTACAAAGGTCAGTCGCAATTGAGCATGGTGAAGGCTGAGCGGTACGGGCGTGAAGGGCTGAGGTCGAACAACGAAGTGATGAAGAGAAGAAGTGATGTCGACATCATTCGGAAGTCGCGACGAAATTTAACTTCGGTCACGAGTGGATATGATGTCGCGACACGAAAGTTGCGGCGAGGGCTAAAAAAATTGGTGAACATTTGGAATTCGCGCATCGCTTCAAAGTTAAAGTAGTCGCGACCTCGGCGGCGAAGCGATCGCGCCCGTCGGTGTGGGGTCCACGCGCCGTGACCTCGGTGCCGCTTCGAGGTGGGTCCCGCTCCTTAGGATATCGCCGTTTGCGAGTTCCTTTCGCACTCCCGGTCGAACCCGGGACCTGAGGTCTTTAGTCGATAGGAAGCATCTGCTGGTACGTGAGCTCTTGGCTCGGTTGGTGCCGAGGAATGCTTCCGTTGAACTAAGGCTACAGGTCTTAGTTCGAATCTCTGAGGAAGCAAGCTCGATGAAGTGGATCATCTATTTTGGCTTCTGAGTCACGAAGGAATGAACCCCCACAACTGCGCCTTTGTTGTAGGACCACCGCCGTGACCACCTCGTGGGCCGCCAGGTGGGCTATCATAGGATATCTCGTTTCCCAGCGGGTTCCTTTCGCCTCCCCAGAGATTCGAACCCAGGACCTAAGGTCTTTAGTCCAATGGGAAGCATCTACGGCATCTATAAATCGGATAAGAAATGAGCAAAGTTATGGTAAAAATATGAAGCGGTCGAAACGGGAAAGCGAGCATTTCTGTCTGAGAGACAGACAGTGGCTTACATATGGTCCTACTTTGGAGTAAATTTTTAGGCCACTTAAGATCCAAATTTGGCAATACCTTCTTCTTAAGTTTGTTCTCCTTCAAGTCTATTTTACGTAGCCACTTAAATCCCTCCAAATGGATCAAAATTGAGCAAGTTATGGCCAAAATACCAAAAGCGGGTCAAAATAAACGAGGACATTTCTGTCTGAGGCTATTGCCCAAAAATTGACCAAAAAATGTGTTTCTCTTCCACATTTTTCTTTCACTCTAAACACTTAAATCTGATGCATTATACCCATTTCAACATAACACACACAATTCACTATCAAGCCCTAACCCTTACTCACTTGATTTTGTCAAAACCTAACCTTAAACCATGGCTTTCTCAATTGATATTAAATTCAGCACCATTAAACCTTAAATACCATCAATTTAACATCCATACCAGAATTTAAGACATTAAACATGGAAAACATCAAACCCTATTTCCCACCATGAAAAACTTACTTGTTTCTTAGGTTTCTTTGGCTCCTCTCCTTGATTACCACTTGAAGATCACTTGAGCTTGAAAAACAAAGAAAAACTCACCTCACGACTTGGATTTCTCCTTTCTCTTCCTCTTTCTCCTTTCTCCCCCTTTCTTTTCTCTCTTTTCTCCTTTCTCTCCTTCTCATACGTGATCTCACTCTGTTGGAGACTTAAATCCTAATTTGCTTTTAAATTCCAACTTTCCAAATTACTTGTAAATTGAAGAATTCAATTGATTATTGTAGTGAATTACCCTTTAATCCCGAGCCTCTCATAGGTCCATTTTTATGAGACCAAGTCATTTACCCATTATTTAAATCATAACAGCCATTAAGAAAGATTTTGATTGGCTAGTACAATTAAATATCTCCATTATAGCGATTTTATCTGGTTTAGCGCACTACTTGTTTTTTATATCGACTATATGTCAAAAATATTCTATGGTCGTCTATATTTAGAAATTTGAACATAAAATATTCTAACTAAATCCTTCACGATTTGACTCAATCACGGAAATCGAGATTTAAAATCCATTAAAATCGGTAATCGGACAGTGGCGTGTGTGCAGTACGTTCGGATCACTGATATCAAACGGATCCGTTTCACTTTATTTGATTTCGTTAGTCTTTATGATATGATGCAGGCGTTTCGTATTTTATTTGATTTCGAAAAATTTCAATGCGAACCTGAATTTTCGGTCCAGGAAATCGTATCAAACCAATATGCTGATATAACCACAAATATCGGTTCAAAGTCATAGGAACTGAAATTTCTTACAAATTCTTGCAAACCCCTCAATTCGGATATAATAAGAAAAATCATTATTCCTTAGACGTCGGTTACAATTTTGAAAATTCCGCCATTGTCGAATGACGTCAGGAGCATTCCTAAATCTAATCTACCCTCGTTTATCATTGGACCTCTAATTAGTTCAAAACTACTATTATAACATTCAATCGAGGTTTGGGTTTTACAATCACCCCTCCTTATAAAATTTCGTCCTCGAAATTAAAACATTGATATCAAGAGATGGGAATAATGCCTCTTCATCACTCCTCATGTGCTCCCATGTGGCTTCCTCTCTTAGTATGACTCCTCCACAATACCTTCACGGTGAATAGTGCTTGTTCACGCGAACTTGCTCTCGACGGTCGAGGATCACGCGCTGGTTCCTCTTGCGTGTGTCGAGTCATAACGTATTCTGCAGTGGTTGCTCTGTCGATACATGAAAGTGCAGGTATGTAATACTTCTTGACGTAGAAACATAAGGAAAACATACGTGAATGCGTCGGTCGGATGGCGCTCCCGATCGATATGCCACCTCCTCTGATCCTCTCAGCGATCTGGCATGGCTTGATGCTCGTGGACTCGGCTTTCCCACGTTTCCCAGTCTTATGCGCCCTTCCATGGGAAATCCTCGAAAATACCATATCCTACCTCGAACTCTAGGTCCCTGCGATTGTCGCATAACTACGTCGGTCTTGTGGAAATTTTAGTCCTATCCCTTCTAACCTTGACCTTATCACAAGTCACTTGGACAATTTTCCGGACCTACATAATTTCCTTTCCTACCTACGTCAAACATCTTTGGAGTTCGACATTTCAGATCCATAAAGAGCCTGTAGGGCATCTGTCTTGTAAGGGATAAGCTGTTATTATATCACGAACTCCATTAGTAGTGTTCCCGGGTATGATACATCTTTGTACTTCCGGATGCATAGCATAAGCGAAGATATGGGCTTCCTCCATAATCTCTCTCCTGCATCACCTACATCCGGTACACATAACCTCTGCCCCATGACCACGGTACCATCCTCTCTCAATGATAAATCTCCTCGTTGCCCAGACTCTACTTCACCTCTCAACTTCACTATCTGTGGATCCTGAATCTAAAATTCTCTAATCCTGTTTATCAATACAGGACGTACCTGAAATGTGGCTAACAATGCTCCTGAATCTGTAGTTCCGGTCTCACGCGAGGACCTCGGTTACATGAGTCGAGGAAGATGCAACCCTCGAAGTGCGATATGGAACTCATGGGTCTCCCTGCAGAGCATGCGCTACCAGTTCGCCTTTACGAGGATGATATTCATTAGATTTTTGCTCATAATCCTTGACCGGTTGATCATCTCCTCTTTCTCATGTTCGGTTCATTACGCGTAAATAGATGCTATGACTCTTGCCGTCAGTAAAAATCTACGGTCCTCCATATAAATAATACTCACCTCCATGAGTAAAATGCAGTTGCTAGCTCAAGGTCGTGTGTAGGAAAATTACGTTCGTCTTGATTGCTGAAGCATATCACGATCACCTTGTCGTGCATTTAATACATAACCTAGACCACACTTTTAGGGGCATCCGCAAATCTCTTGCAAAGCCATCTGCCTTACTGATGGAAGTGTAAGTGCAGGCCCAAGAATTGATCTCCTTTTCGAGTTCATCGAAGCTCTGCGACAAGCCTCGACCGTAAAAACGGTTCCTCTTTCTTTGTCGATCCCCATTGAGGTGCGGTATCTTCAGACATCCTCAAGAACTTACGGTAATACCACAGCCATAAGGCTCCTTATCTACGTAACACTCGTGGAGGTTTCAATTCAGTATAGCTTCCGACCTTACGTGGATCACTTGAGATCCCCTACTGCGAAACTATGTGTTCTAAAGGCGACCTTTGTCGGGCAAGCGGACACTTCTTGTGTTTAGCATATCTTAGATGTTCACTTGATGTTTGCGAATTATCCTCAAGTGCTGCGCATGTTCTTCTCCCTTTGCTGAATAGATCGGTATACTCGTCTGATAAGTGATAACAAGCGATCTAAGTAAGCCGGAAAATCTGTTCATGAGATCCATAAAAGCGGTGGGCATTTGTAAGTCGAATGGCATGATTAGAAGCTTCAAAATGCCGTCTTAGTGTCACGAATGCTATCTTGGGAACATGTCCTCATCATCAGAAGTCTCAACTTATCAATTCACTTCCAATTAAAATCAAGGCTCATGACAACATCTTTGTAAGCCTTAAATCGAAGCCATTAGCATCCTTAAAGTGAAAAACCCATAATGCCCTTCACCTTAGCAAAAATTACATTTATGTCGATTCTTCTTCTTAAAACATTAGATTCTAACACATTCCATTAGTATAATCACTTGAATTGATTAAAATCAATGGAAACTCAAGCTTTTAATCGCTATATCTAGGTGGTCAAATCACACATGTCACACATTCATAAGTATTTCTTCAATTTCTTTCATTTCTTTCAACAAGTTATATTTGATAATTCATCGATGTCATTGATTTACTTAAACTAAATCAAACCAATGCATTTCCAATTAAACCCTTTCTTACTTTAACCCTCTCATCTCATTTTACATTCAACTTTTAATTCCATTAATTCAATTATTCCTTCAAGCATTTCAAGTAATGTCATTAAATCAATTAAAACAAATCAAACAACATCACTTCCATTAACATCAAAAGTTGACCTAACTTGACAATCCTTATAATATCATTCTTTCTTTTCAATTTCTTAGCAAAATCAACCTAGAATCATGTCAATTTAGTAGCTAAAGCCTTAATATAACTCAATTGAAGGTTTAGATAAATAATTCATAAAACCACCCCAGTACTTCTTTTGGAACCTCCACCGAATCCACGTTGACTACTCGGGTTTTACGTCGCCCGAGCATGCGTAGCTGGGATTTCAAACCGTGCTCCTCTCTCATCCTAGCTGCGACCTCTTGCACGGTCGTCTTGTGTGTGAAATTGTCGGCATCTTGTGGTCCAAATCTCTGGACTTAAACCTACAACAAACCTCTTCAAGCCATGATATGGACCTTTTTGGGTTTTTTTTTTTTTTTTTTCCATTGTAGTCTTTATTGCAAGAATATTAAGCTTTTCAAGCAATGATACGGACCTTTTTGGTTTTTCCATTTTATCTTTTATCATTGGATTCAACTTTTCAAGCAATGATACATGACTAACTTCTCTTCATACCTGACTTGTGGCATTTCTTGGAATAAGGACCTCATATCCTACAATTGATTATGCGAATTATGTATAGATCCCATGCATTTTATATGTTAATCTATCATTAGAATCGTCTTCTTGACTTTTTCAACAATCATCTTGTCTTGATTCCTCGAAGCTCCCGATCTCCCATGTCCTCTAATTGCTCATACTGTTTGAACACAGCCAGAACATTATCATTTCCATGTTGAAGTAGTAACGATTTTTCATTAGGCAGATAGATTCCCATTTGGGCCAAATCGACTTACATTACATTAATATTCCTCTAAGGTGTTGATGATGAGTGGGACTCTTCTACACATGCCTACAATTTCTTTTAACATTTATGATCTTTCGCTCCACACTATTCTCTATCCTCGAATACTTAATCTTTGAAATTAAATCAAGACTCCTTTTGCCTAGACCTTCCAACTCAAAGATCTAGTATTATTTCGCATAAATGAAGCGCCGGTATTTCGAATTGGTGGTATGCAATGCCTCGGGAGCTCTCTGGTGGCAGGTCGACCTGTTGACGCATTTTCTGTGAACTCATAAATTTCATATGTCATGTAATGCATACATGATTTTAAATCACATAAATAATTTATGCAATTTTAAAATAAAACATTAAAACAATCATATGAACATAAAATTTTCAAATCTTTATAACATTTTCGTAGTAGCTCTGATACCACGTTGAAGGATCTGACCGGATTAACCTCCTTGAACGGGGACCTCCAGAAACTTCAATGGATATAGAAGCTTCGCCGAAGCGATCCCGAATAAAATCCATAGATGAACCCCTTTACAATCATAACATATCTTTAGAAAATAATCTTGAGCGAAGTGATAAATTTTTTTTCTTTTCTTTCTTTTGTTTTCAAACACTTGGATTTTAGAAAAATTGGCGAGAAGTTTCCTGCGTTTTCGGACTTTCCCAAATTTACAAATACACATAAGCATTTAAAAACACTTAATCTTCCCGATTTTGACTTAGTTTTAGGGTACCTCGTCATGACTCAATAAACCATGATATATCTGTATCACGTTTATTCATTTCAATCGTCAAAACATTGAAAACTTAACAATTACTGCACGGTTTATAAGGTGGGGCTTGGCTAGGACTTAAACCGACCGCCTCGATACCTCGTCCACTTTGAGGATCAAAGCCCACGTGGATTCAGCACTGACTTTATACGTATCGCTATATGCATAACCATGTTAACGTAAGACGATATCACGAAATTATATATCTGATGAAATCGCGATGCCCGTGCAAGTGATGGCTGCGACTCCTTTACGGGAGTGGCGCCACATCGGCCTTTGTCTTGGGTCTAAAATGTTTTGAAACATATAGAAAAGAATGGCCCAAAGGAGGCGAGTGAGTGTACATTTCGTTATTCGTAACATTTTCGTATATACCAAAATAATACATACTTATACAATTAAAATCATTTATCTGGCCAAACATTTATGCAGCAAGCTTTCTTTGATAAATACTTATGCATTTTAAAATCCATTTATGCTTTAAACATTTATGCCGTAAGCTTTCTTTCTTTATTTATTTATTTCTTTCTTTCTTTCTTTACAGTGGAACCCGGAAATAAACACAGAGCAGTTTAAGTGCGACGGTGAGACGATCACATTCAGTCATAACCACTACGCTGCGGAGAAACTCACGCTTTGCATAGGGTTCCAGTCATAACACTTTATCACGTGTAAGGATATTACTACAGACACCTATTTCCCTCCTCGGTTAGTAACTATAACTCATACAGAAATCCTTGCAACCCAAAATCTTGTGGGTATCGGTCATATGATCGTAGGGGTTTAGGTGCAAATCGGTAAAACATTCTTCCAAAATACATTTATAAATACATTTAAATCATTTCTTTATCATTAAAACACATATACATTCTTTAAACTTATTTTAAACTTTCATAATGCCTTAACATATGCATACATATTTAATACATATAAATATATGCATTGATGCGAATAAAGCAATCTGAAGATAAACGTTTATTATCTTGGCTAACATTTCGTAAAAATTTACATTAAACTTTCGATTTTAACATTAAAACCATTCACTTTTTAAAACTCAATTCTCAAGCCTCATTTTTCACTCCGCAGTTCACTTATTCGATCCGTTTTTGCTTCAAAATTAATTCAGTTTCGAGTGGAGATAGTCAACACTACGCTTTTTGAAAACGCGTATCGTGTCATACTTCCATTTTAATCCACCATACACATTCATTGCGCCAAAATGAACAAATTACCCTTAAGCACTAAAACTCATTCATTTTGGCCAACCTCTTTCCAACAATACTCTATAGACTTTTTGACCTTTAAAATTTTTCAAGCAGTCTTGAAATTTATGAAACTCTCCAAGTCAGAAGTCCTTTATATATCCAATGACATCTGCTTTTAAATTTTCGGTTTAAAATTCGCCTGCAAAAGCGCCAGCCATGCGCAGTCTGCAGCCAGATGACTCAGTTTGGCAGAACAGCATCTGCTGCCTTAGCTCCGCTTTGAAGCATTTTTAAGACTTTGGGATTAAAATTTGCGTAAACTTCCTTGAGGATAAATTTTAAAGAAGTCTATTTTAAAAATTTTGAATCGCTCCGAATCGGATAAGAAATGAAGCGAGTTATGGTAAATATGAAAACTGGTCGAAACAGGAAAACAGAGCATTTCCTGTACCGAGAACAAGACAGTGTCTTACATATAGTCCTACTTTGAGTAAATTTTTGACCATAAGATCAGAATTTGGCGATACCTTCTTCTTAAGTTTTGTTCTCCTTCAAGTCTATTTTACGTAGCCATAAATCACTCCAAATCGGATCAAAATTGAGCAAGATTATGGCCAAAATCTGCGGGTAAGCAGAGAAAAGCGAGCGTTCTGTCTGAGGCTGGCACTTGAATTGACCAAAATGTGTTTCTCTTCCATTTTTTCTTTCACTCTAAACACTTAAATCTGATGCATTATACCCATTTCAGCATAACACACACAATTATTTATCAAACCTGTAGCCCTACTAAGCAGTTTTGTCAAAACCTAACCTAATATGCGACACCGATTGATATTAAATTATTGTGAATTCGTAGCCATACCATCAATTTAACATCAGTACAGAATTTAAGACATTAAGCATGGAAAGCGTGTACTAACTTCATGGCTAGAAAAGCACCTACTTGTTTAAGGTTTCTTTGGCTCCCTCTCCTTGATTCTGAAACGAAGATCGGCGAAAGGCTTGAAAAAGCAAAGAAAACTCACCCTTTGACCCCAGTTTCTCACTCTCTTCCTCTTTCTCCCTTTCTCCTCTTTCTTTTCTCTCTTTTTCTCCTTTCTCTCCTTCTCATACGTGATCTCATACATTTGGAGGCTTAAATCACTAATTTCTTTTAAATTCCAACTTTCCAAAATTACCCTTAAGTCAAAGAATTCGATTGGTTATTGTAAAGTGAATTCTGCTTTAATCCAAACTCTCATAGGTCCATTTTATGAGACCCGAGTCATTTACCCATTATTTAAATCATAACTTTAGCCATTAGAAAGATTTTGATTGGCTAGTACAATTAAATATCCATTGCCTTGATTTATCTCATTTAGCCTTTTCTTGTTTTATATCGATTATATGTCAAAAATATTCTGTAATTAGTCTATATTTAAATTTGAACATAAAATATTCTTCACAAATCCTTCACGGTGAATTCGGGCTCTGAAATGCTTGTCAGTTTAAAATCGTTCATCAGTATCAGGACTGATAGCGTATTATTACGAATTACGTTCGGATCCTTTGGAAACTATCCAAATGGACTAGGTTTCACTTTATTTCGGTTTCGTTAGTCTTTATGATATAAATACGGACATTTTTCGTATTTTATTGATTTAGAAAAATTTCAGCAACGAGGCCCGAATTTTGGTCAGGAAATCCTTTATTCTTAAATCTCTTTGATATAACCACAATGTCGGTTCAAGTATAGGGCTGGGAATTTCTTACAAATTCCTTTGCAAACCCCTCCATTCGGATATAATAAGAAAAATCATTATTCCTTAGGGCATTCGGTTACAATTTGAAAATTCCACTTAAATGTCAAAATGGCGTCAGGAGCATTCACAAATTCTAATCTACCCTCGTTTTCTATCATTGGACCTCTAATCAGTTCAAAAACTACTATTATAACATTGATCGGGTTTGGGTTTTAATCCCAGTTTGCAAGAGCAATAGTCGCCAACATCGGATGCCTGCCCAAAGAAGGTCGTGACAAGATCAAAGGCAATCGACACCGACTACGAAGAGTCGCGACGCCGTTCGTTAATTCGGCGACATTGGTAGAAGGTCGGCGGCAACACCGGGTTGTCGCGACATCAGTAAAGACTTGAGTGGCGACAACATCGGAGTGCGACCTTTCTGAGAGAAAGAATTGGCGACGACGTCCGGTTGTCAGCGGCGTCCATCGCTGTCGCGACATGGTACACACGAACTACGTCGCGACAGCAAAGACTTCTGCGACATGGTAAAGGCGGCCCGGAGGTGCGGCGAGGTGATGTCGCGACATGGCGCGGCCAACTAGAGCCATTTTAAAAGCGCAGGTCAAAAAGAAGTGCATGAAATTAGGGCTGACGAGACCACATAAATACGAAGGTACAACTAGAATGAGCGCGTCTTGGCGACTTGAAGGAGAGATGCAGGTTCTTTGAAGGCTCACGTATTTTATTTTCTTGCTCTTTCTTTTCTTCGTTTTTTATTTTTAGATTAGTTTGTATTTCCATTTCAAATTTGGATTTGAGCGTTAATTTGTAAGGTGTAGTTGAATGCATATTTATATTTCTTCAAGTGCATGCAGTAGTTTGAATTCGGACAAATTTTGGATTCGAACTACCGAGTTTCCGATTCTGATGGTTTTCTTGATCAGCAGGCAATGTATGGTGTAATCGGTGGTTTAGAAACTGACTCCCATTGAAATGGCGCTATTGTCGAAATTATCTTTCTGCGAAATTTTTATTCATTATTCTTGAACTTGATTTATAATTCGACTTCTTTGGTTTTGCGTATTTCACGGAATTGATCGATGTCAGTCTCTTTATACCACCTGTGAGGTTGTTCCAAGCTCTGATTCCAGGAAGCCCTCTAAGTGACACAAATAAGGCATTCCTGAGAGTGATGAATAATTTCTAGAAGGTATGGGAACCTGATATTGATGATGTAATGTGCTCTATGTAATTAAATCGATACATCCTCTTCTCACTCGAAGCAGGGAATGAGTTGGTAGGTTATCAATTTAAGCATGCGAGAGTTCGCCTCAATTAGTCGTGAATTCAATCCGAGTGTTAGCAACTGATCTAATCAAGGAAAGAATGGTATTCTAATTTTGAGGAAGGGCATTATATGGTGTAAACCCATACGGTAACCTCTGAAAGGAGCTAAGGTTTACGATTAGTATTATGGGTATGAAGTATTGAGAAAAATACCCATAACAAGAAATTTACCCGGTTAAAAGTAGTTATCTAGCCCTTTGTATTCTAGAGAAAGCGGTGAAGGTGTGAGATGATGAGCAGGTGTGGTTTGGAGAATCAGATTTGCCTTTATCCATTCCTTGGACTAGTTTTAAAATGCGTGGTTCGAAAGCGAAATTACCATACATTTATGAATTGATTCTTATGATAGCTTTATTTTCAATGTTCTCTTTGAGATAAGCTGTTGATCTAAATTTGTCATTTCATTATTTGATGATCATTCATTGTTATTCATTCTGTTATTTTAGGTTTCATTATTCAAGGCTTTCACGGTGATTCAAATTGTCCATTACTAAAGATGCAAAATAGTATAGAGCTTGAGTAGTTGGGGTAGTTGATTGAAAATTCTTGAGATCTACGTGGGATCGATGTACGGACTTATATCCGATTTACTACTTGTCAGGCACATTGCACTTGCGACATAGCGGATCAAAACCACTCGATAAACAATTTTACTCGATTGAAACAATCTTCGAACTAATCAAATATTTAAGGCGTATCACGATTGACAAGTTTTTGTAAATGCCGGATTGCGAGTGATTAGACAATAGTCTTTTGGCTATAGTGTTATAAATTTGTACATGTCTTTGATCAGGTCCAACACAAGTTTTATAGGCGCGGATTCTTGAAGTGGTTAGACATAATAGTCTTTTGGCGATAGTGTTATAAATTTGTACATGTCTTTTGGTCCGGTCAACAAAATACTGTAGAAATAAATGTCGCATAATCATTTATGTTAAAGAGGGCCCACCGTTTTTTCTAATTCTTTTACTTTCATTCAATATGGCATGTAAGGGCCATGGCCCCATTGAATCGGCCATGGAGTGCTAGATTCGCCCACATTAGTTCATTTGAGAAGATGTGATGAAGGGCCGGGTGAAGTAACGAGCGTGACACGGTAAGGTGGGCATTCTTAGGAAGGAGCAAGAATTTCATTTGGGCCTTGTAGCTAAGTAGTTGCTCAAACAATTCCTCAAAGTAGCTGGAGTTGATTAAGCATGGGGGCATGAGATATGTTTGAGTAAATTCGGGCTAAGGCAGTTCAGAGACACGGATCGGACTCATCAAGTCAACTAGAACATTCATAAGGTCAAGAGAGTCAATATTGTGTTTGACATCTTGTAGATACTCAGTAATAATCCGATTACCTTGTTGAGGACTGGTAAGATTCTAGCGATGGGTCATGATTCGTCCTTGCGAAGGAAAGGAATACGTCTTTTCAAGAGTAGTCCATGTAGCACGAGATGTGGTGGCGGTAGAGATAAAGCGCCTTCTGATGGCAAATATAGACAGCAATTACATTAATGAAAGCGGTGGTCTTATGTCCCCAAGCGAGAATATGGATTAGATTTAGGGAGGATGCGACATTGGACAAAGTTATTAGTCTTTGGAGGACCGCAGTTTAAGTCGTTGGCGAAGCCAAGTAAATCATGCACGAATAGGAGGCGTGGTGTGAAGCCACCACGGAATAATTTGTGTGGAGGTTTTAGCGGTGGCTAAGTATTGACATTGAGAATAATTAAATTTTGAGACGTATCAATCCCATTCATGACTACCGGATGACGAGGAGGCACGATGATAGTGGTGGAAAAAGACTCGTCGGCCATTGAACGACATAAGTAGAATTATTGGATCATGATGCGATGGTGGCGGCCATTGAGCCACATATTACTTCACGAGATTACGCTATGGCACCGTATGTACTTTTCCGTTGGTGCGGGTCCTGATCACGGACACCCACCACGGTAGAGTCATCTACGAAGTGGTGAGATCACACCTCTAAATTTTCCACTTTGAGCATCGATTGCATTTGTGAAGCATTCTCTCGAGTTCTTTCAAGCCAATTTTCTACCATGGAAAGCTCATCACCCTTCTTTCGACCCGAATCTGGTCGGTATCTGCCATTCTCTCTATGGTACGACCGTTGAGACGGCTACTTGTTTGGTTGTCTTCTTCTTTGTAATCTTGAATATTTCTTTGGAGGATATCGATAGTACCTCATCTTTGCTTGACCGCACTCATGTATCGATGGAGCATGGGACGCTTGCCCACCTTCCACACTACTTGGATGTTGGGTGACTAGGAGTCACCTACGACCACATGGTGGCTTGAACTATCCATGTAACCTATTAAGGCAAAAATGAAGATCTGCATTAGAGTCACGTCATCCTTTATATGCAAATACGATATATGCAAACAATTTCAAAGAATCATTTTATAGAGCAGCCTAAATCAGGCTCGTCTTGCTAAATATGTTGCGCCCATGCTCCAGAGGAAGCTTGGCCGGATAGAGACAGTCCGGGGGATGCGGACCAGTTTTACCATATATACATTTTTGAATATTGTAGAAATAAATGTCGCATAATCATCTTGGTTAAAGAGGGCCCACCGTTTTTTGAATTAACACTTTCATTCAATATGGCATGTATGTCATTTCAACATTATCATTTACAAAACATTCTCAGAGTTCATCTCCACAAATAAATCAAATATGTTCTTCCCATGAAAACTTATACATTTTTGGTTTCATTACAAAAAGGATCAAATAATGTCATGGGATGAAAAGTATGCATGAGACGGAGCGTTTACTTATACTCCGCATGATTCGACGATGACTCTGAATTATGTGGTCTTTGCTCTTGTCCTTAGTCACTCAGTACCTGAGCGATGATAAAAACAATGCGCTAAACATTTTTGCTCTTTAGTGGTTACATGCAATTCTCTCTTTCATTTCAATTAAACTACACAAATATACGACTTTTAAAACAATGTTTTGCGCACAATTTCAATAGTCCATGCAATATACATTATATATATGTGCTTATTTCACATACTTTCATTTGCAAATCATTTGATCACTTCAAAGTATACAATTTCATATGCAATATTTCATTCGAAACTCAAATAATGTATTTCACACATTTACTTATAGTTTTGCCCTTGAACGAATTTAACCATTTATTTCGGTACATAGGATAACGGAATCACCGGCATGGTCCCGCTGGGTAGCAGGTCGGTATAAAAAAACATTTTATAACATAGTACAGTCTCATTGGGCTGATGACTGATTATTTAAAAATCATTGTGTGTATACTACTGATATTGTCTTGCTGGGCTACGGATCGGAATGCCACTATATTTCATTTTGTTTACAGTGTGCTAGTTTATTATATTGGTATACCAATCTAAGGGCATTAAAACTGATCATAATCAATTTACAATATTGTATATACATTTATACCCAAATAATACATTTGATGCTCATCTGATTTTTATGGCGGTGCATTTGGAATCAAATTTTCCCGAATCGCTTAAAACAAATCACATATCTACGATTTTATTGAAAATCCATTTCAACCAACAATCACAAAACTTGAAATAAGAGAATTATGTTGAGCAAACCCAAAAAAGGTTGTCGCTCCTGGATTCCTATCCCTCGGAATCCGTTCTTGGGTTAGGCTTCCTCATCGCTGACCCGCAATCCATCCTGATTAAGAGATAATATTAGTTGCGCTATTTAGGTTTCTAGTTTAGGGTTGTTTTCTACACAACTTCCTTCAAGTAAATTTTTGCAGGAACAAATGAGCCACATTTTACCCTGACTTCCTTCAGTCCATTATTTGTAAATCTATATAATTCAAAAGGTGGAATCATCCCGGTCGAACGCAAAAATTCGAAGATATGTTCAAAACAAAGGAGACTACTTTATTTTCAAAACATAACGAATTTTCGAAAATAGAAGAAACTTCACTTTGGCTGAAATTTTGGGTCCAGTAGGGTCTAAATTTGAATCTGATTATTTGATGATTTATTCTCTAGAAGTCTAGTTTATCCATAAATTTCAATCACTCAATTTGAATGAGTGAAACTCAACTTATGGCCTAAATACCAAAACTGTTCCAAAACACCAAAACTATACCAAACTGAACCAGGATTTGCCAGAAAACAGAGCCTCACTTTGATGAATTTTTGGGTCAAATGGGGTCCAAATTGGAATACACTTATTTCAAGTAGATTTGTTCTCCTAAAAGTCTAGTTTACCCAGAAATTTGAATCACTCGAATTAGGATGAGTGATAGCCCACGTTATATTGAAAAAACATGGGTTTTGAAAATTTTGTGACATCTCTAAACTGACATTTCATTTATACAAAAATTCCTCAAACCAATCCTAATCAAAGCAAAGGTTGCTTGAACTCCCAACTGAACATATATCTTTGAATGTGGTTTTACCAATCGAACCACCAATCCAAAGAGGGAGTTAGGAGGGTTCTGGCACAAGCAAATGGGATAATCATGCCTTGCTTTCTTCTTAAACCTTCAATCAAGCTTCATTTTTCTTCTATTTTCTTGCAAAACTTTGAACAAATGGAAACGATCTATGATGGCTCTTCTCGAACCCATAACCTAGCTCTCTCATTTTCCAAAGCATTGAAATGCCCATTCTAAGACCTATTTTGGTGCTTTATCCTCATCCATTACAAGGCCTTGTTTGGCTCTCTTTTGGCTTTCTTTTTCTCATTTTGCATTTTAATCCTTCTTTTCTCTTTCATTTTCTATTCAACTTATTACCCATCTTCCATTTGACACATACACTTCTCATTTATGACCATTGGGTCCTCATTTTGACATTTACCAATTAACCTTAAATTTTTTATAATTTCGAGTTTTATCATTTTTTTTTCTTTAACAATATAAATTCCGAAAAAATACAATGTAACTTATTTTATACCCTAAATATGTTATAAAACTGTTAGGTTATTTTTAGGGCGTTACAACAACTATATCAATACCATGATATGACACAATCACATAACATGCATGTATATTCCATCTTAAGGTGTGGGTGGGTCCCTTATCACAAATATCGGGAAAAGTATAAAGCATTTATCCTTCACCTATTGCATCATATGATTGATGAGTGAGAATTCCATCACATTCTGAGCATGTAGGAAACAAATAAGTTGATTTAACATAAATTGTTTAGAATACTTCTAAAGCTTAGGATTGTATAGCCATTTACGAGATAATGAAGAATCAACTCGGATATTATATGCTTGAAATTCATAATTTATATAAAAGTTATAGTGAGTTTGGCGGTACATTTGTGAATGTTGGTTCTAGTTTGTGTATAAAGAAATCTTTAATGTGCAGAATAAAGCTAAAAATATCCATCCATATAAAAGAAAGGGAGCCAAAGTTACCATCTGGTTGCTTATATATTCAAAGGGAGAATGAGTGGAAGACTAATAATTTATTTATAATCATGAGCGACAGACTACATCAAATTCACTTATCAGAGAATGTTTTATATATAGATCTCCATGCTTTTGCTCTCTCACCAAATCACATCTCCTCCTCCTCCTCCTCTGTTTTCTTCTTTCCTTCTTCAGGCAATGGAAGACAAAGACCAAGAGAAATTGGTTAGAATCCCTCCAAAGAGAGGGCAGATTGAAGGCAGGATGTTGAAGGCGTCGATAAATGCGGTGGTCGCCGTGAACCGAATGGCTGGACACAAGGATGGCTGGAAGCAGGAGGTGATGTTCAATGCTCGGTTTCCCCAAACCATTACCAGTGCCTAGAAATCAATGAGGAGTGACATGTATCCATCTTACAAGGGATAAGGTGAATAAATGCCAATGATTTATAGCCGTATGTCTAATTCAATTCTCGAAGTTTTTGTCACCAATAAGTACCCCCAATGTTTAATGTCTTAGTTCATTCATCTCCATGCTGTTACAGACTTGTACAAATTGACAAACGAACATTAAAATGCCGTTAAGATAGAGTGCCACACTCACATGAATTCATGTTTGTCCATCTGTGCAAACCGTGGATCGCAGGGGTATGGACGAAGGCGACACTAAAGCGAGAGCACCAGAGAAAAAAAAAGCTCATAAGCCAAATCGACGCTAGACTAAGGCGATGGACATTTATGCACCCTTGTCCTTATTTTAGGAGATACTATATGTATTGTATCAAATCATAAGTTATGAACAAAAAAGAAGCCATAGGAATTGGGCCGACTTATATTTTCCCTTCTTTGTTTTTCTAAGGTTTAATTTTAGTTATTGTGTTAAGTGGAGCGAAATAGTCATAAATCAAAGAAAAAAACAAGAAGATGTTTAGATTTACGTGGATTAACAATGTGTTTACATCCACATGTTCACTATTGCCAAATAGGGTTGCATACGGGTATTTATTTTTTTCAGAGCTATTCACTTGGAATTATAACAATGTAGCAATCTGCTCTCAAAAAGTTTTGAATCCTAGTCTCTCTCCTCCTTATGCTGGCCTAACACTTTTAACCAATTGAGTTCGGACTTATTGGCTATAAGGGTATTTATAATAAGTATGACAAAATTATAAAAATATCTATATCACTACTAGAAAATCCTGAAATAGCTACTAAAAATAGCTACTATTGTCACTTCGTAGGCTATTTAACTACTACATAAATTACTAAATAGCTACTAGTATAATACGTGTTAGCTTAAATTTACTAAATAGCTACTATGTAGTAACAAAAAGTGGCTTCACCGATATTAGCTACTAATAGTAGTAGCTAAATAGTAGCTAAATAGCTACTACATAGCTAATAATTGATGTTAGTTACAACAAATGGCTTGACACAACTACTATTTACAGGTTAAAATACTACCAAGCCAAAACTCGCTACCAGTAGTAACTATGTAGTGCCTAGTAGCTACTACATTATTGGTAGTAGCTAAATAACTACTTTTTAGCTACTATTTAGTAGTTAACATACCAATTTGGCTACTAAGTAGTAGCTATTTAGCTACTACATCGCTACTACTTTTTTAGTTACTAAATAGCTACTATATAGCTACTGAATTGTTGTTAGTCACCAAATAGCTACTACATAGCTACTATTTAAAAGCTAAAACACTAAAAAGTGAAAACTATAGCTATTAAGCAATAACTATGTAGTAGCTGAATAGCTACAACGTTGTTGGTAGTAGCTAAATGTACCCACTATATAAATACTACTTAATAGCCTAACATACTAATCTACTTAATGACAGAAGAGCTTATGTAAGAAATTGTTCACTATATAGCTACTACATTTGTTTAAATCAAGTAAATAGCTACTATATAACTACTACACGATGTTAGGCAACAGCTACTACATACCTTCTATTTAACAAATTTGCAATACTACTAAGCCAAAACCGTACTACTAAGAAGAGTTCTCGTAGGCAGCCAAATAGCCACTACATTGTTGGTAGTAGCTAAATAGCTACGATTTAGCTACTATGTAGTAGCTAAATATATTAACTTGGCTCTAAGTAGCACTTCAGAGTGAAATGAATAGCTACTACATTGTCAAAAGAGTTAAATTTGTAAATTTTTCAAAATTCAGTCATAAAATTTTAAAAATAAGTTTGATTCATTTTTCTAAAAAGATTTATAACTTTTTAAATGTAATTCAAAATTGTAACTTTCTCGAATTATGACAAGTTTGGATTCAACTTTTAAAAGGATTTTATAACTTTCTAAAAATAAATCAATTTGAAAAATTAAAATAAGTCAATTTTCATATATTGAATTATAATTTTAAAAGTATTATAAATTTTAAAATTAATATTTAATTAAATGATAAATTCAACTATAAAATATAATATTTAAGTACTGGCAAATATAAATATTAAATTATTTTAATAACAAATCAATGCTTAATAAAGTAATTAGAATTAGTACGATTATTTAATTTACATTTTATAATAAATTTTATAAAC
The DNA here is from genome assembly GCA_016808115.1 of Tetrastigma voinierianum. Lineage (NCBI taxonomy): Eukaryota > Viridiplantae > Streptophyta > Magnoliopsida > Vitales > Vitaceae > Tetrastigma > Tetrastigma voinierianum. The sequence continues at coordinate 51,788 of JAEQBH010000567.1, forward strand.
TAAAAATATTTAAGTTGTAAATCCCCGAGAAAATTTGAATTTTACTGAAAAAGGGCCAAAAAACGGTAAATTGTCGTAATAATACATATTGCAAACCTGAAATTTTTCTAGATCTCGGATGACGAAACGGACCTCATCGTTGGATTCGTCTTACGAAATCTAGTTACCCAAAAAAATTTAATTAAATTCCGAGACAATCGGAATTTTTACGATTTTTGGGGCAACAGTGTCAAGGACATCAAAACATGATTTTTGAGAAGAAAAATCTTGTTTTTGGAAAATAATTTAAGCAAATTTAATTTAAAAATAATTTGTGCTTCAACCTAATCTACCAAATCGCTGCAAGTAAAAACATCAGCAAATTACGGACACGTACTGACGTCAAACATTTAAGTCGGGAGGTTAGAACAAAAAAGAACCTAGGCTCATGGATTCAAAATCATCACATCTGCGCTGTATTTGTTTTGACTTAATGTCAAAGTCGAATGAATTTTTCACAGCTGTTTGTTTGTTTTTTTTGAAATATTCATTTACTTATCATTGAATTTTAAAAAGTTCTCGAATGTAAAAGTTGAAATATTTGACTTTTTTTATCTCAGAAGTTCTCATTTTCCTACAAAAAAAAAAAAAAAAAAAAACCCATCATTACACAAAAGAGCAAAGCAAGCACACTCACTACTAGGGATGACAACTGAGGGTTTGTGACGGTTCTACCCCATCTCGACTCCTACCATTTATTTTTTTTCACCTCTCATAAACCTATCTCATTTAAAAAAATTAAACGGACGACATGGACGGAGAAATTTCCAAACCCATTCCATTTATATTTGATTTTTGTTTTTATTTATTTTATTTTTTTTTTATATTTGCTTTTTTATTTTTATTATATTAAAATTAATATATTTCATAAAAAATAAAAAATGTTATGAATTTTTATAAATTATTTATTAAAAAACATTCTAATAATAATAATAATTAATTATATTAAAGATAAAATAAAATAAATAAAAAATATTCTGTAAATATATTCTGGACTCGATGGGGTCGGGGCGAGTAATAACACTCAACCTATTCGAACCCGTCTCGGATTTGAGAAAACAAACCAAAACCTGCTAAAAACTCGATTATAGTTAAATCAAACCTGTCCCATTAAGAACGGGGCGGGGTGAGAACCCAAAATAATCCGCTTCGTTGTCATCCCTACCACTCACCCAACGTTAAAAACAAATAACTTAATACTTAATGCTATTGCTAATTATTCAAGATTAAGCTAAAAGTTATATTAAGCATTGCCGAAAAACAAACGCAACCTAAAAGATTTTAGCGTTATATATCTTTTAACCATCTCATACATATATGACATGTTCGCGGTATTTTTGAAAATATAAATATTTTAAAAATCATACCAGTGACTGAACCAAAAAAGTTACTAATTCATGGCTTAGGAACCGAACCGATTGTCAAACCAAATGAAACTAGAGCGAAAAGGTAATTGGTCGATGGTCCGACCAATCGGACTGACCGATTCGATCCGATTTTCAAAACACTGAAAAATATCATTTGCAAAATTACTTAAATTAAGCAAGAACTACGATGTTAATAATATAATTGATTAAAACTTGCAATAGATTAAAGATACAAATGACTAAAAACCAATCATGTTAATAGTGTAATAAATTGGCATAAAACATACAAATTTGATAATATTTGCAAATCTAGTTATCCAACATAATGATGACTATAATTAGATATATCTTGACTGGCCAACTGGGCTTTGTCTATCTACATCGCCCTTACACGGATAAAACGTCATAACAAGACGTCGAACAACACCACATCATAGCAAGCCGATAATAAACCAAACGTCGATAAAATGACGAGAACACAAAAAATAAAATAAAACCTAAATTGTCTTTGAAGAACCACTTAATTAAGGAAGAAAACGAAGTAAAAATTTAAAAGGGGTTTTCATGACAAAAAAATGGTAAAAAAAATCATAATTCCTTTTTTGAAGAAAATAGGCTATAATAGGAAAATATATTTTTTTCAAAAAAAAAAATCTCTCTCTTTTATTATTTACATTTTTGTGATTAGTCCAATAGTATAGTACAATTAATTTTAATTTTAATTTTAAACATTTATTAATCTTCTGAAAAAAATAGTTTATATTTATTGCTGGATTGCTTTAACTATAAAAATTAAACATCATACTTTAATTATATTAAAATATAATTTAAATTATATAATATTTATGTAAGAGAAAAATAATTACAATAAATATAAAAGTATGTAACAGACCCAAAAAATATTGTTAAGATAAAAATATTTTTAAGAGCATTATAATATAATCATTAAGTTATTACCTCACAAACTAGTTAATCAAATGTGAGTTTTAATATTCTTTTGCTCTTCGCCTATAAGGTATTAGCAATCAATTCCAATTGGTCCTCGTTTAAAACATTGATAAATATATATATTGAAAAAAAATGTGTTTTTAAAATAGGCTGTAAAATTGAGGGCATTGAGAATTATTTTCAATTTCACAACGTGCTTCCTTCCTCCATCTTCAAACCCCTTTTTACCCTTTTCCATCATTTCATGAATCAGTCTCTACTTTGTTGTTAAAAAAACAACAAAACAGGCATGTACAAATAACAATTTCTGTTGTACGGTAAATATTATACAAAACAAAATATTATTTAATGTTTATATATATATATATATATATTCAAAAGTACTCAATGATTTCTAAAAGGATAATAATAATATTCAACTTTACGTAGATTCCATTATATATAAGAAAATTATAATATTGTTCTCTTGTAGCGATAATAATGATTTCTAAAAGGATAATAATTGTAAGACCCGAGAAATTTCAATTTCACAAGCAAGAAAATCGCACTTCGATTACAAATCGTAATTTCGCTAAAAACCGTAATTAATTCTATGCATCTCTGACGACAACGATTTCACCGCCGAATTGTCTCGAAAAATCCGTAGCACTTAAAATTTCGTAGAATTTTTCCGAGACGCTGAGCCTGCGACGCTTTTTCTCGACAAGATCGCGCCGCGCCAGAACGCTGATGCAACGAAAGCGCACATATAAAGACGACTAGCTGCACTATATGTGTATGAGTAGAGAAACGATTTAAATCTGACTACGGCGAATAATATCAAATCTGGGGTGAAAAGGGACATAATGGTCATTATCGGGACTGGTTTTAAGTCACTAGATGACAAAATTGTCAATAGTGTCGTCTCCTCCTAAGACACAAGCCAAAAACGTGAAATTGATTTTACGCAAAGAAATTTCCATTTCTGGAGAGCTTTGCAGAAATGGGCTTCTCTCTCTGGGGACACGGAGATCCGACCGTCTACGTCTTAACGGTATGAAAGTTCTACGAGCCAGCCACGCGTTGACTCCGGCTCTGAAGCTGACAAACTCCAAGAGCAGAGGATTTTCTCCCTACTTATTTTATTCCCATTTGATAAGACTTTTCTAATCAAGCCAGCCTGACGAGGCCAAGCCTTTGATCTGGCCCCAAACCTCGGGACCGAATTAATATAAAATTTGAAACCAACGAGCAACCCGCGATTGCTCCACGGCCGATGTGGTGAATTCAGTATTTCCGGTGATAATCGTGTATCGGGATTTGGAAATTCGAGGCCTAAGCATTATGAAATGCGTTCACTACGTAGAACCATGATTTATTTGAGTGTTGAAACAAGAACCCTGTGGTTTTACTGCTCCTGGGGAATAGCACCAAAATGCATTTTCGTGAAATTATGTGTTTGGTTAAGTAATTCAACTGAATTGCTTGTGTTCGAACATTAGCCTGCCGTTTAATTCACAGTTTCTAAATGATAATTACATCATGTCGCAGGATTTAATTTGATGTAAAGATATTCACGCTTATATATTTCCAGACGCGACAGATCAGACGGACCGCAGATACACGCATTCCATATGTAATCAAAACATCCAGACTATAAGAGTTAGTGCATGAGATGAGTCTAGAGAAATGGTTCTGGAGGGTAGTCTAAAACATTAAATATCTGGGAGGGTAGTCCTCAAACAAATAATATCAATCGTCTGAAATGCGCCAATCGATATTCATCTGAGGGTAGTCCACAAAAGTAATTTATCAATCGCCTGAAATACTTCACCGATATATATGGGCATCGAGGTCGCCCACTAATAAAACAATGATTCTCATACAAGGTTTAGGCGAGCGTGAGAGAGTCGCGAGGACTCGATCCGAGTTGGTCATGACATTCAAGCAGGACTCTACGATTTGCTTCGAATGTGTGTTTACTTTGGAACATTGCACCGCACTTAGCGCAAGGAAGAGCCCCACTTAGCATGACATTCTCCCATCGGCTTTTAGCTCACTCCCTACGTGGATCCCTATTTTACTGTGCACAGGAGCGTGCGAGGGACTCGCCCTAGAGGCCGAGATTAGCTATATTTGACAGGTACTGGGCTTTGACCGATATCTACGTATTAGAATTTCTCTAATTTTAATATATGTCATATGAGAGTAAAACATTTGAACTCTTGTAACTATTTGCAAATAGTTGTATTCATGCTTTTAGACAGATACTGAAAGATCATGCGGCCCAAGTGGCCGTGATTGATATAATTGCATATATCGGATCGTTTGCATTGCGATACGGCGCTTATATCTAGGCAGCCTCCCGCATGCGCCGGCACCGCCTCGATTTTCTAAAGTGGCGCCGCAACCCGACCTCCAATTTGTATTCGTCGACGGTAAATAACGGACCCCTGCTTCAAAGTGTCACAATAATAATGATTTCTGTTGTAGGTTTTAAATAACTGCACCGAACAAGCGTTTGTGTTTTCTTGTGCCTTTGCCTTCCAGAGCTCTTTGCCTTTGCCTTGTACGATTATGTCCTGCAAAAAGAAAGTGCTCTTTGCCTTTTAACACGAGAGCGAGGAAGTTGTTTTTGCCAACACCACCTGAGGTAAATCATAACCCGCCAGGTTTTCGCCTTGTTTTCGCATCTTCGACCTCACTTGCGCCGTAGATCGGGTATGCTCTGTCTTCAACCTTGATTTCCTTCGGATCTACCTGCTTTTGATGTTTTCACCGTTAATATCCGATTCAGTTTTGTATCATTTACGCTATCCGTGCGATCGCACTTAATTTATTGAAATGTATTTCGGGTTTTGAATTTGCCGTTAGGTTTTGCAAGAATTTTTTTAGGGTTTGATGGGTTTTTTTTGGTTGGTGATTTGTGGAATCTTGTCTTATTGGCAACTTAATTATCTTTGCTCGGGGGTTTGTGGTATGGATCTTCTTTTGTTTCAGGTTCGATATGGTCCTGATTTTCTCATGGTTTATTTCTAATGGATTTTTGTTATTTTTCTAGCTTTTGGTTTTCGGGCAGTTCTTTGTGTTTGGGTTTTTGTTTTGTTTGTAGGCCAAGCATTTAAATTCACTGTGATCTGACCACAAACCCCCATCGAATCCGTATCAGAAAGACAGTTCGAGCCATGTCCCTTGATCTGATTTTATCTTGTCTCAACATATTCAATTCAATCCCCTCACCCCCAGCCAGCAAAAGTCCAACAATAAAAGAAAGGGCAATGCTGGGGGGTCCCACTCCCAGATCTCGTTGGGACTCCCAAATCTCCTCATTCTATTTTCTCTGCCAAATTCAATTCGGAGCAGCAGTGTCATAATCCAACAGCTGTCGTGGTCCTTTTCTTCCACCACCACAGGCAGCACCCTCTGTGGATCCTCTCTCCCCCTAGTTCCCCCTCTTCCCTCTGTTTTGTTTTTGTTTCCTTTTTAAAAACTTCTGTCTGTCCACCATGCAACAGCCTCCTCTGTTGTGTCTTTAATATCTTTATTTAATTTTATAGTGGTCATTCGATTTACAAAAATAAATAAATAAATAAAAGATTAAACAAAAATGAAAAGCCCCTAAGGCATGACACAAGCGGTAAAAATATCATATGGACACATGCAAGATGACAACAATCATGATCAAATCCAAAATAGAGTATTAGAATTGGAAGTGGTTAAAAAAACTTAAAAAATCCAATCAATTAAAAAATAGCACCAAACCGAATCGACGATTGATTGCTTTATACAAATCTTTAATGAAGTTAAAAAAAGTCATGTAAAGACCCATATAATAATTAATAACATCCAAATTAAAAAAGAAAAGAAGAAGAAAAGTGACCTATATGATTACATTGAAATCTTCCCTAAGCGTGCGGGGTCCATTCAACTATGAGTCATGCCCCTTTTGTATAGAGCATGCCCTAAAATTAAGACTTTTTTTTTCATGACCTACCATAATCATGGAAAAGGTATTCAAAGGAACATAATATGAGGTCCAAATACGCTCTGGTCCAAAGAGATGGTGACAAATAATAAAAAAAAAAAAAAAAAAAAATAATAATAATAATAATAATATATATAATATATATATTATGCTAATTTTAGCTAAGGGTAGGAGAATCTGAAATTCACGATCGTGCAAAACTTACTACAACTCAGGCTGGTAAACCGATAAAGAAAACCTCAAAGTCTTTGATAAATCGGGAAATATCCTTTAAAATTCAAATTTATCCAGAAAAACCTATTATAATCCTAAGCTAGTAATCGTTGCAGAAACCCCAAAAGTCTTATTAAATCAACTACTCCCTTAATTCAAATTTATGTTCTCTTGCAGAATGATTAAAGCTAAGAACATTTGTTTAAAAACCTTAAATAATATTAAATTTGTAAATTCATGTCCCACTCCCAGATCCTGTTTTAACATTCGACTGAGTCATCTAACCTTATTCGAACCGACTACCAAGCGATAAATAATAATGATTTAATATTAATATATAGCATATATAGCATTTTGTTTGTATGTTTCTTATTTTCTTTTAAGTTGTGTTAACTTTAGTCGTTATTTTTAATAAACGAGTAGGGCCTGCCAAATCCCCTACCCTCTCTTTATTTTTTATTTTTAAATATTAATCAATTTATGATACATAAAACGAGCCTACTCGAGCCGAATTCGAACGTAAATAAAAAGCTCGAACCGAGCTTGAGCCGATCTTCGAGCCTTATTAATATCTTTCGAGCTCGAGCCGAGCCTAACAATATCCAGCTCGGTTTGACTCGTGGCCATCCCTACCTTTTATATTTAAAAATATTTAACTAATTTGTATTTAAAATTTAAAATAAAGAAATAAGAAATTATGAATATACAACTATAAATCATTTTTATTATCAGAATATATCTATATTTTTAAAACTCAAATTCAAAATTCCTATTAAATTAGAAAATATCCCAATCATCTAACATACTTATCGTTTTTATTATTATAATTGGAAAGAAAGTTAAAAATAGGAGAAAAAAACACTATAGAAGAAGAAGAAAGTGTGATAATGTAATGAAAGGAGAGAGGAGAATCTGGAGACTGAAAGGGAAGGGAGAGAGAATCTTACGGATTAGCGTGGAGAAATGAGAGAGGCTCTGAAATCTGAAGACTGAACACTTAACATCATTACTCCCACACGTTTTTCTCTATAATCATTCTCTTTCTATTTTATTAACTTTTTCACTACAACAAATTGACAATTTACCTACAGAAAATTCTATAGATAATATAAAAGGTCTACTTTGTGACAAATTCTACTCATTTAATACCGACAACTATATTTCTGCGCTTGTTGTATGATAAATAAATTCATCGACTGAAAATCAATCCAGGGTAAATTACCTACGGAAATCTGTCAGAATTATGGAAAAGTGGTAGGTAAAGTTGAGAGAAATCTACAAAATGGGGACGAAATACCAACAAAATTCCGTAGGTATTTTGTTGGTGAGTTTGTAGGTAATTCGTTGATAATTGGTAACCACTTTTATAGGCATTCCATCGGTAATTTATTACAAATATACTTTGTAGGTATTTTCCGGCTCGAACTGCCGATCGCAAGTGAACTTTCCGTCGGCTCCCCTAGAACCGCCTCGACACCGTAACCTAATCAAACCGACTAAACCGGCGGCCAACTTAATCGAACCGGCCGACCCAAGCGCTTTGTTGAATCGTATCTGACCGAGCTCAAGACTTGGTCACTAAACGCAATCACCCCATGTCATAATAAGCCCAAGCCTAAATACCAAAGTCCCTATTATTTTGAGTTGAGGCTCATTTTGATCAATTTATATCCATATGTGTGGATGTTGTTTATAAAGACCTCGGGTTTTTTTGTAGCCAAACTCATGTTATCAGTTATTAGCGTATTCAAAATTAAGAAAATCTGATTCAAAGCGGTTTTGAACCTGCACTTAACTCGGGGTTTACAGGATCCACTAAAAGAACAAATGAACACATGGGGATAAATCAAAATATTATATATATCATTCCTGGCCCTGTTATATTAATTGCAAAATAAGCATTATATATCTATCTATATATATTTATATATATCTATCTATATATATATATATATTAGTTAGAATAAAAAGGAACACTTTAATTTTCGGATATATTAGGTTTAAATATTAAAATTATTTCATTTTATAAAATTTAAAATATTATTATAATTACACTTATATTTAATAATATCAAGTATTAAAGATAAATATTTCAAAAAAAAGTATCAAAGATAAATATTATATGATTTTAATTTATTTGCATATATATATATATATATATATATATATATATATATATATATATATATATATATATATATATATATATATATATATATATATATATATATATAGATAGATATATTAAATATATTTTAAAATATTTAAAAATATATATTTTAATATTTTTAAAATATATATAAAATATTTAAAATAATATATATATATATATATATATATATATATATATATATATATATATATATGGTTAATTTTAATAATATATAATAAATATTTACTTCACGGAATACTGCTTTAATGTTCAGAAATTCCATTGCTAAATGGTACCTAAAAGTTGGCGCGCAAAAATTCACCTACTCGAACACTTCCATCGGTAATTCCTCTCCTCGTAGGTATTCACAAGAAATCTGGTGACCTAAAAGCCAGAATACGTAAAATTACCTACTTTAACACCTCCGTCGGTACTTGTGTGATTCATTTGCAAATGGTACCTAAAAGTTGGCACTTACATAGGCTAACGAAAATTCACTCGAACACTTCCGTCTGCAATTTTCCGTGAGTATCTCATTTGCAAATTACACTAAAGTTTGGCGCCACATACAATACTAAAATTACCTACTTTAACACTTTTGTCGCAATTTTTTGCAGGCATTCCTGGTCGTAAATGGTAGCAAAATGTGGAAAAATAATATGCTTTGTTTCGCCGATATTCGTTTGTGAATTACCAATGCACTCTAATCCGTCTAAGAATTTTGTCAGAACTGTGAATCTCAGAGTGTTTTGTTTTCTTTTCCTACCGGGTTTCTTATCCGCTTCTTCCGTCGACGCTATGTTTCTTCTACTCCATACACTTCCTTCTACGTGTCCAATATTCTTATGGGCATTTATTTATTTATTATTATTATTATTTATTTATTTGCTTACAATTTTAGGGCAAAGGGACCAACCCCTTTGCTTTATTTACACCACCGCCTTCATTTTGGTTTTCTTTCCGCTTGAAACAAACATAATTTAACATGTTTTTCTCGCTTTTGATCTATCCATTTTTCCGTCCAAATACATGATTCATATTTTCCGTTGACAGGTGAAACATCGCTTTCCCATTTCCGGTCCTTTCTCAGTTATCTTCCATTACAAAAGGTTTTCAGTTCGCAGTTTTTAAAATAACGATGCGGTTTATAATAACAGCAACCCACGAGAAATATGGCAAAACCATAAATAGAAATGTTAGTTTGGTCTCTCGTAGAGTCTGTTTCTTTCTTCCCTATTTTCTTGTATATTTTCATTCATTATTAACTATAACTCCAGAGTTTTGTTTTTAAGAAGTTCTTTAAAGTTTAAGCCTTCCAGTTTTGCCTGTAGTCGCATTTGTTGTTCAACGATATGAATTTGTTCCATTCCCAAGCGTTGTCAATTCTGAAACAACATTAACCGGTCAACCGGCTCGGACAACAGGTCGGCAACGAATCTTTCCGAGTTATTATTGATAGAATCGAGACCATAAGAACCACGACGACGTTAACGCGATGGGGCGTTCGACAACGGCAGCCGTCAACCAATATCATCAATCGATTAACGAATCGATCAATAACGGTCGATGTTCGGCTGTCAAGACGGTAAACAACCATATCGACCGGGGCTTCGGCGAGCGCCAACCGATCGGTCGAACACGAAAAACGGTCATATATATTGCGACGCCACCGGATTTGATCCGGCCGAGTTATTAAGATGAACCCCAACCGGCGGCTTTTACGATTATTGGCGTCAACGCAATTGGCGCCCGCGTTAATGTTATCGTTATCGTTAACGTTAACAGATGAAGAACAATCAATTCCAAAGAGTCATGATATTACCAACTGAGCTACAAATGAGTACCACCGTATTAGAGAATCACAAGATCGAAGAATCCTACACACAAGTTGGTCGAAGTTTAAATACCGTTAAAGAACCAATGTCAACAATGTTTATGTTATTAAACAGAAGATCCGAATCAGATCAAAGCCATCAATCATTTAGATCCAATATCCGAATAAAACAACATACAAAGAACAAATGTACCCTACAAGAAAAATGTATTACTTTCCTTTGTCTCCTCGACTACCAAGGTTGTATGCTTCGAAGGCTACTCGCTAATGGCATATGAGGTGGCATGGAGCACGAGGCTGTATGAATGAGAAAATGCATTGCTCGATTCCATTGTTCGAAGCATTTCAATACAATACACTCGATTTTGCAATGAGAATAGAAATGTGAGACTAGTGGCTGTGTACTGATGGGTTCCAACCATTTGGGCAGTCAGGACAACAATATTCATCATGGCCGGTGATTTTAACGGTTTATAATTTGCCGCCATGGTTGTGTATGAAAGAGACATCCATGTTTCTAACTGTGCTAGTGCCGGGTCCTAGGAATCCAAAACAGAAGCTAGATGTTTTTTTGCAACCACTTATAGTTGAGTTAAAAGAGCGTTATGGGATGTTGGAATTTTAGCATATGACATTTCCAACTTAAACAAAATTTCCGCTTAAGAGCTGGCATGAATGACCATCGCGACTTCCCCGGTTATGCATGTTGTCGCAAGAGCAACAGCTTTGGTCGATGGCATGTCCTGTGACAGATGGGTCATCAGAGGCATTCACATCTTCAAAGAGTGGAAAGCAATCTGGCTTGATTGACACCCATTGTAAGTTTACCTACAGTATTTCAAGGAATAGATATGTTTTTGTAAAATATGATGGTAATGTACCACGACACTCCTATATTGAGTGGAAACGAAATTTTACACCTAATTACTAACCTTGGATTGAAAGGTAATCAAGTTGAGCCTTCTGATATTAATGATCCAATATGTAAAGCTCACTGATGGAAGAAGAGGGAGCATCTGATTTGCCATATCGAGCACGCTACTCATTCGACATAACTTTAGATGTCATGCACATTGGAGAAAATGTCTTTGATAAACGTGTTTAATACTTCCGCTATGAATGTGCCTGTAAAACCAAACACACTTCTAAGTCTAGACAAGAGTTGAATGAGAGTACCGGTCAGACTCTGAGTTGAGAAAGCAGAGGAATGACCATACCCTAAAGCTTGCTAAGACGCTTTTGATAAGATTTTAAATGTGTTATGTGAATGGGTTAAAATCTAAGATACCCGCATGGATATGCATCAAATTTGGCTCATGGACATGCAAAAGTCAAGTTGCTTCTGGGGACAGAGCCATGATTGTCATGTTTTCATGCGCAGGTTGTCGCTAATTGCCTTCCGTGAATTGTCACATTGCACGTGCGGAAGGCACTAACAGAGCTGATATGTTTTTCAAGGATCTAACTTCTACAATTATAAAAAAACGGGCGAAGACATGGCTCGACTCAGAGGAAGAGATCCCAGCTTATTCTGCGGTAAGCTTGAGCGCGATATTCCCTCCTAGCTTCTTGACTCAATGGAGAATTTGCCCGTACACTGCTTCATGAAGGACTTGCCGGGCCAAGCAATATCGGTGGATGTATCCTTTTGAAAGGTAATTTGTTACTATGATTACTTACTTTCACTATGCAATGACCAATCAAGACCTATAATGTGTACCTTCGTAGTTTTCAAAAATAATGTGAAAAATACACGCGGTTGAAGGTTCAATATGCAAATGCCTATTTAGCTGGTGAAGAAGCTTCCATTATTTTGTTCTACTATTTCGAGGAGCACAGAGGTATAAGGCAATCGGGCGCGCCCAACAATGATGCTCAGGGAGAGAATCGGGAGGAAAACTATGGTGACATCGTTTCCATTTCAAATATCCCGACGAGCATCTGACGTGCCACATCGAGGCAACTATCATTGAAGAGTTTCCATGCCGCACACGCCTCATATAATGTTGAATTGCTCATAAGTGGATCCATATAATAAGTGGGGTATTCCTTGTTGATTAGATGATGTAACTAATCAACTTTGCATTTTTTTTATGTAGTTAATTCATAATATGACTATGTAAATTATTTGGCTTATAAGGATTTGTTCATATTATGCAAAGTCGAGGACATGTAACCGATACCAAATGTATGCACTACTAGAAAAGGAATTCGCTCTCGTTCAATACATATGTGGCACGGTAGTATGCCACTTAAAATTATTCTTCATATATATATATAGTTATATATATATATATATATATATATATATATATACCTATACTTATATTAACCATATTCACTATGTTTTATATAGGTGAACAATCCTTCAAATAATATCATGAACACACAACTCAAGGATCTTGCTAAACGACCTTTGAGGACTGTAAGAACATATCCGCGTATTTGTAAATGGATATAAATTCCACCTGTAATGGGACATGGAACTTAAGAGGCACAATGAATAGTGCCATCTGCATTAAAGGGTCTAACTATAGTGATCATCATGAGAATGACTACTATGGTCAGCTTCAGGAAATTGTAGAGTTTGAATATCCCCGGTCAAGCCAATCAAGCTTAATGCAAGATTTGCTCAAGTGTGAATGGTTTCCGATCCAACACGAATATCGACAAGGGTTCATCCTAAATATAACATTGTAGAGGTAAACCACCGACGTGGATTTAACAAGTATGAACCTTTGTTTCGTCAACAAGCAACTCGTGGTATTATCATTCATGCTAGCCATGATAGCGACAGAGCCGAATGTGGTTGTTAATAAATAAAAGCACTGTCGTCGTGGAAATTCCTCAATCATCACGAATAATTCATCCACCACCTGAATCCCAACCATTCCAAGAGGATGTTATGCAATTTCATGCAATAGAGGGTGTCTCTGATGAACCACTGTCTTCTGGGTCGACATCCCGGGCGGAGCAAGAATACAAATTGATTCTAGCCTAAACCGAAATGGAGAATGAAACGGAATTTGAATTTGAGTTGGGATCCGATCTCAAGAACCAAAGATAAATGATAATGATTAGCCTGATTTACACTCATGTTCATAATTTTCATATATGTTTTATTTATTTATTTATTTACAAACTCAGACTAACATGTTTATATATTCACCGTGTACATGCCAGGTCATGATCAAATGGGAGGGGGGAGGCCTTTGTGCAGATCTCCGGGTGGACGCCGCGGGTACACTATCCCATGCGTAATACCCAGCTAGTACCACTCCACTGAGGAATTGTGCTACCCATACTACCATCTACTAATCATCTTCTGCATCTCGACTTCATCAACACAAGCCGTGGATCTCACGCCGTCACTACCATTGGTCTACACCATCGACCATGTCTACACTTCGTGACCTTAGCATCCGGTAGACTCGCCTTGATTGTGGAGAATGGGAGGTAAATGAACATAATATATTGAAATATTTTAGATTATTGTTCTTAAAATTTTTTTATGTGTGAAAATTGATATTTGCATGCTTTTAGGTTTGTTTAGTCTACGATGCATCGCCTCGCATCACCTCCATTTTCAAGGAGCGGCTGACATTGAAGGGTATAAATGAGCACCACTACAAAAGAGATAAAATCCTTTTATCGGGAAGAGTTCAAGGTATAACCTTATTCCACTATAGCCTTTATGTAAAATGCACAATGATAAATTGAATATATGAAGTGATGCTGTTGGTTGAGATGTTGTCAGATTTAGTTGAGGAGCATTATATAAGTGTCTTATTATATTACAAGTACTTAAAATGTTTGTTTTTATTAGGTTGGATTATTGCTAGTACGAGGAAACTTTGTCAAATTTCCTTTAGAAATATCATTATTAATTATTTTAACATTTATTTCAGACTGTATGAGTAACCATTAACTTTTTATAGAAATATTTCAAGTGGATGTCAGATGGAGGGTATCATCAAAGCAACTTGGGAAGCTACAAGTCTGTATACGTATAATTTGAATGCGGGAGGAAACATGGGAGACCGATGCACGTTACTGAGTCCATTCGGGCAAGGTGGAATGAAGCATGGGTACCACAGAGTTTCGGCCTTGACCGTAATCTAATGTCTCCGAATCGCCGAACCGAGAAGGCCTGACTGTGCAATGTGACCTTCAAGACACAATCGGGGTTCCAATGACTCTCGTATACAAGTCAGAGGATTAAAGTACTTTAGAATTCTTACTTTAATTCTATTTTGATTGTAAGATCATAATAAATATATCTTCTAATTTTACTAATATTTATATAGAGAAAGAGACCGAAAAGAAGCCATCCCTTATCCAGATCCATCAGCAACTGCACACTTCTAAGACTACTCATCTATGGGTTGACGAGAGGGCTCGCCAAATCGGGGTAAATAAATTAAAAGTATATTATATTACTTCAAGTTTTTTTTATTATACATTCATATATTGTCCTCGAATATTTTATTCAAATTTTTTGTGAAGTCAGGCATCAAGAAATGCAACGGATGGTACAAAAGATGAAGGTTCAGTGAGAGAACAATAACATCTATCGACGAAGATGCAAAGATACTTACGAGTCAGGGTGGGGCCGATAAAAACGCCAACGACCATATACTCTGGATTAGGTGGACCAATCTTCAAGATACACGAGTGGCTCATCTTACCATTCCACGCATGCTTATTCAGAATGATCTGAGCTACGGAGTGCCTCAAGGACGAGGTCTGATACAGGTGCGTAGAGGAAGTGGATACTACAGGTTAAAGTGCTACAAGATCAACTTGATGAGGTTATACTACCGAGGGCTTTAGCCCACCGACACAAGTCTCCTCATCGCCATACCCACATGTGGATGACTTACAAATGACCCCACCACAAATGATCCCCTATATGTGATATGAACATTCCTGCTTGTTGAACTTTTGGTCTATTGTATAGCTATCTAGAATATGGATTTATGCCATCGTTATTTTGGTTTTTCTATTCGTGGACATTAATTTTTAAGTGTAATTTTTATAATTTTTATTTCATTTTAATTTTTTATTTGTTTAAGGTTCTAATAATTTAATAATTAATTTTAATTATAAATTTAGTTACTACCTTAGTTTAGTCACTAACTAGCTAGTAAGTACTATTTAGATACTAATTCAAGAGGTTAAATAGCTACATTACATAACTGGCTAAACAAAATTATTCGCTAAATAGCTACTACCCAATTCAGTCACTAAATAGCTACTATGTCATGTAGTAGCTAAGTAGTAGCTATATATTGTTTTAGTAAACTATTGTATTCTCAATTATAGCTACTATTATTGTGAGTAGCTAATTAGTAGCTATAAATAATCGCCATATTTACTATGTTAGCTATTAAATTCTTTACATTAACTACTATTGTTGTTAGTAGCTATTTACCTACTACGTAATATAGTAGCTAAGTAGTAGCTATATATAGTCGCCTCCTTACCTAAATTAGCTACTACATTTTTCTCATTTTAGCTACTATTATATTTAGAAGCTAATTACTATGACATTTTAGTAGCTAAAGCAAAGAGCTAATAGCTGGCTACTAGTAGCTAAATTAGCTTAGCTACAAGGAATTTTGCTACTACGTCCTATAGTAGCTATTTAGTAGCTAAAGATATTTAGCTACTAAAATAAATAGTTTAGCTACTACTTTTTTGTTGTAGCTAAAATCAATTTTTCTAGTAGTGATACACCTTGCATTGTACCGGAATTTGTCCACCTTTTTACTCTCAATATGAGTCACATGACTCAACATTAATAGACTAGTTTGATCATGAGCCAACTTTTCACCCGATATTATTGATTGAATTCACGACTAGTAGTGGTGAAGCCTTTCAAAAAAGTTGTTTTAGTGGGGATTCAAACTCTTGACCTATGTTAAACTATAAATTTCACCTATTATTACAAAGTTGTAATGCTTTAACCAGAAATAAATACATTACTGTTGCCTCGAGCCATTTTCTGGTTTTGCCACTTCACATTGCCTCTACATCCATCCTGATTTTGTTTCTTTGATTCTGTTTTCAATAATAGACTTGGATATATAGTTTGAGTTCAATTAAATCCTTTCTTATATCGAGATTCACTTTTCACTTTTCAATTTCCTATCAATATACTTCCATTCTAAATCATCAGCTGCCTCTCACCAAAAACACAAAAGTTAATAGGCTTGGGAGATTAAAGTGGGTTATTAAAAATTCTGACCAAATGGGGGTAAGGCAAAGGCATGATGTAGAAACCACTTTCCACTTGGTCGGTTTGATGGGTCCATTGAATTGAATTGAATGTCACGTTTCTTTCTAATTAGTTTCACCATTTCCTGATAAAGATATAGACAAGAAAAGTATTGATAAAGATGACTGAAATATTTGAAAGGGCCCATTTCTGAGCATTATCTTTGACTTCAGCAGCTTACATCATAACATTTTGTGTCATCTGTTTGACGTAACTTCCCGGCGAAGGAGTGTCGCGCTCCGAAACCCTTAGGTTTTATTTATTTATATATTTATTTTTAAATTATTAAAATAGTTTAGAAATGAAAATAATGCCTAAATTAGAGCATGAATAATAATACCACAATCAATGATTATGATATTGAAATTTTTTTTAAGTTAATGCCTTAGTTATTGACTGCGACATTACAAATGTTTTGAAAAATTTTAAGTTAATGCGGAGTTACTGACTGCGGTATTATTGTTCACACACTAGTTTAGACATTATTTTCATTTTCAAACTATTTTAGTATTTTTTTTTCCAAAAAACTAAACATGTCCAAAACTCCGGAAACCGGGTACCAGGACATGAAGGTTATTACAGAATAAAAATCTTTATCTTGTAATTTGAAAGCCAATCATCAAATTTCGAATTAGGGCGATAAAATAATAATCTTTAAAATTGTAATTGTAATCTAAAATATCATCCAAATGTGTCATTATTGTGAAACCCGGGAAAAGCGTATTTTTTTTTTTCTGAAAATGAGCGACCCAGAATTTCATGTGACGAGACAGACAAAACCTCAGATTTTTCTTTCAGAATTCCCGTATGATGAAACTGATCACGCCGTTAGAATCATCTCACAATCTAGCTGTTGAACCAAACAAACTACGCCGAATCGGCACAAACAATTTTTACGTATTTCTCGAGGCACGGACGCTAATCACTGCAGGACATGGCACGAGAGTGCATGCCACATGGTACCGGGGATTAGGGAACACTTGGCACCTAAGGGCCAAGGTCACACTCCTAGAATGCATAAAATTAATGGGAAGTGGTTATGCATGGCTTGCATGGGGCGATAATTTGCTACGGTTTGGTACCATGTGTCAAGCACCATGAGAATCGGGTTCAGCGTAGTGGAGAAATCGAACCGGCTGAGTTCTTCCCCCGGTTAGATCACCCAGAGAGGAAGAGAGGAAACCAGAAAAGAGAGAAGAGAAGGAAAGCAAAGGAAACTTAAAAGGAAGAAATGAAGGAGAAAGGGAGGAGGAGCAAGAAATCCTCCATTTGCTGCTTAGGTCGAGGACCCAAATTTATCTCACACACTACAAGAGGTATGGACCTTGCCTATTTGGTTTTTTTTTTTTTCTTGGGGCCATGGAAATGACATTGGTTGAGTTTTGTTGTGACCCTAATGGAGGAGAGATTTCGCATAGTGGTAAATGTCGTAGGAGAGTCGCCGCTTTTTCTTTCCTTCAACTCCCTGATTGTTTCATAACTCTCGCCATCACACATCATAATTGAGTGATTCAAGTTGCTGGATAAACTAGACTTAAAGGAGAACTTGTCTTATTGAAATAGGTCTGTCCAAATTACGACTCCTTTGTACTAAAAAAATTCATTCAAATGGGAGCCAGTTCATGCCAGCTTTTGCTCGCTGAAAATCCCAGCTTAAAAAGCCGCTTCCAAACTGCTTTCGCTTTTAGATCGGGCTTTAATTCATGGATTTGGTGAATTATGGTAAATCTCTAGACCCAAGAGGATAGAATGAGGCTTAAATTTAAAGCCATTGTGATTGTTGATTGAAGTGTCACTCTCGTTAAGAGATGACACCGTGTTTTGAAAATGTGTGTGTTCCAAAATGTATTCGATTGTATTATTGAAATAAATACGCCATGTCTCGCATGTTGCAGTGTCAGGTGGACTGAGGTGCTATGTCTCAAATTTTCTAGAGACATGAGCCTTGACATTTACTTGCTCGCGATGTTAAGAATAATGGGAATGCATGCTCACATGATGTAATGAATTGAATGTGTGGAATATTAATATGACTACATGTATATTGATATTGAACCGAATATAGAACCTGCTATATGCATTAGACATGAGGGTTCATGTGGTGCCACACATAATGTCCATGTAGGGTCTTCTCTATACATCAAGCATGAGTCGAAAGTGTTGGCACACCGCATTGCATCGTGTACAAGAAAACACCGGCATTACATGGGTGTGTACATGATACCAATTTAATCGCGCTTCGTGTTGAATTATGTGGACTCTGGAATAGACTAAGTCCAATGGAATCACACTCTGTTAAATGAAATGGAAAATGAAATGCCCGCATAGCAAGTAGGGGATGTGATACTTCATGTGAAAAGCCCAAAACTCCGGGTTAGACAAACAGATCCACTCTGAAAGCCCGAAAATGCTCTGGAGGGGTGTAAGAGACCTCGCTGGTGAGACCCCTGAAAGTTTTGTTGCCCAAAAGACACAAGAAGGAAGAGGCCAAATATCACAAAGACTATGGGTTAGTGATGGGGAGCCTGGACTCGACTTGTTGTTTGATCTCCCATTGGCACTTGTATCGGGTGGTGGTGTGTGGTCGACCCGATACACGGGCATGCAGAGTGTCGCTCATACTTGGCACATTGTTTTTCCCATGATAGGACGACAAAGATGTCTACATGAATTGTAGCATTTAGTGGATCATGGCACGATCATTTGCGTGTGCACCTAAGAGGAAGTAATTCCAGAGGTTTTGTCTCTACTAAGCGTAGCTCACCCCGTCATAGGAACCCTTTTTTTAGGCACCGGTCACGCAAGGACAGATCAAGCCCTGGGGATTAAGGTGAAATACTGAGAAGAGGGGCCAGTTGTGGCCTTGATGTGTTTTTTGTATATGCATGAGAACTGCTACTGTAATGCATATCCCGTTTGTATATCGGGAACAACATTTTATTTCAATGTAGGTATTTGTACCATGTGAGTTAGGTGCTATAACTCTCACGTTTTGTATACGGACTGTATGAAGTTATTTTGTGTATTTATGAATTCAATATGTGTGTATGAGTCTTTGTGATACGAGACATGTGGAGAGCTTATATCGGATACCCTATTTCCATGTATTTCCAAAGGTTGACAAATGGCTGACGAGACCCTGCTTTTGGCGCGCATACTATTTCCAATTAAATAATCCAAGTACGATTACATCAGAATTATAAATTCAAATAAATAAATAAGATTTAGAAATTCCAAATTTCTAATAATACCAAACTCCCATCTTAACCATCATTCATAGTCCAAATTGAAAATACTTGAAAAATTATCCAAATAGAGATGAACTCAAAGGCCAGTAAAAAAAAATTATAATACAGTTTTATGGATCAAATATTTTTAACTATTCTTGCAAAATGGAGATATAATATATAATCAATTTAATAACAATTTCGGTGTATAATAAACGAAAAATTCCAAATTTTTATCAAAGTTTCATATTTATATCAAAATCATTCTATGTTCAAATCCAAATCAAAACTACTCAAAGATATTTGTTCTTTGGTTCCATAGTCTTGAATTAGGTGAGACATAAATAAACGGTCAACTATCATAACTTGTTGACTAGAATCATAGTGTCAATTATTATAACTCATCGACAAATGACAAGGGCTATAAACCAAAGTCAAACACTTTTATTTCCAATTCAAATTTATAAAACAATTTCATCATATTTTGAAAATTTGTATTTTTTTTCTTAAACAAATCATATGTAAACTTTTCATATGAAAAATCACTATTTAATCCATAGATAGTTAAATAAATAAATAAATAAACAAAACTTTCATAATTCATAATGGTATATAAAAAATATCAAAAGCCAATAAGCCCTACCTCGGTTTATGCGTAGGCATGTAAAGAAGAGAGGGACCAGAGTTTGAAACTTCTTAAAAAGTACATTATTGTAATTCTAAGTGAATAGTTCTCAAAAAAAAAAAAATCAAAACTTTTCACAATTCAAATGACATACAAAATAAATAATTTCTTTTCCAAAGTCTTGCACATTTAATAAATATTTATTTTTCTAAAAACTGTATTAAAATCCCTTTCCTCAAATAAGCACTCGACACTTGGGGTCATCGAAGAAACTTAGATCAATGGTTTACTTCACCCGAAAAACTGATCTTTAAACCTTGAACTCCTAAATCATCAATCACACCCTTTTTCCTCTCGATCTATTTCTAATTTCATACAAATCTTTCTTTTCTCCGATCTTTCGTAATCTCACATTAGAGTTTTTTCACTTAAAATGTGAGAACATTCTAATTTATACAGTTTTGATTTTTGAGTACAAAAAGATTTTATATCCTTAATTAATTAATTATTATTTTTTAAGTACACTTTTACCCCTAAATGATATTTGGGGCGTCACAAAAAGATTTGATATCCTTAATAAATTAATTTAATTAATTAATTAATATTATTTTTTAAGTACACTTTTACCCCTAAATGATATTTGGGACGTCACAGATAAAGAAATTGGGGTCTGGGGTTGATGACTTCATCCCACTTAGCGTTGATCAAAAGCCAAGCTATAGTCCACATCACCAGAGCATGCATCTTTCTCACAGTCAAATCCCCAGAGAAGAAGAAAAAACAAAAAACCCAGAAGAAAAAGAAAACAAACATGTCGAAATCTGCATTGCCCACTTGAAAAGAATAGTCCATTCTGCAAATTTGACCCGGTAAACAAGTTCATTGCAGTCGAAAGTTCGAAATTATAATCTAGATCACAAGTTACATGTGGGTCAAATCAGCAAAGGGTTTACATTTGCTAAGGCAGATATCAAATGGTAATAAAAATTGATTCTTTTTCTATACCAAATAGAGCCTCAATCAATTAATGCATTTGAAGTCCATATTCTAAGTTAAAGTTTGGTAAGTGTTTATAACCATTGGGTTTCCTTTATTTGACAAAACCAACTATTAAAGGTGAGTTCTAATAAAAAAGATACCTTCTCCAAGATAGACCTCGGTTCTGAAAGATGAATGGATTGTAACCAATACTATTTTCTCACAACTAATACTTTTGAAAATTCCTCACCAGGTCCACAAATTTGAGCCGATGCCTTTGATGATGTCTACTTCACAGTTGGTCTCTTTGTTGTAATTTAGCAGAGTAATCCGTACTAGGAAGTTTCTGCCAATGTTGTTTACTTGTTCAATGTCTAGAATCACATAATATCAAGCATATGACCTTTATATGTACAATTTGTGAATTTATCTGAGGGAGATTATTGGACAAGCTAGCAACTAGTTTTAATTCATGTTAAGATAGTAATTAACATATTGTATGGATTTTAATAACAATAAGTGGGCCCCCACTGTCGAGATTAGGCAGAAAGGAAAGATACGAAGAACCTGCAAAAAAGTCTGCCTCTTATACCATATTATATATGACCGAGGATTCTGTTATGAAAAATTGTAAAACAATCTTGATTTGACCGAACCTAAAGCTTTTGCATATAGTGAAGGCTCCAACTATGATCATATGGCTATCTATTTGGAACCTGAAAAGTATTAGGAAACGAAAAAAAATATGAAGACTCATTTTAGAATTGAGAAAGTATTAAGGAAAGAAAGTAGAGAAATGAAGAAAAGAATTTTAAGAAAAATAAAAAATAGGTTTAAATCCATAAATTGTTATATATGTTTATTCAAACTCATTTTATTTGTTTTTCTTTCTATCATATAAGGACTAAGAAATAAAAATATATATAAAATTTTAAAGATTTTGATTATATTTGATTTTCATTTATATTTTTCATAGTAAAACCAAACATAAGAAAATAATTTTTCAGTATTTTCTTTCCTTTCCGTAAGACTTTATTTAAACGATTTTCTTACGTTTCTGGTTTTACCATTTAAAATAATATAAAAGAAAATAAAATATAATCAAAATTCCTCAAAATTTTACATGTTTTTAAATTTCTTAATCTTTATATAATAAAGAAAAAAAAATGAGTTTAAATAAACATTTATTATTAATTTATTAATTTTAAACCTATTTTTTATTTTTCTTCAAATTTTATTTTCTTCAACTTTTCCTCTATATTTTCTTTCTTAGTACTTTTCTCCAAATTTTATTTTCTTCCATTTTTCCACTATTTTCTTTCCTCTGCATTACTCTCTCCCAATTCCAAATCTGAAAGCAAATATTTAAAAGACATGAGCATAAGATCTACTTGTAAGCTCCTCAAATAGACATAATCTCTTTCTCTCTCCCCTTCGTGTATATATATATAAAAAAGATATGTTTGATTAGTATAGTTGGCACTTGACTAAGTGTTTGTGCATGGGTCATTGAAAAATGACCACAAAAATCTAATATATGGTCCACTTTTCAAAAAAAAAAAAACCTAATTGTCCCTGAATGAGAATATATACATATTGAAAATTTTGGATCATTAATCTTTGTTTCTTTGATATAAACTTGAAAATATTTCCAATGGAGGAGAAAGGAATATGGGCTGATAGCATAAAGTTCATGGAAGAGGGGAGCATAGACGACTGGAAAATGTAACATAAAGTTCAACAAGTACCATCTAATGGGAGGTTTGGCACAAATCCACCAAAGAATGACTACTCAATAATCCATCTAGAATTGAAGAATCTTCATGGACAGACTGTATGGAACTCTGTAAGCGCACTCACTTATATATAGACATTCCATGCAGTTGTTTTCTTCTGGCTAACACTTGTCTGTCTCTTTCTTCCTCTTCCATCTTCAGAATTGATATCTTTTTTGTCCTCTTACTCTTTTAGCAAAATGGAAAACAAGTCCACTAATCCATCCAAGGGGAGAAAGTCTACAAAATTCCTCCACCGAGAGGTCGATAATAATCATGTATGTATGGACCAGAAAGTGGCAGTGGCGCCCCCCAAAAACAGCAAGGCAAAAGTGCAAACCGACCCAGATGAAGGTGGCAATGGCGGCAGTGGCAGCGGGAATGGCGGCAGTGGTGGTGGAAGCAACTAACATAACAATACCTGCATTTTAGATGAACTAATGACCGTTAACTGAGCTTAAGCAGGCCTGCACTTTGTTGAGGTCAATATGAGTTATTGTCTGTATTCACATGTTTGATTTCAGTATGTTCTACTTATAAAATTTTAGCTCTAAGTAAGCGTCCGACCAAAATTTCTAATAATCTCGTTAATATCTAATTACACATTTTTTCGTTACAAACAAATTAGATTCAAAATTTGGCACCAAAGAACTACTCATCCGTCTTCTAAGATATATAGTATGGCTGGAGTTTCATCACAATATAGGAATACCCCAAAATAACAAATCTGGTTAAGATCTCATATAATAATCTCAAAAACAAGATCAAGTTAAATTACTGTCAGATATGGTATAACCGCAGGTTTTAGGCGAATTTATACTACGAATTCAACACAAAGATAAAGAATCAACATAAAACGCATTTGGTGTTTTGAATTTAGCGCTAATTATACCTACATCCACTACGAGAGAATGTTTCCATTATTCTTGAAAATACCAAGAACAAGACGGGAAGATCAAAAGATCAAGGATGGATTGCGAAAAAAATCACAAAATCACAAAACCCTGATGCCCACAATACCGAGAAAATAACTCATAAAACTCCTAATATCTCAAATCCTTACATATTTGCACACACCAAATCTCTATCATAACTTTTTCCTCTTGTGACCCAAAATATTTATAGGGATATTCCTAAAAGTTTTCCTTATTCTATAAGGAAACCTAGTATTATAATAATATAACAAATATGAATTATCCTATAAAAGGAATTTATACTACAAAGGAATTTGAGACTTATTTTAACAATCTCCGCCTCGGAACAAATTCCATCACATCTGGTTAAGAGATTAACAGCTCCACCTCGAACTAAAATTCCTTTTATCTTTCATCTTGCGGTGTTTCGTAATATTTTGTTCTTCCAAATATCTTCAACCTAAAGCTTTGATACCATTTGTTATGTATTGCGAAAGCTTTGATGCAGAAGAATATGAATTCAAAAACACAAAGATAAAGAAATCAATATAAAAATGCACGAGAGGTTTTAATGTGGTTCAACCAATTATGCCTAGATCTAATGATGAGAGAAAATCTTTCCACTATTCTTGAAAACATAGAGAACAAGATTGAAATATCAAAGTATTATGACGACTAGAAAAATCACAAAATCACAAAATCACAAAACTCTAGGATGCCCATAATATTGAGAAAATACCTCATAAAACTCTCAATCTCTCAAACTCTTACATCTCTATACACACTAAACCCTTATACTTTTTCCTCTCGTGACCAAAAATATTTATAGGGATATTTCTAAAAATTTTCCTTATTCTATAAGGAAACCTAATATTATAATAATATAACAAATATGAATTATTCTATAAAAAGGAATTAATACTAAATAGGAATTTGAGACATATTCTAACCATCTCCATCTTAGATCAAATTCCATCATTAGAGAGTAATTGACTTCACCTTGAATTGAAATTCCTTTTATCTTCATCTTGTGTGCTTCATAATCTTTTGTTTTTCTAAATATCTTCAACTTGAAGCTCTAATACCAATTGTTATAATTGCGGAAGCTTTGATGAACAATAGTATGAATTCAAAAACACAAAGATAAAGAAATCATCATAAAAATGCATGAAAGATTTTAACGTGGTTCGGCCAATTATGCCTACATCCGCGGATGAAAAGAGAATGTTTCCATTATTTTTGAAAACACAAAGAACAAGATTGGAGTATCAAAGTATTATAACGACTAGAAAAAATCACAAAACCTTAGGATGCCCATAATATCGAGAAAATACCTTATAAAACTCTCAATATCTCAAACCCTTACATCTCCGTACACACCAAATATCTCTCATAACTTTTTTTTATCGTGACCCATAATATTTATATGTATAATCTTAAAAGCTTTCCTTATTCTATAAGGAAACCTAATATTACAATAATATAACAAATAGGAATTATCCTATAAAATATTATTTACAAAAAAGGAATTAATGCTAAATAGGAATTTGAGACATATTATAACAATCTCCACCTTGGATCAAATTCCATCACATCTTGATAAGAGAGTAATCGACTCAACTTTGAATTGGAATTCATTTTATCTCTTCATCTTCAAGGCTAATCTTTTGCTTTTCCAAATATCTTCACTTCAAGCCTGATACCAATCATATGACAAGTGGTTGATGAACAATTTCAAGATGAATCTAAAAACACAAAGATAAAAAATCATAAAAAATGCAATGAGAGGTTTTAATGTGGTTCAACTAATTATGCTTACATCCGCAGTTGTTTCCACTATTCTGAAAAACATGTAAAATAAAAATCAAAGAGATCAAAAAGATTGTGACGACTAAGAAAAAAAATCACAATCACAAACCGTAGGACGATCACACATCGAGACAATACCTCATGTAACTCTCAATCTCTCAAACCTTACATCTTCGCACACACCAACCCTCTGTGCCTTTTTTCTCTAAATGAATTCAGAATATTTATAGAATATTCCTAAAAGCTTCCTTATTCTATAAGAAACCTAAATATTATAATAATATAACAAATAAGAATTATACTATAAAAAATATAATTAATACTAAATAGGAATTTGAGACATATTTTAACAATATGTATATCTGAATCCATTGAAACAAAATAGAATGGGGTTTTAGTTTTCAATGTGTACCCCTTTTTCTTTCTCTAAGAGAGACAAACCCTATTGCCAAGATTATGAATAGGATAAAATATTTTTCTCTTATACTTTTAGAAGCAAAATTGAATTCTTATATTTAATAGTTTCAAAATCAAGTTTAGTTTCTTAACGTCCTAAATCTTTGTAAAACTGTAGTTATATATATAGCCATTTGCTAATAACGAATGCACAAACTGACAAATCAAATGTTTCGAAGAACGGAGCTTATATATATATATATATATAAGTAGAAATCTATTATTTACTAATGTATAGATATGATTTCATTAACATCACCCATTAGTATCTCTATTCTTTTTAGCTATTCACAATTAAAATAATATTTGACTTTTCATTAAAGATTTTTTCACTTATTTCTATTTCTTTTTCAATTTTTATAAATTATTTAAATATATTTTTGAAAAAATATATAAAATACATACTGATCCTATATCCTTAAAATTACTTTCAATTTATAAAAATGATTATATATATACACACACACATGTATATATGTTTGATTAAAAATTTATCATTTTATTTTTAAATCATATTTATTTTCTTTAATTATTAATAGCTAATCTCAATCTCTTCCTGTTCAATATTCATTAGCCACTGATCAAGCATCAGTTGACCCACACAAAGCATTGACCATCCTTTTACCAAGAGGAATTGAATCATGTAGAAAATGTAGTCAACATAAAGAAAACTAAAAATTAATTTTAAAACAGCCATAAAATATTCTGTTCTTATATGTTCATGACATGTAAACCTAGATCATTCATCTTCCATATCCTCCCCAAATTGCAACCAAGTTAATCATCTAGTTTACCACATGCATCAAAGAACCACCCTTACATTCATCTTAAATTTAAAACATAGGGAAGTACTTCAATTTATGTCTTGATTTTAGTTTTCCCACTTCTCAAATTCTTCATTTCCTGTGTTTCATTATCTTAATTACGTCATTCCATTATGTCATCATCTTATCCTTCAAGCTATATATCCATGATACAACTATCCAAAGGGTCAAAAGAAAGAAAAGAAATATAAACAATTAAGGAGAGAAAATTGAAGGGTCCTACTGTCGAGATTAGGCAGAAAGTAAAGACATAAAGAATCTATCAAACAGGTACACCCCATATATGACTGAGTATTCTATTATGAAAAAGTGTAAAACTAAGTTGAACTTTTTAGTAAACCCGAATCTTTTCATGGATCTAGTCAGAAGTCACTGCAGATACGAAGGAATCCACTCTGATCTTAGATGTTTCAAAAATACAAGAGTTGAAGTTCTAATGCAAGGTTCAAAAAGGAAAACATTGCATTTGGCTTTAATTAGGATATGTTCAACTTAAAATTAGCTGGCTATGTTGGCATTTGTACCTTGCGGTAACAAGATGGTTTTACAAGGATCTCTCTCTCTTTCTCTCTCTCTCTTACTCTTTCTATATATATATATATATATATAAATATGGATGATTCTTCAAATAAAGTAGAAAACTTGTAGCTATAAAATAATAAGAACATATTGACTTGTTAAGAAATTGATCTAGAATTTAATGGCACAAGCAATACCAGGTCTGTTAACTATGAGATAAAGTAACATCTCTATCAAATACCACTACAAGAAGCATTTAACAAATGTTCTCCATCTACATTACCCAATTTAATAGATTCCTCCATGAGATAGTTTATGAAAGATGTGCTTTAGGCCTTGTTTTCGGGGCTTCTCTCTTCAAAAGGGCCTCGTGACAAATCGGATGTCATTTCTACGCTTATAACCTTCGTAATCTCCCATTCCTAACCGATACGGGACTTTGGACGCACACCCAACAACACGTTCATTCCCTTACATCATTACATATCATGTCACCATGAGGTCATCCTTTAAGACCCTTGTATATAACACGCCCAAAGGTTAAGGAAAAGAGAAGAAAATGAGTGGAAAATACGAGTCCTGCCTGTGGAGATTGGGCAGAAAGCAAAGATATAAAGAACCAATCAAATAGCTCTGCCTCCCATTCCATGTGTGACTTATTACTCTGTTATGAAAAAGAATCAAAGAACGTTGATCTTGACCGAACCTGAATCTTTTCAAATCTGTAAGCCATTAATTTGCTGATAATGGAAGGCACCAACACTGATATCAAGTATTTCAAAAAGGCAGGAGCATAAGTTCTGATGAAAGGTTCAACAGAGACTTTCTGCAGGGGGCTCTGTTGGCAATTTTACCACACCAAGGGTCTAAAGTGACTAGTCTTAAAGAACTTGCAGGGAAGTTTTGAAAATAAATGCCAAAAATCAGTACGTCCACGAGTCACTGAAAGATGATCACAAAATCCGATTGCTGAAAAGTCTCTGAATTTTTTGGATTACTAGTTTAGATTGTTCAAAGTTTTTACTTTAGTTTGTCTTGTTTTCCATCAATTTGGTCATCATTTAGATTTGCTTCCCTAATGTAACCTTGAAAGACTCTCATATATCCAGAAAAGAGGAATGTGTTCTTGTTAGAATAAAGTTCCTTAAAGAGGGGGAGCATAGAAGACTGAGAAATATATTGTATAAAGTTCAACAAGTTCCACCTAATGGGATGGTTTGGCCCAAATCCGCCAAAAAATTACTGATCTATAATCTATCTAGAATCGAAAAATCTTCATGGACACTAAAAAAACTCTGTTAAGTGACTCATTCACTTGCATGCTAGCTCTCCTATATATAGGCCGCCCATGCACCTGCCTGTCTCCTTCCTTCCATCTTCATTGAATTTGACATCTTTTTGTCCTTCTAGTTTCCTTTTACTCAAGGTAAGAAAACCTAAGCAATGGAGAACAAGCCCACCAACCCATCAAAGAGGGGAAAGTCTGCTAGAATTCCTCCAAAGAGAGGTCAAGTGAAAAAGAAGATTTTGGCCAGCGCAGGGCAAAATGGGCCGTGGTTCAAAATCTGCCGAGTCCCAGATTTAATTTGGCTGATTCAGAACCGACTCTGCCCACTGCCGACACTGACATTCACACTCAGACACTGAGACTCCTGAGGGATCCATTTGAAACCCAGAAACCTGCTAAACTCCTGAGAAAATCTGGCTGAACTCTATGGGACTTACCAACATCTCATCCTCACGACTCCTGAGAATTGATTCCTCGCACGGCACCAAAACCAAAGAACAAAACATTTTCTTTTCTCGTAGATTCCTTAAAGCCAAAAGACCCTTGACAATTTGAGCGTAACCATAAAAAAAGGCTATCGTGAATCGCTTTGATTCGGAACCAATGCAAAACCAACCGCAAAAACCCCACCGGACGGCGATTTCAAAATCGAAATCTCAAGAATAAACGCACGACACTCTACCAAAATCAAAAAGTAAACCTAACTTAAACTCACCGGGCCTGGCTCACCGTCGCTTCGGGTCACCGTGAGTCGCCAGCTGGTTGGTCGCCAACTCGTCCGTCGCCGGACTACCGCCTAGCTCCTGCCATGATCTCAAACGCCAGAGGTTTGCTTCTTCCTCCTTCTTCTTCCCCTTCTTCATTTTCTAAATCGCCAAGAGAAATATCAACCATTTTATGGCTTCGCAGTTAAAAACGACGCCGCTTTCGCCTTTGTAGGGAAAACTGGCTATTTCGCTTAATTTTTTTAACTATAATTCAAAACGACGTCGTTTAAAGTTGCCATAGTAAAAAACGACGTCGTTTTTTCTAATACTCAAACGAAGTCGTTTTCAGTAAATTCAAAACGACGCCGTTTTGGACCCTCGCAATCCAAAACAAAGTCGTTTTGACATATGCAGATTTTAAAAAATAAATTATGATAATGAAAACGACGCCGTTTTGAACCCTCCCATTCCAAAACGACATCTTTTTGATATTTGTAGAATTTAAAAAATAAAATTTTGATGGCTAAAACGAAATAAAATAATATAATAAATTAAAAAAGCTATATATCATATTTTTGTTAACAATAAACAGTACAAATATAAAAATTATTTTACCAAATATAAATAAAATTAATTTCAAATAAATAATTTATGAAAAATATATAAATAAGAATTATAGAAAATTAATATGGTGTTATATTATTATTGATTGATTAATTAACTAATTGTATTAATATTAAATTAATATGGTAATATATTATAAATAAAATTAGAATAATAAATTAACAAAACCATATATCATATTTTTGTGAACAATATACAATACAAATATGTTATACTTGATTACATTTGATGATGATGATGATGATTTTGAGCCCCCTCATCATTCAACATGGTATTGATTGATTTATTTGATGACATTTTGTTAAAAAGATGTTATACTTCGATAATATCATTTGTAGATAGCATATTGATCTTTCACTCGAATATTTTATTAACTATTTAACAAATAATGTTAAATATTAAAAAATTTGTTTTATTAATTTTTAGCTTACTTAATTATATATATTTTTCTTAATAATTTATATAATATTTTAAGAATTTTTTAAATATTTTAATCATCTTATTTTTTAAG
Source organism: Tetrastigma voinierianum (assembly GCA_016808115.1). Taxonomy (NCBI): domain Eukaryota; kingdom Viridiplantae; phylum Streptophyta; class Magnoliopsida; order Vitales; family Vitaceae; genus Tetrastigma; species Tetrastigma voinierianum. The sequence goes on from JAEQBH010000567.1 coordinate 82,842, forward strand.
GACGGCCGATACATCGACCGATACGCCGACCGTCCGACCTAAGTGACTCCGATACTCGACTCGAACTATAGTGGCCCCAAAAACAAGAAGGCAAGAGGCAACCCATGCCGTGATGGCGCCGGGCAATGCAAGAATGCTAGCTGGCAAGTATAACCATGCCCCCCGTATTTAGGGATGAAACTAAAGAGGTAGGCTATGATGTAAGAGTTTAGTCCCGTACAAGTTCAGTCCATAATGAAGTATCACCTTACACATGCCTCATATCAGCATATTATGTTAATAATAGTGAGTTCTACTTATTAAATGTGACGCCCCAATTCTCGAGGTGTCTCGTTGATAACCCGTCAACCCGCCGAATACCTGTGTGTCTCATATCGTGAGACCCATACATGAGTAAAAATGGCCACTTGGGCCCATACATAAATACTCACCAATAATCTAACCAACTATATCACAATAGTTCAAGAGTTATTATTGCCATTTTAATACAAACACATATTAAAATTAAGAATTCTAATACATGTTATACCAAAAAAATCAAAGCCACTATCCAGCTTTCTTCTAAAATCTACTAAAGAGCGCCTCGTTCTCTCGCACACCTCAGACCAATAATGATCCTCGATTGTGGTGAGCAATGCCTAGTAGTTGAATTATCCTACATGGGTTACTCCCCACCTAAGTGCACATGCAATGATTCAACACAAACGCATTCAAGCAAATACATGATCCTACTCAAATGTCTACATGCCCAATCCTGTGTCTCGAGTCCTCACCGACTTCCTCACGCATGCCCAAGCTAAATGCGAGAAAACATCGCTTACTTCTTTCGTTATGCACTCACACCTAATTTTCTAAGTTGCCCCGGTGCATATGAAATGCATTATGTCATTTCCAATCACACATGCCAATATATCAACTATGCATATATTAACAAAATTTACATACATACCATATGTTATTTAATTCACATCAATAACATCAAAATTAGCTCACTTGAGCTAGTCAATAATCCATTTTAATTCCAATGGCTCTTCCACCATTTTAATTCCAATAGCTCTTCCACAATTATATTTCATATAATTCAAACACTCATGTTAACACATTTAATTTTATGAATTAACAATTCTTTCCACACAATTCAAGTCATCCAATCTACAATATTTCATTAAACACATACTTGACCAATTTCGTCCAACTAGCAACCGACTGCTTTTACCGGGCCCCTAAACGAAAGCAAAGGGCTATTCGTGGGTAGCCTACTCACCAAGCATCAGTTCCACAAAGTGGAACCGAAATCCATGGCCATTTCCGGCCCAAAAACACCAAAACCATAATTTATTGTATAAATTATCACACAACCACCCAAAATAGTCCCTAAGCTGTCCAAAACGAGTTCCATATATTCCAACAATTCGGTCCCAAGTTTTGGGACCGATCAAATGTCCACTCACGACCTCAAATCAACAAAACCATTAACACGACTCTTAAAACCGAAAATAACCGAGTAGGAGAAGACCCCTACCTCTTGGAGTTGTCAAAACTCCCCAAAATTGGTGCCCACGTGTAGCCCTCGCTGTATAGAACAACTTTACTTCTTGGCCCGACGCGATCCGACGGTTCGAAAGCCGGGAAATCTAGAGAGAAGTTGGAGCTTCTCTCTCTAGAATTTGAAACCCTCCTCCATTGCATGTTTTGAGCTCCAAAATGAGAAGTGTTCTTTTTTTTTTTCATTTTATTCCCCCTTTTGCCACTTGTCAAGCCATCATTGGCTTAGAGGATTACCTTATCCACTTAATCTACCCACTATGAGATTTCCTCCACGGCATCATGCCATGTGTCCATGGGCTCGATGCACTCCCTTCCTAAATGGCAGAGGGCCCGCCGGGAGCATTTACCGCAACCTCCCGCCTGCTCGCCGACCGACAAGTTACCATGAGTTCTAAGCCAGAAATCATTTAAATCGTTTTCGAAAAACACAGTTATAAAAATTTTCTACTTTTCTATCAAAATCACACTTTTAGATTTAACGTAAAATCCCAAGAAGATAACGACGCTGGTCAAGCCCAAATACAAAAATCACCGTTTAACAAAATTAAACTCCCAATATTTTCCAAAATCCAACTATTAATCATAAAGCGACCTCCGGTCCTCATCAAAATATAAAATAAGGATCAATCCAACAAAATTTCATCGCGAACCGGTTTTTTTTCTCAAAACCACATGCATATTTACAAAAGTGATATTTATAATTATACTACCTCAAAATCTAAATATATGTTGTTCACCTATGGCTATCCATCCTATACATAAAGTTTTACATCCTAGGTCATAAATCGCCACCATATGTTATAACAAACATGACCGCCCCGTCAGTCTCGCGATAGCACACAAAGGGAATATATAGCTACAAAATGAACAAACAAGTTAGTGCAACGAAGATATATATCACATATACTAACATGACAATTTATCATTTGTTTTATAATTTATGTCAAAAACCCCCTATGTATATCCTTTAATTATTTTAACCATCACGGGCGATTTAAAACTAACGCCAACGCGAAGCTTACTAAGTCATCTCAACCACTACGTCACGGAATTTACTGCATCGCACGTAGGGCTAAAGCTATCACTGAGCAAACTACACACGGAATTTACCGCATCGCAATTGTACGTTCTAAACTCGGGCAAACTAATGGCGAATTTGATCGTGATCGGGCCACGAAGCTAAACTATACAATGAAATAACTACGTTACTTTAATTGTCCGGTGATCGCAACGTAGTGCTTATACTTTCTATGGTAAACCGAGCAACTAATGGACGGAATTTTCTGCATCGCTATGTAGTGCTAATTGGTTTTTATTGTGAGCGACTATGGACGGAATTTCATCACACTACATAACGCTAAATTTTTATATCTTAAGGATTATATAATGGTTTTAAAACTACATTTACTTAGTGTCAAAAGCACAAATCTAAACTTGTTTTGAAACTTCTAAAACTTCTTTTCAAATATATTTTCTTTAGATTACTTAACTCCATATTCCACATCAACATCAACCATTTATTAAAATTGAAAGATCTTAAGTGCGAACCACCTCACCTGGAAGCCGCTGGTCACTCCCCCGGGCCGCGCCCTCTACGAGGCTCGTGGATTCCGCTCCCGTGCCTACTGCGGATGCCTCCCGTGCCTTTGTCAAGAAACCACAATTACGTATTAATCATAACTTCGATTTTAATTCACTCATACACACTCATTTAAAGCCAAATGAACAAATTACCTTAAGCACTAAAGCCCACTCATTTAGGTCAACCTTTTTCCAACAATCCTCTATAGACTTTATGACTAAAATTATTCAAACGGTCTTTCAAAATTTATGAAACTTTCCAGGATCAGTCCCTTTATATATCCAATGACACTTCTTTAAATTTTCTCAATTTAAAATTTCCTTCTCTAAAGCCCTCAACCACATAAATCAATCTGTACAAACATATGACTCAGTTTGGCAGAACAGAATTCGCACATAAGCCACTTTTCGGAAACATTTTATGGGCACTTTGGGATTAAAATTTGCTTAAACTTCCTTCAGGTAAATTTTTCCCCTAGAAGTCTATTTTAACCAGCAACTTGAATTACTCAAATCGGAGCAAAAATGAGCAAGTTATGATCCAAATATGAAAACTGGTCGAAACAGGAAAACAGGGTATTTCCTGTACCGAGAACCAGACAGTGGCTTACATATGGTCCTACTTTGAGTAAATTTTTAGGCCACTTAGGATCCGAATTTGGAGATACCTTCTTCTTAAGTTTTGTTCTCCTTCAAGTCTATTTTACGTAGCCACTTAAATCACTCAAATCGAATCAAAATTGAGCAAGTTGGCCAAAATAATAAACTAGTCAAAACAGAAAACAGGACATTTCGTACCGAGGCTGTTGCCCAAAATTGACCAAAATGTGTTTCTTCCATTTTTTTCTTTCACTCTAAACACTTAAATCTGATGCATTATACCCATTTCAACATAACACAATTCACTATCAAACCCTAACCCTTATCACTTGATTTTGTCAAACCCTAACCTAAATCATGGTCACTGATAAATTCAGCACCATTAAACCTTAAATACCATCAATTTAACATCCATACCAGAATTTAAGACATTAAACATGGAAAACATCAAACCCTAACTTTCCCACCATGAAAACTTACTTGTTTCTTGAGTTTCTTTGGCTCCTCCTCCTTGATTACCACTTGAAGATCACTTGAAAGCTTGAAAACAAGAAAACTCACCTCCCAACTTGATTTCTCCTTTCTTCTTCTCTTTCTCCTTTCTCCCCTTTTCTCTCTCTTTCTCCTTTCTCCTTCTCATACGTGATCTCCCTATTTGGAGACTTAACCTAATTTTGCTTTTTAAATTCCAACTTTCCAAAATTACCCTTAAGTCAAAGAATTCAATTGGTTATTGTAAAGTGACTACTCCTTTAACTAAGCCTTCATAGGTCCATTTTTATGAGACCAAGTCATTTACCCATTATTTAAATCATAACTTTCAGCCATTAAGAAAGATTTGATTGGCTAGTACACTAATCATCTCCATTATAGCATTTTATCTCCGTTTCATTTTTACTGCTTTTATATCGATTATATGTCAAAATATTCTGGTCGCCTATATTTAAATTTGAACATAAATATTCTAACTAAATCCTTCACAGTGAATTTCAGGCTCAAAATCAACAACGATTTAAAATCATCATTAAAATTCCAGAATCCTGGACAATAGCGTATTATTACCCGACCACTGGATCAATTCGGAAACCATCCAAACTTTCTCTTTTCTGACTCCGCTTCACTTTATTTCGCCGTTAGTCTTTATGATATATTCCTATTTTGTATTTCAATTTCGAAAAATTTCAACACAGTTCGATTTTCATCCTGAATCACTATTCACTTAAATCTCCTATTCTCTTCTAAATATCGGGCTCAAAGTCATAGTGACTGAAATTTCTTACAAATCTTTCAAACCCCTCCATTCTGACATAATAAGAAAATCATTATTCCTTAGGGCATTCTATACAATTTTCGAAAATTCCACTTCACGTCTAAATGACGTCCTATATCTCTTCTAAATTTAATCTACCCTCGCTTTCTATCATCGACCTCTAATCGGGCCTAAAACTACTATTATAACATTCAATCGTGCCGGGTTTTACAATCACCCCTCCTTATAAAAATTCCGCCCCCGAATTAAAACATCTGCACTGCATCAAAGAGACGGGAATAATGCCTCTTCATCCGCTCCTATGCTCCCATGTAGCCTCATCGTATGACTCCTCCACAATACCTTCCAACACGAATAGTCTTGTTGGCGCAGAACTTGCTCGACGGCCGAGATCCGTGACCGGTTCCTCTTCAGATGTCAAATTCTCCCGTATTTCCACCGGGTTGCTCCGTCAATACATGTGAAGGGTCTGGTATGTACTTATGAGCATAGAAACATGGAAAACATCGTGAATGCGCGATCGAGGCTCGATGGCAACCCACCCGATATGCCACCTCCAATCCTCAACAACTCAGATACCCAATATATCGTGGACTCACTTTCCACGTTTCCCAAATCTTAGTACGCCCTTCCATGGGGAAATCTTCAAAAATACCATATCCCCACTCGAACTTTTGTGTCCTTACTACATTGTCCGTATAACTTTTCATTTGGCCTTGTGCAATTTTCATTTCATTCCTTATATAACTTTCATCTTATCACAAGTCACTCAATAATTTCCTGACCTACTAATTTCCTTCACTCTACTCCTCATTCCAACAGACCGGAGTTCGATGATTTCTTCCATAAAGAGCCTCATGCGGCCATTCCAATACGGGCCCGATAACCCGTTATCAGATGCAACTCCATCGTGGGTAGACGTGTCCCAGCCTCGAAACTCCCAGCAACACATGCCCTAAGCATATCCTAAAGTCTCAGATAGTTCTCTCGTGATTGGCCATCCGTCCGTGGATGAAAAGCCGCATCAAATGCGCCAGCTGGGCGGCATTCTGTGAACTGGCCAAACCGTGAGGTAAACCCGGACTTCGTCAGCCAATGGAAATCGCGATTCATGCAATCCGATAATTCTAACGGTAATTGGGCCAACTTATCCAACGAATCAATATTCTTGATAGGTAGGAAATGGGCCGATTTCACACCGTTTACAATCACCCATATCGTATCGCGTCCACTCAGGTCCCGGAAGTCCCTGTCACTTAAATCCATCGTGATCCTTTCCCCATTTCCACTCAGGAATCGATAAAGGCCGTAGTAAACCTGCTGGTTTCTGATGTTCAATCTTAATTTGTTGACAAGTTAGGCACTTAGATACTTAACTCGCTATCTCTCTCATACCTACCCGCAAAGGGTCTCTCGTGAGTCCGACATACATCTTTAAGACTTCGGATGCATCGTGATATGTCACGAAAGTGTGCTCTTCCATGATTTCTTCTTCAACTCTATCACATCGGGACACATAACTTCCGCCCAATTAGTGTCCCATCACCTCGTAAGGTGAAGTTACTCCGTTGTTCACCTCTATCTTCGCTTCAATTTCATCAAATACGGGTCCCGAGCTTCAGAAGTCTCTAACCCCCGTCCACTAACACCGTCGCACATGAAAGTCAAGTATTAGAGTACTGACTGGCCGTTCTAAACCGACCCCATACATCCGCCCTACTAACATTGTCGGGCATTCTCGCTTTGCCGAGATGTGGAACCAGAGGGCTTCCCGCTTAACATCCGGCTACTACATTTGCCTTGCCCTCGGGTGATATTCAATGGTGCACATAGTCTTTGATGAGTTCTATCCACCTCCTCTTCCGTTCAAATCTTTTTCGCGAGAATAGATAACGGCAGCTTGCACGCAAAGACTCGCAAGGTACTCCATAGAGGTAGTGTCGCCATATTCTCAAGGCGAACACTACAGCCGCTAACTCTAAATCGTGAGTTGACAGTTTACTCATGCTTTAATCAAGCCACATAACTAATACTCCCATCATGTCGCATCAACACACAACCTAAACCTCGCCTGAGGCATCACAATATAATCGGTGAATCCTCACTTCGAGGAGTGTAAGTATCGGGGCAGAGTCGGCCTTTTCTTTAACTCATCGAAACCGGTGGCCGATGTGCTTCGACCGATGAACTTTCTTCTTTCCTTGTTAACTTGGTTAGTGGAGTAGCTATCTTTGAGAACCCTTCTACGAACTTTCTATAGTAACCAGCTAAACCCAAGAAACTTCTGACTTCAGTTATGTTCGTGGGTGGTTTCCAATCTACAATGGCCTCTATTTTTTAAAAATCCTAATTTATATTAAAACATATAATTTACCAACATACTATATTTTTATTTTAAGTAGAATGAATAAATTAATATATTTTAGTATTTTTTAAAACAAAATAAAAACTTCACTCTTTCCGTCTTCCCTTTCCTTTCCCCTCTTTGCGATGGACGTAGAGTTACAAAACCCAAACAACCTCTCTCCCGCGCTCCCATGTCCTTTTCCCCTCCTTCTTCTTCAATTTTCCCATGGAGACCCAAACTTGTCAGTCTCTTCGCCTCCTCTAGCAACTCTCTTTGCAACAACATTCAAAGGATCCAAATTCCAAAACCCTTGCTCTTTTTTTTTTTTTGTACATAATAAAGGTTTCATTCACCGTAGTTTTTTTCCTTTGGAGGAATTTTGGTTCATTCAATTGTTTTTTGCATATTTGGTTGTGAGAGGAAAAACATTTGATCCAGATTTTCATGAAATCACATAGATTCCTAATTTTTGACTGACCGATAAAGAATCTTAAACTCACTGATTCATCCGATATTTATCGACAGACACAGTTACCGATTCGTATCGAATTTGTGCAAGGACTCAAGGCGCAGTAGTCGGGCCGAGGCCCACTGAATCTCAACCGATTTTTCAACCCTTATGAGAATCATGAATGATTCGGGAGCCTTTCATGAAAAAAAAATACTTCCTTTCATAAGACACAGTGACATTTTGTACTAATACTAGAACCAAAGTGGGATGAGAAGTTCTATTATCGTTTACTTTATATAAGGTAACAAATGAAATTGATTGATATGTAAGGAGGCATGAAACCAAACAATTCATATCATAAATACCCTCCTCAGTGCATTTAAAGATCATTTGGGAATCACACTCATGACATTCTTTCCATCCATAATAAAAGATAGTACCTTTGGGCTTAAGGCTCACGTTTTGCCTTTAGGCTCGCCCTCAAACTCAAACATCAGAGGTTAAAGCTGCAACCCATAAGTTTCTATTCCTAACTGATGTGAATTCTTAAGCACACCCAGTAATCCGCTGCCTCGAACAAAGTTCCATTGAGCCTCCTCAAATCAGATTTCCTTGTCTTCACTGCGTTCTAGCACACACCAATGGAAACACCACCTACTAGCTCACCACACCATTTTATGCACATCCACCACGTGGGACTTGGTACACCTAAATAATCCTACACTTCTGAATATAGCCTACATCGCCACCGCATCTATCCCCATCCAATATCGCATGATACTATCCATTCGGGCCCAAGTCTTCAAGTGGTTTTGTTTTTGATTCTCTACAAATGCCTCATACCAACAATTGAATGTTGTCTATGCTATAAACCGGTGGTATTCCACCATCCAAATGGGACTTTTCAAAGAACCCAATAACCCATCCAATAAAGTTTCATCGAGTCTCCCCTCAAACTAGGATATTTGTATCCTTATCATGGCTTCGTATACGCTTCAATGCGGAAGTACCACCTGCCATGGGCTAGGGGTTCACCACATCATTTTTTTCTACGCTTCCCTTTCCACATTGATATGGTATTATTCACTTCTTGGGCCTAAGGCCTAATGGTTTTAGTTTGCTTCCATAAGGCCTACAACTAACAATAGTCGTCTTATGTTGCAAACTTATAAGTCTTCCTATCTAACCGATGGGAAGCCAGCACCCCCAATCACAAACACCTATCTTGGAAACTATGCTATGGAAAATGTCAATACCAAGGAATTTAAAAAATAAATAATAACGAACTTTCATGGTGCACAACTAATCGAAAATAAATAGTTCCATTTCAAATATTTTTATGAAAAGTGATGATCACCCTAAGGTGATTAAAGTAAGATCAATAGCAATATTAATATGTGGTATTGCTTTTATTATCACCATATACAATCATGGACTAAGGGCGCTTTTAACTCAAACATTTATGATCATATATAATGAACTGAGTAATCTTATAATAAATGGTAGCCAATCGTATATAATTCACTTTTTTCGTGAGACTAATCGACCTCTTGTTTGAAAGATATGATACTTAACAATCACACTACCATACCCCTTGAAAATATTTATACTCACTATATTTTCGCCCTAATTTCTCCTCCCTCAGATTTCCAGATTGTTTGTGTTTTGTGTTGTTCTGGCCCCCATCCACACACGTATTAGTCCCACATTTTATCCGACATTTTGTTGCATTTTCATCTGGCCAACCAAGGAAAGGAAGCATTTATGGTACCCCATTTCACCGCCTTCTGCTAGTCGGACCTGTGGGCATTCAACATTCAGGCCATTTTCTTGCCTCCATTTTCGAATATCAATCCATGATATTTCTTGTTATTCAATCACAAAGGCAAACCACATTTTCAACACTCAGCGCAAAGGTCCCAGACACAAATGTATCAAGTATTGTTCTTCTAATTTTGTATCATTATAAAGAATTTATAATTTGAATCAAGTTCTCAGGTTGTGGAAGACTTACTTTAGTCACTCCTTGTATACATTTTCTTCATCATTTATGTATATCAGGAATGAGAGGAAAAAGGATAACCCTAGCAACAATTGACACCTAAACTGCTCCAATTGTCATAAATTGCAAGGTATTAACTTAAGAGGATGGAGGTACTACTATTAAAGCGTGAGCTACTACCTAAAACAAACATATGTATAACCATCATAAATTTTGATGTAGCTGCAATTAGTGTAAATCGAGGTGACGTTTAGTTTGTAGATAAGGTGAACATTATGTTATCATTGGTTCGCCTTACTGAGGGCTTATTTGGAATAACATTGTAATTTTTTTAATTTAGTACATGTGGGATAATTGGAATAGTTGAATACAAAAAGGAATCTTCAGCTCAAGTGCTATATGAACGCACTGAAGGTACCATCTTACTAATGGAAGGTACTACCTGATTGTGACTACCATTATGAACCGTGTCTCAATTCTTTGTTTCAGCCTAATGTTAAAATTGTACATGAGATGTCATTCAATATTGTCCTTATACAGTTATAATATTTAAATTAAATCAATTTTTCACATTTTAAATAATGCTACTTAGACATGTCGATAAAGGAAAGTTAGAGGTATTAGAAACAATATCTAACATAAAGGATCAAGTATGTCTATATGTTCGATCGTAACTAATGAAATTTGTACTTGAAATTGTGTGGTCAAAATGTATAGATTAGAAAGGATTGAGAATGAAATGTTATGTTATATAAGGAGAAGGTGGCCAAATGTGCGAAGGATGCTAATGGGTCAATCAAAGTACAAGGGTAGTTGAATCATCACACTGATTGTGAATGTGCATATTTCATATGCTGAATTTGTTTCAACATGTAAATTTGATCCATCAATGCTGATATTGTTACACAATGATGACAAATTGATGAAAATGTTTAGATTCAATGACATGTATTATCGCGTGTACATGTCTATGAATACTGATATCGCGGCTGGTGTAATCCCACCTTCGTATATTATGTTATATCTACAATATAAAGACCTATTCATATATTATTTGTTGAAACATATGTTTAATAATCACCAACATTTTGGTATCTGCCTTGTTACTAGCGACCCTACACTTATTGTTGCTTACTAACATATTTCAAGAAACGGACTTAAATATGAATTTTCCTATAGACGTATCTGTAAATGCTTCAACATTAGAGTCTTTTGGGTTGTCTAATAGATGGGGAAGTAGAGACAATTTCATGGCATATATGATGAGATAACATGTAACAATCTGAATTTTATTTGTTTAGAATTCTAGAAGTACCAATATTAGTTGTAGTGATTATATTATTAATAATGCTGAAAGCCAACAAAAATCTATATAAATGGATAACGAATAAAAAACAAAATAAATTCAAAAAGAGGAAAGGGTTAGTAAGCGTCAAAGGGAATGTAGGTTAAAACTAAGGGAAAGTGAAATCGTGTCAACTTAGTTTTGTTTTTACCCATGAACTCATGAACTTTCATGATGACCGAGTCAGATATTCACTAAATTAAGAGGTTACATGGAATATAATTACATAATATTTGTTAGGTCAAGAGTATAATGAAAGAGACTTATTTTATTATCGGTGAGAGTTGAGGTATATAAGCCAATAAAAGAAAACCTTAAATATACTTTATACGCCCTCAAGATGGTGTCTAAATAACACCAATCTCATACATGTGGAAGAGATGCGATCGGCTGGGAGGTTTAAGAGCATCAAGAAGCTGGGGCCAATTAGAAGAAGACATGAATAATACACAACTCAAACAATTGAACCAGGTCACGAACAAAATGATAATCAATCACAAGATGTTTCATGCGAGAATGAAAGACAAAATTAGCGGAGAGATAAGTGGCATCAAGGTTGTCCGAGAACAAGGTGGGCGATAACTACACTAAGGCTTAAGTTCAAGAATGATTTCCTCAACGGCATGGTTCAGCAAAGAACAGCCATAATTGCACGATACTTAACCTTAGTGGAAGAACCAACAACAATGCATTGCTTTTTAGAACTCCAGGAGATTGGATTAGCACCAAGGGAAATAAGATAAGCCCCGGTGGAGGTACGATCATCTGGGTTACCAACCTAGTCAAGGGAGTGTCTGCAAGAAGCCAAATACCAAGGGATCTCGCGCCATTAAGATAACGGTTAAACATTTAACCGCCCCAATGGTGTCGGATGGCGATTCATAACCGGCTGGTCTAGCGACAAAGGAAATATCTAGGCAAGTCATCCAAGATGCCGGAGGCCACCAACCAATTCGTAGGCGGTGGCATTTATCGGTGTAGAACCATATGTAGCAATCAGAGAAGTATCGACGACAAGCGGGGTGGAGACAGGTTTGGAGTCGAGCATGTTATGTTTGCTCAAAAGATCAATAACATACTTTTACTAAGATAGTAAAACTTGTCAAGTACAAACCTCAACTTTAGAAGAAAGATAGCTCCCCAAGATCTCAGGGATAATTCTAAAGAGTCAAGTTGCTGAAAATATCACGACAAGGGAGGGGTCACTTCCTGTAATAATCAAATCACAACATAAGCCAGTGAATGGGCGAGCGCATTACCGCAAGAGTAACAAAGAGGGATGAGTCTGCATAGGATGTGACAAATCTGAGCAAGAAGGTGCAAGCACCCGCCACTGCCCGAGTTTGCTTAGCCCATAACAAATTTTTATGTAAAAGACAAACATGATGCCAATAAGGCATTTCAGATGCCCTCGCGGTTCGCCAGACCTCCGTGGAGCGCCCACTGAGAAGGCATTGTTTGGCATCAAGTTGAAGCACTCCCCACTCTGCGATTGAGTGCAAATGTTACATGGGTGACGGATGGTGATGATTAATCATGAGACTTTCAATCTAGCCGAAAATCAATGTTCTATTGTTAGTGAAAGTCTTCAGCGAACAAGGAGCTTTATACTATGCAATAGTGCCATCGAGATTTTGTTTGATACGAAACACCCTTTTGTTGCCCACTACATTCTGCCTTGGTCTCGGGGGAACTAGAGTCTAGGTACTATTCCGGATGAGAGCATCATATTCTTCTTGCATCGCTTGAACCCACTTGGGATCCTGGAGAGCTCAGGTGATAGTGCAGGGTTCAGTGACAGGTGGAATGAGGGTGGTGATGCCATATTTCGGGTTGGATTTGAGGATGGCATTTTTAGAGCAGATTTGCATGTGAAGGTTAAGTGGGGGAAAGGGAGAGGGACTAGTTGAGGGTGGGAAGGGGGATGGACCCAACAGGCTAGCAAATGGAAAAGGCTATTAGAATGGTGTAGGCAGGGTCGGAGAGGGACGTCTCGACCGAGGATGGGCAGAGGTGGTGTCAAGGGAAGGGAGTGGGCTCGAGTGAGCTCTGCAAAGGAGTAGGGGAGAAGTTTGCAATCGCCCATCCCGGAAAGTGCGCATAAACAACCGTAGGGGCATATAAGAGCTCTAAGTGTCACATATAGTAGTATTGGGAGATTAAAGTAGGAAATTAAAGTTTATGGAACTCCGGGATTTGTGTACGAGAACAAGGGTACAATTGTCATTTAGCAAATAGGACATGAATATGAAAATCACATGTAGAGATGGGGCCACAATACAAGAAGAAGGTTACAATTGAAAATTAAAGAGATGAGGGTCAAATTTCAATTAATGAAAAAGTCGATATTATAAATAACAGAGTTGATATGCAAATGTTGAGTGCTTGAGGACTTAAGTGCAATTAAAGGAAAGTTGAGATTAATAGAGATATAGATACAAACAAATAAGTCATTTGTCTCATTTTTAGGCTAGGGCTTCACATAAGAAGGAGAGAACTAAAAGAAGAGGAAGAGGGGAGGGAAGAAGAGGAAGAAGTGGAAGTTGAGACCAAAACCAAAAAGGTAAGTTTTCATTTTGGAAATCCATGGGTAATTTGATGTCTTGAGCTTTGGTATGCATTTCATGGAACTTAGTTATTCTCTGTTCTAGGGTTTTGTGGAGAGATCACATTAACCCTGGGACTTGAAATTTGTGGGAAACCCCAATTGGTGAAATTAAACATGGAATCATCATAATTTTATGGTTTTGTAGGAATTTGCGGACCTGCTGAATTCTTGATTTTTCACCTAGGGTTTTGTGGTTTGAAGTTCCAAATCACCACCCAAGTGTTGTGAAGTTGGTTTGGATGAATTCCATGTTGGTTTTGATGAATTGTTGTAAAAAGGATAATGTTAGGGTTTTTGAAGCAAAATTCTCACAAATTTGGTAAAACCACTGTTTTTGTTTTGGTTATAGATTGCTATAATCATCCAAATGAATTGATTCCAATTAAAAGAACCATAATAGATAGGCTAATGTATAGAAGGTCCAAGAGCAAATTGTAGCTCAAGGTTCTAAACATTGGACTGAAAGGTGAGCTCGTAGCTCACTGATTATGCTCTAGGAGCCAGTATGGTTGTAGTGTTTTGGCTATAAGTGGAGTTTCACCATTCAATTGAGTGGATTCAAAATTCGGCAAAATAGGACCTCTAGGGGAATAAGTTAGCTGAAGGAAGTGCATGCAAAATTGTGTCAAAAGTGCCCATAAAATTTGTCAAAGTGGAGTTATGTGCAGATTCTATTCACAAATTGAGTCATCTAGATGTAAAATACAATAACTTGAGTTTTGGTGATCCAAATTGGGTGATTCCACCTGAGAAGAAACCTTAGAATCATATAGCTTCAAATGAGTAAAGAAACCATTTCCAAATTATGGAGTTAAGATCCTAGGAAATCAAGGATGTAGGTGATTCAGTGAGTTTGGGAATCAAAACATGCTGTAACTTGTGTTATGTGGTTGAGGGCCTTAGAGAAGGAATTTTAGTTATAATGAAATTTTAAAGAGATGTCATTGGATATATGTTGACCGATCTGAGAGTTTCATAATTTCTTTAAGACCTTTGAATAATTTTTGGCAATAAAGTCCATAGAGTATTGTTGGAAAAAGTGTACCAAATGAGTGGTTTTTTTTGTTAGGTTTTTATGCTCAAGGGTAAATTGTTAATTTGATTTTATATGAATGTTGTGTGATCTAAAGTGACTTGCGTAGCATGGTTATACGCATATAGCGTACAATATGTCAGCCGTATTCGGGTTGGAGTGTATATAAAAGTAAAGGCGTAAAGTGTGGAATCAGGCTTCAAGTTTTAAGTGTAGTTAGGATAGCACTTAAACTTATTTTCCAAATACTAGTGTATAATAAACTGCTTTTAATTGGTATTTAATGGTTTTGTTTGTAAACCATTTTCAAGAAGCAAGCAATGAATTTAGCAAGCAAATGGTTTTGATTTAAACCATCTTGAAAAAGCATTGGTTTTAAATTGTAAACCATAATTAAGCAAATGAGCAAATGGTTTTGAATGATTAAACCATTTGCAAAAGCAAAGAATGCTCTTAGAAAAATGTGCCTCCTTGGGGTTCTAAGCAAGAAAACCGGTCGAGAGATTCAGACGTAACGGCAGGGCTGGGGATCTCATACATGCATTTTAGTTTTGCCTGGCTCCAAACGAGGGACATACATCATGCATTTAAAGGAGACCGTGGCACGCATGTGGAGCATATAATGTTATGAGTCAACTAAATTATGGTGATGGCGACCCGGTGTCAATCTCGCGCACCATATCTTCACCGAAAACAGCGTGATGCTGTCTCAGTCCTTCCACCTGCATTTGCCGCTTCAGTAGCTTCCGTGTTCACTGGGGTACGCGAAGAAAAATAGCTCCAAAGTGGTTGACGTTTTATAAGCATAGCCATACAATTTTGAAAAATCAACTATCGGCTCCCTATCGCCAAGCCTCGAGTTTACAAACGCGTTTCCAGCCCTGTTTATGAAAAGTTTTGAGAAACTTTGCCAAAGGTTTATGGGAAAGTTTTGAGCAAACTTTAAAGTAAGAGTTGAGAAATGGAAACTTTTAAAGGTAAGATAAAGCAAGTGTTAAGAGATTTTTGAAAGGTTTTATAAACTTTCGGCAGCAAGCAATAAAAGTTTTAAACTTTTAAAGTAACAAAGTAAAGAGAAATATTTCGAAATACTGTAAACGAAAGTTTTAGCGCTTTTAGATGTTTTTCAAAGAAAACATTTTCTGGGCATACACTCACTGAGCTCGTTTAGTTTATTATTTTCTATTTTAAAACTATTTTCCGTGTACATACGCCTATCACTGGAGCATAGTAGGATTCTCCGACTTGATTAGTGTCAGACTAATAACTGTAAGGAAACACTTGAACCAAAAATGCACTATATGTATTGTACATAGTATAGTTTTGTGAAAATGTGTGGAGCTCGAGGCCTTCCAAAGAATGCTTGTTGGTCGCTATATTTGAATCAGGTAAAATTGTATGTGTTTTGGGGATTATGTCCATTTATATACACCGTTATGTCAAATTTTATAAAATCACAAGTTTAGAAAAAAATATTTTATAGAGGTTTTAGCAAGGCATACGTTTATTTCTAGTCGCGTTAGGAGGTAACGGCTGGGGATTTCAGGGAGGCTACACACCGCCGATAGGGGGTGGGGGGCGACAAGGTGTATCAGAGCATATGGTTATTACATCGTAGTTTTCAGATAACACTATTTTACACTCACTGCAACCATGCATTTTCCAATTCAAAGTACATACATATGATATGAGGGTGGATTCAAAGTATTGCACCGCTTGATTTTTTTTTATACAGCACTATAAAAATGTGCGTAGGACGCCGAGGTCGTCCTAGGGAGAGTAGTTCCAAGAAGCCGAAAGGCCCCGAAGACTACAGGATGAGCACGTAGGTGGTTCCACTCACCGCCTATGAATCGCCTCCAAAGAAAGGTGTCAAGTTGGAACTATCCGCCACCAGGGCGAGCTCATGCCAGGATTGCTTACAAATTGAGCAGTGGCGCATTGCGCAAATAGTAGCCATACGACGCTCGCAGCCGGCAGCCTCCACCACCACCTGGGAGGTTATCTCAAGAACCCGGGAGGTCGACAGAGAGAGTACAGAGTCGCGTCATATGATGGCGCAGATCCGTAGGCAAATTGGTTATACAGACCGTTGTAAATAAGGTTTATGGAAAGGCGACGCATAAATGAGCAAAAGAGTCTTGGCTTTCCAGTCAATGGAAGATGTGGCTGGTGGATTGTGGGACGCCGTGGAGAGGAGGTATCCTAATGGCATATCATGGGACCAATTTCAACAAGAGTTCACTGATAGGTTCTTTCCTCAAAGTCATAAGGATTCGAATTGAGGAGTTCTTCAGGGTTAGAAACGTAAGAACATGTCAAAGGTCGACATGAGAAGAGGTTCTCGAACTAGTTAGATTGGTTCCATATATTCAAGCCGATGAAGCCATGAAGTGCAAAAGGTTTTCGCCGGATTACAAAGACCTGATCCAGTGCATTTGTCTCGCGTTCCTCAAGTGGCCAGATTTGGGGACTTAGTTGAGGCGTGTACTGAGTTGGAGCAGCACGACGGCCATGTATCGAGTAGGCAAGAAAGGAAGAGGAGCGCACTGTGCACCTCCCAACGTAGCTCCGACAAGACAAAGAGAAAGAGGTCAAGGGTAGAGGTTACGAGGCGAGGTGTGCCAGGAGCTACCTCTAGTCGTGACTGAGGCTCCCGCTGCTAGCAAGGCACCTGCAGTCTTCCCAGATGTCATATGTCGAGACATGAACCATGGGAGTGTAAGAGATTCAAGACAGAGAAAGCTCATCAGGGCTGAAGGCTATTTGCTGAGTGTCCTCACCGATTATAAACATCGTAAAGGCCTTGCTACCCCACTTAAATTAGCACAATGCAGGTCAGTCGGGGGAGTAGGTGGGTCCGCAGGCCAACACAGCCAGGTGAGTACGTGGTGTAGGTAGAGGCAAAGGTCTCTGCGTGGTACAGATGCAGACTATTCTAAAGTCGAGTATAAGGTCATCAGACCTGGCAAGATGCTGATACCCGCATGTGGTTACCGGTATTATTTCATCCTTGATCATGATGCTTATACATTAGTGAATCCGGTAGAGCCACATTCATTCGCATCCGTGCCTTTAGATCGCCTGCATGTGAGACCCGTACCATTAGAGGTCATATGAGGTTTCCCTCCACTGGAGATCCTGCTATTCTCGCATTTATAGCCGAGATAGTAGAGTTCGATGAGGGATGGGAGTTCCCGGATTCAGGCCTTAGATATTGGTGGATTTTGATGTGGTTCTCTGCACTGATTGGCTATCTCGCCATGTAGCCACATTAGATTGTTATAAAAGGAAGTAAAGTTCAGATGAAGCCGTGGAAATCGAGGTTAAGTCAGGGGAATATGGTACAGTGTTATCTTCCAAAGATGATCTCTCGCTTAAGGACAAATACAGTAGAATGTCGCAGAGGTTGGTCGGTTATCTGTCAGCTGGTGGAAACAAAGCTGGTGGGACTCGTGGATGATTCCAGCCAAGGAGAGTCTCGCATGTAATATTCCCAGATGATATCAAGTAGGATCACCTCCGTAAAGAGAGGTGGAGTTCACCATTGATTTGATCCCGTGGATCCGAGCTCCACTTCCATTCCCTCCTTATAGGATGGCTCCCGCAGTTGAGAGAGCTTAAGGCCCGCCAGGCGAACTGCGGCAAAGGATTCATTCGACCTAGCATATCCCCATGGGGAGCTCAAGCCAGGAAAAGAAAGATAGGAGTTTATACGTAAGGGGATTACAGGCGCTGAACAAAGCTACCATCCGCACCGCATCCACCCCAGATCGATGAGTTATTCGACACCCGGGGTCCCGAAAGTGTACCCAAGATAGACGGAGGCTCCGGTATCATCACCGAGGGTGCAGTGAGGCGGATGTTCCAGACCGTGATTCGTGACACGCTACCACATTGCGTGAGTTTCCCGTGATGCCGCTGGCTTTGACTAATGCTCCGCAAATGCTTATGGATTTGATGAACCGCATCTCAAATTATTTGATAGGTTCATAGTCTTTATCGATGATATCCTAGCAGGGCCCCAGTAGTCTTTGCAGGAACATTAAGAGCACTCGAGGATTGTGGTCGCAGACCTGGCGGGAGAGACAAGCCAGGCGCCAAGCTGAGCAAGTGTCGGCCAGCTCGACAGGTGGCACCCTAGGTCATGTGATCTCACCAGGGGTGGAGCGTGGGATCCCCGTAAAAATGTAAGCCGTGGTAAATTGGAAACCGCCAAAGAATGTGTCGAGAATGGAGCTTCCTTTGGTTTGAAGGTGGATATTATATAAAGCCGTTGAGGGGTTCTCCAAGATAGCGTTCTGACGACCGTCGACAAGGAAAGATGTCAAGTATGATCGGGTGGATGCCCACGCCAGTAGCTCTCGGCGGGAGTTGAAGGGTAGATTGACTTCAGCTCCGCTCTAGCTTCGCCAATGGGAGGGTATGGCTTGTGGGTTTACGTTGATGCTTCTAGCGCCTTGGTCAGGCTTTGATGCGTAATGATAGGTGATTGCATATGCCTCGTGATGTACTGGAAGAAGCATGAGGGAGAATTACCCACACATGACTTAGGAGCTATAAAGAATGTATTTGCTTTGAAGATATGGAGACATTACTTATATGGTGTTCCTTAAGTGATCTTTTGCATGCATCATAAGAGTCTTCAACATAGTTTTCACCCAAAGAGCAAACCCGAGGCAAAGAAGATGGCTCGAGTCATTAAGGACTACGAATCGGTACCATTGAGCACCATCCAGTGGAAAGCTAATGTCGTAGCGTGATGCCTTGAGTAAAGCGACTAGGAGAGTTCTTTGTCTCATAAGGGAGATCAAGTTATCTTCCACTGTCAGGATCTGGTGAGCTTAAAGATACTGAGGCTTCAGACAGAGCCTTGTTACTACATTTCATGTTAGGACCTCTCTCTAGTGACTTATCCTAGCAGATAAATAGCAGGATCCTTAGATGATTAAGCTTAAGGAAGAGATAGAAAAGGAAAGGTAGAGTTCAAAATTAGAGAGATTTATGGCAATATATCGAAAGGATGTAGAACAAAGGCGCGAGTATGGCGATGAAGAGAGACAAGTGGAAGAAGCACATTCATCCGCTGCATGCTATGCATCCGTGGGAAATTAAAAGATGTACGGCGGACTTTGAAAGAACATTACCGTGGAATGGGATGAAGAAAGAGATCAGAAGTTTCGCCTGCATGTTCCAACCCGCCACAGTGAAGCGGCATCGAGGCCCGTGAGGGAAGATACACATCTCGGTCTGGGGTGATGGAAATGGAGAAGATCACTATGGATTTTGGTGGGACAGTCTTCCACCTGACTCGCGTGATGATGCTATATGGTGATGGTTGATCGATTGACGAGTCCGCTTCATTTTCCGCCGCGCACGTTCGGGATTCTCCGGAAAAGTCGTTCGCCAGGTCGTGGATGAGATAGTGAGACTTCATGGAGTTCCAGCCTCGATAGTGTCGCATCCTAGGTTCACATCCGTGTTTTGGGCCTAGTTTGCAAATTAGCGTAGGTACTCGTTTACATTTCAAGACAAAGATTTTATCCTCGACTGATGGTCGTACCGAGAGGACTATTCTATCGCTAGAGGATATGCTGAGAGTCAGGTGGACGGAATTCAAAGGAAGTTGGATACCATTTGGCATACCTAATGAGTTCGCTATAACAAATGTAAAAATTTATCAGCCGCGATGTGAATGGCACCATTTGAGGCAATCAAAGGGCGAAATGTAGGACCTCCAAAGCAGTCAATAGGTTATGAGAGAAGACCCCATAGGCCTAACTAGTGCAGGTCACTTCGTGAGAAAGTGAAAATTATTCGTGATAATTTGCCTACTATTGGCTAATACATAGACCCTATACAAAATGAGTAGAGCGGTTGATAAAAGTGAAAAGCGTACAAAAACATGATGAAGACACTCCTAACTCTAACTTTTCCTCCCGGTAAAGTAGAAACATGTCATAGGGATAGGAAAGTTAGAGGCGGAATGTAACCACCTCACTCGCGGTGGTGGTGGATCCCGGAAGGCTGTAACAGCGTGACGGCATGTCTAAGGAGGCTGGCTGGCTGTGGGCTCATCACGATGTAGGCTCGGGCGGAGACCTGGGTGACTCATGATCACGGAAGGAGCATGGTGTGACAATGCTCTAAAGTGGTCTCGGCGTCGAGCGATCTACGGTCCATCGATGTGTAGTAGCCAATGCCTGAGTGACATCCATAACACCTACTAACTCCCTCGAGCTGACATGAACATGCTCCGGAGAATCATCTTTATGAAGACCGGGAGTTTCCTACGAAAGATGGGGCGAAGGAGGTGGAGGGGAGGAGATGGAGGACGAATACGCCTTGGACTCCTCTGCCTCTACCTGTGGAGCGAGGATCATCTCACCCGGGGTCTCCCACTACCTCATCTGGTACCTCCTCCTGGTCCTACTGCTAGAGGAGAAAAGAAATCGGCATCACCATGGCTCGCTCCAAGGCAGGCGAGGGCATACGATCTCGCCGATGCGGGGCTCCACGGGAAATCCCCGAATGCTTTGGGACTGGCTGGTGGTCGGCATCAAGGGTAGACCCTCGGCTCGAGCCGGGCCCTTGCGATGGACCTTATCTCGAGAGTGCGGCCGAGGCGGTCATGACCTGGCTCGAGAGGACTGGCAGAATCCCTGCGGGGTCAGTCTGAGCCTCTGATATGGCTCCTGCGGACATGAGTGGCACATGTGGAAGCAGCGTCCGGACGGGTGGTCCACGAGAAGCATATGGCGGGGCTACTGTAGGAAGGTGTACTAGTCCCGCCGTGAGTATCTCGGCGGACAATGGACCATCTCCCTACGGCGGTGTGGCCAGTCAGATATCCTCGGGAATTGGCCGGCTCTGGCGGCATGCAGCCGGCCAGTGTCCATTGCTTTCAGGATACCCGGTCGTCGTCAATGGTGAACCAGGAGGCTCGCGGACTCGGCACTCCCAGGAAGTCATGGAGTAGGTAGAAGCGGCCTGCAGAATGTCGGCTACCCGCGATATGTGAGCGTAGCGAGATAACGTGTGATGCAGTCTCATGGAGTCTGAGCTAGGTCGACCCGGTCGATCTTGGCACGTCGTAAAATGACTATCCATGAAAATCCTGGCGTGCAAATCCGTTCCCGGTATGAGGTCCCGGTAAGCAATGACGCTGATCCTCGAAGCGGTGAGATGAGTGATGAGCTCTCCTCTGGTGCTGTGGAAAGCGGTGGTTGAGGCCTAGATGACAAGGACTCCCCTGGGCTTGATGTCCGGGCCCGCTTAGAGGGCCGGGCCCTCCTGGATCGTCTCTAGGCAGAGGGAAGGGGCCGGGGTCCATCTGGTACGATACCTCCCGAACCTCACGAGGCTCCTCTAGGGTGTGGATATGGCGCCAGGCCCAGGGCTGCTCCTCTTGCTGGGTGCTAAATCTAACCACGGGCTGAGCGGGGAGACCACCCGATACCCCGTGCACCATATGCGCCGAGAGGGAAAGGCACCGGGGCTCACGGGCTGGGAGTGCGGTGCATTGTGCTCACTCTCGGGGCTGGACCCGGGGCTCGGCTGAGACGATGGGCCGGCTAAGCCAGGCGCCACGGGCGGCTCGCGGGGGCGGGGCACGGATCTGAATGGCAGTCTTTGGGCTCGGGCACGTCTTGGCGATAGTCAAGGCGGGCGGGGCACGGGAGGCTGGTGGAGATGGCGACGCGGGGCAGGCGCGGCCCGCTCTTGGCGCCGCGACTAGGGCGTGGGGTGTATGCTCCCACGCTTGATGGAGGCTCGAGGGGGGTGGGGGGGTGGAATGTGAAGATGAATGGTTTTAAACTAAATCAAAATTTTATTTTTTTTATTTTATCTGCAGGAGTCCAGACTTGACAAATATTTCGCTATTGTAGCGAAATTAGCTAAATAACTCTTGGCTACATCCCACCGGTCTTATAAAGGGTGGTGGAATGAAGATGAATGGTTCCCCCTCCTATTTTCTTTTATAAGGCGGAATGGGCAGCTTAACAGCCACTAAACAAGCTACAATGAAATATTGTCGAAATGAACTCTACTGATAAATAAAAAATAAGAGCCTGACTAAGCTTCGATTAAAAAACAAAAATAACAAGTAACAAAAACCTAAAAATAATAATAAATAAAAATTAATATTAAAATTAGAATACTAATAAGGAAATTTGCTAAAACGGGAAATTACTAAAAATAGCCTAAAGTGAAAGTTAAACAATTTTAAGCAAAAATAAATAAAAATTTATTTTTAATTTGGTTCGATGGACACCAAACCCATTTCAGTTTCTTACGATTCACTCATGGAGGTCAAGGAGGAGCTCCTTAACCCGGCGATGGCTGTCTTTGCTGACCTCCGTACTTGGTCCCATTCTTGTTGATTTTCTTCTCGGCTGGGTGATTTGGGTGACCAATTGCTTTGTAGTGGTGGTGATGTGATTCCCAAACAAGCTGCTTCATCTTGGTTGATTCCACAGCGGAGTTTATGGACCTTTGGCTTCCTTTGCATTCGACCAATTGGCTTGAGACTTCATCGCTTCCTTCCTTATCACCTTCCTTTGGTTTGTGCTTGTGACTCCAGAGTGAAATATGTTGAGCTCGATGTCATGTTGCCAAATGTGAGTTGCATTACTCCATTTCGGCAATTGATGATTCGTGCAGTGGCCAAATGGTCTTCCCAGGGATGGTGGCACATGATTGGGCCCGCTGCGATTGTGGCTCGGTGTCGAGCACTCTGAGAGTCCTCTTGGGTAGTAGAGATTTGTCTACTTTCTGAGCATCCTCCAATTATTCTAGGAATCTTCACCGTCGGTCGGCTAATGACAAAGTGATGTTGGTAGGCTTGAGCTCCCAGAAACTGCTTCCTTATGCGAGTATGGCGATGGGTTTACAGCAACCCTAATCGCGGTCTTTTGTATGCAGTGCTCCGATGTTAATTTGAAATTGTGGGGATCCACGGATCCTTAATTGTTGGGGTCTTGCTGCGGATTATGACTTGCTCGGTTAGGAAGGCCTTCTTTTGAAGTGCTAACCCTTTCTTGACGTACCTGGGTCCTTTAAGAACTTTGCATAAGTTGGGACTCTGCTTAATCATGTCGAGGTAGTGGAATGTTTACGCTTCCTTGCCTTAGCACTTCCCCAAATTTCGGCTTGGTTTGGGATTTTTCTCTCTTTCCTCTTAATTCTTAGGGAAATGGAGGGGCATGCTTTTCTTATTTGTATCCTCACGAGTCCACACCTTTCAGGCTCGGCTCCGCTTTTTCTTGCATGTTTCTTCGTCGGTCATTGGCATAGTTACTCTATCTCTTTCCACTCCTCGGAGTGATTGTAGCTTTCACTTCATCCATCCACGAATTCTTTGGATGAACCTACCTCATGGGCCTTTTGGATTAGGTAGTAATGTTGGGAAGGAACCTTCCTCTCTCATAACACCTCCGGCCAGTTGATTTTTGTGATTGAATCTTTTGCGGGTTGTCAATTTTTACGTTAAGATTGCTCTCAAGCCATCTATTATTACATTGATGTACTTTCTACGATTTATCAATTCTTTATTGTAATTGTACATTTATCCTTTTGCTCCTCCTGAAGTGCCTACCACTTTGCTCCAAATTCAATATAAGCATTTCAACGAAGTGGATGATGTTGATTTGTGGTTAGATGAGACAAGCTGTTGTTTGGCACGAGGAGCATAGGCGGGGGGACTAGGTTTCGGAGAGGTTAGGGTGATTCTTCCAATTGGGTGTATGTGTTACCGTATGGGGCATTCGGTTGTGGCTTGTGTTGGCCTGACATTAGCATGTTACGACATCAAAATCCTAACCAGATGGGGCACTCGGATATTTTTCTCTGGATGGACGGTGGGTTGATAATTGATGCATGGGTTAACATGCGGTATTTTGATCCTTTGCACGCACTTCATGGAGCCTCTTTCCTTCTAGCTCCTCCACCTTCCTAGCTAGGGTTGAGATTTTTTCTTTCATTTCCATGTCCTCCCTCCGAAAGTGTAAAAATTACTCCCCTTTGGTGTGCTGAGGGCCTCATTTTCTCCATCTCTCTCGGGTTCGGTTCATCTGACCCTTGGAAGTTCTGACCACATAATTGAAATCATAGCTTCGTGCGGATGCTTGCTCGAGAAAGTCACCTCCACATGGACACGGTTAGCCATAGGCGGGGTGACATACCATTGTAGAAGCCGTTACTAACATCCATGTATCAAAGCCATGGTGTGGACGCCACATTGATGGTCTCTATGAACCTCTCCAACCTTGATAAATTTCTACTGTATTGTCACTTCAAGTAAAGGTAAGTGTAGATCTGTCTTTCAAGCTGTTGGTCTTTGTTACCTTTGAAAATTTCTTCAAAATTCAACGAATCAGCCCAATTTCTAATCGTTCTCGGCCTGGTGATTTAGCCATATTTTGGCTTTATTCAGCGAGGTTAACGGGAATGCCTTCAACTTGTGATTCCATAACCGGTTATACCCTCCTTAAAAGTTATACATACTTCCTCAAAATCCGTATGTGTGAGAATATGGATTTTCATTCTCCATACCATGAAATGTGGGAAACGGGGCACTAGGTAAGATTATATTCATACATCTGACTGAGGTATGATGCGAGGAAAGGAAGCTCCTCTAGGAGGGTGTGTGATACCTGTGACCTATCTTTATTAAATTCATAGGGGAGTGCCAGTGACTCATTTGTTCCTCAGGTGAAGGATCCATTTAGTCAAAGTGCACCATTTGATTTCTGATATGCTCAAGCGGTTCACTCCTCTTTACAATCTGCCTGATATCCCCTGTCTATTGATAATATTACATTACACAAAATGAAACAAAAACAAGAACACAACAAACTGACAAAGAAAGTGGGTGGTAGTATTAAAGCGTGTAAATAACAGTCAAGTCTGCTTTACCAGTGAAACTTGCAGTTCACATGCACTTCAAGAGTGAAGGTGCGACACTTGTAATGTGGATTACAAGTACACATCAACTCATCATCGTGGTTGGCACCATCTACCCAACGAGCGCCCAGTTGATTAAAGTGCCCTTTATTAGGTGATGAGATCATAATATTTTGTTTCCTATGTTCCTCTCTTCGTGTCAGCTACTGTGATATCGCGTCAGGTCGAACAAGATGGGTTCATCTGATGGTCGCATCGACGATGGAAATGGTGAGACTTTTGTTGGATTTTGGGGTTGTTTAAAAGCAGGAAGTTGTTTGTTCCTTTGGTTATGATAATAAGCAATTGAAGTGTGATAGTAACCTTGAAACGGTCCATATCTTGATAACATGTGGGGTATTGAAGTGTCTCGGGTTATTTCCTCGCATTAGGAGCAAATGACATATAATTCGAAGCTAAGAGGCAGGATCATTGTTTAGTGCTAAGGCTAACCTAAAACCATCTATTGAGTCATTAAGTACTAAGCATTCAGAAGTCCAAATGGGTTTGAAACCCCAGCATTTAACCTCTTCCACTTGGCTCAAGTAAATGACGTCCCAAGAATGTGGGTGCATCTAAGTAAAATCACATTGAACCTAAACTAACAGTATTGACGAAAAGACATTAAATAGCATTAAACCCTAGTTTGGAAAGTATGGAACCATAAATAATTATATTTTCCAAAACATGAGGACAACTGTAGAAGCCGAAAACCAGCTAGCACCCTCCTCTTCAAGGCTATGGAGCAGCCCAGCATCCATGAGTTTATAATCTCGAGGTGCGTTTTAACGTAGAAAATGATAGAAGGAGAGAGTGAGGCAAAGTAAACTTCTAAAATGAAAAATTTAACTTGAGGCTGTATTAATGGAAAAGTTCCTTAGGGTTACAAAGTTGAGGGGCTTATATGGCTAACCCAGCGGGTGTAAATAAACAGTACACAAATATGAAATTACAATAAGGACAGATGGTAATTTATCAAAAGCGTGAACAGTTTGGAATCCAAAACTACAAAAACACAAATTTGTTAATTTAAGCTATCATGATAATTTATTAATATGGCAGAAAATTATTATCACTAGTAAATTTATTAACTAATAGAAATTTGTGAGATAAATTGAGAATTTTATTTGCATGATGGAGTATATAAACTCATGAAAGTACTCACATAGCAAAAATTTAGCTGGATTGAAATTTTTGCGCTATGAGTTAACGAAATTTTAGTCTAAGCGATATTTTTAAGCAATCATCGAAAGTATGGCAGTTATATGTTTTGCCTCTTTGTCTAGCTGCACTTTTATTCAATGCTTTGCCTATTTTCACATGCCCAGTGTTCATGCCCTGTTAAATTTTGTAGAAATCATTGAGGGTTCTCGCGTTTCAACTGATAAAACTGAAACTTCTTGGCGAAGTTCAGACCGGCAAAACTCTCAAAAAATCTAAATAATCAGGAAACTTAAGTGGACATTGCACATGACAATTGAAACTTTAATTTATATGAGATAGTCTTGCAAAATCACTCAAACCTATCTCTTAATAGGGCTCAAAATAGCACTTTTGGGCACTAATCACCGAAGCATGAAATCTGGAGAATGCGCTGCTAACACCAATCGGTGGCCTAGAGATGGGTGCACCAGTGAAGGCCTTAGGCGGCACGAGATAGAGGTTCTCGGCAATGCGGTAACTCATGTGTCGCGACCTTCAGGAAACAAGCTCTGCGCCCGAATGCCGTCCAAACTAGCCTATTGGGATTCTGAATTATGGACAACGACATGAATTGGTATGGGAGCAACAACTATCGGAGCAGGGAATCCAAGGCCAAGGGTGAAATAATATTAGAATAATCAGGCAGTCGAGTTTTATGGATGGAGGAATAATCGGAACAACATGCCACCACCTAAGGAGTAGGCAAGCCTCAGAAAATTGGACTTGGAACAAGCCCTTGCACCAAATGCTTTACCTTTCTATTTTTCGCAGCACTATGAGATGAGGCAAAGGCAAATATAAACACTCGACCCTCAAATTAGAAATGATCGCTGACCATTAGTTGAAATTTAGAAGTGCGAGATGGGCCAAATAGCCAATGTATTGTGAAAGGCAGCGGGTTCCTTACGAAGCAACTCAGTGAACGAGGCGAAGGGAATGAACATGTGGCGATCATATTTGAAGTGGTAGAAGGTGACCTTGGTAGCCCACCCCAGTGATGAGGGAGGTGAGCGAGGAAGTCATCAAACCGGTCAAAATGGTAATACGAAGAAGGAACAAGCTTCGAGAAAAATATTTGGGAAAAGAAAGCGTGAGGATCACGAGCCCACTGTACAATTAACCATCTGCCCGAAAATAGTGGATAAGCGGAGTTCACGAGTTTATGGAAGTGTTCAGCTGCACATCAACATCCGTTCTTGATGCTTTCTGGAACAATGTAATTATGTAAAATTTATGAGGACATCTTGTCATGAAGATGTCGGTTCGAGGCAATTGAAACCTCTTAAGAATGTAGTGCCATCCTTGAAGCTGTACAAAAGCCTGAAGACGGGCGGTTTCACTGTCATATACACCATCGAACATATCTTTGAGAGAGCTTTGTGTGACTTGGGCACTAGTATCAATCTCATGCCTTTATCTATATTTAGGCGGCAGTTAGGTGAAGCTAGTCGACCAGTCACACTCAGGTTAAACGATCGATTAATCAGCATCGAGATGGGTGATAGAGGGCGTTCTAGTAAAAGTCGACAAATTCATCTCGTAGTTTCGTGTATTAGATATGGAAGAAGATAAAGAAATACCCATAATATTGGGTAGGCCCTTTCTCGCAACTAGAAGGGTAATGATCGACGTACAGAGGGGAGAACTGAAATTGAGAGTGCAGGAAGATGAAGTTAAGTTTAATGTGTTCAAAGCCATGCGACACCCTGCCGAGAGTGATACGTGATTCATAGTAAAGACTGTGGAGGCTATAGTGTCTAGCCAAAGTGGTCTCACTGATCCTTTGAAGGCTAGCCTGGTGTAAAGTGATTTAAGAATATTAGGGAGAAGGGCTGAGGAGTATGTAAAATGGATGGATTCATTTTGAACCTAATAGAAGGAAATATTTTGAATCTTTAGAAGCGAAAATACTAAAAACACCGGTCCATGTTGAGCAGACCACCCAAGATGGAGGCGAAATACTACCTAGCCATTTGAGTATGCTTATCTTGAGATATCACTTACGGTGATTATTTCGGCGTCCACGATATGGCAGAGAAGATAAGTTATTGAGAAATTTTCAGAGATCACAAAAATGCACTTGGATGGTCTACGGCTGATTTAAAGGATTAAGCCCTTCTATGTGCATGCTGTCGAATTTTGCTGAAGATGATTCGCTAAGCCTTCGATTGGAAGCCTGAAGGCTGAATCCAAGCTATGAAAGAAGGTAGTCCGCAAGGAGGTACTAAGTGGTTGAACAGGGTTGTTATCCTGTTCGACGGTGCATGGGTAAGCCCGATGCGGAGGGTAGTACCTAAAAAGGGAGAAACAATCGTCATATGAACAGAGAATAACACATTACGCAGCCGAGCGATCCTGGTGGAAATTTGTATTGACTACCGAAAACTAAATAAAGCTACTCGAAAAGACCATTTTTAATTGTCATTTCTGGATCAGACGTTGGATAGATTGGCCGGACATGAATACTATTTCTTTTTGGATGGGTATTCCAGCTACAATAAGATTTCTTTAGCCCTTGAAGATCAGGAGAAGACGACATTCACATGCCTCTATGGTACATTCGCATTCAGGCGGATGCCCTTCTGGCTGTGCAATGCACTAGGCACATTCCAACGCTGTATGATGACCATATTCTCCAATATGGTTAGCCTAGTGAGGTCTTCTGTGGATGGATTTTTGTCTTTGGAAACTCTGACAATTGCACAGAAAATTTGAGATCTGTCTTTGATTAGATGCGAGACACATATCTTGTACTTAATTGGAGAATTGCCAATTTTATGGTACAAGGGCATTGTGCTTGGGCGCTGGATTTACAGGCGGGTAGGCAAGCGGGTGGGCGATGGAAATTACCTCCACCTCGTGGTTGAAAGCATAAGAAGCTTTTGGGCCACGAGGGGATTTCTATAGACGTTTCATAAAAGACTTTACCTCGGATTACCAAATCTGTTGTCCTAATTCTTGGCTTAAGGGACTACACCATTTGAGTTTGATGCCTGATGTATCACGAGCATTTCGGTGTAGATAAATTGGCATCGGCTCATTGTTTGCTCAATAGCCCCGAGTTGGGACTTTCCATTTGAGCAAATGTGTGGCCCTTAGTGACTATTGATGAGCTTAAAGTCATCTATTTTGATCCATTTTTCGATTTATTTCATTCTAAAGATGGTTATGTGCGGGAATATGGAATACTTCACCAAAGCTGGCATGCAATGAGGAATTGGCTCTGCGAAGTGAGTAAAAGGACGGAATGTGGTAGTGAATGCTGATGTAGTGAATTTGAAGGAAATTGCGCGACGGAGGCGCAAAGTTAAGGATTTGATGTCGTGAAGCCTTCTGACAATCGAAATACATATTAAGGTTGCAACTACAAAACTCCGATCGCAAATGAAGCGTAATTGAAAGACAAAGACGGTGGCGTGAAGAAACTCAAAATTCGAGTAACCCGGGAATTGATGAAGAAGAAGACATGATGTCGCGACATCATTTTAAGAAGTCAGCGGCAATTAAACCCGGTATAATGGACATGAGTGCGAACGCAAAAATAAGTTGCGGCAGACGATAAACAATTGGCTGAACATTTATGTCGAGCATGCACGGATGCGGTGCGACATCAACTGCTTGAATCGAAGCGGTCGCGACATCAGCTTGCAAAGGAAACTAAAGGTCGCGACATCATTGAATGGTGACGCCGGTTGCATTAGAATTGAAGGTCGCGACAGCACTGGTTGTCGCGACATCATGCAAAGACTTGAAGTGTGACATCATTAAGCCGATCGCGACAACATAAGCAGGAGCAGTCGATCATCGCTAGAGGACATCATACAAAGGTCGCGACATCAACTGTATAGACCAGAAGGTCGCGAATACATTGAGCTGTCGCGACATCAAATACAAAGAGGTAAAGTCGCGACGTCAGTAAGCTGTCGCGACATCAGTTCCAAAGAAAAGAAGGTCGCGACAAGATCAAGTTGTCGCGACAGTATCAACATACTAGGCCAGTTAGCTGCAGTCCAAAAAAGAGGTGCATCGAAATTAGGGCTGACTTGAGGAACCACATAAATGCAGCGGGCTGCTGAAGGAGCGGCTCTTGGACTTGAAGAGAGATGGGTTCTTTGAAGGCTCACGTATTTTAATTTTCTTTTCCTTTCTTTTAATATTTTTTTAGATTAGTTTGTATTTTCATTTTTAATTTGGATCTGAACGTTAGGCTGTAAAGGTTGTAGGCGAATGCGAATTAATATTTCTTTAGTGCTGGCGGTTGTTTGAATTCGGACAAATTTGGATTCGAACTGCAGGTTTCCGATTCTGATGGTTTTTTGATTAGCAAGCCAATGTATGGTGTAATCCAGTAATTTAGAAACCCAGCTCCCATCAAAATGACTCTATTGTCAGAAATTATCTTTCTGTGAGGAATTTTTATTCATTGTGCGAACCGAGTTTATCATCGACTACTTGGTTTGCTTATTTCTGGGGTGATCCCGATGTGGAGTCTCTATACCCATGCGGGGTTGTTCCAAGCTCACGATTTCCGGGAGGCCTACGAGGTGACCTGAAGGCATTCCTGAGAGTGATGAACAATTTGCGGGGGTATGAGAAAGCGATATTGATGATCTAATGTGCTTTCTGATAATTAAATCGATACATCCTCTTTCTCGCCCAGAGCCGAGGGAATGGGTTGAGTGAGTTATCAATTTAAGCATGCGAGAGTTCGCCCCAATTCGAATTGTGAATTCAATCCCGTGTTAGGAACGATCTAATCAAGGAAAGAATGAGTTGTTCTAATTTTGAGGAAGAGGAACCAGTATAGTGTAAACCCATGCGATGACTATCTGAAAGACTAAGGTTCTGATCCATGTTATTATTGTGAGAAAGAAAAATACCCCGAACAAGGCTACCCGAGATTAAAAGAAGTAGTTATCTAGCCCACTGTGTTGAGAGAAAGCTTGGTGAAGGTAAGATGATGAACGGTGTGGTGTGGAGAGATCCATTTTGTATAATATTCCTTGGACTAGTTTTAAAA
Source organism: Tetrastigma voinierianum (assembly GCA_016808115.1). Lineage (NCBI taxonomy): Eukaryota > Viridiplantae > Streptophyta > Magnoliopsida > Vitales > Vitaceae > Tetrastigma > Tetrastigma voinierianum. Next base: position 114,794 of record JAEQBH010000567.1, read on the forward strand.
ATGTGGTTGAAAGCAAAATTACCATCTGGTGTAAGGTGATTCTTCACAATAGCTTTATTTCAATGTTCTCTTTATAGATAAATGTTCAATCTAAATTTGTCATTTCATTATTTCAGTATTAGTCATTCATTTGTTATTCATTCATATTATTTTGGTTTTTCGTTATTTGAGGCTTTCTGACTGATTCAAATTGTCTATTATAGTCCGAATAGTATGAAACTTGAGTAGTTGGGGTAGTTGATTAAAAATTCTTGAGATCTCTGTGGGATCGATATCTGGACTTAAATCCAATTTACTACTTGTTAGACCTGTGCACTTGCAGCATGATGGATCAAAACAACCAGAACATAATGATTTACTCTTAATAAAAATGCTCTTAATGAATACAATAGTTACAGAACTCAAAATACAAGTTGTTGATATTATTGCTGGGGATTAGACAATAGTCCTTTGGTAATAGTGCAATAAATTTGTATATGTCTTTGGTCCAACCAACAACTATGCGATTGGAGCAGTGATTAGTACCCAAAAAGTGCTATTCTGAGTCATATTTAAGATAGGTTTTGAGTGTTCTTGGTGTACTAATCATATTAATTAAGCCGATTGACATGTGCAGGTCCGTTTAGTACTACGATTTTGTTTTAGAGTTGTTTTTGGTAGTTTTGGGTTTTTGGGAACCTCGGCCATCATATCAAGCTTGGCATCGTAATTGTGATGTTTTATGTTGAGTTCGTATGGATTCTCGGCGATTTCATCAATGGGATGAAGAAAATGTCAAGTAGAAATGAAGAAATACGAATTTGAATTGATGCGGGATCTGTCCTGAGGAGAGATCGGAGTTCGCTATGGCATAGCGAAAATTTGCATAAGGATTCTTGAAAATTTTGCAATAGTAGCGAAAATTTAACAATCCTAAGCGAAATTTGCTATGGCCAAATTTTTCGCTATGATAACTAATTTCGCTATCTGCTTGAAAATTTGTTATCATAGCGAAAATTACTATGCATAGCGAAATTCAAATTTTCGCTATGCAATTCGCTATGATATAATTAAACTATCATAAATTTCGCTATATAGAATTTCTTGTGCTATAGCGAAATTCAAATTTTAGCTATGCCGTATTCGCTATATGTGAAATTCACTATGCTATAAGCGAAATTCTTTTGCCCCTGTTTATCCAACGGGCGGTTTGGTGGCATTCCCATTTGCCTCAATGTAATCATATTATTTTGGTTATTTTGGTATTTCACATCTCTTGTAAGGCTATATAAGCCCTTGATAACATTTGTAACCTAACTCATTCAACTTTCAATCCACGCAACTTTTCATTTAGGTTACAGTTTTCTCTCTTCTCTCTCTTCTTTCTCTCATTTTATTGGCTGCCAAACACACCCCTTTGAGGATGACAACTCAAAGGATGTTTGGCTAAGCCTCAAAACCTTGAAGAGGAGGGTTGCTAGGTTGGTTAGTGGTGGCTTGCAGGTGTTCCTCTGCTTTAAATGGAGCAGGTATTGCATTTATGTGTTTCAAACTTTCCAAACTAGGGTTTAATGCTATTTAATGTATTTTCTTTGGTCAATACTTGCCATGCTTCAGGGTTCAGTGTATTCTTAATGGTAGATACACTGACATCCATTAGATGTCATTCTGAGCGCGAAAGTAGGTTAAATGTTTGGTTTCAGCTGCGAAACATCAAATGTTCGATGCTTTGGTTGACTAGGAATGTTTTAAGGGTTGGTTTTTAAGCTAAACAAAGATCAGGTTTGCAATGACTATATGTCATTTGCCTAATGCGAGAAATAACCGAGGACACCTTTATAACCTCCTTCGCCAATCTAGTGACCCAAGCCTTCAAGGTCTCCCTCTACTATTTTAAAGCATTTTGATTAACTGGTAGCAGTAACCACCGCGCACCAATGCTAATCCAAAAATTCAAATGAAAACCTCACCATTTTGAACCATGATACAAATCATTTGTAAGATGAAAACCCATCCCCGTGTTCGACCCTAAAACGCTATGCTGCAGTAGCTTAACTACGGCAGTAGGAGGAAAATAGGAAACAAATTTTATTGATTCCGGATCTCCCTACCGTGGCACGAATTTGCTTTGGAGGAACGGTCCCCAAGGAGGAACGGTTTTGCTTTGGAGTCGCTAATTACTTTTATTTTTATTTTTAAGTGGGGAAAATCAAGTAAGAATAAAAATAAAAGTAAGTGGAGACTCCAAAGCAAAACCATTCCTCATGAGGAACGAAACCTCAAAACTTCGAAAATCAACCCACATTTTCTTTTCACTTTTTTTTTCATTTAAGCGGTCGCGCCCGGGCCGGAGTGGATCGGGTAGGGTCTAGGTGGCGTCCCTTTGGGGATCGAACCCAGAATCTCTTTTTTCATAAGAGGATCAAGCTTGAACTTCAGTTGTGTATATTGAAGCACATGGTTATCTGATCAGGAGGCTCTTGGGCTACGTAGATGATTGATGATCATACACTTGATTGGTATTTGGCTTGCATTTGTGATTTGTCGATGCTTGTGTGTTCACCTGTTGGATTATAGCATGCTTTCTCATTATTGATTGGTATCTAGCTATAACATTTGGGATTAGGCTTAGAGGATCATAATGTGTGCAAATTTTGTGATAGGCTTGCTCTTTGTGCATGATTGTTTGCTGCATGACTGCTCTCTCCTTTGCATGACTGCTTGCCGCTTGTGTTTGTGGGGCACGTGTGTATCCCCTCACTTCCGAATCACGAGTCTTGGTCGGCCATTCCTCGTGGATTGCTTATGTTGCTTGGGAGTCATTTCATGGATACTTGCGTGGCCAATGTGTCACTTTGATTGTTGATTAGGATCTCAGGTTGTGTATCCTTGTGGGTACAGTCATCTAGCCTTTTAGGACTCACCTCTTCTCTTTGTTAGCTTCTAAGCCATCTTACCCCTAAGGTATTACCATGTTAGAATCTCGCTCTTGCATGTGGATCCATTTATCATATTAGATGTTAACATCACATGTCAGCTCATTACCTTAGAGGATTTCATTGTGGGATTGCATTATTGGATTGATTTCTGGATTGATAGTCACGGGGACTAACAAGCCCCCTTTTCTTTTGTAGGATTATTGATTAAGAGCGACCTGGGTTCCCGAGTTTGGATTCGGTTCGGAGGTAGACTTGTTGAATTCAGATCCACCGCGGTCGATTGAAACGAACATCAAATCATAAAGATGGACCCTCGGTACGCTACGTCGGCCGGTTGGTGCAGTTACCAATACCATGGATCTCAGGGATGCTATAATGGGGCGCGGAAGTTGATGACATCAGGCCAACCATTGCCAATTTTAGGGAGCACCCGCGTAACTTTCTTGCACCTCCACTACCTGACATCATACGGACCCGGTACATGCAATGGAATTTATCACAGTTCCACCTCCATACCCGTTATTATCTAGACCTTTGTCTGGCGAGATTATGCTGATTCCACCTCCACCACCGCTGGTTCATCGGCCACTAAAGGTTGGAGCTTTTGTTACATGGTCGGCCCGAGACCATGCCACATTACGTTATGACCCACGACGCCGATTATTGATGACACTCGGGGCCCGGTATCGATAGAGGATTGAGCGGAGGATCAGTCTGCATTTTTACGTGGAGTTGCCCATAGGTTGGGGCGGATATGATGACCTTCGAGTGGCGACCTTGCCGGTTGAGTTCCCCATCTTGGGACATTGAGATGGCATACTGTTTGGGATAGGGTGCCCCCGTATTCACTTGCAGTTATACAACGCTATTATGCGCGGGCATAGACTGGATGAGGCCGCGGATGATCATGCTTTTCCTCACATCAGCGAGTGTGGTCTTGGCTCAAACGTTGGTTTGCATTATTGGACCCTTGAGCGTAGAACATGGGGCGATTTGGGACAAGAGTTTATCGAGGCCGGTATTCTTTTAAAACGTAGTGGACGTATCCCGAAGAGAGTTGGAGGCCCTCAGGCAGAGGCCGAATGAGTCAGTCACTTCATTTATCTCCCGATGGAGGGAGAAGATAGCATAGATTATAGATAGACCCTCAGAGCGCGATCAGATCAGCATGATTATGCGTAGTCTTCAGCCTCGCTTTGCTAGGCATCTCATGGGCTGCCCACAGACAGACTTTGGATCATTGGTTCAAACCCTCTATGGCATTGAGGAGGGCATATCTAGAGGATTATAGGCAGACTCTTCCCCTTTAGACTCAAAGGGGAAGAAGCCAGGGTCGGGACCTAGACCATCAGATGTTGGTGCCATTGGCATGACAGGACATAGGTCCCCACGTCACCCTCCGTTTCGAGCGGAGTTTTCGGTTACTCCTTGCGGATGATAGGGCGGGAATCGATGCGGACCGGCTACTTTCGCTTTCGGGCGGTTGGAGCTGCGCCTACATCGGCCACCACGGCGTTATATGCTACGGGCGCCTCGGAGGCCGCATGCGGTTTCTATCAGCGGTATGAAACCTGCGCTACTCCGCCCGAGGCGGTTAGAAGCTGATTTACCTGACTCGGGATGCCAGGCGAGGCATTTCAAAGGTGGTTGAAGGGGTTTTGGTGTTCCGCTACCTAGACCACCTACAGCCTACACGGTTCGAGGGCGAGATCTTCATTGTGCTTATCATCCAAAGGCTGGTCGCGAATCACGAGACAATTGTGCTGCAGGCATGTGGGACTTGATTGATCGAGGTTTGGTTGATTTGGGACACCTGCTATGGCTACGAGACCCGTACTCTTTCATGACGCCCAGAGCTACACCTCCTCGGGGGGTGTACATTTGATTGAGTATTCAGAAGATGAGATATTCATGATGGGATGGGATGGAGAGGCTCCTCAGCCAATCAGTTTGTATGCAAACTCAGATTTTAGTGTATACACCCAGGGTCAGCAGGTCACTAGGCCATGTAGATTGATTCCAGATGATGTTCCTCGACAGACATCAATATCAGAGTATGCTACGGCATGTTAAAGCCGCGACACCTTTCGTGCAATTTCTGGAGGGTATGGGCCGGTACATAGAGATGTTCATATTGTTACGAGGAGTGGGAGGTAGCTCGGCCCCGCTTTGTTGATAGACCTTTGCGGCATTGATCTTCAGAGATGAGATTCAGAGGGAAGATGATGAAATTTTGCGCCAGCTGCGCACCACTCAGGCCTGCATTTCCATTTGGAGCTTATTGGCCTCATCTAGCACACATAAAGATGCGTTGATCAGGGCTCTTAGTAAGATTGGAGTTGACACTACTACCACCCTTGAGGGACTGATCCATTTTCTAACAGCGGATAGGGCTACATGCATAACATTTTAAGCGATGATTTACCATGAGGGATTAAGAAATATGTTCGTCCTTATTCATTGATGTTGCTTGTTCAGGTCGTAGGGTGCCATCGGTCTTGCTGGACAAGCGGCTCAATACGAACATTTATCCCGCGCTAGTTCTTGCCATTGCTTCGGATTTCACCATCGATTTTGGGCCATCCACACGAGGCCGTCAAAGCTTATGGCCGGGACTCGAAGGGGAACGATTATGGAGTACGCTCGGCACACATGTCATGATCGGTCCGATTCTTATACTCCATACTCTTTCATGTTTTGAGGATCTAGTCATCCTTTAACCTACTTCTTGGTCGCCCTTGGAGTTCATGGCGGGTTACATACCATCTTCCCTTCATCAGAAGGTGAAGTTACATGAGGGGCGCATTATCACGATCTGGAGTTTGATAGAGATGTTATTACTTCCTCGAGCGGTGCTATAGATCCCAGCCCACGGTGAGGATGACCTACATTTGTAGGGTTTACTTCCCGGTAGTTCGGGTTGTGCTGAGGAAGTGGCCAGTAGGGACGTAGTGCTATGTCATTCGACCAGTATAGTAACACTTTGGTGCTTAGCATGATAAGAGGCATGTCTTATATGCCTGGCTTGGGATTGGGTCACCTCCAACAGGGTCGCACGAGTGTTCTATTACAGTTGATCATGACATATCTTATGGGTTGGGTTACATCAGCGGCGGATGATCTTGTGACACATGGCACGGCTAGCAGTAGAGAGAGTGAGAGCTCGCATATCTGGCATTCCATTCGATTATCCCCTTCGTCCATACACTTTTCAGTTGGTTGACTATTTTACCAGAGGATTAGAGTATGCACCCCGCACAGAGAGAGTTGACTATGTTTCAAAGATGGCTAAGATTTAGGGCATTCAGCATGCCTTAGGACATATTTGTTTGAATTCTGAGACCACCAAGCCACAGGCGAGTGACGGTTACCCCATCACCCGGAATCGAGCGGTGTGTTTTCCTGAGGAGATCCCTGACTATGATCTACCTATGGATTTGGGGGATGAAACTAATGGAGTGACTCTTCCCGATACCTACATGGACGAGATGGACATGATCGACACTGGCCGTATCCTTGACACAGCCTCGCGTGGGCCCCATTCTGCTTTTGACATGTTTGGAGTTTCTGTGATTGATTATGATGTTATGACACTTTATGACGCTTGCTTGTGCGATGGACATGATGCGGCGGCGCATTTGGATCTTCCCGCCCCAGGGCCTCGATTCGCTTTTGATGTGTTTGGAATTTCTATGCTTGAGTTTGATGGTGGTGGGGTTGTTGCTACTAATATTACTCATGATACTGTTTCTGTTGAGGGAGCGTCCGACTCTGTGGACCCGCGCTATCTTTTGGCCAGTATGTCGGGTTGTCGCCCCCGGCTTTGATGACTTTTACCGATGATAATAGTGACATGAGTATTTTCAAGTGTTACTGTGTCATCATTTTTCCTTTGATTGCACCCTGAGCTCCGCGGCATGTATCACGTGTTAATGATATGGGAGACCACGAGATGACACGGTGGTCAGTCGAGTCTAATTATGATCTGAGAGGACAGAAGAAGTTACACTCGTTTCGATATACGGAGTTGATAGATTTTTGTGTACCCAGTTAGCCAGGAGATTAGGATTAGCTCTTCCCTATCTCGATGAGAGGAGTAAATTGATTGACACTGCTCGAGTCATACTTGGATGTATTGCATGGTCGTATGAAGGGGACATGCCGGGCCCATGACACCCCACTATAGTTCAGCATCCCAATGCATACATGCTAGGCCAATTAAGAAGAAATTGAGGAGGCTACACCCTCGATGGAGTCTGCAAGTTAAGGAAGAAATTCAGAAGCAACTTCATGTTGGCTTCTTGTCAGTGGTTGAGTATCCTGAGTGGCTGGCTAATGTCGTCCCTGTTCCCAAAAAGGATGGCAAGGTTAGAGTTTGTGTTGACTTTCAAGATTTGAATAAGGCTAGCCCTAAGGATTATTTTCCCCTCCCACACATCGATATGTTAGTTTACAGCACTGCAGGGCACCCTATGTTGTCCTTCATGGATGGGTTTTAAGGTATAATCAAGTACAGTGGCTTGAGGATGTGGAGAAAACTTTCTTCATCAGATAGGTACCCTTTCTAGGGTTATGCCATTTGGGTTGAAAAATGCGGGGCCACCTATCGAGGAAGAGGCGCTACTACTACATTCCATGACATGATGCATAAAGATGTTGAGGTATACGTGGATGACATGATAGTGGAAATCGAGGCGAGGGCGGATCATAGCGACCTTAAAGAGATTCTTTGAGAGGATCGGACAGTTAGTTGAAATTGAATCCCGAAGTGCACCTTTGGGGTGGCACGGGAAATTTGCTAGGTCACATTGTTAGTGGCGCGGTATGAGGTTGATCCGAGAAAGACCAAGGCCATACTTGACATGCCGGCTCCGAGGGGCGAAAAGAGATCGGGAGGCTTTTTAGGCGAGACTCTGATGTATCGGTCGTTTCATTTGCTAGACTAACGGACATATCACGAGCCTATCTTCGTCTTAAGGAAGAACCGGCTACGGTTTGGGAATGATGATCGCCGCGTGCTTTGAAGATTAGGAGTGTTTACTTTCTCCCCGGTTTAGTGCCTCCCTGCCAGGCGGCCCCTGCTTCTATATTTGTCAGTTTCAGATATAGCTTTAGGATGCATGTTAGCTCAACTCGATGATTCAGGAAAGGAGAGAGCCATTTATTATCTAAGTAAGAGGATCCTGGAATACGAGTGCAAATACCTTATGATTTAGCGCATCTGTTTAGCATTGGTTTGGGCCACTAGGAGACTAAGGCACTATGTGACGGAGTATTCCATACTTTTGGTTTCACGACTGGATCCGTTGAGGTATCTGTTTGATAGGCCTGTTCTAACTGGTAGACTCATGAGGTGGTTGGTTCTATTGACAGAGTTTGATATTCACTATGTGACACAAAAATTGGGAAAGGGAAGCATTATTGCATATCATTTGGCTTCTTTGCCAGTATCTGATGATAGATCGATTGACGATGATTTCCCTCATGAGCACTTTGTTTCAATGACCAGTATTATAGGATGGCAGTTGTACTTCGATGGTGCCTTGATCGGTCGGGGTTTAGTATTGGTATCTTATTGATATCACCCGCGGGTGATCACATTCGAATCGATTCGATTAGTATTTTGATCATCACCGGTTGACAAATAATATAGTTGAGTATAGAGGCTTGCATTACGGACTAGGAGCCCGTAGATCTTGGCATTAAGCAATTGGAGATCCATGGGGTTACCAACAGTTACTCTGACATACCGGGATATCTGAAGGACTCAGTGAAAGTGAAGCCCTACCATGCTTACTTAGACCTATTGGTTGCCAAATTTAACGAGTTGAGATATATACATCTGCCTAGGGCAGAGAATCAGTTTGCTGATGCGTTAGCCACCTTAGCTTCTATGGTTGAGATTCCTGGCCAAGGGTGTTGTGTGACCATTGATGGTGAGACGGTCGCACCGCTTCGCATTGTTTGATTGGAGATATTGAGAATCAGGATGAGCTACCATGGTATCATGATATATATCAGTTTCTGTCATGTGGCGTTTACCCTGAAACAACCACACCCAAGGATAGGAGAGCATTGAGACAGTTAGCCACCAAATTTGTTATTTGTGGGGATGCCCTTTATAGGAGATTACCCGTTGACATATTATTATTATGTCTGGACCACGCCTCTACCAATCGAGTGATGAGAGAGGTTTATGCCGGAGTCTGTGGCCCACACATGGGAGGCCACATGCTAGCGCGTAAGATCATGAGGACTAGTTACTTTTGGTTGACTATGGAGGCAGTTGTTTCGGTTGTGCGAGAGATGCGGGTGTCAAATGCACGGAGACTTGATACCGCGTGCCGCATACGAGTTGCATGCACCCACATCCTTGGCCGTTTTCAGTATGGGGTATTGATATTATTGGGAAGATCTCACCCAAGTCTTCTAGTGGGCATGAGTACATCCTGGTGGGTATTGATTATTTCACTAAGTGGGTGGAAGCTACTTCTTATGTTGGATTGACAGCGGCCATAGTGGCCAAATTCATCAGATCGCACATTATCTCTAGATATGGGGTCCTCGTGAGTTGATCTCGGATAGAGGAGCGCATTTCGGAGCGAGGTGGATACTGCTGGTCGAGTATGGTGACGGCATCGCCGATCATGCGCATATAGGCCACAGACTAATGCGGCAGTTGAGGCCGCAAATAAGAATATCAAGAGGATTTTGAGAAAGATGGTTGAGACTTCTAGGGATTGGTCAGAGAAGCTCCCTTTTCGCGGTATTGGGCTTATCGTACATATTTTCGTACCTCTACTGGGGCTACACCTTACTCTTTGGTATATGGCATGGAGGCAGTGCTACCTATTGAAATTGAGATGGGATCCTTGAGAGTAGCATTAGAGCATCAGATATCTGAGACTAAGTGGGCTCAGTCCCATTATGATCAGCTCAACCTTTTGGATGAGAGGAGATTGAGGGCAGCAGATCATGTTCAGGCCTATCAGAGGAAAATGACCTATGCATTTAGAAAAAGGGTCAAGCCCAGGAAGTTTCAAAAAGGCGACCTAGTCTTGAAGGTCCTCAGGGGATTGATCAACGACCCTAGAGGTAAGTTTAGACCGAGTTAGAGCGGGCCTTATGTCATCCAAGATCTAACTCGAGAGGGAGCAGCCTGGTTGACAGACTTGGTGATTAGTGCCTAAAAAGTGCTATTTTGATCCCTATTCAAGATAGGTTTTGAGTGCTTTTTGCGTACTAATCATATCAATTAAGCCAATTGATGTGTGCAGGTCCACTTAGTCTCACTAATTCTATTTCGGGTTTGTTTTGGAGTGACTAATTTCACGGGTTTTTTGCGTGCCTCGGCCCGATTAGTTCGATTTTGATGTCAAGATATGTGCCGAATGCTGAGGATTCATAGTGTTTTCAACCAGAAATGTGAAGTGGATGTGAAGAAAGAAGGATCTGATAGCAAAAGTAGGAAGCGGGGAAGCGGAAGCAATCCGGGATTTTGCTATGATTGCGAAAATTTATTTCGGGATTGAAATTCTCAATCATAGAAAATTTCGCAATCTGGCGAAATTAGCCACAGCTAGGCTGAAATTCAGCATTGATAGCGAAGTATATTTTCGCTATCTTTGTAAATTTAGCTAGGCTGGTAAAAACACTAAGCTATGCTAGCGAAATCCCATAGCGAATTCACCCTTTTTGTGTTTTGGAATTCTTGATGCCAAACGACCACGTTTTGATATATTACCACCTTGTCCCTTATGTAAGCCAATATTTTAGGCATTTTTGTATTTTCACACTTTGGGTTGGACTATATAAACCCCCACATCTTTGTAACCCTAAGCAACTTTTCATTCAATACAGTTTTCCCGCAGCTTTCATTTTAAGGTTCTTTTTGCTCTCTTCTCTCTCCTATTTCTTTCATTTTCTCGGCTGCCAAACATCTCCCTTGAGGATGACAACTCAAGGGATGCTTGGCTAAGCCTCATAGCTTTGAAGAGGAGGGTGGCTAGCTTGGTTTTGGGGCTGTTGCAGGTTGTCCTTTTGCTTTGAATGTACAGGTACAACATTTATGGTTCCCGACTTTCCAATCTAGGGTTCAATGCCATTTTAATATCTTTCCTTGGTCAATACTTGTCATGCTTTAGGTTTTTCGGGGCATTCATAATGTTAGATGCATGACATCCTTTAGATGACATTCTACAGTCCATTGAAATGAGGTTAAATGTTAGGGTTCAAACTGAATGGGACTTTGAATGCTTAGTACTTGGTTTTGACTCAAATGAGTGGTTATAGGGGTTAGGTTTTATAGCTAAACAAGATCAGATTTTTGGCTTTGACTATAGGTCATTTTGCCTGTGCGAGAAATAACCCGAGGACATTTTATGTATGTTATCAAGCTAGTGACCCAAGCCTTCAAAGTTACCATTTCACACTTCACTTTAAACCATTACAGTCAACCAGTGAACAACCAACCCCCCCTGTTTTTAACAAAATCCGAAAATCCAAACTAAAGCCTCACCAATTTTCAAACACTAATGCAAATCATTCGTGGGATGAAAACCCATCCACAGTGTTGACCCTAGACCGCTATGCGTGGTTGACTACGGCGGTAGGAACTTAGAATATAAATTTTGTTGATTAGCATCACCCTACCCAGTGTACGAATCCAAATGGCGCGGATTCGCGGATGGTGCCAAGCTTCACGTTTGATGAATCGATGTGTACTTGTAATCCATTACAAGTGTTGGTGACCTTCGGTCCTTTTGAATTAAGTGCGAGCGCAGTTTTCTTCACTTGGCGATTCTTTGCCCTTTGTTTTTTCATTTCTTACGACCCGAGTTTTGTTTTATCTAACACTGACCTTTTTGCCAAGTTTGCTTGTGTTCTTTGTTGTGTCTAATTTTGTGTAACAGGTGTTTATGCAGCACTGGGACAGAGGGACATCAGGTAGACTGCAAAGAGTGAGTGCACCAATTGAACAAAGCTGTGAAATCAGTGTGCACAGTGACCAAATGGATCCTCTACCTGAGGAACAGCAAAGTCAACAAGCACCTCCTATGAATCAACGACATACGGTCGATGAGGAACATACACCCTCACAGAGTTAGTGCCCTCTTGCATCATACCTCTGCGGAGGATGTAGCGGTGAGACCGCCTAGTGCCTGCTTCCATTTCATGGTATGGAGAATGAAAATCCATATTCACACATAAAGGGATTTTTGAGAAGTATGTATAACTTTTAAGGAGAATAGCAGGCATGGGTTGCTCAGCTGAAGGCATTCAGTTGACCCTCAAGGACAAAGCCAACGCCCGAAACCGACTCGGGCCGAGCGATTGAAATTGGGCCGATCTTGAGTTGGTACGGAAGAAATTCGCCCCGGTGCCGCAAGACCAGCGGTTTGAAGGCGGATCTGCACTTGCTCGGCTATGTGATGAAATTCTACCAATCTTTGGGAGAGATTCATGGATACCATCGGTCTTATCCGCATCATGGTTTCGACACACGGATGTTAGTGAATCATTTCTATAATGGTATGTCCCTATGTGTGCAGAAGCAATTGCTAGAAACCATGTGTGGAGGTGATTTTTAAGTAAAATCGGATGAAGCTATGGATTTCTTGGGTTATGTGTGAAACTTCCAAGGGATGGGATAAGCCAAACCCAGAGGTGGAGAAAATGGGGCCCTCGGCACACGAGGAGGAATTTTGCACTTTCGGGAGGACGTGGAAATGAAGCAAAATCTCAGCCCTAGGCCCAGGAAGGTGGAGGAGCTAGGGGAAAGGAAGAAACTCCATGGGATGCGAGCGTGTGAAAGCAACGCGCGGCCAAGCCCATTCTTCGGTTGTCAACCTCTTGTTAATCGGGAGGCATCATCCATTGCCCGTCGGTGAAGGATTTGATGTCAGAATATGCAAATGTTGTAGGTCAATACAAGCCACAACCCAATGCCCCATATGGTAATACCTACAATTCCAACTGGAAGAATCACCCCAACCTCTCCTGGAAACCTAATCCCCCTGCCTATGTGCCCCCAGGTGCCAAACAACAGTTTGGTTCCTCATCTCAACCACAGCCACCATCGTCCACTTCTCCAGTTGAACAAGCCATCTTGAATTTGAGCAAGGTGGTAGGCAATTTTATTGGAAGACGAGGGATCAATGCACAATTGGCACATAGGGTAAATCGCGTAAGTACAACGAACAAAAGAATGGGCGGGCGGACGTCTAAATGAAAGTGACAGCACGCGTTATTCAATCACAAAGATCGACAATATTCTGGAAATTACGGGAGAGAGGAAGGTTCCCTTCCCAAACATTGCCAAATCCAAAAGGGGTCCATGAGATAGGTTCATCCAGCAATTCAGGGATTGATGAAGTGAAATCCATAATCACTCTGAGGAGTGGAAGAGAAGTAGAGCAACCAGTGCCCGTGGCTGCTGAAGAAACATGCAGGGAAAAGGAAGCTGAACCTGAGAGGGTGATCATCAGTGAGGACTCAATGAGCCTTGTATGCCTCCATTTCCCCGAGGCACTAAGAAGTAGGAAGAGGCATCCCGGCAAGCGGGCATCTGGAAGTCCTAGGCGGGTGGTCGATCAAGTGCTATTTTGAACTCACTATTCAAAATAGGTTTGGAGTGCTTTGCGTACTAAATCATATCATTAACCAATTAGCGTGTGTAGGTCACTTAGTACCCTTTGATGTCATTTCGAGTTTGTCTTTGGTAATTTCGCGGAGTCTTTGCGTACCCCACTCGTACATTTAGTTTCAAATCGATGTTGAATACGTGTCGAATCTTGAAGATTCACGATGTCTTCATCCATTAAAAATGAGGAATGTGAAGTGGAATTTTGAAGGAAAGTGGGATGCGATAGCAAAAGGATCACGATGAGCAAACGGCGAGCAATCGAGATTTTCACTATGATTGAAAATTTACATTTGGAATTGCGAATTGCAATCCTAGCGAAATTAGGAATTTTCGCTAGGCTAGTAATTTAGCCCCAGCTAAGCGAAATTTACTGTGCCTAGCGAAATTTTTCAATTTCGCTATCTCAAAAGAATTTTGCTAGGCTAGCGAAATTTGGCTAATAAACGAAGTCTTTGTTGATAGCGAAATTTCTCAATTTCGCTATCTGTAGAACTAGCTAAATTTAGCAAATTCGCTATGCTAAGCGAAAATCCACATGAAATTGCTGCCTTTGTGTTTTAGATTCTTGATGCTTAAGCGACCACGTTTTGATATATTACCACCTTGTCCCTTATGTAAGCCAATATTTTAGGCATTTTTGTATTTTCACACTTTGGGTTGTACTATATAAACCCCCACAACTTGTAACCCTAAGCAACTTTTCATTTTATAAAGTTTCCCGCAGCTTTCATTTTAGGGTTTCATTTGCTCTCTTCTCTCTCCTCTTTCTTTCACTTTCTAGGCTGCCAAACACCCCCCTTGGGGATAATGACTCGAGGATGCTTGGCTGCTAAGCCTCATGTATGAAAGAGGAGGGTGGCTAACGGTTTGGGGTTGTTGCAGGTTGTCCTCATGCTTTAAATGTTATAGGTATTGCATTTATGGTTCCATACTTTCCAAACTAGGGTTTAATGTCATTTAATGTCTTTCCTTTGGTCAATACTTGCCATGCTTTTAGGGTTCAGTGCATGCTTAATGGTAGATGTATTGATATTCTTTAGATGGTATTCTGAGCCATTGAAATGAGTTAAATGCTAGGGTTTCAAACTGAATGGGACAGATGCTTAGTATTTGGTTTGTCCAAATAGGAGTGGTTCTAGGGTTAGATTTTATAGCTAAACAAAGATCGGGTTTTTGGCTTTGACTATATGTCATTTGCCTGTCTCTGAGATATAACCAAAGGACACTTTAATAGCCCTTTATCAGCCTTCAGTGACCCAAGCCTTCAAGGTTACTATTTCACACTTCACTTTAAGCCATTAGGTTAGTCGAGTGAATAAGCAACCTCCACATTTTTAACCAAATCCGAAAATCAGAAACTAAGCCTCACCAATTTTCAAACACTAATGCCGTCATTCGGTAAGGATGAAAACCCATCCCGTGTTTGACCCTGAACCACTATCTTTGCGGTGTTAGCTTGACTCACAGCATTAGGAGTACTAACAGAATATAAATTTTGTTAATTCCGCTCACCCTACCGTGGCACGAATCAAATGGCGCCGTTGTCGGGGATGGTGCCAAACTACGTCTGATGAGTTGATATGTACTTGTAATCCACATTACAAGTGTTGGTGACCTTTCAGTCCTTTTTGAATCAAGTGTGCGAGGCGCAAGTTTTCTTAAGCAGCGATTCTTTACCTTGTTTTATTCTTACGGTCGGTTTTGTTTTAACTAACCGACCTTTTGCTGGTTGTCGTGCTCTTTGTTGTGTCTCATTTTATTTAACAGGTGTTTATGCAGCACTGGGATAGGGGGACATCAGATAGACTACAAAGAATCAATACACCAGTTGAACAAAGCTGTGAAATTAGTGTGCCACGGTGACCCGAATGGATCCCCACGAGGAGCGGCAAGTCAACAAACACCTCCCATGAATCGAGCGCATATAGATCGATGGGGAACACATACACCCTCTGAGTTAGTGCTCCTCTGCGTCATATACGGCCCGAGTAAGCGGTGAGACCTTACACAGTGCCCTGCTTCCCACATTTCATGGTATGGAATATGAAAATCCATATTCACACATACGGGATTTTGAGGAGTATGCAACTTTTAAGGAGGGTATAAGCCGACATGGATTTACTTAAAATTTGGCATTTCCACTTGACACTTTCGAGAATGAAACCAAAATTTGGCTCAATTCATGAAATTTGAAGCGATTAGAAATTGGGCGATCTTCAAGCTGAATTTTTGAAGAAATTCTTGATGCCACCATGACCAGCAGTTTGAAGAGCGGATCTACACCTACTCGGCCTATGTGATGAAGAGTTCCACCAATCTTGGGAGAGATTCATAGGCCTGCATCGGTCTTGTCCACATCATGGTTTCGACACCTGGATGTTAGTGAATCATATCTATAATGGTATGTCCCCTGCCATGAAACAATTGCTAGAAACCATGTGTGGGGGTGATTTTTTAAGCAAAAACCCGGATGAGGCTATGGATTTCTTGAGTTATGTGTTTGAAAAACTTCCAAGAGGAGTTGGGATGAAATAGAGCAGAGAGAGTGAAAATTAGGCCTTCGTACACCAAGGGAGAATTTTACACTATTAGAGGACATGGAAGTAAGAAAGAAAAATCTCAACCCTAGCTAGGAAGGTGGAGGAGCTAGAAGGAAAGAAACTCCATGGAGTGCGGGGCGGTGGCCAGAAAACCTTTGCCTTGAGGACAGCCCATTCACAGGTTGTCGACTAGCTGCCGGTCCAGGAGAACATCATCCATGTGCCTTCGGTCAGAAAGGTTGAGTGTCGAATATGCAAATCTTTGTAGGTCAATACAAACCACAACCTAATGCCCCATATGGTAATTGATTAGTGCTTAAAGTGCTATTTTGAACCCTATTTATTATGGAGTTTTGAGTGCTTTTGTGTACTAATCATGCTAATTAACCTTTGCACATTAAGGTCCCTACTATTTTATTGATCGCATTTTGTGGCAAATTTTGCAGTTTTTGCGAGCTAATTATGCCGAAATTGTTGAGTCGATCCAAGCACGAAGAATTCTAGTCAAACTCAGCATTTCAAATCAAGATCAGAAGGAAAGAAAGGCAAAATGTGAAGAAAAACACCCTTTGCGGGAAGCTTCTCTGCGAGCCACGTACAGCTCAGCCTTTGTGCATCCTGCGACCCCCTGTTCTCTGCATTTCACGCACTTTTGTTTTTGCTACAATTTTGGTTTTTCTCCTTTCTACCCTTGTTTATCCGCATGTTTGGATTGGATTGTATTTCACTTGGTTTGTAGGCTACATAAGCCATTTGATGCTTTGTTGAAGGACCTGAATTTTTCTTTATTAAATAAAGTTAGGGTTCCAGTTCTCCCATTTTTTTTGGCTTTTCTCTCATTTTCTCTCCTCTTGGTGCAAACACCCTCAAGGATGACAACTTGGAGGATGAGCAGCTAAAACCTCTTCCTCCTTGAAGGGAAGGCCCTCTTTGGGACAACGATCTTAAGGTAACCTCTTGGTTCCCCCTGTTTTCCTTGTGACCAGTTTTTCCATTTTTTGGTTCCCAAATTTGCAACCCTAGGTTTAAAGCTTTTTGATGCACTTTCTTTGGCCAATACTCGGCAAGCTTTTAGGGTTCAATGTATTCTTAGCATTAGATACACTGATATCCATTGGATTGCTCTTCCGATCACTGGAGGTAGGTTAAGGGTTGGATTTCAACTTTTTAGGTTAAAATCTCTTAAGCATGCTTTCCTAATGTGTATTTGGCAAGCTTTTTAGGTTCAATGGATACTTTCACTAGATTCACTGATGCCTAATTAGTTGTCTCTTATTAGTTATTGAAGGGTAGGTTTTGAGACATGTTTTCATGAAGGAACCATAAATGTTAAATAAATGCTTTCTATCAAAAAGGAAAATTATTGGAGTTTAGTTTTTAAGTTAAATGAAGATCCGGTTCGGGAGATGACTATATGTCATCCTCCCCAATGCGAGGAAAAGATCCTGGGAACCCTCAGTTACCCTAGGAACCCAACCCAATAGCCTAACAATTCAAGGAGTTCTATTTTACATTTTATTTTATTTAAATTTCAGTTTGCCAACCACCACTCCACTGTTTTTATCACCACCTTAAAATCCAAAATTTAATTCACCATTTTGACTTCACTCAAATCATTTGTCTGAAAACCCATCCCTGTGTTCGACCCTAGACCACTATACTGCAATAGCTTGACTACGACAGTAGGAGGAATATAGGATATAAATTTTGTTGATTCCGGATCACCCTACTGTGGCACGAATCAGTAATACCTACAATTCCAATTGGAAAAATCACCCTAACCTCTCCTGGAAACCTAATCCCCCTGCCTATGTGCCCCCTGGTGCCAAACAACAGTTTGGTTCCTCATCTCAACCACAGCCGTCATCATCCTCTTCACCTGTTGAACAAGCTATACTGAATTTGAGCAAGGTGGTGGGTAATTTTGTGGAAGAGCAAAAGGGGATCAATGCACAATTGGCACAAAGGATTGACAACGTAGAAGGTACATTGAACAAAAGAATAGATGGGCTTGAGAGCAATCTTAATCAAAATAGACAACTGCGATATTCGATCACAAGATCAACAATGTGCGGAGAGTACGGGAGGAAGGGAAGGTTCCGCTTCCCGAGCATTGCGAATCGAAAGAGAATTACGTGAGATAGGTTCATCAGCAATTCAGGGATGGATGAAGTGAAATCATATAATCACTCTACGAAGTGGAAGAAATAGAACCTTGAGCCCATGGGCTGAAGAAAAATGCAAAGAAAGGAAAATTTGAACGCACGAGATGAGTGATCAGTGAAGACTTAATGAAACAACGCATGCCACTTCCATTTCCCGAACCTTTGAAGCGAAGAAGGCTTCAACGAGGCATGCATTCTAGAAGTCCTAAGGCAGGTGAAGGTCAACATACCTCTTTTGGACATCATCAAACAAGTCCTGCCCTGTATGCAAGGATTTTGAAAGATCTATGTGCGATCAAAGGTTGGGCGTGAGGAAGAAAGCCTTCACGGCTAGAACAAGTCATTGCCATAATCCAAAGCAAGAACCCAGTCAAATACAAGGATCCAGGATCCCCCACAATTTCAGTCAACATTGGAGGAACTAGCATAGACAAAGCCCTGCTAGATTTGGGGGCCAGTGTAAACCTGCTGCCATACTCAGTGTATAAGAAGTTAGGTTTACGGGAGCTCAAACCGACCAACATCACGTTGTCATTGGCTGATAGATCAGTGGAGATTCCTAAGGGAATAGTTGAGGATGTATTGGTCAAGGTAGACAAATTCTAATACCCAGTAGACTTTGTAGTGCTTGACATCGAGCCAATAGCAAGTGTGCCCAATCATGTGCCGATTATCTTGGGAAGACATTTTACGGCCCTGACCCGATACGATCATCGGTGCCGAAAATGGAGTCATGCAACTCACATTTGGCAACATGACATTGGAGCTGAATATTTTTCACTTGAATAGCAAGCACAAGTTTGTGGAAAATGAAAATCAAGGGACAGATGAAGTGTGCTTAGTTAACCAAAATGCAGGGAAGCCAAATGTCCATAAATTGCAAAAACTGACTAACTAGGATGAAGCAGCTGTATGGGAGTTGCCATCAGGCACCACTGTAGAGAAATTGGTCAGCTCAAAATCAACCAGTGAGAAGAAAATCAACAATGGGAAATCAAGCATCAAGGCATTGGCGAGGCCCGCTACTTGGGGTTGTGGAGCTCTCATAACCGACCCTCCATGGTAAATCAATAAAATTGGGGCTGGTTTGGTGTTCTCTGAAACCAAATTGCGACTCAAAATTTTTAACACATTTTAAATTGGTCAATTTTAATAGTTACTATTTTTTAGTAGCTTTTTCTTTTAAATATTTTATTTTAATAGTATTTAATTTTTGATTTTAGATGTATTTTAAAATAATAATACTAATAAAAAATTTAATAATTTTTTTTATTAGTATTATTATTGGAATAATGAAAATTAATTTTCCTGGTGCAGCAGGCAGATTTCGCTAATAGCGAGAAATCACCCGATAACTCTTCGGCTCCCTTTCGAGCTTTATTTATGAGGGGGGGGGGGGGGGGCCTCATTTTTGGTCATAATTCCAAAAGGCCTTCCCCCTCCCTCAGAGCTCAGCGCCCGTCCATTCCCAAAGCCACGGGTACGCCACCTGTAGCGCCATCTTGCCGCCTCTTTGCCTCGCCCTGCCGTGCCTCTTGGGACCCGCTGCTACCTAACCTCATTGCCTCTCCAGCAAGGGTGTTCGTGAGCCTGAGTCGTCCCAGCCTCCCTCGGAATGCCGCCACTCCGTGCCATGCACGACCGAGTTTAGCCTGCCGCGAGCTTTGTGCCCGCTGACTAGTGCGCTCCGATCCGGTGTGACTATTAGCACGGTAGATGCCTTGCCTTGGTCCCCCTTTGGTCGGTTGAGCCACGGTTGTGGCGTTCGAGGCCCCATTCTTTGCTCGAGCCTGCGCACCTTGCCTTGCCTTGACTGCGTGTCCTTTTTGATTACAACCATGAGTACGCGCAGTGGGCGGTCCCGCACGAGGCCTCGAGTCGGGTTCGGCACTCCCGAGACGAAGGCGAGGTCCGAGTTCGGCTGCCGGTCCCGAGCCGATCCACGAGGAGCCTCGGGGGTTGGTATCGGGACCGGATGGGACCCTGGGCCCCCTCCCCGGTCCCTCAAAGGCTACGGGGAGGCCCGGCCCTTCAAGCGAGCCCGTGCAGCCGGGTCGGGGAGTCCTCGTCATCACAGGCCTCGGTAGTCGCCTTCCCACACCGACGACGAGAGGGACCTCATCACCCCAGTTATCACCTGCCTCGAGGATCAGGCGACCGTTGTTCGTTGGGACCCCGATTCCGGGGAACGTCGGACTCCACGCTAGAGATTTCCATGGAGAGTCTTATTACGACATACTGGCGCTGACTGCTGACCCCCGATTCAGGGACTCCATGCTCCTGATTACACAGTATTCCCTCCTACCGTTCATGACACCGCGGCAATTCTACTATCCTCGGGTGGTGCTTCAGTTCTACCACTCCATGACTTCCCGAGGAGCGCCGAGTCCGCTGGAGCTCAGGTTCAGTATTGATGATCGACCAGGAGTGCTCCGAGCGGCGGACATATCAGCTACCTTAGGCACCGCTGGGCGAGCGGTCTGGAAGGTTATCGGGATTGGCCTCGGCCGACACGAGAGGAGATGGTCCATTTGTCTCGCTCGAGACTCTATGGCTGGACCAATACTCTTCAGGAGGCAGCTCCTGCCTCAGATTCTTCTCATTGATCATTTGCTCTAGACCGACCTCTTCCTTCTGACCGCTACGTCCGGCGTAGGGAGCCGTTCTCGGGCTCTGTGCCGGATCTCGAGGAGGATGCAGTTTCAATCCCTCGGAGTTGGTGATGACCGCCTTACTACATTTTGAAGATAAGGTCCACCGCAAGGGCTGGCTCGGCAGTCTACCTTTGTTGATGCGAGGCTGGCGAGCCGGGTTGGGCATTTGGAGCTCGAGGAGGAGCCCGGATTGAGAGGAGGATCGGATGCCCTCGGGTCGACTATGGAGGCGACCATGGTGATGTCTCTTCTTTTCTCGGCTGACCCGGGACCGGAGGATGTGCCGGTTGAGGGAGCGAGGACTCCCCGGAGGAGAGATGATCATGCTCACGAGGTCGAGATGGAGAGAGTCCAGTGCGGATATCTCGTCTCATCCTCCACTTTACTTGACCCTGACCCTGTGACACTCGGGCCATCATATCTGGCCTGACACTCTCACGATGCGTTCATGTTAGTACCGAGGAGCTAGCATGTTATGGATGTTGTGCGTTCGTGGCCTCTACAGCATTGGTGGATCGGTTGACTCGGCGAGACTACAAACATTGTCATACCATGCTCCTGCGGATCATGAGTCATCTCGGTCTCCGCGTATTTCACGCCCATCGAGATGAGCGACAACGGCGACCTCTTTAGACATCGCAGCCCACAGCCAGCGGCGGCGAATCCACCACCACCGCGGTAGGTGGTCACCTCCTGTCTCTCTAAATTTCACGCCCTTTATGAGCATGCATGCTTTGTGAGGAGGAAAAGTTAGAGCAGAGTGTCTCCTATCATGTTTTTGTACGATTTTCGGCTTTATCAGCGCCTACTAATTTTTGTTTGGGATTCTGTGTGTGATAGTGAGGCGGTGATACTTTTGTATGTTTAGCTATATTACGCATGTATTAGCCATTTTGGTTATATCAAAAGCTTTATAGCATTATTTATAGATTATTACACTTTTGCAAATCACTTTCGTGTCTTCATTTTGTGTATCTACTCTTGCCTTTAATTGAACAATTGAATTGCTCTTAATTGAAAATTTGAAACCTTGTTTGTTACCTTAATGTTAGAACAATTCCATGCATGATTTAGTTTTTGGTCAATTGAGATTTTGGCGTATTCAACCTTTAACATTCCACATGACTAATTCTACTTTGCACGCAGTTATGCCAATGGGTGCCCAAGAGTATGTACCTCCTTTCACTTTGCAAAGTCGGCCTTAGGATTGTTGACGACCCATAATAGGTTAGTATTACCTATATATGAAGGCCAATGTAGTCTTCCAAAAAGGAAAAGAAAAAACCTTAAAAGAAAGAAAAGAATAAAAGAAAAAATAATTTGTGCTTTGCCTTGAAACCAGAGCAGTCGAGGGTATATGGCAACCTTTAGCCCGATGCCCTAAACCTTAATTGGTTGGGAGTCATCGACTTAATGTTCGTTACATGGGTGGTTGGGTAGAGTTTAGCGTGTTGTAGGTGCTTAATTCTCGAAGTCATTCGGAGTCCGGGGTGAAGCCTGCAGAGTTTGTGGTCAAGTGATCCTTTTGGCTTGATGCCCTAAACCTTAATTGGTTGGGAGTCATCGGTGGACCCCCGTTACACGGACTTTGGTGAAGTCGAGTCTTTAGCATTGCACCCTACAATTTAGTCAAATAAAGAAATAAGAGTGTAGCTAATCCTATTTAGGTTGTTCAGCAGTTTAAGGTCATGGCAGTAGCTAGGTTGGGGGGAGGGGATAACTTTCTTGATTTTTGGCTCAAGCTGGTTACCTTAGGAACAATTAGATTTTGGTGGAAGTTCAGGTTGACTTCATTGAAATTGATGTTGCCCTAAAACTAGTTCTTATATGGTTTTTGTTCTTTCATGTCAGTTTTTGAACAGGGTGTAAATTGTTCATATTAAAAGTAAGGCCTATCTGTGCATACACTTTTGAACCGTATACCTGCTTTTGTAGAAGCCTGACATGCATCCATTATAGTTTTAGCATTGCTAAGGGACTAGCAGCGATGTGGGTTAGGGTGTGATTAGTGCCTAAAGTCTTATTTTGAACCCTATTTAAGATAGGTTTTGGGTGCTTTTTGCACTAATCATATCAATTAAGCCAATTGACGTGTGTAGGTCACTTAGTACCCGCGATGCCATTTCGAGTTTGTATTTGGTAATTTCGCAGGTCTTTGCGTACCTCAGCCATTTAGTTCAAATCTGATGTTAAGATACGTGTCGAATACTGAAGATTCACGATGTCTTCATCCATAAAAAATGAGGGAATGTGAAGTGGAATTTTAAGGAAAGTGGGATGTAGTAGCAAAAAGAGGGATGCAGTGAGCAAAGCAGAGAGGCAGGAGCAATCCCAGGATTTTCGCTATGATTGCGAAAATTTCGCTGGGATTGTGAAAATTTCGCAATCATAGCGAAAATTTCGCAATCTTAGTGAAATTAGGAATTTTCGCTAGGCTAGCGAAATTTTGCTAGCTAGCGAAATTTACTTTGCCTAGCGAAATTTTCCAATTTTGCTATCTCACAAAAATTTCGTTAGGCTAGCGAAATTTCGCTAGCTAGCAAAAT
This sequence comes from Tetrastigma voinierianum, assembly GCA_016808115.1. NCBI lineage: Eukaryota > Viridiplantae > Streptophyta > Magnoliopsida > Vitales > Vitaceae > Tetrastigma > Tetrastigma voinierianum. The sequence continues at coordinate 138,262 of JAEQBH010000567.1, forward strand.
TCACTGTTGATAGCGAAATTTCTCAATTTCGCTATCTTTGTAGAATTTCGCTAGGCTAGCGAAATTTTCGCTATGCTAGCGAAATCCCCCTGCATAGCGAAATTGCTGCCCCTGTGTTTTTGGAATTCTTGATGCCAAACGACCACGTTTTGATATATTACCACCTTGTCCCTTATGTAAGCCAATATTTTAGGCATTTTTGTATTTTCACACTTTGGGTTGTACTATATAAACCCCCACAAACTTGTAACCCTAAGCAACTTTTCATTTTTATAACGTTTCCCGCAGCTTTCATTTTAGGGTTTCATTTGCTCTCTTGTCTCTCCTCTTTCTTTCATTTTCTAGGCTGCCAAACACACCCCTTGAGGATGTGACTCAGGGATGTAGCTAAGCCTCCTGCCTTGAAGAGAGGAGGGTGGCTAGCCCCAGTTTTTGGGTTGTTGCGAGTTGTCCTCATGCTTTAAATATTACAGTCTTGCATTTATGGTTCCATACTTTCCAAACTAGGGTTTTATGCCATTTAATGTCTTTCCTTTGGTGTCATACTGTGCTTTGGGGTTCGGTGCATGTAATGATAGATGCAACGATATTCTTTAAATGGTATTCTGACCATTGAAATGAGGTTAAATGCTAGGGTTTCAAACTGAATGGGACTTTGAATGCTTAGTATTTGGTTTGACTCAAATAGGAGTGGTTCTAGGGTTAGATTTTATAGCTAAACAAAGATCCGGTTTTGGCTTTGACTATATGTCATTGCCTGTCTGAGAGGATATAAGCTTGAGGGCCTTTAATAGCCCCATGTTATCAAGCTAGTGACCCAAGCCTTCAAGGTTACTATTTCACACTTCACTTTAAGCCATTACAGTTAGTCAGTGAATAAACAACCTCCCCTGTTTTTAACCAAATCCGAAAATCCAAACTAAAGCCTCACCCGATTTTCAAGCAATACGAATCATTAGTATTGGCGTATTGTTTGTTGTTCTTCATGATGAACAGGATGAAAACCCGTCCCCGTGTTAGATACTGAACCACTATCTTTGCGGTAGCTTGACTACGACAGTAGGAGCAACTTAGGAATATAAATTTTGTTGATTCCGCTCACCCTACCGTGGCACGAATCAAGGATCCCTCACAATTTCAGTCAACATTGGAGGGACTTGCATAGATAAGGCATTTCTCGATTTGGGGCCCAGTGTGAACCTACTGCCATACTCAGTGTATGAGCAGTTAGGTTTGGGAGAGCTAAAACCTACCAACATCACTTTGTCATTGGCTGATAGATCAGTGAAAATTCCTAAGGGAATAGTTGAGGATGTGTTGGTGAGTGAAATGAAATTCTACTGCAGTAGACTTTTGTAGTGCTTGATCTTAGGAGCGATAGCAAGTGGGCCCCGATCATGTCTTGCCTCATGGGAATACCATTTACACGGCCCGCGTGATACAGTATCAATTGCGGAAATGGAGTCATGCAACTCACATTTGGCAACATGACATTGGAAATTTGAATATTTTTCACTTGAATAAGCCTGAAGTTGGTGGAAAATGAAAATCAAGGGACTGATGAAGTGTGCTCAGTTGACCAAAATGCAGCGAAGCCAAATGTCCTTAAATTGCAAGAATTGGATAACCAAGATGAAATAGTTGTTTGGGAGTTTCCATCAGTCGTCCATGCGGAGTAAAATTGAGTCGACCAAAATACTCTGTGAGAAGAAAATCAATAGCCCAGGGACCCAACATGAAGGGTGCAACCTGAAAACCCTTTAGAGGTTAAGAGATCACTCCTCCTTGACCCCCCATGAATGGAGTTGGTAAAATTGAGCTGATTTGGTGTCAAATGAAACCAACTTGCAGCTCAAAACAAAAATTGATTAATTTCGGTAGTTTCTATTTTTAGTAACTTTCCCTTTTTAGTAATTTCCCGATTTAGCAGCTTTCCTTTTTAGGTAGCCTTAGTTTAATTTTATTTCTATTTTTAGGATTTCGTTAAAAATATTAATTAATTTTTATTTTTGTTTATAATTAGCCTAAATCAAATTTTTTATTCTTTTAATTGTTTTTATTTGCAGGCTGAATGCAGATTTCGCTATTATAGCGAAATGCGCCTAGTGGCTGTTCGGCTGCCTAGCAGCTTATAAAAATTGGGGGGGGACTTTTCAAATTCACTTCATCTTTTTCCCCTCCCTAGCCACTGAGCTCATTCGTGAGGAGCCCTAGCCACGAGCCCTTTGCATTGCGCCTGACCACGCCTGGCAGCTGCCAGCCCATGGCGCACCGAGCTGCGATCCGTGCCTGGCTCGGCTGCCTTTCCATACCCTTGCGCGGTTCACCTACCGCCGAGCCACGGTCAGCGCCGTCTGTGCGGTGTCCCGAGCCACCACCGTCGTCACGGCCGGCCACCATCGGAAGCCGCGCCCCAGCTGCCGTCACGGTGCGACCCGACAGCACGCGTAGCGGCTTTGTGCCACGGCCGGTACGCTCGGTCTGGTGTCGGCTATTAGCACAACCTTGCCTCTGCGCCCGGGTTCTCGTTGGTCGATTGAGCCTAGTTGGCCAGCGTTAAAGGCCTATTCTTTGCTTTCGAGTCCCTCGCACACTTCCACTTGCCTGTGTCCTTTCGGCTACGAGACATAGTCCGCACTAAGTGGGTCCAGCTTGAGCTGATTCGGGTTCGGCCTCGGGCGGGAGGAGGCGGACCCGAGTTCAGTTGTAGTCCTGAGCGGTCCACGAGGAACCTCGGGGGTTCGGGGAGATCTCGGACGGTGGGACCACGGGCTCCCTCCTAGTGCCTCGAGACAATCCGGGGAGGGCGGCCGGCCCTCCAAAGCGGGCCGTACATCGGGTCGGGAGTCCTCATCATCTAGGCCTCAGCCGTCGCCTTCCACACCCGACAACGGAGGAGACCTCATCACGCGATTATCGCTGTCGCGGATCGGGCGACCATTGTTGTGGACCGGGTCAGGGGAAACGTCGGGCTCCACGCCAGAGATTTCCATGGAGAGTCGTATTATGGCGTGCGCGGCCGGCAGATTGACCCCGAGTTCGGGGATTCCATGAGGCCCGGTCTGCATTACTCCTTCTTTGCCGTACATGACACCGAGGCAATTCTACTATCCCCGGGTGGTGCTTGAGTTCACTCTATGACTCGGGAGCGCCAAGTGCGGGGAGCTCAGGTTACTACTCGATGATGCCGAAGTACTCAGGCCGGCGGACATATCGACACCTTGGAAGCGCCGCGAGCGGCCAGTGCAGGTTATGGGTTATTTCGGTAGGTATCTGAAGGATGGTCGCATTCGCGTGACACTCGGGACTGTGCTCGCCGGATGACCATGGATGCTTCTCATTTGATCACTTGCTCCCGGGACCCGGCCTCTTCCGCTGCGGCACTCGTGCGGCGTGGGGAGCCATACTCGAGGCTGTCTGGCGGGATCTCAGAGGATTGGGTTGATCCCTCGAGTTGGTGATGACCTCCTGCTACGTTTAGAAGATAAGGTCCACCCGCGAGGGCTGGCTCGAGGCGAGAGGGTCTACCCTTGTTGATGCCCTATTTCTTGAGCTAGGTCTGGAGCAGAGACACCGGAGGAGCCCTGAGTATCGAGAGGAGGATCGGTGCCCTCGGGTCCTATCTATGGAGAGAGCCGTGGTGATGCCGTTCTTTTCTCCTCGATAGCGAGGACCGGAGTCAGGATGAGGAGGCAGAGGACTCCCAGAGGAGAGATGATCCTGCTCCAGAGGTAGAGATGGAGAGGAGCCCAGTGCTAGATTTATCTCCTCCATCTCCTCCTTCACATCCATCAGCCAGACCCTGCGACACCCCGACCCATCATATACGACTTGACACTCTCGGGCGCCTTCATGTCGCCGGGGGCTGCGGGTGTTATGGATCTTTGTGTTCATTAGCCACTACGAGGCATCGATGGATTAGGGTTGGCGAGGCAGGGCCACTTTGGGGCATTGCCATACCATGCTCCTGCGAGATCTTAAGTCACCTCGATCTCCCGCATGTTCCTGCCCATCGAGATGAGCCTGATGGCAATGATAGCCATCCTTAGACATCTTTGAGCCCACGGCCCGTGAGTAACCCGGATCCACCACCATCGCGAGAGTGAGGTGGTCACACTCCTATCTCTAAACTTTCCAATCCCTATGACATGTCTATACATTGGCTGGGAGAAAAGTTAGAGTTCGGAGTGTCTTCTATTATGTTTAATACGATTTTGGCTTTATCAATGCTGCTCATTTGTATGGATTCATATATTAGCCGTAGTAGCATTGATATTTTGTATGTTTAGCTATATTAAGCATGTATTATCCATTTTGGTTATATCAAAAGCTTTACAGCGTTATTTACAGTTACTACACTTTTGCAAATCACTTTTGTGCCTCCACTTGTGTATCTACTTTTGCTTTTAATTGAACAATTGAATTTCCTTTATTTGAAAAATTGAAACCCTGTATGTTTCCTTAATGCTAAAACAATTCCATGCATGATTTAGTTTTTGGTCAATTGAAATTTCAGTTTTCAACTTGAACATTCCCCCTTTAGCTAATTCTGCTTTGCAGTTGTACCATTGATTTGTGAAATTGTACTCCCCTCCTTTCACTTTGCAAGCCCAGGCCTTAGATATGTTGATAACCCATAATAGGTTGTGCTACCCATATACTGAACCAATGTGTCTTCCAAAAGGAAAAGAAAAAAGCAGACAAAAATAAGAAAAATAAAAATAAAAGTCGTGACGCTTTGCCTTGAAACCCGAACACGGTCCGAGGGGTATATGGCGAAAGCCTTTAAAGCCCGATGCCCTAAACCTTGATTGGTTGGGAGTCATCGATTTAGTGTTCGTTACACGAGTGGATGGGTAGAGTTTAGCGTGTTGTAGGTGCTTAATTCGAAGTCGTCGGTCAGAGGTGAAGCTGCGAGTTTGTGGTCAGTGATCCTTTTGGCTTGATGCCCTAAACCTTAATTGGTTGGGAGTCATCGGTGGACCCCCGTTACACGGACTTTGGTGAAGTCGAGTTTTTAGCATTGCACCCTACATAGCAATCAAGAAAGAAATAAGAGTGTAGCTAGTCCTATTTAGGTTGGTCAGCAGTTTAAGGCCATGGCAGTAGCTAGGTTGGGGGGAGGGAATAGCTTTGCAATTTATTGGCTCAAACTGGTTACCTTAGGAACAATTAGATTTTGGTGGAAGTCGGGTTGATTTCCTTGAAATTGGCATTGCCACACAAAACTTGTTCTTGTATGGTTTTATGTTCTCTCATGTCGGTTTCATACGAGAGTGTAAATTATTCATGCTAAAGGTAAGACTTACGTACATACACTTTTTGAACCACATATACTTTTTGAGAAAGCATTGCATACATACCCTTTTTGTTTTAGCATTGCTAAGGGGCTAGCAACGTGTCGGTTGGGGGGTGTGATTAGTGCCCAAAAAGTGCTATTTTGATCCCTATTCAAGATAGGTTTTGAGTGCTTTTTGCGTACTAATCATATCAATTAAGCCAAATGATGTGTGCAGGTCCACTTAGTCTCACTAATTCTATTTCGAGTTTGTTTAGGGTAATTTCATAGGTTTTTGCGTGCCTCAGCCAATTAGTTCAATTTTGATGTCAAGATATGTGCGAGCGAGGATTCCACGGTGTTTTCAGCCGAAATGTGAAGTGGATGTGAAGAAGAAGGATACGATAGCAAAAGCCGGAGGCAAGCGATCGGGATTTTTCGCTATGATTGCGAAAATTTCAACGCGGGATTGCGAAAGTCTAAATCATAGCGAAAATTTCGCAATCCTAGCGAAATTGAGAATTTTAGCTAGGCTAGCGAAATTTCGCTGGCTAGCGAGAATTCTTGTGCCTAGCGAAATTTTCGGTTTAAATATCTCACAAAATTTTAAGCTAGGCTAGCAAATTTAAGCTAGCTAAGCGAAATTCCTTTGATGATAAGCGGAAATTTCTCATTTTTGCTATCTGCGCAGAGAATTATTAAGTGAAAAGTTCGCTAGGCTAGAGAGACTAAACTAGGCTAGCGAAATTTACTCGCTAGGCTAAGCGAAATCCTGCATGTAATTCACCTTTGTGTTTTTGGAATTCTTGATGCCAAGCGACCACGTTTTGATATATTACCACCTTGTCTCATGTAGCCAATATTTTAGGCATTTTGTATTTTCACACTTTGGGTTGGACTATATAAACCCCACATCTTTGTAACCTAAGCAACTTTTCATTCAATCTGATTTTCTGCGGCTTTTCATTTTAGGGTTCTTTTTGCTCTCTCTTCTCTCTCCTGCTGCTTTCATTTTCTCGGGCACGAACACCTCCCTTGAGGATGACGACTGAGGATGCTTGAAAACTAAGCCTCATAGCTGAAAGGAGGGTGGCTAGCTTGGTTTTGAGGCTGTTGCAGGTTGTCCTCTTGCTTTAGATATTCACAGTCACGGCATTTATGGTTCCCAACACCAATCTAGGGTTTAATGCCATTTAATATCTTTCCTTGAGTCGATACTTGTCATGCTTTAGGTTTTCGAGGGCATTCTTAATGTTAGATGCAACGACATCCTTTAGATGACATTCTGGTATTGAAATGAGGTTAATGTGGGGTTTTAAAGCGAGATGGGACTTTGAATGCTTAGTACTTGGTTTGACTCAAATAGGAATTGGTTATAGGGTTGGGTTTATAGGTAAACAAAGATCGGTTTTGGCTTTGACTATAGGTCATTTGCCCTAAGCGAGGAAATAACCCGAGGACATTTAATAGCCCCATGTTATCAAGCTAGTGACTGAGCCTTCAAAGTTACCATTTCTGCCACTTTAAACCATTACAATCAACCGATGAACAACCTTGACCCCACATTTAATAAATCGAAAATCAAACTAAAGCCTCACCAATTTTCAAACACTAATGCAAATCATTAGGTAAGGATGAAAACCCATCGTGTTCGACCCTAGACCGCTATGCGAGTGGTTTGACTACGTAGGAGGAACTTAGGAATATAAATTTTGTTGATTCCGCGTCACCTCTTTGTGTACAATCACTTGAGCGAATCGAGTTCCGCAGGCCGGTCAGTGTGGATCGGCTAAAGAGAGTTTCATCTGGTGAGATCATGAAGATTCCAGTGGGTGGCCATCACTTTGTGAGTGGCCTATTCCTATTACACATATACATTGATATATCCCTGTGCTAGCCCTTTGAGCCTCTGTTTGTTTTATTATGGCCTATTCTTTCATTCAACCTTGCATACTTTTTGACCTAGGTTGGGGGGGAGTCTTTGCTGATTAGTTCCCAAAGTGCTATTTTGAACCTATTTATTATAGGTTTTGAGTGCTTTTGTGTACTAATCATGCTAATTAACAGATTTGCACATTAAGGTCCCTACTATTTTATTGATAGCATTTTGTGGCAAATTTTGCAGTTTTTGCGAGCTGATTATGCCGAAATTGTTGAGTCGATCAAGCTTACAGAAGAATTCCGTCAAACTCAACATTGCGAGATCAAAGATCAGAAGGAAAGAAGAGCAAAATGTTAAGAAAAACACCACTGCAGGAAAGCTTCTCTGCGAAACCTTTGTTCCAGCTCGACCTTTGTTCCTCACGCTACCCGTTCTGCTTTCCACGCTACACCTGTTTGCTTTGCTTTTTAGTTTTTCCATTTTACCCCTGTAACCTTCGATTTTAGTTTTTCTTGCTTCCACTTACAGCGAGCATCATATATAAGTCACCGGTTATCTGAATCCATGGGAGACTTGACTTCGGATATCTGATGTTAAAGCGGAGGCGGTTTCCCATGACTTCCTTTTCCTTTTTCTTTCCTTTTCTTTTCCATTTTCTCGGCTGCCAAACACTCCTTTGAGGATGACAACTCAGAGGATGTTCGGTGGGCCTCTTCCTCTGAAGAGGGCCGATTTCGTGGCTAGGGTGTGGAGGTAACTCCACGGTTCCCACATTTTTTAACGCACGTATTTATGGTTGTTTGTGTTCACCGCTTCTCACTTAGGTTAAAATCTCTTAAGCATGCTCTCTTTTAATGTGTGTTGGAAGCTTTTGGGTTCAATGGATGCTCACTAGATCCATTGAGGCTTAGTTAGTTGTCTCCTGCTAGTTAGTGGATTAGGGTTTTGAATGTGTTTTCACTGTTAGGAACATTTATTCCCATTTAAATGCACTATTTTCAAAGGAAAATCATAGAAGTTGTTTTCAAAGTTAAGTAATCCGGTTCGGAATGACTATGTCATGCTCTGACGAGGAAAAATACCCGGGGACATGTATTTACCTTGAAGCCCTAAACCGTGTTCTTACTTCAAGGGGTTCTATTTTACATTTTTTCTTGTTTTAGTTTCGAGTCATTGAACACCCAAAACCCTGTTTTTCTGTCGCCATCCGGAAATTTAATTCGATTTTGCGCTTCCTTTGTTAGTCATTTGTCTGAAGAAAACCCATCCTGTGTTCGACCTGAACCACTATCTTTGCTGATGGGTGACTACGGCGATGGGAGATATAGGATATAAATTTTGTTGATTAGGATCACCTGCGTAGCACGAATCAAATGGCGCGTTAATCGGGGATGGTGCCTTAGTGCATTTGACGAGATGTGGAACACTTGTGATCCTCATCACAAGTCTTAGTGAATTTCCTTTTATCATTTCTGATCATTTCTTAGTTTTATTTCACTGTTAAAAAAAAAAAAAAAAAAAAAAAAACAATGCAGCAGGATCGTTTGTGTTGTTTTTGTGTTGCCCTGTTTTTGGCTACAAGAATCCATTCTCAGTGGATTAGAAACCTAGAAGAAGCGAGGCTACTTAAGTCAATCTCCTCAGAGCTTGGATTTAGACTTGAATTGAACCAAAATGGAGACATAGAGGAGAACAATGGTCAGTACCCTATGGAGGGGAACTCTAGAGGATACATGTCCATGAGGGACTACAGAGACCAATGGATGAGTTCACCATATGGTAGTACTTACAACCATAGTTGGGGAATCACACAAATTCCTCACGGAACCAAAACCTCCACAATATGCACCTCACGAACCTCTTTATTTGTCTTACTGCATTAAAGCGGTAACAACCATACCCTTATCCCTGTTGAACAAGCCATCACGATTTGAGCAAGCAGTGGACAATTTCATAGAGGATAATAGGGCGGTGAATGTTGGTAATAGGGAAATTGAGGCAGGTGGGGGCTCCACAGACAAGGAATTGGATGGCTGATTAGGTACCACGTGAAATTTGTTTGAATCAACAATATTTATATACCTAAGTTCCTCCTATTGCCGTAGTCAAGCTACTGCAGTATAGTGGTCTAGGGTCGAACACGGGGATGGGTTTTCATCCTAGAAATGGTTCGCATTAGGGCATGAAGGTAAGGCTTTCTATTTGGACTTTTTGGATTTGTGTCAAAAGTTGTAAATGGTTAAAAGCTAGAGTACAAGTGGAAATGGTAAAAGCTAAAAATTTAAAGTGAAGAGAATTAAACTTTGAAGATTTAGGTCACCAACTTGACAAGCCGGGGCAAACCTTGTGTCCTCGGGTTTTGGCTCCTCCTATGTGAGTCGACACGGGATGCGGGTTATGGCCTTTTGTTTAAAACCTAACATTCCTTTATCATTTTTTAAGGCTAGTAAAGACCATCCTAAAGAATCTGATGCATCTCACCAGGAAACACCGAACCTAAAGTATGGAGAGTATTGGCCAAAACAATAAAAGTCAATGTTATTTAACCTAATTTGAAGAACCCTAACATGTAAATGCTACCTCGAGAGGCAAGTAGGACCATCTAAAGAGCCACGGTACACGTCACTAAGCACTTGGATCTAAAGCATGGAAGTATTGGCGAGACAATAACATCCATATTATGCAATTTGAATTTTGAAAATAAGGGCCATAAATACACTACCCAGTGACTTTTAGTACAAGAGGACTAACATGCTTAACCCACCGCAAACTGCTTCCTTCCTCTTCCAAAGGAAGGAGGCTTATGAACACATCTCTTGAGTTGTCATCCTCAAGAGGTGTGTTTGGCAGCCAAGAAAGGGAGAGAAAGAAGAGAGAGAAGAGAGAAAATAAATAAAAGCAAGAACTAAAAAAACTTTATTTACAAAAGCAGTAAATGAAAAGAACTTACAAATCACCAAAAAACTTGTATTCCCCTCTATCCACCTCACCTTTATTACAAAACATGAGGGGTATTTATAAGCCTCCTCAAGGTATGAAATTACCAAAAACCCTAATAACTAGGCTAAGTTATAGGACAATTGGGTAATAAACCAAGTTTGAAAGGCGGTTGCATTAATTACAGAGGATGACAAGGCCTGCAAATGTCGCTACAGGGAGAATTTCGCTGGTGCGAGATTTGGCAAGTCTTTAGCGAATTTGGCAGTGTAGTGTAAGGTTTTAGCGAATTTGGCAGTGTTGAAATTTAGCTAGCTAGCGAAATTTCGCTAAGCTAAGCGAGAAAATTGTCGATTGAAGCGAATTTCGCAAATACGATGCAAGTTATTTCTGCGAATTTGTAATTTGTCTTGAGATTGCTAACGGTTCTGACGGTTCGCGAGAAGTCGCTAGGATTGCGACTGTTTGCGAAACCGGTTCGCGAATTATTAGGATTAACGAATTGGTTGCGACGAGGTTGCGAAAATTCTGTTTCTTTGTTCTGCATGCCTCTCGTCTGTCTTCAAGCGCATCTCATTTCCTCCGCTTTTCCTTTGTTTTCCATTGATTTTGGGCTTGTTGATGCATTTTGAGACTAAACTTCCAACCTCATGATCGATCATTTGCATTGAGGTTGAAGTCCAAATGTGCATAAATACCTACAAAACAACCAAAAACATGCTCCAAATGGCATAAGTGTTACTAAGATGACATGAACACTTCAATTGGTTTATATGACATGATTAATGCACAAAAAGTACTCAAAACCTATCTAATATAGGGTTCAAATTGTACTTTTGGACCTTAATCAATGGCCAGCGAAATTGATCAAAAATTGGACATCTGCGGGGAATCCATCTCAAAGCTCTGTCGGTTTGTTCAACAAGAGGAGGAAAATGCGGAGGAAGAGTGCGGCGACTCTTTTGTGGGTGAGCAGGCTCAGTGGCAGCCCGGGAGGAATTAGAGGAACCGGTCGAAGATCCTGCGAGGAACTTGAGTGCCCCACGATTATGTGTAGAATATAGGCCATGGAAAAGGAAGAGAAACCTCCCAATCTTGGCGAGAGGGGTAATGGAAGGAAGAAATGGAAGAGCCCCAGAACCTATCCTTCAGCAATCCCCATGAAGTTGAATCTAGTGCCACTTGAAACAACCAAAACCCACTTGCCCGAGTGTACATATTACCTGCACAACGACCTGACCAATCACAAAAGCACCACCAAAAGTCCAACCCATCTTGCCTATTCTACAAAACCTCCAAGAAGCTAGTGGCCATTGCTCATGTTATTGCCACTACATCGAAGCAAGCGTAAGCTCATCTGCAGTGTGTGGCATAATTGGATGGTTGGGTCTTGGGTTCGGGTGGAGCACCCCGAACCCCTTCATTTAAAGCTCATGAGTTCAATGACCTCCGAGGTCTAGGAAGTGGTATGGAAACCTGATCTCCAGCTTTGTTTTAATTTTTCTTGTCTTATTTTATTTTATTGTATTTTATTTTGGTTTCGTTAATTTTTTCTTCTTAGTTTTATCTAATTTTAGTTAATTTATGTTTTTAAATTAATTTTTGCTTTTACACCAATTTTCTAATTTTCTTGTGTTAATTTTTGCCGGTTTGTGTGCAAATTTTGAAGCTGGATTGAAAATCGATACTTGAAGCGAGAATTTTCGCAATGATAGAATTTATAATTCTGGCAATGCGAAAATTTAGCTATATATGGAATTTTAAGCTAACTATGAAATTTAGTAGCCTAGCGAAAATCTGTGAGACGTGAAATTGAAGAAGAATTCCATTGCAGGAGCAATGAGTTATTTAGTAGCGGTCGTAATCGATAGTGATCTACTACGGAAGGACAAAGGCACTTTCTGATTGCCATTTGTTTATTTTATTTTATTTTATTTTTGTTTTTGTTTTTTTTATTTTATTATTTTATATATTTAAAAAAAAAACGTTTGTTTTTCTTTATATATTATTTTTATTTCTAAATATATATATATATATATATATATAAAATTTGAAAAAAATAAAATAAAAAAGTTTTTTTAATATATAAAAAAAAGTTTTTATTTTTATTTTATTATTTTATTATTTTATTTTTATTTTTAATTAGTAATTTATTTGAAATTTAAAAAAATAATCAAAAATAAAAAAATTTTTCGCTATTAGACATAGCGAAATTTTCATAAACTAGCGAAATGCAATTTTCGCTATTTGAATTTCGTAGTTGCTGAATTTTCGTTATCTTACACTTGATTTGACTTAATTTTGTTTAAACATAGCTTTTCGTCGAACTCCGTTTTAGGCGTTCTTGGTACCGTTGGAAAGCTTAGAGAGTCTAGAATCCAAATATGACCAGAAGTAACATTTTTGACACTTTTATGAAAGTTTAATTTTAAAAATGGTCCAACCGGTCACTTTTTTTCTCTCTTTTCTTCTCCTAACTTGTTTGTTTGAAGCCCAAACGGAGTGAATAAGGTGTCCATGGAAAGCTTGCGAAGTTTCCTATCCAGAAATGATCACATTTCATCAATGAGGTAACACTTCCTTCTCTAATTTTCCAATCCGAGCCCCATTTCGGACACCGAGATGTTTGAGTTGGGGGGTGAGTTAGCGAAGGAAGTGGCTTTTGTATTTATTCTTTTGTTCTATTTTGTGAAAGCCCATTTTGTGATGTTTAGTGGCTTGCTGGGTCCTCTTTCTATAAAGTTGTTATACTTTACAGCTTACTTTTTCAAAATTTGGGCCCGTTTTTGCAACAAAATTTTTTGTGGTTTTGCCTAACCTGTGGTTTAAAAAATTGAAGCTTTGTCCAATTCTATTGATGTTAGATTGGTTCCATGCTTAGTTGAGTGAATGATTAGTTGAATTCTTATTGATTTCGACCTTTTTCTTCCACCTTTAACTAACCACACACAGAGCACATTAGATTTCAATGATAGGTTGAAAAACTGCGCAACCTCCTTTACTTTGCATAACCTACCCTAGTTTCATTGACCGCCTTTAATAGGTTAAGGACCCCTATGGAAAAAGAAAAAGAAAAGAAAAAGAAAAGAAAACGAAAAGAAAAAGAATAAAAATTGCAACGCTTTGCCTTGAAACCCGAGCACGGTCCGAGGGTATATAAGCGAACCTTTAAAGCCCGGTGCCACAAACCTTCGCGGTTGGGAGTCGCCGACTTAGTGTTCGTTACATGGGTGGATGGGTGGAGTTTAGCAAGTTTTATGTGCTGGAGTCTCGAAATCATTCGAAGTCCGGGGTGAAACCTAAAGAGTTTGTGGTCGAAAGATCCTCATGACTTGGTGCCCTAAGCCTTAATTGGTTGGGAGTCATCGGTAGATCCCCGTTACATGGACTTTGGTGAGGTCGATTCCTCGGCATTGCACCCTACAACACAAAAAGAATTGTGGAATAAGAGGTGGGTCCTGATCTATTTAGGTTAGTTAGCATGCTGGAATTAGTGGTTGTAGCTAGGTTGGGGGAGTGTAGTTTGTGGTTGTGTTGAGAGCTGATCAAACGAAAACATAGATTTTGGTGGAAGTTTACGGTTGATTCTACGAAAGGAGGCTCTTTTAATACTCGATTTGTATGGCCTTCATTCTCTCATGATAGTTATTGGACACGACATTGATTATTCTTACTTAGGGTTAGGCATTACTCATTCACAACCTTTTTGAACTGCAACCTTTTTGTTATCGTTTTGTATGCTCTTTCTTTCTTTCTTACATTGCTAAGGGACTAGCAATGTGTAGGTTGGGGAGTGTGATTATTGCCCAAAAAGTGCTATTTTGAACCCTATTTATTATAGGTTTTGAGTGCTTTGTGTACTAATCATGCTAATTAACCCGATTGCACATTAAAGGTCCCTACTATTTTATTGATCGCATTTTGTGGCAAATTTTGCGATTTTCTTGAGCTAATTATGCCAAAATTGTTGAGTCGATCCAAGCGCGAAGAATTCAAGTCAAGCGACATTGCGAGATCAAGATCGAAGGAAGAAGAGCAAATGTTAGAAAAACACCCTTTGCGAGGAAAGCTTCTCTATGACCTTGTTCCCGACTCAGTGCTTTGTTCCTCTGCTACCCATTCTTTGCTTTTCACGCTACACCTGTTTGCTTTTGCTTTTGGTTTTCCATTTTACCTAGTAATAACCTTAGATTTTGGTTTTTGTAACTTCCCTTACAACGAGCATCTATATATAAGTCTCGGTTGTACAAATCAACGAGACTTGACCCGGATATCTGATAAGCGGGAGAGGCGGTTTCCAGCAGCTTCCTTTTCCCTTTTTCTTTCCTTTTATTTTCCATTTTCTCGGTACATGAGTACTCCTTGAGGATGACAGCTTCGAGAGGATGTTCGGCTAGACCTCCTCCTTGAAGAGGGCGGGCGTGGCTAGGGTGTGCGGAGAGTAACTCACGGTTCCACAGCTAACATGCATTTATGGTTGTTTGTGTTCACCTTCTCACTTAGGTTAAAATCTCTTAAGCATGCTCTCTTTAATGTGTATTTAGGCTTTTTGGGTTCGATGGATACTTTCACTAGATCCATTGAGGCTCGGATCAGTTGTCTCCTACTGGTATCGTGGATTAGGGTTTTTTGAGATGTGTTTTCCTTTATTAGGAACATTTATTCCCATTTAAATGCTATTTTTCAAAGGGAAAATCTATAGGGTTTAGTTTCAAAGCTAAATGAAGTCAGGTTCGGGGAAATGACTATATTTCATGCTCCCAGCGAGGAAAAATGCCGGGGACATGTGGTTACCTTAAAACCTAAACCGTTGGCCTAACACTTCAAGGGTTCTATTTTACATTTTTTCTTGTTTTAGTTTTCAGTGTTAGACACCCCAGAAACCCCCTGTTTTTACCAAACCTTAAAAATCCAAATTTAATTCACCAATTTTTGCCTTCACTGTTAGTCATTTGTACGAAGAAAACCCATCCCTGTGTTCGACCCTAGACCACTATACTGCAGTAGCTTGACTACGGCAGTAGGAGGAGTATAGGATATAAATTTTGTTGATTCCGGATCACCCTACTGTGGCACGAATCACTGCCCCTGTGAGCTTTTTATTTATTAATTGGATCTGTGAGCATTATGAGCATTGTGTCATTCTTCATTTGTTCTTCTCGCATCATTGCATGTTTCTTTTCTTCTCCATTTTGCATCTTTATACCGTCTGCCTTTGAGTCTAGTTTCAATCATCTCCATTCGTTTCACTTTTATCTCCTTTTGTATGATGATGACGTGCTCTCATCCCAGAGCTACTAGTCAGGTTTGTCACACCCTTCGTTCCGCCTATGGGTTTTTATATGGGATTCTTAGGTTGAGGGGACCATTTGGGATTGGAGGTTTGAGGTTCTTTTGGTTGGATTGTGTTAGTATGGAGTTCGACCTACTTTGGTGGTTGTATAAAAAAAAAAAAAAAAAAAAACAAACAAACAAACAAACAAAAAAAAAAAACAAATTGTTTGTCTGGTATTCTTTAATATACTTGGGGTCATCAAAGGTCATTTGGGTTTGAGAGATTTATTATTCCTTTGAGAGTTGAGTGAAAGCATTATACGAT
Source organism: Tetrastigma voinierianum (assembly GCA_016808115.1). Classification (NCBI taxonomy): domain Eukaryota; kingdom Viridiplantae; phylum Streptophyta; class Magnoliopsida; order Vitales; family Vitaceae; genus Tetrastigma; species Tetrastigma voinierianum. The sequence continues at coordinate 153,958 of JAEQBH010000567.1, forward strand.
CTTTCTCCATGGATTTGGGTAATACATTAGGAATGAGGTTTGGGTTGCTTCGCACTAGGTCCCTAGATCATTACCTGCATCACCACTCCCATCTTATAGTGACTTGCTTTGACTTGATGTTCCTGGGACCCGAGTTGCTCGTCGTTGTCACTGTTACCACATTGTATCGACTTGTTTCTTATTTTTTTTCTTTATCCATTCATCAATTTTCTTATCACTTTCAGTCTTCTTCTACTCTTATTGATCGTCGTCTCGCTTCTTAAGCGACGTGTCCTTTGGTGCACTTCACTTGTCATTTGACATTGTTCATTCGGATGTTGGTTGAGTCACCTTGCTCACCACGATCCTTTGATATTTATTCTTTGCATCGGGGTTTAGCGTGTTGTGGGTATTTGGGCTTTGTTTCCCATCATGTCATTCACCTTTCACCCCTTGCCTACATTACGGTCCGAGTCGTAAGACCACCACAAAGCCATGGTCGTGTTTGCTTCCGGCATTTTTATCACCCGGACCGAGTTTGTCCTCTTGATTGAGTATGGGATGTCGACAGGTCTCTGTTCTTGGGGAGTATCGAGGGTCACATATTACTTCTCCATTCAGTTTGCTTGCCTCAAATCCATGATTAGATACAAATGATACAGAGAATTGGGGTCGTTGATAGCGCCTTAGCTTGATGCTTTGACACATTCACACTGGGGCATTTCGTGTTGCCTTCAGCTCTTACGCATGTACACTGGCAGCCCATTTCGCCTAGAGATGTTTTGGCATCAAAGTTTGAGTATGCTCTACATGCAGCCGGGTTTCTTCATACAGCAGAGTGCTTCTAAGGGCCTAGGGTAAGATTCGCTCATATTCGTCAACTCAATAGGAGTGCTGTATGCTTCCCCATATCTTGTCTTGTTCGCTTGTTCAGACAATTAGGTCTTTAGAAATTTATTTGAGTTTTTAATCGAGGCACTTGCATATCGGATGTGCTATGGGGCATCCCTACATCAATTTGTGGATGTGGATGTTGTGGAATAAAATGGATGATTTTTCATGAATGAACGATTGTGATGTTTTTAGAGCTCTGACTTTGACCACATGTGCAGTTATGGGATTTTGACATGGCGTTGATACCCTAAACTGGGGCATAACCCCTTTTCTTTCACATTTGGTCACATTTGTGAGATTGTCCTATAGGGGCGTTGATAGGCCGAAAGCGTGATGTGTAAAATGTGTACACCTATTTGCGCAAGTGCACGCGTCGCCTCAAGTAATATAGTGTACCTAAGTACGGATATCGATCCACGGGGAGAAGTGTCTTGAAGTGCGGGCTTTGACGTTTAAATATTATATGGACCTAAAATCGTAATGAATTCCAATTAATAAAAAGAAAAACTAAAACTATATTATTTGCTAAATCAATTAACTATGAAAACTAAGGTTTTGCCTTCACTTGCCACACTCGATGAATTTTAACCTAATTATATTATTCATTTAGTATATTAATTGATTTACTCTGACGGGTTGATCATGCCTACAAGATATTCTCTCTCGAGATATATTTGTCTATCTCGCCAGTAGGGTGTATTGCGTCTGCCTCAGCCACGGACAAAAACGCTTAAATGTTTAAGCCATAATGCCACACTTGGGGCAGGGATATCTCACATTGCGATTGACAGTGTTTGCTCTATTCATATCTTGGGGTCATTATCTCGATCTCAAACTCCAATGGCTTATGTCAATGTTGGCCAAACACTACCATGTAAATAAAATACGAGGAGATAAGAGCAAGTCGAGATAAAAATCAATCCATATAATGAATGAAAACGTAATTAACCATTAATCCATTCGAAAGTAGCAAGGCTACAAGCAAAAAACCTAGAACTAAATCTAGAACATCTCTAAGTCAAAGAAGACATCAAAAATGAGAAACAAAGAAAGAGGATAGAATAACCGATTTTGAGTGGCCAACGTCATCTCCTTTTTCTTCAATCTCCTTCTTCTTCAAGCTTTTCCCTTCAAGATGTATTGCCCTAGGGTGTTTCCACCCTAAGAGAGGGTTCTCTCCTTCAAAAAGCTCCTAAATCTATCACAAATCCTCCTCCTTATCGATCCCTCCGGTTTGAGCTTTAAAACCCTCCATTATGGGCTCAAAATGGGCTAAAAATCCACCCAAAACCTGTAAAACCCGAGAAAAATTCAATTTTTCTGAAAAAGGGTAAAATGGTAATTTCAGTTGAAAACCGGAAATTCTTTAGATCTCGGATGACGAAACAGGCTACTTGTAGATTAAATTTGTCTCGCGAAATCCTAGTGACCCCGAAAAGTTCGTCGAATTAAGAGGCAGGTGGAATACAAATTCTGGGTGATAAATATTGTGACTTTAGGGCGAGATTTTTACAAAAATCTCCGGAAGTCGAAAATGGCTTGAGTTAAAGTTTATTTAAAAGAAATTGAATTGAAAGAAATACTTTTTAGGGACAAAACGTGGACCAGAATGAGGTAATATAAGTTAAAATATACAATGATAATAATAATAATAATAATAATAATAATAATATGTGTAATAATGTAATAATATATGTAATAATAATAATAATAATATAATATTATAATAATAAATAAAAAGCATAAAATGGAAAAAAAAATCAAAGGGGAAGGAGAGAGGCGTCGTTGGAGAATGAGGGAGGAGAGAGATTTTAATTGTTTTTTCTCTCTTGGTTTCTTTTCCGGATCTGTGAGTGAATTTGTCGGTTCGTCGGAGGTGAAGCGAGTGATCTACGCGATGAGAGCTACGCGTGGACACCAAAAAGTTGGAGTTTTGACAAACTCCGTGAGATAGGAGTTTTATTCTACTTGTTTTACCTCTTGTTTAAGTGTTTTGTAAATGCTTGTGTTGGTTTGAGGCCGTGAGTGGTCGTTTGATCGGTCCCAAATCTTGGAACCGAAGTGTGGAAATTTTTGGAGAATTTTTAGAGCCCATTTAGACAGTCTGTGACTGTGTAGGGGCTGTTTGGGGGTGTTTTTCTAATAATTTATGAAATAAATTGAGTTTTGGTGTATAGGCCATTGGAGATAAAATTGTGATTTGCTCAATTATATGGAATATAATTGTGTGTATAGGCCATTGGAGATAAAATTGTGATTTACTCAATTATGGAATATAGTGTGAGTATAGGCCATTGGAGATGAAATTGTGAATTGCTCAAGCTGAGCTAATTTGGGTTGTTTGATCCATATTGTTGAATTACATGTGGTGTGAATTGCAAATTTGAGAATGTTGCATAATTAATATCTTGGTATATATATTGTATAAATGGTTTGGAAATGGCATAATGCATTTCGTATGCCTTTGGGTAACTAGAGATTAAGGTGTAGTGCATGACATGAATTTTCACAGCGAGCATGGTTGAAAGGAATTTAACGAGGATGATTTTCGGAAGAATTGGGTTGGGAGATGGGCTAGCAGTCATTTGGATAGGTACCATAAGCTGTTTCGGAAAGCTCACCCAACCCAGATTCGCCTGGAGGGTAGTCCCATATTTTAGACACTTGATAGTATATTTTAAAGAACAACAAGTTTTGTTTTGAAAATGATTATTTTCTCATACATGGCTTAGGCAGAGTGTGAAGTCGGTGAGGACTCGAGACATGGGAATGGGCAGTAGACATTCAAGTAGGATCAACGTATTTACTTGAGTGTGTGTTTAAGTGGAGCATTGCATATGCACTTAGGTGGAGAAGTAACCTATTTAAGATGATTCCACTCTTTGGGCGATAGCCACCACAGTCGAGGAACATTTTTTTCGAATGCAGGAGCGTTTGAGAAGCGACTCATTTGAGGCCGATTTTGAGAATTAAGGTTGGCTTTGATGTTTTTGGATAATATGTGTATTAAAATTGGCAGATTTTTAATGTATTTAATATTAAGAGTAATAAAGTAACTCTTGAAGCTATTGAATATAGTTAATTTTTATGTTTGATAGTATTGATCACGAGGGGCTCAAGTGGCCATTTTTACTCATGTATGAGTCTCGCGATACGAGACATATAGATTTTCCGCGGGTTGACGGGTAGTCAACGGACACCTCGGTTTTGGGGCATCACAGCTTGGTATTAGAGCTAAGGTATACGATTACCTGTAGCGTGCTGGGCATGGGCCTAGGATATGCAGTTGTAGTGTAGTGCCTAGTTAGGATTACCTAGCGCTTGAAATCTGATACCAGCTTCACAGCTTGGTATCAAAGCTAAGGTAAACGATTAGCTTGGGAGCTCGGTGGGTGTATTTATAAGTGTAGTCCTGATACCAACTTCACAGCTTGGTATCATAGCATAGGTATACGACTACCTAGGGCTTGAGGGACATGGGCTTAGGCCATTGCTATTGCGGTGAAATTGATACTAGCGTCATAGCTTGGTATCGGGTTAGGTACTGCGAATACATAGGAGTTCATGGGACGGGTTTGAACCACTTTGCATGCATGGTGTGTTTGGTTACCATCTTATATCAATGTTATGTTCAATATGATTAGTGGTTATTACATGGGAAAATTATATGCATGGCATAATGTATATAGGAAGAAGTGGAATGCTAAGGTTAGGAACCATAACCTTAGGGGTTCGGAAAATGAAATGAACCTGAAAGTGTTGAATTTTAGTGAAATAAATAAAAGGAGTGGTTGGTAAGTAGCACCACTTATGCGATGAATGGGTCGGTTCATGGTTGTTAAGTCTATTAGTAATTGGCATGTGCATTACTAGTTAGACTGAGATGAGATTAAATAAAGTTTGTTGCCATTTGACATGTAGATGGCAAGTCGAGGCAGTCGTAGAGTCGTCCACAAGGTGTTAGCTAAGCACCACGGTATTTGACAGTCGGGCCTTTCTTTGAGGGAACATTTGGGGTTGCGGAGTTCTTTGCCATTGCGCCAGGCTAATTTGGTAGTAGTCGGGGAGTCTGGTAACCTCTAGAGATTTAAGTCACATCATCCTCCGATGTTTATAGGGGAAGGGGATCCGATGGTGGCAGACCATTGGTTCAGACAGATTGAGAATATATTGGAGGCTATGGATAACACCTCCGTCACGGCGAAGATTAGGCTAGGCTGGCGTTCAGTAGGGTGAGTCGAGTGTGGTGGAGATTTGGGTTAAGACACCTCTAGGGATTTAGAGGTAATGACTTGGCGAGAGTTCATGGGCTCTTTGAGCAAGAGTATTTTCTGACCCGCTGCTAGACATGCCAAGGCCCAAAGAGTTCCTAGGCGAGGCGAGAACGATGGCGGTGATGGAGTACATGACGGATTCAGGTTGGCACATTATGGTGATGACTATGTGGCCATAGATGTGGCCAAGGTCAGGAGATTTGAGAATTGACTGAAGTTGTCCATTCGGGGTAAGATTGTGGGCCTTCGCCTACAGGACATGGACTCCATGGTTGGGACAACCCTGACCATAGAGAGAGAGATCGAGGATGCTCGGAGCACTCGGGATGCGAGTGCTAGTGTCAAGAGGAAGGAGAGTCAGTCTTCTTCTAGTTCGGGGAAGAAGCCCAGGGCTTCAAGTTCACGAGGGTTCCAGAGCCACGACCATCTAGGTCAGGGATAGATCAGAGTTGCGCAGCGGAAGCGTGGTGGACCTTAGGGTGGTAGACATATTGGTTGTTGATGTCATTCTTGACATGGATGAGTTAGCCCATCGGGTTGTCATTGATTATGAGCTTATGAGCGAGTTACCATACGAGCCGGTCTTGGGTTGTAGAAGGTAGCATATGCATGTGAGTGATGCGTATGTGCGTGAATTTCGGGGACAAAATTCTGTTAAGGGGGGGAAAATGTAAAACCCGAGAAAAAATTCAATTTTTCTGAAAAAGGGTAAAACGGTAATTTCGGTTGACAGGAAATTCTCTAGATCTCGGATGATGAAATGGACTGCGCCGTTAAATTCGTCTTGAGAAATCTAGTGACCCAGAGAAAAGTTCGTCAGTGCGGGACGGTCGGAATATTTTACAAATTTACGGGTGATAAATCATGGAATGACTTTAGAGACGAGATTTTTGCAATCTCGGAAGTCGAAAATAGCTTGAGTTAAAGTTAATTTAAAGAATTGAACTGAAAGAAATAAGAATTTCGGGACAAAAGCAGGACCCGAATGAGGTATTGTATAAGTTAAGTATCCTAAATGATAATAATAATAATAATAATAATAATAATAATAATAATATAATAATAATATTATTATTATAATAATAAATAAAAAGGATAAAATGGAAAAAGAAAAATCAAAGGGGAAGGAGAGAGGCGTCGGTGGAGAATGAGGGAGGAGAGAGAGAGATTTTAATTAATTTTTCTTTCTTAGTTTCTTTTCCAGATCTGCGAAAATTGGACCGTTGGATTTCGTCGTTTGAAGGCAAAATGATCTGGATGAGCTACGCGTGGACACCAAAAAGTTGGAGTTTTGACAAACTTCGTGAGGTAGGGGTTTTATTCTACTTGTTTTACCCCTTGTTTAAGTGTTTTGTAAATGCTTGTGTTGGTTTGAGGCCGTGAGTGGCCGTTTGATCGGTCCTAAATCTTGGAACCGAAGTGTGGAAATTTTTGGAGAATTTTGGGCCATTTAGGCCGGTCGCGTGGCTGTGTGAGGTATTTGGGAGTGTTTGTCTAATAATTTATTAAATAAATTGTGTTTTGGTGTATAGGCCATTGGAGATAAAATTGTGATTTGCTCAATTATATGGAATATAATTGTGAGTATAGGCCATTGGAGATGAAATTATGAATTGCTCAAGTGAGCTAATTTGGGTGTTGTTTGATCCATATTGTTCCCAGATTACATGTGGTGTGAATTGCAAATTTGAGAATGTTTCATAATTAATATACTGGTATATATATTGTATAAATGGTTTGGAAATGGCATAATGCATTTTCATATGCATTGAGTAACCTAGAGATTAGGTGTTAGTGTATGATATGAATTTTCTGAAAAACGAACATGGTTGCGAAAGGAATTTCACAGGATGATTTTCCGGAGAATTGGGTTGGGAGATGGGCCAACAAGATCATTTGGATAGAGGACCATAGTACATTTGAGCTTACCAACCAGGTCGCCTCGAGGGTAGTCCACGTATTTTTGCAGACACTTGAGTAGTATATTTTCCAAGAACAACAAGTTTTTGTTTTGAAAATGATTATTTTCTCCTTTGTGGCTTAGGCAGGAGTGTGAGGAGTCGTGAGGACTCGAGACATGGTAATGGACATGTAGACATTCAAGTAGGATCAACGTGTTGCGGGTGTGTGTTTTAAATTGGAGCGTGCATATGCACTTAGGTGGAGAGTAACCCGTTGGGTGATTACTCTTGGACGATATTCAGCACTTGTCGAGGGAGCGTTTTTAGTGCGGGAGCGTTCGAGAAGACGGCTCATTTTAGAGGCCGATTTTGAAGAAAGCCGGGTTGTGGCTTTGATGTTTTTGGATAATATGTATTAAAATTGTAGATTTTAATATGTATTTGTATTAAGAGTAATAAAGTAACTCTTGGACTATTGGAATATAGTTGGTACATGTTTGATGAGTATTGAGACATATAAATTTTCCGCGGGTTGACGGGTAGTCAACGGACACCCCGGTTTTGGGGCGTCACAAAACCGACCCCGAACGCCACGACGTCGTGTAGCAACGTCGCGACGTCGGGATGCTCTGTTTCTACAACGTCGCGACGTTGGTTCTCAACGTCGCGATGTTGCTGCAGTCCCCTGTTTTTGCTCCAACTTCGTAAGACCATAACTTTCTGATACGAACTCCGATTTGGGTGTTCTATCTACCGTTGGAAAGATATTGAAGTGTAGAATCCATATATATATGGCTAGATGAAATAGGATCTCATATGATATCTGAAAACGTCAAAATACAGTAGCCTCTCCTGCTGAAGGTGCTGCAATGTTTGCTGATTTTCTTCAAGTTTTGGAACTTGCATAACTTCTTTGTTCGAACTCCAATTTTGGTGTTCTTGGTATCCCTGGAAAGATCTTGAAGTGTAGAATCCATAAATATATGGCTTGATGCAATATAAGCTCATATGATATCTGAAAACATCCAAATGCAGTAGCCTCTCCTGGCACATACCGTATGATTTTTCCACCAATTTGCACAATTCCACCAAATGGATGACCTGATCATAAGTGTGAACTTTTAGAGCATTAGGGCACTTATTTAACATAAAAACACTAGAAAAACTAAGTAAATCATAGGGATAAAATGAGTATTTAAGATACTCATCAGGCGTACCTCCTTCTTTCCATCTTGTTAGTGGTGTTTGTGTTTTTCTCGCTTGTCATTTTATTGGCACTTTCTGAAGTCACACTGGGGCATACCCTTTTTGTCATCAAGGTCAGTATCTCAACGGTTACATCCTAAGTATCCCCATTATGCTCTAGGTTTCGTTTTAGGGCATCCCCATTCAGTTTAGTTCGTCTAGAGCCTTAGTTTTGGCATCCCCTATCCCTTTTTAATTTGGTGGTTCTCTGGTACTCGCCCGGATTCTACCTCTTCTCCGATCCTTCTCCCGGTACTCACCCGGGCCCTTCTTCGATACTCGCTCGGATCCCACCTTTCCCGGTACTCGCCCGAACCTTTCTCGAAGTATATCCTTGATTCCCACCTTTCTGCAGTACTCGCAGATTTCCACCTTTTAGCTCCACGAGCCTTCTTGATCTCGATCGGATCCCACCTTTCCCGATACTCGCCTGGACCCTTCTCTGGTACTCACCCAGATTTCTATTTTTTTGGCACTCGCCCGAATTCTACCCTTTCCCAGTACTTGCCTGGACCCTTCTCTGGCACTCGCCCAGATTTCTATTTTTCTGGCAATCGCCTGGATTCTACCCTTTCTCGATACTCGCCTGGACCTTTCTATGGTACTCGGCCCGATTCCACCTTTCTCTGGTACTCGCCCAGATTTCCACCTTTCCGGAACTCGCTCGGATCCTACCTTTTCCGGTACTTGCCTGGATTTCTACCTTTACGGCTTTTCGCTGAATTCTACCCTTTCGGTACTCTTGAATCAATCCTATGTTTCGTATTCTCTGGTTCTTGCTCGGATTCGATTCTTTTTGTTATAGGTTCTCTGGTACTTGCTCGGATTCATTCCTTTCTGTATTGGGTTCTCCGATACTCGCCCGGATCGATCCCCTTTTGTTTCGGTTGTTCTCAGGCATCACACTCGAATCCTCTAGTCCTTATGTTTAGGATTTCTGACATTGTGTCCAGATTCTCCTATACCACCTCTAGCATCGTGCCTGGATCTTCTTTTTCCCTCCGGTATTGTGTCTGAATCTTCTTATCTTCTAGAGTATCGTGTCCGGATTCTCTAATCTCCTATGACATCTCACCTAGATCCCACTAGTTCTCTTCGGCGTAATGTCCGGATTCCTTATCTTCTTCGACATCGTGTTTGGATCCATTAGTCCTCAGTCCTTGACCCAATTCCTTAGCTTTCATTATGATTGTGCGGGAACAAAATTGTTGAGTCTTTAGAATTTCTTCTAGGATTCAATTTCACTCGTCAAAACCGCTGTTACCCTACGTCTTCATAAACTAATCATTCATTAAACTCTAGAAGATGGGCATATTTGTAGACCCAAAATTTTGTCCTCTTGACATATTCTTTTAAAATTGATCATTGACCACTTAGTTGAAGCTCTTAGGTGGCCCATTGTTACTCACATAGCTTGCATGGGTGATATGGCTTGCATGGCTCGTTTAATGCATGACTTTTTATTTATTTATTTTGTTTTACTTTATTATGTTACTTATTTGATTTATCTATTCATTTTTATTATTATTATTTTGATCATTTAAAAAAAAAAAAGAAGTAGTTTTTACTCATTTATTTTAATTTAATATTTTTTTTAAAAAGGGAACTTTTACTTTTTTCATCTATTTTTTTGAAATTTTGTTATTTATTTAATTTAATTTAATGTTTATGAAAAATGATTTTTAGTTATTTAGGTTAATATTTTTTTTAAAAGAAGATGTTTGTTTCATTTAATTTATTTTAATATTTTAAAAAAATTGCTTTTATTTTGATAGTTTGACAATTTCAAAAAAAAAATTTTAATTTTATTTTGTTAGTTTGATAATTTCAAAAATGTTTTTATTCTATTTTATTTGTTTATTTTACGTAAGGTAATATATTTGGAATAGGTTTTTTTTTTTTTACATGTTTTGAAGAGATTTCATTAACGTAAATAATAAAAGAACACATGGATAAAAGGGAGAATATATAAGGATTAAAGAGTTTTGGGTGAAGGGAAAGAAGGAGGAGTTCCCAGAACTAGAGATCTTGGGTTCTCCATGCATAGAAAAATGAGGAGAGTTTTAATAGGGCACATAGCTTTTTTTAAGAGGAAGGGGGAAGGATTTTCTTGGGAAGGAGGTTTTCAAAAGGAGGGAGGTTTTGACGAATAAAAGGGGGAGAGTGTTAGAAAAGGGAAAGAAAAAAAAAAAAAAAAAGAAAGATTGGGTAGAGCAAGGAAAATTTTTGAAAAAAAAAACTGACAGAGAATCATAGTGGGGGATTAGGTTGTTCAGTGAACATTTTGGTTTCTTTAAAAGAGCAGGTCGGTTCAGTGGAGAAGAAGGTATTTTGAGACAAGACTGGTGACAGGCAAGGAAGAGCACACAACTTTTTCCAGGTAAGCGATTTCTTGTGGTTTTATGTTATGTTACTTTATTTATCTATTTATTTTGGTTTATTTTCTGAGTTGTTCGAATCTGGTTTAGAGAAAGGAATATTTTTGTTTATATTGATGTTTAGAGTTTTTGGTAAAAATGATTTCTAAATATTTTGGGTTATATTGTTGTTTAGAGTTTTGGTAAAAATGATTTCTAAATATTTTGGGTTATAATGTTGTTTTGAGTTTTTGGTAAAAATGATTTCTGAATGTTTTGGGTTATATTTTTGTTTAGAGCTTTGGTAAAAGTATTTTCTGGTTGCTTTTGGGTTATATTGTTGTTTTAGAGTTTAAGGTAAAATAGGTTCTGAATATTTTTAGTTATATTGATGTTTACGACTTTGGTAAAGCTCCTTTTACGTGATTGCTTTGGGTTTATATTGTTGTTTAAGAGTTTTGATAAAGCGATTTGAATATTTTGGTTATATTAGTGTTTACAGTTTTGGTAAAAATAATTCCCGATTGCTTTTGAGTTTTTAGTAAAAATGATTTTTGAATATTTTGGGTTATATTGTTGTTTAGAGCTTTGGTAAAAGTATTTTCTGATTGCTTTTGGGTTATATTGATGTTTACAGTTTTTGTAAAAATGATTTCTAAATTTTTTGGGTTATATTGTTGTTTACAGTTTTGGTAAAAATGATTTCTGAATGTTTTGGGTTATATTGTTGTTTAGAGCTTTGGTAAAAATTATTTCTGGTTGTTTTTAGGTAATATTGATGTTTAGTTGTTTTAGTAAAAAATATTTCTGGATGTTTTGGGTTATATTGTTGTTTAGAGTTTTAGTAAAAAAATATTTCTGGATGTTTTAGGTAATATTGATGTTTAGTTGTTTTAGAAAAAAATATTTTTGGATGTTTCGGGTTCTTGATGTTTAGAGTTTTAGTAAAAAAATATTTCTGGTTGCTTTTAGGTAATATTGATGTTTAGTTGTTTATTAAAAATATTTTGCGGATGTTTTGGGTAATATTGACGTTTAGTTGTTTTAGTAAAAAATATTTCTGGATGTTTTGGGTAATAATGATGTAGTTGCTTTAGTAAAAAATTATTTTTGAATGTCTTGGGCTATATGGATGTTTAGAGTTTTCGTAAAAATAATTTCTCGTATGTTTTGGGTTATATCGATGTTTAGATGTTTTAGTTAAAATTAATTTTGAATGTTTTGGGTTATATTGATTTTTAGAGTTTTAGTAAGAATGATTTATGAGTTTTTTTAGGTTATATGGATGTTTAGAGTTTTAGTAAAAATGATTTCTTAATTAGTTATATTGATGTTTAGTTGCTTTAGTAAAAATTATTTATGGTTGCTTTTAGGTTATATTGATGTCTAGTTGCTTATTTATGGTTGCTTTTAGGTTATATTGATGTTTAGTTGTTTTAGTTAAAATTATTTTTGAATGTTTTGGGTTATATTGATTTTTAGAGTTTTAGTAAGAATGATTTATGATTTTTTTTTTTTAAGTTATATGGATGTTTAGAGTTTTAGTAAAAATGATTTCTTAATTTTTTTTAGGTTGTATGGATGTTTAGAGTTTTAGTAAAAATGATTTCCGAATTTTTTTTAGGTTATATGGATGTTTAAAGTTTTAGTAAAAATAATTTATAGGAGTACTTTTAGGTTATATTGATTTTTAGAGTTTTAGTAAAAGCTGATTTATGAATTTTTTTAGGTTATATGGATGTTTAGAAGTTTTAGTAAATGATTTCTGAATTTTTAGGTTATATGGATGTTTAAAGTTTTGGTTTTAGTAAAAATGATTTATGAATGATTTTAGGTTATATTGATGTTTTAAAGTTTTAGTAAAAATGATTTATGATTTTTTTTAGGTTATATTGATGTTTTAAATTTTTAGTAAAAATGATTTCCGATTTTTTTAGGTTATATGGATGTTTAAAGTTTTAGTAAAAATGATTTCCAAATTGTTTTAGGTTATATGGATGTTTAAAGTTTTAGTAAAAATTATTTTTGAATGTTTTGGGTTATATTGGATTTAGAGTTTTAGTGTTAATTTATTTATGAATTTTAGGTTATATGACAAGCTTAGAGTTTTAGTAAAAATGATTTCTTAATTGGTTATATTGATGTTTAGTTGCTTTTAGGCAAAAATTATTTGCTTCCTTTTGTATTATATTGATGTTTAGTTGTTTTAGTTAAAATTATTTTTGAATGCTTTGGTTATATTGATTTTTAGAGTTTTAGTAAGAATGATTTATGAATTTTTTTAGGTTATATGGATGTTTAGAGTTTTAGTAAAAATGATTTCTTAATTTTTTAGGTTGTATGGATGTTTAGAGTTTTAGTAAAAATGATTTCCGAATTTTTTTAGGTTATATGGATGTTTAAAGTTTTAGTAAAAATGATTTATGAATGCTTTTAGGTTATATTGATTTTTAGAGTTTTAGTAAAAATGATTTATGAATTTTTTTAGGTTATATGGATGTTTAGAGTTTTAGTAAAAATGATTTCTGAATTTTTTAGGTTATATGGATGTTTAAAGTTTTAGTAAAAATGATTTATGAATGATTTTAGGTTATATTGATGTTTTAAGTTTTAGTAAAAATGATTTATGAAATTTTTTAGGTTATATTGATGTTTTAAAGTTTTAGTAAAAATGATTTCCGAATTTTTTAGGTTATATGGATGTTTAAAGTTTTGTAAAAATGATTTTCGAATTTTTTAGGTTATATGGATGTTTAAAGTTTTAGTAAAAATGATTTATGAATTTTTTTAGGTTATATGGATGTTTAGAGTTCTAGTAAAAACGATTTCCGAATGTTTTGGGTAATATTGTTATTTAGAGTTTTAGTGAAAATTATTTCGGTTGCTGGGGTTGTTGCTTTCAGAAAATTATTTCGAATGTTTTGGATTATAGTGATGTTTAGAATGTTAGTAAATGACTGATGCTTTTGGGTACTATTAATCATGGAATTTTGGTTAAAATAACTTCTAAATGCTCTTCGATTATGTTGATGATTAGGATCTTAGTTTGATAAATTTGATACATTATATTCAGTTTGCTTTGAAAAATTCTAGGTAAAAAAATTGGATTTGTTGTTTATCAAATAAAAAAGTTAGTGTTTCAAAATTTAGTCTTGGTGGATGGTTAAATTGAAAAATCTTGTTACATACGTTAACTAGTTTCAGTTTTATAGTTAGATTGAAGAGTTTGTTTTTTTTTTAGGATTGTTCGTTCGTTCGTTATAATTTAGTTGATTATCTTAACCTCTTTGGTATGAATTTTGGATGTTTGCCTTGAATAGTTGTTGCTGTGTGCTTTGGGCATCAAACTTTTTTTACAAAAGAATGGCAAGGGACCCTGCACGCGCCATTGGTCCGATTGAAAGAATCCATAAGGTGATGCCAAATACCACTTAGGACTATGTGATCTATAGTTCGACTCGGCCTATCCTAAGAGGCCGCTTGACCTTTGACCCATATGCCCCATGTACCCATTGGTAGAGACCGAGTTCTCGGGTTTAGCTGATGCTACCAGCATGAGGTACCTTTCCTATCGGGCAGAACCATCTCTGATTCGCACTTAGTTCAAGTATCAAGTTTTTTCTAATCTTGAGTTATTGTGGTTTTATTTCACTTGATTTTCTTCTCACTTAAAAATAAAATAAAGTGATGACTCCAAAGCAAAACCGTTCCTCCTGGGGACATTTTCAAAACTCAAAATCAACTCCACATTTTCTTTTCTCATTTAAAAGCGACCAGCACGTCCGTGATCGGCAGTGGTCCACACCACTACCCATTTTGAGTGCCTTGGGATGAGACCTAGAGCACCGCGTCCTCACGCCCGGGATGTGGATCCCTCCGGCCGACATGCGCACGCTTCAGCCAACCAGTCGCTATCTGCATCAGAGGGCTCCTTTGTGATCAGCTTGCCCACTCTTTCTCACTTCCACCACCGCCACCGCCATCAGAGGATCCGACGATCACTGTGCAGCTTCCCTCACCCTCTCATTCTTCATTGACATTGGGGACAATGTCCACTTGTTTAGGGGGGAGTGGGTGATCGGGTTTTAGTGTATTTGTTTTTCTTTTAAGAAACATTATAGTTCACGCTTAGTAAGTTCCTAGGTTATAATTTTTGTGTAAGGTTATTTAGTATTTTGAGCCTGGCAGCTTAGTTATAGGTGTCTTGTTTAGGGTTGGGAGATGACTATCATCGTGTCATCCGTGTCATCTGTGTATTTGCCTATTCGTAGGTTATTCTTTTTTTTTCTGTTTACGGGGAGTTCCCAGCGTTAGTTTGTTTCGGTTTTTAGGATTGTTTTAGGTAGTAATGTGCGTGGATGACCCGCTTAATCGAGATCAATTTCTTGACCACTTTGAATCTTATTAGAAAACACATATAATCAAGAAAAGATCCATAGGTTGTTGTGATGCTCTGAACTCAGATGACGTAGGAGACAGAGCATCACCTCCCTCGGGTATTCAAGAAACCAATTCTCAACTAGGCTATCGCACCCACACATCAGTGATCTCTAGGATATGTCTAGTTCGAGCCCTTTACCAAGACCATCAAACCCTGGGGTCTTTTAAACACCATGATGGGACACTCGAAAAGAGGATTGGCAGAACAGCCCTAATTAAAAATTTAAATAAATAAAAATAAATAAATAAATAAATAAATAAAATATGAATAGAATAAGTGGGAGCTTCCAATTGGAATCTCAGGCATAATCCGAGGAGCTTTTCAAAGCCCCACGTCCTGAGCCAATCAAGCCAGAGCTATCAATTTCACTCGCCCGTTACATGGGACAGAGGATGGACGTGTCCCACAGCTTAGGGTCCCTAGGTTTAATTGAGTGTTCGAGGTTAAGTTTGAGGGGAACTGAATGCTCGGTGCCCCTAACCAACTAGTGGGGAGTCACCAACGAATCCCCGCTATAGGGACACTCAACATTAACTTAAGGGCACTGGTTTTTTCTTTCATTAGTAGGTAGGATAGTTGCATAAAAAGGGGTGTGTTCTCATCCTTCCGTGGTTAAATTCTTCCTAATAGGTGAGTTGAATTCAAGTTTGGGGGTACCATAACCAAGTTATATGCTAGTCACCACGTATCACTGCACATAGGCTTTTTGGGAAAGGCTATTGAATACCTAGGAGGTTTAGTCACTTGTCAATCGAACTGTTCAACACTCTCGGTGTCAACAACCCTATGGATCCTATGAAACCGAACAAAAGGCAAGATTTCTCGGAAAGTTTAATTCGCTTTGATCCTTCTTTTAGCAAAGATAGGCATCACAACTGGGCGGCGGTTGAGCGAGTATGCTCCGGCATTGCGTGCTCGGTTTAGAGAAAGGTTTTCGGCCGACAAGCAAGATAAGACCCGAGAAAATTCCACTTTTCAAAAAAGGCAAACGGGTCATTTCAAAATCCAAAATTTTTAGATTCGGATGATCTAAACGGATTCTCACCGCTGGAATCGCTCAAATCTAGCTACTATGTCGACTTCGCTGAATTCGAGACAATCGAATTTGCACTTTTTCGAGGCACGCATCGAGCGTCGTGAAACATGCGGACGGACAAAGTCACCCCACATGCACTCTGTGACACATGTTTCATGAGTAGAGAGGATGGAAATGGACGGCCGAGACAGTGCCAAGTGTCAAAATCCAAAGCGAGGGACATGATGGGCATTTTCGAATGTTTAATGAGGAAGACAAAAGCCAATAGGCGACCTTCTTCTCCAAATAAATTTGAGCACAAAACGTGCAAGAGGCTGGTGTGGCAAAGGGCTGGCCTTTTATTTTTCTAGAGAGAGAGAGAGCACCATCTCTCTAGATTTCCAATCAGTCGGACCATCGATTCTCGACGGAGCAAGAAGTAAAGTTGCTCATGCAAGAGGGATACACATGGGCATCGACATTCGTGGATTCTACAACCCAAGAGATGTGATCTTTTCCCTACTTGTGTTAATCTCGTCTAAGAGCCATGTAAATGGTTATGAAGGTTCCGAGGGGCTTGTTTGCATCGTGACCTGCCCAGTGCTTTGAACCGAAAGAGAAAATTCTATTTTATAGGGTCGCGGAATGCTATTACCCGAGGGTTTCACTGTTCACGTGAATAGTGTTCACGAAATTTCCAGTGTGAAAACATGTTTGGTTGAGTGATTCAAATTCTGAATTGCTCAGTGTTTCACACTCAGCCCATGTGAGCTAATTTTTGGTGTAATTGAATGAGAATTTTCATAACATGTTTTATGTGATTTAATTATGTTAATATATATGTATGTGAATATATTAGCATGAATGTATTGGAATTGGCATCATGCATTCAATATGCACTCTGGCAGCCTGTAATATTAAAGCAAAAAGTATGACATGAAATTTAAAAAAAAACGAACATGGTTTCGAAAGGAATTTCAATGGATGATTTTCCGGAGAATGGTAAGGTAGATGTCCAACAATATCACATCGATGAGCCAGAATTATTTAGGTATGTCTTCCAACACATTCGCCTGAGGGTAGTCCAATTTTTTACCGAAACTCGGTAGTGTGTTTTGAAAAACAAAAAGCTTTTGTTTTGAAAACTGTGATTTTACTCGCATTCGGCTTAGGCATATGTGAGGGAGTTGGTGAGAACTCGGGACACGGGATCGGTCATGTAGACATTCGAGTAGGTTCATGAAATTGCTTGAATGTGTTTGTTTGTCATGCTTGTGCACTTAGGTGGAGTAACTCCGTGCAGGAATTATCACTATCAGGGCTTTAGTTCACTCCTATCAAGGATCACCATTCACGTACAGGAGTGCACGAGACGGGGTCGCCACACTGACTCCGCCCGATCCGATTGGCGGATCCGAACCGGGTTCCGAGGCGCGAGATCGAACCGAATTCTTACTGATGCGAAGTCAATTAGTACTGTGGTATGACCTACATCTTATAAATACACCAAAATATTATATACAAATCAAAAGAATCTACCACCGGATTCTTGTTGTCCATCAAAAATCTAGACATATAATCGAGTCTCTATTTACTTATATATACACAAAACAACTTTACATTCCACTACATATTCAAAGCGCAGACCTACTGTGATGAACCTTTCATCGGGTGTGGTCAGCTCTGCATGCTGGATGTCTTCAGATGTCTTCTCCTGTACCTACACGGATTAAAACCCGTACTGTTTTACACTTAGTGGAAACATATCTTATACGTGTAAAACACAAATAACAGATAACAATAACAGATATCGATCTTTCCCGACCATATAATCCAAATGTATAATGTGTCGATCATATTCGAACAACTTAGACATATACAATGACAAGGCCTAATTCGCCTTTACATGCATCATGACTTTCTGTGTTTTCGTGCCTGCTTTATTCATGTCATTGACATACTCGTCTATTTCTGTACCTTTGTGACCTTTAATGCACTCTTACATCTCCCATAGAGCATGTAGCTCCACTGCATCGAACTTATACTTAGAGCAACTTATACTTACTCTCAGATCCTACACTTATGGCGCACTTTATTCTTATTCGGAACTTATACTTATAAACATTCCGATCCCACTTACTCGCATCTTAAACTCATGGCTTAACTTATTCTCACATTTGTCTCGACTTACAATTATTCATCTCTCAAAGACACCACTTGAACCGTCAACGTGACATTTCTATCCAGATTCTAGAGCATGAACTTATGCTTATACAGGTACTTAAACACGATTGGTAATTATATCTATTTCTGATCTCCCATAGGAGTTTACATGTAACCTCATACTTAATCCTACGGAATTTACATATGTCTCTGAGGTACCCGTAGGGAAACACAAGAGATTACGGAACGTGAGTAACGATATCATGAACTTATTCTTATAATTTTAAGCATTTGTAAGTACTATAAAACTTATACCGGTATTTCGTATCTTATACTTATACTACGAAGTATATCCTGGTCTTACGGAACTTATACTTATACTACGAAGTATATTCTGGTCTTACGAAACTTATACTTGTATTACTGAACTTATTCTGGGATTTCGGATCTTATACGTGTATTACTGAACTTATAAATGTATTTTAGATCTTATACATGTCTTACAGAGCATATACTTATCTTACGGATTCTATACGGTATTACTTAACTTGTAATGTATTTTTAGATTTTATACATGTCTTATCGAGCGTATACTTATCTTACTGATCTTATATCGCATTGTTAGTAATTTGGACATGTATTTCGATCTTTAGCACATGTCTTGGCGTACGTATACTTATTTTACTTAATCTTACCGGTATTACGTAATCCTAGACATGCATTTATCTTATACATGTTTCTGGGCGCAGCGATACTTATTTTAATGATGCGAGATACCTGTGGGTACTACGTAACTTATCGATACAAGAGTACCCTAGTACTACGTAATCCGACCGATATAGATACCCGTAGGTACTGCACTTAATTCGTACATAGAGTGTCTGTGAGGTACTACGTAACTTAATCGTATTACGTGAAGCAGCCCAGATGTACTATAGAACTTAATTGGGTCACGTATTTATCTTATCTTTACTCTTATTCATTATTCGTTGTTTTATCATATGTCCGTCCTCGACTACTCTAGACCAATTATAAGAAATGAGTAGACGCAGATAATAAGTACCAAGGTACATGTGTAATGTATTATAGCACCGTTAGTGAGTGCTAAAGCAAAGTTCGTGATACACCGCCCACTCAATAGAGTGTCAGAGCACTAGTAGAGTGTTTGTTGACCGACGTGACGTTGACGAAAGTGTCTAAAACACTCAGATTATACTACAAATACGATCTTGGGAATTTTTCGTATTATTTTATATTTAAATACGTAGTTTTTGCAGTCTGATATCTCGACAGGATTGGTTTGTCTGGCAGCGTAAAAAGGCGCTTTTGGTAGCATTTTGGTACGTAGGGAAGCAATGTGGCAGAGCGACAACGCGCTGACGCCCTGATCCGCCGCCGGCCCTAACGCTGCGGACGCCCCAACGCCGCGACGCTGAGTCAACATATAAAGAAGTCGCAGCCGGTACAGCCATGACGCCCAACGCCGCTACGCCCCAACATCGCGCCCTAACATCGCTAGACGCTCCCAAATATCACAAGGCCGCCAGTTATTCTCTCATTAAAAGCAAAAAGGGGACACTCCGAGGAGACGGAGATCAAGGAACGTGACGCACCAGTACCGGAAACCGTGAGCAGCAAAGATGATTGATCTCGAAGAAGAGCCGTTGATTTGTATTGCTTCTTCGTTTTGAACAGAATCGATGTTTTATATATCACATATTGGCATTTTTGTCTTATGATGTTCCTAGATCTATACTAGGTATTGTTGAACCATGTTACGTTTGTATGGATTAAAGATTATTAATTTATTTATTAAGTGATTTACGATTTATTATCATCTGCTTTACATCCGTGAATTAATCACATGGTGATGTCTGGCCAACATTAGCGTGACTATACTGGATATCCGAGATTCTATATTTATGACACCTAGGATCTCGAGCAGATGTACCTTCCGCTGATTCAACAGAGATATTCCGATTCGAAGGGGCACTAAGGTTAGAACATTTAAGCATTTCGGAGTATCGTAGTCAGTAGAGATACACCCATCTCACTACGAGATAGCGAATACACCTCGAGAGAGGGTATCGTGGCAAGCATCATTTCCAACTATTAATAAATCATAAATAAACTTAATACATACTTCCTAAGAAATAATCCATCGAAAGTGGCAGGGGGAGACATAACCCTAGTCTCCATTACACAGTAACTCATTCAATTCAGTTAGTTTATTTTAAATTCAGATGCTAGTGTTCTTTCACACAATAAGTACATCCAGATAATATTTGAAAAGCCAATCTCTGTATTCAACAACACTTATCCCCTTGGATCGATATCCGTACTCACTGCACAATTATATTACTAGCGACGTCGCACTACAAGACTTAGGCGCATTTACATCGTTCTCGCCCGTCAAGCTTTTCAAGGCCATGGTTTCGTGGGATAGTTTAGAGTGATATAGAAAATAAAGCAATTAGATATTACTCTGGAATTTTTGTTTTTATTTAGTATTACAAGTGCTGATAATTTGGTCTTGTTATTTCATGTGTGATTACAGTTTAGGTTTCAGGAGTACATGCAACGACGAGACCAGATTGACCAACATCTGTTTGATCCTGAGCCAGAAAGAACTTTACATAGAACACACCGAGAACAGATTAGAAATCTAGCAAACATGGAGAACAATGAAGAGCAGGATCTTAGCATTGAGTAAAACGAGCCACAGAGAGGCCGAAATGGGAATAACGGAAGAAATCAAGCACCCAGGCCGTTTATTCAACCAGATGATCCATTCATGTTGTTAGAAGAGTTTGTCGCATCATTTCATCATTGCTCGTACAATGATCGTGGCACCACCTATTAAGGCAAACAACTTCGAGTTAAAGTCAGACACTTTGCAGATGCTTCAAAACATCTTGTTTCACGGTCATTTAACGAGAATCCAATATGACATCCGACCAACTTTCTTGAAGTGTGTGACACGATCAAGTACAATGGGGTTACCGAAGAGGCACTCAAGTTGAGACTCAAAGCTCCACTCACTAGGTGATAAAGCCAAGCATTGGTTACCAGTCAGCCAATCGGATCCCCATTACCTCATGGAACGATTAGTAAAATTCGACTAAGTCCCTCACCAAAATTGCAATAACTCAGGCAAGAGATCACTTTCGACAACTGTGAGGGGGAGAATCTCGGCAGAGATGACGTGATTTCACGAACACCGGAAAGTGCCCACATCACGACTAACCGCATGGATGCAAGTCCATAATTTCTATAATGGTCCGAGGAATGCACCAGAAATGTTGATTGATGCTCGGGCCGGAGGAGCACTAATGAAGAAACCACGGACCAAGCTTATGAAATTCGGAAGATGTTATGGTCAATACAAACCGGCTCAGGAGAAGACTACACCAAGAGCCATGGGTGGCACCTGACAATGAAGTTCTCAACAATCCAAGACCATGGCACAAAATTACTAAACAAGACCAGACAAAGAAGGAACTACGAATGTCTACATGCATCAACCCATGGGAGTTGTGTGAATTGGTGAGATGCACAATAGCACGTAACGTCACCAAGAAACTAAACCAGAGCAGCTCAAAGAGACGTGTCGAGGTTCAATCGCAGCCAACCACGTCAACAAGGATAGTATGGGGGAAACAACCACGTAGCCAAAATCGGCGCCAAGGGTGGCGAACAATCAGAACTCCAGTGTCGAATACCAAGGATATGGACGGGAGGAACAATCGTAACACCATGCCACCAACTCGAGGAGGCAACCACCTCTCGAGAAAAAGGTGACTTGCATGCCCGCACGCATGCTCACCCACATTAATCGCTTTATGAATGAGACAAAGGCGATTATGCGTTGAACAGGCCACCCAATTGAAACAATCATGGGTACGTTTGAGAAATTTGAGGTACGTATGGTCAAATGGCCACCGCGACGTAAAGGCAAAACAGGTTCACTACTGATAATTCGTAGGTAAACCTTGGGGAGGAGAAGGGAAAGTAGTACAAGGCCATCACTCTAAGGAGTGGAAAAGAGTTGGAAAACCCTGAGCCGAAACTAGTGGTAAGAGAATTGAAAATTAAGGAGAAAGACCAAAGCATCCCGAAAGACTCGATGAAAATGAGCATCTCTTAGCTATGAGAGCAAACAAGGATAATAAAAGTAGGGAAGAAACTGAGGAATGGATAAAACAAGAACTCGTCATAAATTAATCCCATCCTCGCAGGTTGGAAGAAAGGTGTTGGAGAAGCTAAGTGCAAAGTTTCTGGACATCTCAAGAAACTACATTAATATACCCTTTTTGGAGGCACTGGAGAACATGCCTAGTTACGTGAAATTCATGAAAAAGATCTTGGCGAGTAAGAAGAAGTTGGAGGAATATGGGACCATGGCCTTAACTAAGGAATGCAATGCCATCCTGCAAAAGAACCTTCCCCCAAAACTTCAAGATTCGGGTAGCTTTGCCATAATCGCTCTATAGGAACTCCAACATCCGAAAGCCCCGCGGTGACTGGGAGCCAAAGATCAACTGATGCCACTTTCGATGTTTAAAAGGCTAAAGTCGGGGAACCAAAATCAACCACAATTAGCTTGGTAACCTGCGCACGTGTCATACCAACATCCTCGAAATAATCTAAATGTCCCCAGCAAAGCTGGTAATTCGCCCTTCCGCCACTTCGCCATTCGACACGGCTAGTGATTTGACTGGCCTCCATCATACCGTGCACTCTTCTCGCCACGGAAAAGCTCAAATTAATGTGCAAGAAGTGATTCGCGCTACAAGAGGCTGAGCCAAATCAACAAATCGATATATTCCAGTGTCTTATCGCCGTAAATAAGCTATCGCAGTGATAGTGGGTCTAGGTCAACACGGGACGGTTTATCCTAAGAATGATTTGCATATGCGTTAGTTGCAAGGCTTATTCGACTTTTGATTTTTGTTTCAAAATGCAGGGATGAGTTTGAAAATCGACAATCAGAAAAAATCGAAATGAAGTGTGAAACGTTAACTTTGAAGATTTAGGTCACTAACTCGTAACTTAGGCAAACAAGTAACTTCTGCTTTATCCTCTATGACAAGCAACCTATAGTCCAAGCCACAACCTGATCTATGTTTAATCAGGCAAAACCTCACCCCAAAATCAACTCCCTATTTGAGTCAACACAGTAACATGCATCTACGGCCCTTACGCTTGAAACCCTAACATTAAATATCATTTTAGTGGCTCAGAAGACCATCTAAAACCACGCACATCTAGCACAAGGCGATCGTATCCCAAAGCATGGTAAGTATTGGCCAAATCTGACATTATTCAATGCTATTCAACCCTATTTTGAGAAGATAAAATATAAACACAAGATTCGTAGCTTTTAATACAAGAGGACAACCTGCATATGCCCAACACCAAGCTAGCTTCCTTCCTCTTCTAAAGAAAGAGGCTTAGCCAAGCATCTCTGAGTTGTCATCCTCAAGAGGGTGTTCGCACCCTAGAAAATAAGAGTGAAGAGGAGAGAGAAGAGAGAAAAAGCAAAACCCTAACTAAACTACGAGTTTATTTACAAAATAAAACTTGCCAAAATTGTTTCAATTTGTCGCTTAGGTTACAAATGGAGGGGGCTTATATAGGCCACCCAATGCATGAAAATACCATAAAGCCTAACAATTTGGCTAAATTCTAGTGGACAAGTGAGTAATACACCAAAATTGAAAGTCTACTTACTAATTACAAAAGCGTGACAAGGCAAAGTGAATTTAAGGCATAGTTTGCTAGGTAGCGAAATCACCAAGAGATAGCGAAACGTGGTACTCTCGTTAGTTTCTCAGTAATTTCTTAGTTAGCGAAATTTCACAAATTTTTAGCTAAATTGGTGAGTAGCTTAAACTAAAATTTCGCTAGAATAGTGCATAGCTTAAAATTTCAGGGTCTAGCTTAGTTCACACTCTCGCTTAAGACGCAAACCAGGTTGAGCGAGAAGTCTTCAATCCCAAATAAATTTTCGCAATCTTAGCGAAATTCCCGATTGCCGATTGCACTGCTTTGCCTATCGCCTCCTCTTCTTCGCATTGATTTCATCACTTTGCCTTCATTTTCTTTGATTTCTTGTCTGCTTTGATGATCACACTGAGTTCAATGTTCATGATTCATCATATGTCTCGATATCGGAATCCCAAAGTACGCAAAACCCGCAAAACAACCAAATAACTCCTGAACCAAGATAAGTGATACTAAGAAGACTAATACCAATTGGCATAGCGACATGATTAGTGCGCAAAGCACCCAAACCTATCTAACATAGGTTCAAAATAGCACTTTTCGGGCACTAATCACACCCCCAACCGAAACTGCTGTTAGTCCCTTAGCAATGCAACAACAAAAAGGAGATGCATGTAAAGGGGATTTTCAAAAGTTTATAGATTCAAAAGGTTTATGTACATATAAACATTACCTTTAAACTGAAAAAATTGACATCAAGTTTGAAAACCTGTATTTAAAGAACCAAAACCATACAAGAACAATTTCTAGGTCAATATTGATCCATGATTCTCAACTTGAATTTCCACCTAAGTCTAATGGTTCTTTATAAATCAGATTAAGCCAATAAATCGCAAAATTGTCCCTCCCCCCCAACCTAAAGATCGAGACATACTTAAGTCATGGAACAACCCAGATGTGCTGGGCTTACCTCTTCTTTCTTTATTCAACTACAATGGTGGTGCAATGCTTAAAATCCGACTTCACCAAAGTCCGTAATCTGTGGATCTACCGATGACTTAACCACTTAAGGTTTAGGCATCAAGCCAAAAGGATCAATAACCACAAACTCCACAGCTTCACCTCAAATCCGAATGACTTCGAAAATTGCTAACTCACAATTGCTAGTTAGACTCTACCTATCCACCCATGTAATCTAACACTAAATCGATGACCCCAACCAATGAAGGCATTGTGGCATCTAAGCCAAAGGTTCGCCATACACCCTGACCGTGCTCTGCTCAAGGCAAGGCTTCACGACTTTATTTTTCTTTTTCTTTTTTCTTTTTTTTTTTTTTTTTTCGAAGACAACATTGTCTCAAACATGCAAAGACAAACTCATCCTAGGTTAACATACCTAAGGCCTACTATGCAAAGTGAAATAAGCATACAAATTCACACTTATTGGAACAATCATGTAGTGTGTGAATTAGCATAAGGGGAGAAATTTTCAAGTTGAGTATTGCCGGAACTTAATCGACCAAAATCGATTCGCTACGGAATTTTCTCTAACATAAAGGCGACAAACAATGATTCAATTTTCCAACACAAGGCAATTCAATTTCAATTGTAGCAATTCAATTGTTCAATTGAAAATAAAAACATTTACATGGTGGGAGGTACAAACATGGTATGCAAAAACTGTAGAGCATAGATCGAATACTTTTGAGTAGCTACAAATGGCTAATACATGAATACAAAAGCTAAACATATAAAAGTATTTCACGCTTTACTATGGCTAATACATAAATACTAATCAAAATCAAGAGGCGCTTATAAAGTCGTAACTATACAAACCATAAAGAAACCCAACCACCTTACCGGGCCGTGGTAACCGGTCAGTCGCCGCCGCCACCAAACATCCAAATAGGTCGGGCGGGCCTGCGGGCGGGCCTCCTCTCTGATCGTGAAATAACAGAAGGCCCGCGCGTCACCTAGAATTATATATAAAATTATAATTAAAATTTAATACAAAATACTATAGTATATAAACAAAATTACTAAAAGTGGAAAACTGCTAATTTATGAAACTTTCAAAAATAACCTAAATTATCAAAATTAACTAATTAAGCACAAAGAAAATTGTTGAACTCCGTAATCCCGGCTTTTGAAAACACCTAATTCGCCACTTCAAAAAATTACTCAAGGAGGGTCAAGGAGACATCTCTCAAACCCCGCAAGAGTCTGTCAATTTTGCTTGCGTCGGGTGTCCAATTGTTGAAGTGGTCTCACGATGGCTTTTGAATTGAGTAATTGGCTTGCAAAGTAAAAGTTGATGGCACAATTACATTCTTCATCTCCTTACCGATTACTCCTGAAATTCCGACACCGTGTTTCCCTCGCAGACATCACTCATTTGAAACAACTTCACGCTTATTTGATTTTCATGTTCTAGCAACTTTTGCTTCGTTGTTCAAATGAAAGATGTTTAACTCAAGGTCATGTTGGCCGTTGTAAGTTGCATGATTCCATTCTCAATTTATATCACTTGGCTGTACGTAAATGGTCTTCCTACATATCGGAAACATGATCAGTTCACTTGCACTGCTTACAAGCCAAGCACTACAAAATCTACTCGCAAGAGAATTTGTCTATTTTCACCAAGACATCCTCAACTATCCCCTTAGGATTTAACCGATCTATCTGGGCCAATGATAGTGTGATGTTGGTAGGTTTAAGTTCACCCAAACCTAACTGTCAGATAACACACGCACAGCTCACACTCATTCCTGTAAATCAAGTGAATTTACTTAGCCCATGCATTCCCACCAATATTGACTGAAATTGTGGGAGATCCCTGATCCTTGTATTTGACAGGTATTTGTTTTGGATTACGCAGTAATCGACTTGTTCATGGAGAAATGCCTTCTTCTCAATGCCTAATCCCTTCTTGATTTGCGTAAAGATCTTCAAAAATTTTCGTGATAAGCAGGACTTGTTTGATTATGTCCAATAGAGTATGTTAACCACTTGCCTAAGACTTGGAATGCTCACTGCCGAGATGCCTTCTTCTTACCTTCTATGCTTGTGGAAATGGAGGTGGTATGCAGATTTATCAATCTCCTCGTGAGAATATGCTCGCATCAAAATTCTTCTCCTACTGATTTCAACAAAGCTTTGGCATAGGCTGATCAACCTCTTTCCACTTCTCAGTAATTATAGCCTCACCATCCATTCCTCGAATTGTTTGGATGACCCCACCTCATTAAATTCCTCAGATTTGGAAGTTTTTGAGAAGGAACCTCCTCTTCAGACTTCAAAGAATCATGTTGATTTTTGGTGAGATTGAATACCGTAGGGTCATCAATTTTCTCGGGTTTAGGATCGCCCTCAAGCCTGATCATCTATTCTATTCAAGCAGTATTTTCTCACCAAAGATAATCCTTCACAGGCTACCAGGTGCACATTGATCTCCCTTTGCTCTCAAATTAAAGTCGGCCTACCACCTTACTCAAATTCAATATGGCTTGTTCCACTCGTGGAGAAGAGGATGGTAGGCCATTGTGGATTGCGAGGGGAACCAACCGAGGTTCGCCCTCGGGGTACATAGGGGGTTGGGTCTCCATGAGAGGTTAGGGTGATTCCTCCAATTGGAATTATAGGTGTATTACCATATGAGGGCATCGGGTTTGCGGAGGTCAGATTGCCCTACAAGATTTGCACATTCGACATCAAATCCTTCGCATTAGCGGCCATAGACAATCGCTCTACCGGATGGCCAGAGATTGGAAATCAAAAGGTGGATCGCTCTGCGGCTGATTTTCGGGCCATCGTCAGCACTCCCTCATGGAGTCGTTTACCTTCTAGCCCCCACTCCTTCCTGCCATGTTGAAATCATAGCTTTCATTTCCATTTTTCAGACAGTGCATACATCCCACCCCTTTGGTTGACTGAGGGTCTCATTTTATCCATTTCTCAGTAGGTTAGGCTCATCCCCAACCCTTCTTTAGAAGCCTTCAGCCACATAATTTAAAAAAAAAATCCATGGTTTCGCTGTGGTGCATTTAGAAAGTCTCCCCACACATGAGCTTTCCAAAGTCATTTTACGGCAGAGACCACCATAGAAATGGTTTACCAAACATCCATGTATCAACCCATGACAGGAATGCATCACGGCCTTAAGGAATTCCTCCCCAACACCGATAAAACCTCTACCATCTCGAGCCGCAAAGGTATAAATTTGTCTTTTCAAATTATTGGTCTTATGAGCACCAAGAATTTTTTAAAAATCTCGCTGGGTACTCGTACCTCAATTTCTTACATGGTTCTAGGCTCGAAGTGAGTTAAGCCAAATTCACCCTCATCCCAGTGGTCAATGGAAATGCTTTCAAAATTAATAAATCCAGGTCCACTATTCCTTCCTTAAAGGTAGTGCATACTTCCTCAAAAATCCCTAATATGAGTGTATGGATTTTCTACTTTCCATACCATGGTACGGGGGGGAGTAGGTACCCAAGTAGGGCCCTCACCGCTACATCTTCGCAGAGGGAGGTATGATGCAAGAAGGGGCACTTAACTCTGTGAGGGTGGATGTGGTCCTTCCATCTACAGTCGGCCGACCTATCAGTACCGGGTCGCACTCTGCCGTTTCGTGCAATGGATCCATGGTGATCACAGGTAATTAACTTCACTGCTTTGGCCGTTGTGTACCATTCTATGTGAAGCTCCACCCCGATGTGTCTCTATCCCACCGTTGCATAAACACCGTTACAAAATCAGAGACAACAAAGAAAGAAAAAGAGCAAAAACAAACTTGCAAAAGGGTTGTGTTAGCTAAAATAAAAACTGATTGTAAAGAACCACTTTGATGCGATTCTTTGCAAAGTGATAGACACTTGCGATTCACGGCAAGCTGGGATTCAAAGGGTTAAAAGGTCACCTTCATGTGATGTTGATCACAAGTACACTTCAACATCAAACGTAGTTTGGCACCATCGGCAGCGGCGCCATTTGATTAAGTGCCGTTAGGTTGAGCTAAATCGTATTTATATACCTAAGTTCCTCCCTACTTTGCCAGTAGTCAAACTCTTTGCCGTATAGTGGTCTAGAATTCGAACACGGGGATGGGTTTTCATCCTAGAATGATTTGCATAAGTGCGAAGGTAAGGCTTTCTATTTGGACTTTTTGGTTTTGTTTCAAAAGCGATTCTTGATGAGTTTGAAAATGATTAAGCGTAAAAAAGCTGGAAATGAAGTGTGAAAAGTTAACTTTGAAGATTTAGGTCACTAACTTGGTAACTTAAGGCAAACAAGTGTCCTCGGGTTTTATCCTCGCGTCATGACAAGAAACCTATAGTCCAAGCCACAACCGGATCTATGTTTAACTGTAAACCTACTTTAAAATCAACTCCTATTTGAGTCAACACAGGTAACATGCATCTATGGCCCTTTTACAGTTTGAAACCCTAACATTAAATATCATTTTAGTGGCTCGTAAAGACCATCTAAAAAACCACAGTACATCTAGCAATAAGTATGCACTGTATCCTAAAGCATAAGTAGTATTAGCGAATCAATAACATTAAATCTTTATTCAACCTATTTTGAGGAAGATAGGGCCATAAACACGAGTACCTATAGCTTTTAATACAAGGGACAACACGCATATGCCCACCACCAAGCTAGCTATTCCTCTTCAAAGAAAAGAGCAGCCAAGCATCTCTTGAGTTGTCATCCTCGAGAGGGTGTTTGGCAGCTAGAAAATAAGAGGAAGAGGAGAGAAAGAGAGAGAAAAACAAACCCTAACTAAAGCTACGAGTTTATTTACAAATAAAAAACTTGCCAAAATTGCTTCCCTCAATTTGTTGCTTAGGGTTACAAAATGGGAGGGGCTTATAGGCCACCCAATGTATGAAAATACCATAAACTAACAATTTGGCTAAATTTGAGACGAGGATCAATACACCCAAAATTGAAGTCGGTTTGCATTAATTTACAAAAGTGCTGACAAAGCGTGGATTTGGCTAAGGCATACAAATTTCGCTGGCGGCGAAAATTTCGCTAGCTAGTGAAAATCCTGGGAATAAGCAGCTTGAAATTTCGCTAGGCTTTGTAATTTCGCTAGCTAATGAATTTCGCTAATAGCGAATTTCGCTAGCTACTTGAAAATTCTTGTGAGTAGCGAAAACGTGAAATTTCGCTAGGAATAGTGCATAGCGAAAATTTTGGGTCTAGCGAAAATTCACAATTTCGCTAAGATTGCGAAATTTTCGCTAAGGTTGCGAAATTTTCGCAATCCCAGCGAAATTTTCGCAATCTTAGCGAAAATTCTGGGTTCTTGATTTGCACTTGCTTTACTCTAACTCCCTCTTGCACGTGATTTCCATCACTTTGCCTTCATTCTTTCTTTGATTTTTGAGTACATTTGCATTGGGCGACAATTGAGTTCAATCTTCATGATTCATCATATGTCTCGATATGGAACTCCCAATGCGCGAACACAACGAAAAACAACCCTGGAATAACTCCCAAGCGACGCAAGTGATACTAAGAAGACTTGGAACACTTCAATTGGCATAAAGGACATGATTAGTGTAAAAGCACTCAAAACCTATCTAATATAGGGTTCAAAATAGCACTTTTGGGCACTAATCAAGAAGAGTGAAACTCAAATTGAGAGTCCCAAGGAGAGCGAGATCATTTCCATGTATTCCGACCCGTGAAGCATCCGGATAGCGATCGGATGAAGATATCTAATTTGCACTACCGCGAGGAGATTTTCGCGAGGCAATGCGAAAATTTTCGAGGAATAATAAGCCTATTGCGCACGGAGAATAAAGGAAGAGACAGGGAATGAACATAAGAATATTTCATCCACCTTGAGCATGGGTTGTGAGCACTATAAGGGGATGCGTAAGCATTTCCCAGTTTCTTCAAAGCATGTCCTTTTGGTAAGAGTCGGGGGTCGTCGAGCTAACGACATTAAACATAGCGCTTCTTGGGAGGCAACCCAAGTTTATTTTCATGCAATTTTCCTTTTTGTGTCTCGATTTTTAGTTATTATCTGCTTTAAGTTATGTTGGTTTGTTGTGCTGTCTGTAATCGGAATCAAGTTCTTTTTAGTTGTTTACTTTCAGGACTCGTGACGCGAGTCTTAGAGGATCCGTTTATCTGAGCATTACAAAGTCAGTCACATTTACAAGAGGGAGTGTCTCTTATCTTAGACCATGGTTGTAATAAGATATTTTAGGCCTTCTCTGTAGCGTGTGACGTTGGCTCTCAAATAGCGATGTTGCAACATCCTTGACGTCTCAACCGTGGCGTGTTTGTTCCCTCCTCTGAAAGCGTGGCGACGCACTGACATATCAGCGTGCGGCGTTGATTTTACCCTTCACGTAGCGTCGCGGCGTTGGATATCAGCGTCGCGATGTTGATTTACCTCTACGGGCGTCGGCGACATTGATATTCCAGCGTCGTGGCGTTGATGCGTCGCGGCGTTGATTATTTCCATCCTGCGGGCGTCCGCAGTTGCCCGAGCGTCAGCGGCGTTGGAGCTCTCTTCTGCGGAGCGTCGCAGCGTTGCATCGGAAACATCGCTGACGTTGCCTGACTAGGCGAACACCTCCTAATTTTTACATTTCTTACCACTATGCAATCCTTTTTGAACCTGGCCTCCACGGACACCCTTCCTCGCGGACCCTTCTTAGTCCCTACCACACGGTCTAAGGCCGGTGTTTTCCTTCCAGAGCACCGGCCTTTGTCACCACCGGTTCTCTCACTCCCTAGCCCATTGTCCTTGTCTAGCACCATCCCCACTACCGGTAGGTGTCCTTGTCAGTTAGGGTTGATCTCCATCTTCGGTCCTAATACTCCCTCTTGGGTTACAGTCTTTGTGGGTTGGGGTTGTCTAGCCTATGTCCCTGAGGCTGGTGTCTCGTCTCGTTGCGAGTTGGCTAGTGTTCATAGTGCCACTCAGGTGTTTTCTATTGTCCGGCTCGATTAGGTGTGCCGCAGCATAGTGCTGAGCACGGAAATCCTTTTCACCTATGTTTGGAAAAATGCAGAAGTTGCCTACCAAGCGGGGTCGGGCCAGTGAGGACCCGACCCCCAGTGCTGATGTCACCGGTTCGTTGCGAGGTCTGCGATTGGTTCGGCACCATCTGCCAAGAACAGTTCTTTCATTAAGGAAAAGGGTTTCCACCACCTTGATGATTTTTTTCGTAAGACGATCGCGGCCAAGGGATGGCGGGCACTTTGCCAACCACCTTATCCAGCGGCGATGAGTGTGGTGCGAGAATTCTATTCCAATATCGCCTCCCACGTCGTCAAGAAGGTTCGAGTGAGGGGAGTATTGGTCGACTTCAGTGCGGAGTCAATCAATAGCTATTATAGCCTGGATCATGTCCCTCGGGTAGTTTGTTGGCTTCTGACGACTTCGACTGGAGTCATTCGGGTCTTGACTAATGGGCGGGGTGAGTGGAAACTCAACAGTGAGGGCCATGCCGTCCACTTCAAGGCCAAACATTTGGCCTATATTCTTAAGGTCTGGCATCACTTCATCACGTCGCGTCTCATTCGAAGCCGCGGCGTTGTGTGAAGTGACATGGCGATGCCACAACTCAACTACGCCATCATTCAGGATATTCCTTTTGATGTTGGGCAGGTTATAGAGGACGCCATCCTCCATAATCGGGACGCTAAGATGAATTTGGGGCACCCTTTCCTCATCTATGGCTTATGAAAACGAGCCGAGGTGCCCTTAGATGACAATGAGGAGTGGTTACACCCCGTAGGCCGCCTCAGTCAAGAGGACAAGCCCAGGGTGTCCACGACTGAGAGGTCTACGATTAGGCCATGAGCCCTCGGACGAGGGGATGAGCTCCCGACTTTCTCCGGGGCACATTTTGGATCCTTAGGGGAGTTCTCTTCACCCTCTACTGTTCTTTTCTTGCCAGTGGGGACACTGGATATTTTTTTTGGGGGGGCGTGAGTGGTGATCGAGTGATCGAGTTTTTGTTAGATTAGTACTGTTTTGTTTTGATTTTCGTATTTGTGCGGTAGTTTTGTTTCGTTACATCATGTTAGTTTGTGTTTTACTTTTTCATTTTAGTTTTCTGAGTCATGTGTTTAAGTTTACATTTGTGTTGTAGTTAGGTCATATCTATACGTGAGTGGTTTTGATGTATCGGTAGTTTGTGTGTATTATTACCATGTTGAGGAATAAAAGATCCCTTTTAGACTTTGAATCCATTATTGTCATGGAAAACGGATGCATAGGATGTTTTTAATCTTTCATTAATTAGGTTGAATAGGTGACATGAGAAATGAACGATTCTTATTGGAGAAGAAGGAGGCTTAGTGAACTTCACTTCAGGTAGATCAGAAACTATTTCTCGATGAGCCTATCACTCTCACACACACAAAATGATCTCTTAGAGTATACCTAGGTACTAAGCCACGCCTGCAAAGGTTCAGCAAACCACAGGGTCTCTAAACACTGAATGGATAGGACACCGTAAATAAAGAGTTACCTTGAGCCCCAAACCAAGAAAAAAAAAAAAAAAAAAGAAAAAAAAAAAAAAGGGAAAGAGAATATATATAGAGATAGAATAGAGTAGGATCTTTGTGAATCCAGGGCCTTATCTGAGGGCCTTTCAAAGCCCAATGCCCTAAGCCAACTGGCCGGGAGTCATTGACTTCATTACCCGTTACAGGGGACATAAGATAGAAGTTACCCACAGCTTAGGGCCCTTAGGTTTAGTTGAGTGTTCGGGGTGACGTTCGAGGGCCCGAATGCCGGTGCCCTTAACAAGCGGTGGGAGTCACTAACTAATCCCGGCCTACATGGACAGCAACATGAACCTCGAGCACTAGTTTGTTCTATGGTGAGTAGGTATAGTAGGTATTAATGACGGTGTGTTCGATCATTTTGTAGTTAGATTTTCCCAATTAGGTGAGTTGAACTCAAGTTTGGGGGCGTCGGAACCTAGGTATACACTAGAGGTCATTTATTCAACGCACATAGGGTCTTTGGGAAAGGTTATTGAATACTTCAGAGGCTGAGGCATTAGTCACTTTCGCCGAATTCAACCTAGTTCTTTAGAAAGTTGAACACCCGTGTGCATCCTGTGAACTTCGAACAAAACGGCAGCAGTGTGAGTCGGTCCATTTTGATCTTCTACTTATCAGCATGTGCATCACTATCTTCGTGTTAGACTATAGTACATAGAGTGTGTGTTCGGTTTAGAGTCAGTTCTTGCTTGAGGACAAGCAAGAAACTAAGTTTGGGGGAGTGTGATGAGTGTCTAAAACACTAAGGGTTACCATTGTCGGTCTTATTTTTCGTATTATTTATATTTAAATAGTAGTTTTGTGATATACGATTTGGTGATTGGTTTGTTTGCGGGCGAAAGGGCGGAGTTTTAGCGACATTTTGAGTGGAGGAAGCAGTATAAAGATGGCGTCGCGGCGATCCTAGCGTCGCTGACGTCCGCTGTCGTGACTCCCGGCGTCGCGACATCCCAAGCGTCGTGACTCCCCAGCGTCGCGACGTTGGAGTCAACATATAAAGAAGTGGTGGCGACAGCGTCGCGGCGCCCCAATAATCTGTCTGGCGTCGCTATCATTTGTGTCGCGGCGTCGGCGTGAGTTATTCCTCCTCAATCATTAATAAATGAGGGAATGAATTAGGGATCGAGTCGAGGCGTCTAGAACTTGGGCACGAAACCAGGAGCGGCGGTGAGCATTGATCGAAAGAAGAGCCCGTGATTTATGTGTTTCTTCGTTTTGGATAATAGGCGATGTTTTATATATCACATATTGGTATTTTCTTATTGATATGTTACAGATCTATACCTAGGTATTGTTGAACCACATTAAAATTTGTATGGATTAAAGATTATTAATTTATATTATTAGTGATTTACGATTTATTATCAATACGCTACATCCAGTGAATCAATCATGGTGATCTGCCAACATTAAGCGTGACTATCTTTGGATATCCGAGTTCGAGAGATGAGGATACCTAGGGATGCCGAAGTAGAGCGACGCAGGACAGTTGGTAAATAGAGATATTCTAATCCCGAAGGTGGCAATTAAGGTTAGAACATTTAAGCATTTCGAAGTATCGAGTTGGGGTAGAGATACACCCATCTCTACTAGCGAGATAGGCGAATACACCTCGAGAGAGGGTATTTCGTAAGCAAGATCACCTAGCCACTAATAAATCATAAATAACTGAATAATATCACCTTTAAGAAATAATCCATGAAAGTGGCGGGGAGACATAACCCTAGTCTCCATTACCTGATAACTCATTCAATTCGAGTTAGTTTAGTTTAAATTCGGATCACTAGTGTTCTTTCACACAATAAGTACATCCAGATAATATTTGTAAAGCCAATCTACGTGATGAAAAACCTTGCTTATCCCGTGGATCGATATCCGTACCATTGGTACACTATATTACTTGGGGCGACGCGTGCACTTGCGCACTTAGGCGTACATTTTACACATCACGTTTTCGGCCTGGCAGACGTGCCTGCTCAAGCAACAGGGGTGCCGTAGCACCAGCAGGAGTGCTCGAGCACCAATCAAAACGTGGCTAACCACGCAGCAAGAGTGTCATTAGCACTAACGAAGTCTTGGCGCAGCGAAGTCTTAGAAGGCACCCGACGGGGCGATCCACTCATTCATTCTTCGGTCATAGGTAGTCATACGATCATATGTCTTTCAGAACTTATAACCTATCTTTATCACATTCTGTGTTCATGACATTTTTCTTCTCATGTTCATGTTCATGTTCATATTTCAGTTCGTTTTCATGTTTCATATTATATTAATGTTTCATGAACACATTTCTACATTTTGCATTTCCTATACTTTTCTTGTTTCATGCCTCTTACATATGGCATTTCATATACTTATACTTATACAGGAATACTTACGGATTCACACATCATTCATGTATTCTTGTTCCTCGATGAATCAACTTTACTTAGAAATTGGAATCATTCCAATCGGATCATCCAAACTCAAGTTATGGCATTTTCATACCGACTAGTCGGTTTACCGATTTTACCCGAGGAACAGTTTGAAATATTCATTTTCCAGTGTCTTGTCTCCATATTTGACACTGGTTCTTTGTACTCCTTCAGCTAAGGTTCTGCCTCAAGCTGGAATCCACACAAATCAGACAACAGCTAGGGACGCAAAGATAAATGAAACAGCTGGACTACTCTATGATTCAAAGCGATGCGGGGTAGCTTGCATGGCTTGATTTAGTGAATTTTGGGCCCATAGAGTCAGATTAGAAGGTAGCTATTTCTATATGTTTGGTTTCCTTGAAGTATATTTTAATTAGCCGCTTGAATCCACTCAAATCAAATAAGAAGCTAGAAAGTTATGGCTAAAATACATTTGGTCGAAACGGGAAAGCAGCATCACATGTCTGAGTACACCTAACATGTACGGTACATGTTCAATAAAATGACAAGAACCTAACATGTACGGTATGTTCAAGGGTGTACGGTATATCACGAAATGCCCAGAATGTGTGTTTTTGTTCCATTTTCCATATTTGCTACTGATTCAACTCTATAATTCATACACACATCAAAACCATTTCATATTTCTCTTGTAACCTCTTTTCTCAATTCCTCTTTCCAATCTTATCTTATCTCAAAAACATATCATGAAATCCTTCGAAACAATTCTAATATGGGTCTAACCCATACATGATCCAAACATAGAGAGTTGTTAGGGTTTGTTCTAAACTCCTAACTCCATTACATACAATTTAACCATGAATTCAACCTAAAGGATTCCATACTTATCTTGTTCCTTGTGGGTTTTACCAACCTTAATTTCAAAGAAATCTAAGGTTAGGATGCAATTCTATCAAAACCCTAGATTTGGAGACAAGCTATTAATCATACAAAGCCTTAAAATTCCATAGATCCATACAATTCCATGATCAAGATTAGTTTCCATACCAAAATCATAGAATCCATACCTTGTTGGCCTTGCTTGAACTTCTTCTTCTTTTCCTCTTCCTCTTCTTCTTCTTCTTCTTCTCCCATTCTCTTCTCCCATCCGGTTTGTTCCTCCTCCAAACATGAGACCAAATTTTGGTGTTTAAATCAAAATATCCCTTAGGCCTTGTTTGGCTATCAAAAACCCATTTTTGGGTTCAGTTTCTTTATTTGCTTTTTGGTCCTCCAACTCTTGGCCATTTGTATTTCAATTTCCTTTTATTGTATTTTGGCCTCTAATCTTCTAGGAATTACACAACAATTTATATTATTTCTTAACTGGCCATGGTCTTTTCAAATTACTTGACTTTTAAGCCCATTTTGGACAAATTACAATTTTGTCATATTAAGTCTTTTATAAATTTTAAAGTTCTCACGTTTCCATGTTTTACATTTAACTCATAGAAACATTCAAATTAATAACACAAAATGCCCTAAACATGTCGAAAGCGCTAGGGTATATTTTGGGGTGTTACAAGCGGCGCTCGCTAAGAGCGTTTTAGAAAGAAAGCAGTTGTGGCTTTTGGGTATTCATTTTGTATAACATGTATTAAAATTGTAAACTTTTGATATATGTTTGGTAAGAGTGATTTATTAACTCTTGAAACTATTGTATATAGTTGGATATTTGTGGGTATTAATCCAGGGGCCCAAGTGGCCATTATTTTACTCGCACGTAGACCCTGTGTGGTCATTGTTGATTGATGGACAGGTTTGCCACCTTGGGTAGAATCCGTACAAAGGCTGTGCGGGTTTTGTGGTGTGGCGGGTTGCAGGCATTCCACGAAAGTATTCTAGCGAGGTTGTGAGGGTTGTCAACGGACACTTCGGTTTTGGGGCGTCACAGTTTGGTATCATAGCTAAGGTAAACGATTACCTTGGGAGCTCGGTGGGTGTAGAGCTTAGGTAAATGAATACCTAGGGATTGAGGGACTTGGGCTTAGGCCATAGTCATGGAGGTATAAGAACATCACCACTTGGTGTGGCTCGATGTGGGGTTAGGTATGTGATTACCTAGACAATCACGAGACAGGATTAGAACAATACATGCATTGTGTTTTATGTGATTGTGTGATTGTTGTGATTGATATGTATTGTGTGATTTGTGTGCTTAGTAAATAGGACATAGGAAAAAAAAAATGTTGAACACTAGGGTTTAGTGTGGGAACAAGTTCGAGAAATTTTGGACAAAATGGTCAAGAATAAAATGAAAAATAAAAATGTTTGAAGAAATTTTTTCTAAGGTTTTACAGTGAGTAAAACTGGAAAAAAAATGGATAAAATAAATTTTAAGAAATTTATTTGGTTTACTGGAAAATGAAAAAAAAATAAAAATTTGGGTGGTTTTCCAGTAGCTAGAATGAGAAAAAAAAATGGTGTGAAAAAAAAATGTAAATAAAATCAAATCAAATGAAATAAAAGCTTTTAAAAATGAAATTTTCAAAAATAAATTTTTTGTTGTTAAAGATGATTTAATGTGGAATGATTGTCTTGCATTACCATAAATGCATGGACATTGTGTATGAAATGTTTTCTATGTGTGAATAGTGTCTCGGGGTTGTGTTTATGCCTTAGAGATACTGTATTGGATATTAACTTGCCATTTGAAATGTGTGGATGGCTAGTCGCAGGAGAGGACGTAGAGGTTGTCCCGAAGTGCGGTCGAGCAGTCGGTTTTGACCGGTGGCCTTTCTTTGAGGCCGTAGGGATTGCGTCGTCGCTGTGCACATGCATGTGCAATAGTGAACCCGAGGCGAGTCGAAGCGACCTCCGGCGTTTAAGTATATCGCCCTCCCGATAGTTGGGAGGTGGACTCTGCAAGATCGGGCGGTATGACCGCAGAGGAAGTAGATGTTATCACGAGGCATCCGGGGATATGGGTGTTGGTACTAAAGAGGAAGGGAGATCAACCTTAACTTCTAGTTTGGGGAAGAAAGCGGAGAAAACCACGGTTTGCAAGAAGTTCAGGCCTCGGTTATTTAGGCCGGGGGCGGTTTGGAGTTGCCATACGGGTAGGACAGATGTTATGTTTCCACTACCAGCAACCTGGACATATGAGGAGGGATTGCCCTCGGGGCGGAGATCCGAGGTTTAGGGACCAGTCTGCGATCCCGGTCGATTGGACGGAGCGAGATCTGGTTTGTTTACTCCATACCTAGTATGGAGTTAGAGGACCCGATGTCAGTCCCGAGGTGCAGCATGCGGCCACCTGGAGTAGCAGCGGCCCAGTCACATGGGCGGGGCGGATCGTGGAGTGAGGTCGACCATAGGATTCTGGCCCAGAGTTTGGGTCGAGTACAGGCGGGAGGACGTGTGCAGTGCCGGCGTGATGGGCATATGAGGCGAGATTGTCTAGGAGGCCCAGAGATCTCATGATGACAGGCGGCGTTAGGCTAGTCGGATCGCGGGTCGTTTTTACCCTTGCACTTGTTACCTAGAGTAGCTTTTGAATTGGATGCATCGAATTCGTTCATTGTTGCATCTTGTGTAATAGATTTGGGTTTAGAAGTTGAGGCCTTTAGAGAGATGATGGGAAATTCTTCCCTAGGATGTAAGGTGAGAGTTGGTCAGATGTGTCAAGATTATGAGTCACGTATCTTAGTGATTCTGCTTATGGTGGACCTTAGGGTGGTAGACATATTGGGTGTAGATGTCATTCTTGACATGGATGAGTTGTGACTATCGGGTTATCGATGGTGGGACCTTAAGCCAGGGTTGTATACCGACACGGTCTTGGAGATTGGGGTGAGGTTACATATGCCGTGGTTGGATGCGTATGTGTAGGAATTCGGAATGGAAGTGCTTTTTAAAGAAGAATGTAAGGCAGAGAAAATTCCAATTTTCGGAAAAAGGGCAAAACGGTCATTTCAGTAAAAATCCAAAATGTTTCTAGATCTTGGATGACGAAACGAACTTCACCGTTGGAATCGTCTCACGAAATCTAGCTACCACATCGAATTTCGTCGAATTCCGAGACAGTCGGAATTTGCACGTTTTTTAAGGCACCGGGTATCGAGTGTCGTAAAATGACATGTGATGTGACAAAAGTCACCTACTACATCTACTCTTGTGACACATGTTGCATGAGTAGAAAGATGATGGAAATGGATGGCCGTGATAGTGCCAAGTGTCAAAAATCCAAAGCTTAGGGATATGATGGGCATTTTTGGAATGTTTAATGAGGAAAAAGACAAAAAGCCAAATAGTGACCTTCTTCTCCAAATAAAATTGAGCACAAAAACGTGCAGTAGCTGGTGTGGCAGTGGCTGGGTTTTTATTTTCTAGAGAGAGAGAGAGCACCATCTCTCTAGATTTAGTGTCGGACCGTTGATTCAACCAGACAAAAAATAAAGTTACTTTCTGTAGCGAGGGCTTCACAGCGTAGGCATCGATTTGGTGGAGTTCCGACAACTCCAAGAGGTAGAGATCTTTTCCTACTTGTGTTAATCCATGTCTAAGAGCCATGTAAATGGTTAGGAAGGTTCTAAGGCTTGTTTTAGCCGTAGACTTGGTCTCAAAAAGCTTTAGACGAGGTGAGAGAATTCTATATTTTGTGTGGTAGGTGACGATTGCCAGAGGTTCCCCTTTGTTCATGTGAATGTGTTTGTTTGCCATGCTTGTGCACTTAGGTGGGGAGTAACCCAGGTAGGAAATTATCACTATTGGGCTTTGCTCACCCTGTCGAGGGATCACTATTTTAGGTACGGGTGTGCGAGGGCGGCGCTAGAGTAGCATTTAGAAGAAATCTAGATTGTGGCATTGGAGTGATAGATTTGTATAACATGTATTAAAATTGTAAACTTTTGATATATGTTTGGTAAGAGTGATTTATTAACTCTTGCAACTATTGTATATAGTTGGATATTTGTGGGTATTAATCCAGGGGCCCAGTGGCCATTATTTTACTCACATGTAGACCCTGTGTGGTCATTGTTGATTATTGGGATAGGTTTGTACCTTTGGGTGAGGCTCACTGTACCAAAGGGAGACTCTGGAGTTTTTCGTAGGTTGTGTCGGGTTACCCGACATTCACGAAGTATTCAGAGTGGAGTTGTGGGTTGTCAACGGACACCCCGGTTTTGGGGCGTCACACAAGA
This sequence comes from Tetrastigma voinierianum, assembly GCA_016808115.1. Taxonomy (NCBI): domain Eukaryota; kingdom Viridiplantae; phylum Streptophyta; class Magnoliopsida; order Vitales; family Vitaceae; genus Tetrastigma; species Tetrastigma voinierianum. The sequence continues at coordinate 195,064 of JAEQBH010000567.1, forward strand.
AGTTAAGTTTGGGGGTGTGATGAGTGCCTAAAACATTCATAGTATACCCGCGCCTACTTTATGTTTTTAGTTGATTTTACATTTAAATAAGCGCATTATATCCCAAGATATGATTTGCAGGTTTGTGAATTGCGAATTGAGAGGGTTGTTTTTGGGGCGGGATTTTGGGCTAAACATAGAAAGCGAGAAAGTGCGGCTGGCTGCGTCGCAATGCCTAGTCAACGAAGCAAGTCAACCAGCGTTGGCGGCATTCAGACGTCACACAGTTTACACTTGGCAAGCATTAAATGCAAGAGGAGACCTAATTTTGAAGGGATCGAAGAAAGCACGGACGAAAGCACGGAGGCAAGCGTGGCAGGATCGTGGAAGACACTTCTTTGTGCTGTACATCCTGCAAACAAAGCTAGCGATGATTTCTAAATTGATTAATGTGTATACTCGAGTTCATTATGTTCTATATTCACATCACAGGGTTTTGTTGAACCCTTTATACGATGCATAAATTAGATTTTGATTTTATATTCGATTATTTATGACATTTGTATCTGCTCTATATCTGTGATTTATATACATGTGATGTCTGGCCAACATTGGCATGATCCTGCTGGGTATCCGAGATCGAGAGATGAGGACGCCCAGGGATCCGAATAGAGCGACCCTCTGTCAATTCGGTAAATAGAGATATCTCGATTCCGAGGGTGGCGATTAAGGTTAGAACATTTAAGCGTTTTGGAGCATTGGGGTAGAGGTAAAGTTACCTCAACCTAACTACAGCGAGATAGGCGGATACACACCAAGAGAGGAATTATCTCGTAAGAGCAAGATCACCCCACCATCAATAAGTCATGGATAGACTGAATACGTAAGATTCACTCTAGGTAGTAATCCATCAAAAAGTGGCAAGGGAGACAGGCCTGGTCTCACAACCTATGATGATTTACTAAGATAATTTGGTTTAGTTTAACCTCAGACCTTAGTTAACTAGTCATTTCAAACTACGTCAAATAATATTCAAAGGCAGATTTCATTAATCAACACGCTTCTCCTGTGGATGATATCAGTATCGATGTCTATTGCTGATGCCAGTGCGTGCACTTGCGCGTGGAAACTATGATTTTACCACATCACGCTTTCGGCCTATCAGTTTTCACATTCGGCATATACGTGTGTGAGGGAGTCGGTAAGGACTCGGGAAATGGGATAGGGTGAGTCACATTCTCATCCATGACATGTAGACATTTGAGTAGGAATGCGCATGTTTTTACTTGAATGTGTGGTGTGCCATTTCATGTGCATAGGTGGGAGTAATGGGTTCTTGGGAGGTATTCTCTACTAGCATTGCTCACCTCATAGTGGGACCCCCTTTCAAGTACAGGGAGTGTACAGGGAGACGGCGCTCACTCGAGGCCGTGATTTTGAAGGAAACCAGGATGTGGATTTGATAAATATTTTTGTAAACTATATTAGAACATGCTAGTTTTAATATAGGTTTTGTATAAGAGTGCTGTAATAAACTCTTAAGGACTATTGTGATATAGTTGTATATTGGGGATATGGACAGATGAACCTTGTGTGGTCATTACTACTTCTATTGAGACATTGGATGGGTTATGGTTATATTGTGCAGTTGTATGTTGGTGAGCCCCCGAGCAAAGGGATACCACCGATTTTTTGTGAAAATGTGGATCCCAATAAATGGACACAACAGGTGTAGTGCTTCAGGGTGTCGAAATTCCACGGGAATTCTACGTGTTGATGGATTGTCGTGGACCCGGGTTTTGGGGCGTCACAAGATATTTACAAGATTTATAGTCATTGGGATTTTACCGTTGTCGATCGTGCGTCCGTTTCGATCGGCCGTTAAGGCCATTTCCACCTGACCGGTCGACCATTTGATGTGTGCTTCATGTCATATTTTCTAGTTATTGAAATATGGCCGGTTACACTAAACCGATCCAGCTGTTTCTACAATCAGTCGACCGTATCCTGCTTCCAATGTTTGCGAATCGGAAGCTATTCATCTATTCTGTCAAGTCTCACCTTTTCCAATTCCACGTCGATCATTAGTTTCACGTCGACACACCCGACAGATCCTACTGTTCATCTGGTATACCTGGCAGAAGGACTAACCGGTCGGCCGGTTATACAGTTTCGCCCTCTAAATGTTCAAATTCATGTGTTTTTTTATTTCAAATACTTTTAAACCTTAGATGTTTCATTGAAGTACATTTTAGGATTATTAAGTCTAAAGATTTATGTTTAAACTCATGTTTTCAAAAGATATGCAATTTATGAATTTGAAAACTGAGTTTGTGAGTGATGAATGATAAATGATGATATCCTAAAGTGCACCAATGCATTCACCTTACAAGGATTTCTAAGCTAACAAATTCTTCATTTGATGCTTAAGCTTAGAGTCTTGGTTCTTTGATTTGAGTGAACTTCACTTCGAAACGATCAACTGTCATTTGTCATATTTAACACAGCTTTGTTTGATGTTCCAGTCAACTAACCTATCCCACTCCAACTCAATTTTAACCCTTAGTAACTATCATTGTTTGTGTCATGAAACCTCAGCCCCAGAATACCCTTGGGCTAACGATCACCCACGTTTTTATGATAACAAGCCTTCAGTTTATCTAGGAGAACAAATCTCCCCTCAAACCAATAATCTAAAAATAATTGCATAATAAAAAATTTAATCAATTCAAACATATGCAATTTTCATTCAACACATAAGACAAGCATCAAGGAATGATTTAAATGTGGCATTCTCTTTTAGCACTAGATGCATATCTTTATCCCCCTTGATACATATCATCTTCTTTTAGCACCAACTCCTAGGTATATCTTTCTCCCCATACAGCAACATCAAAAGACGAGGAGCTTTATACATAAAGGATATCTTCCCCCTTTGAAAGTGCATTTAAAGTAAAGGTTTTAGAGTTTAAGCCTTGACATTTTTCAAACAATATTGACAATCAAGTCATTCAATTAATTTTTCACAAAGAGATGACTACTAATTGTCTTCTAATATTGACAAATTGATTCTCATTAAGGGGTTTGATGAAAATATCTGCAAGTTGGTCCTTAGTTATAACAAAATCAAGTGTTATATCCCTTTTTGTACATGATCTCTAGGGAAAAGATGTATAATCTCTATATGCTTAGTTCTAGAGTGTAGCATAGGATTCTTTGATATGCTAATGGCAGCATAATTTGTCATTGTTTAGAACATAGAATATGTCAAAATAAGTCATCAGTGTTTGTTTTTCATCAGTGCTTGTGCATGTCCTATTGACAACGAATGGTCCGGCTTTACTTAGTTAATGAAGTGGCAGGAATTTTGTTTTACTTGCTTCATTTATTAGAACACAAGTGAGTGACCTAAAAAATCAGAGAATATTCCACTAGTGCTTTTCTATCAATTTAGCAGCTTTCACGAGTCATATAGAATAGCATATCAATTAAAAATTATCACATTTTGGATCTTAAGACCAATACTCGATAGTGCCTTTTAATGCCTAAAGATTCTTTTAACCACACATTCATTAAGAGATTCTTTTTAGGACATTAGCTAATCTACTGCCTGCATACTATACATGATATCTGGTCCTACTAGTCATTTAAAATACAACAAGAACCAATCATGCCGCTATCTTTGGTTTGGTCAATGGAGCTTTTTCTTTGTTCATGTCAAGCTTGAAGGTGCCCTCATTTCTCCTCTTTTGATCCCTGCAGAAAAATTGGCTTTGGTACCCAAAATCTTTTTGGTCATGGTAGTTGTGACCTTTGACTTTTCAACTAAACCTTCTTTGAGTTTAGAGTTGGTTCTTTTGAGATCAATTCACAGAGGTTGATACTACTAATGTGTTCCTCCTTTACGCACAAAATTACAATGGTTGAAGACTTTTCATATGAATTAACAATAAAGTAGTTTTTAAAGTATTTTTCATTATTTGAAGGTTGTATCCCTAACCCCCTTTTGTCAAAGCACATTTTGCTCTAGCTAGGATCATGTCAAAAGTCTTTTGTTCACAAGAAAGACATGAAAGTGAAGAGACTAACCATTCATTCTTTTGAGTAGTTCCTCATTTTTCTTCTCAAAGAATTTATGAAGCTTCAACTTTTGAAAAAATTTAGACAGCTTCATCAAGTTCTTTTTGAAGCTAAAAAACTTTCTTCTTAAGTAGTGTTCTTTTCATTAAGCTTATAGATGACTAATCAATTCATCATATTCAAACATAAATTCCTCATCATCGTAGATTTAGAATTTACCTCATCTTGATCTCAAAATCCACTTAAAAGCACATGTTGGTACCTTCTTCCTCTTGCATTTCCTTTTCTTGTCTTGCAATTTTCTTTTCATAGTCATCAAGGAACCAATAAGATCCTCAAGAGGTAGCTCTTTCAAATTATTTGCTTCCTCAATAGCTTCCATTTTGGAATTCCATATGGGAGGTGCAGCATCTTAGAATATTTTTAGATACCTTGTCTTATTCACTTACCCTTTTCCCCAAGCCTTCAAGATCATTTGCAACATCTATAAACCTAGTAAACATCTCAACAATAGATTCATGAGGTTTAATTTTGAACATTTCATAATCATTTTCAAGAATTCTAACTTTAGAATCTTTGACTTTGTTGGTTCCTTCATGGGTAAATTCAAGTATCCTCTAAACCTCCTTAGCCGTTTTGCATTGACAAAATCTATTATATTTAGTTCTATCCATAGCACATACAAGAATATAAATAGCCCTTGAATTTAATTGAAATTCTTTAATTTTTTATCATTATATTCTTCAAGAGGTTTTTGGATTTTATTTCCATCAACAACTTTTGTAGGAAAAGTGTAACCACATAAGATTGTTTTCCAAACAAGTCAAAAATTGTAAATACCAAGTCGTTTGGTTGCAAAAAATGATAATCCAAACCTTGTATCGAGAGAAAGGTGGTTTGTTGATGGAAAAACTTTCAGCTTAGAAAGAAGGGTTTGTGTTGTCATTTTCCTCTTAGAGGCAGTTAATTCGTGAAAACAATAGGCCTTGCTCTGATACCGATTGAGTTCAATATGGTTTATGACCTAACCAAGAGGGAGGGGGGGTTTGAATTGATTTTCTTAAAATCTCCGCACAGCAGCAATAAATCTTCAATTTAATGCAGTACCTTAAAGTAAAGATTAGGTGAGAAAGAAAAACTGGATTCCTGGTGGTTCGACACGCTCCACTACGTCACTTCTCCTCTACCTTGTGAGGTGAGGTTCACTGATGGCAAGCTCCAGCAGCACATTCTTCTTTTTCTTTACACATGGATTATGGCTCCACAGGACACCTCTTCAAGCTATACACACTTGAAGTTTCAAGCTCCTAATCCAAGGAGCCTTACACTTGGATTATGGCTCCAATGGGCACCTCTTCAAGATATACACACTTGAAGTACCAAGCTCCAATCCCGAGCTTGTTTACACTTGGATTTTGGCTCCAATTGGCACTTATTCAAGCTATACACTTTTGAAGTTCAAAGCTCCAATCCCGAGCTTCTTTGCACTTGGATTTTGGCTCCAATGGGCTATTCACAATCCCTTTAAGCTATACACACTTGTAGTTTTCTCACTTAAGCATAATGAGACACTCTCTCAAACTTTTCATTATACACCTTAGAAGTACCAAAGCTCAATCCCAAGCTTGTTTACTTGAATTTGCTTGGTGGCACCTCTTCAAGCTATACACACTTAAAGTTCAAATCTCCAATCCCGAGCTTCTTCCTTTTACACTTGGATTTTGGCTCAATGGGCTCTTCACAATTCCTTCAAGCTATACACACTTGAAGCTTTCTCACTTAAGCACAATGAGACACTCTCTCAAGCTCTCAAGATATTTCAAATACAACTCAAGCTTTTTATCAATGCAAAGGTGCACTCTACAATATGCTCGTATGATACTTAAAAAATCTCACTTTGAGAATTGATTTATCAAAGAAATAATGATTGAGGAGGATATTCAACAAAGTGTCTTGGTTGTTTAGTGATCCCCACACTCTATTTTATAGGTGAGAACTTAGTAACATTTATGTTGCCATTGCTCGACAATCAGTTGTTGATTCCTATATACTAGTAGTTGCCAACACAAAATATTACCATTTTATAGCCGTTTAAGAATTTTGTTGTGACGGTCGGCCCAGGTTTGCCGCAATGGTTGACCTTTTCCTCTTCAAGAATTTGGATGAGCTACTACATCTAACCAGTTGAGTCTCACACCTCTTCCGATTCACAACCGGTCGATTGTTTCACCCAGTCGACATCAACTGTCGACTGATTCATCCCGTATACCACAACCAGATGACCAACTGGTCAACCGATTCACCTAGATGTTTCATTTGAACACCTAAATGTTCAAATTCATGTGTTATTTTTTATTTCAAACACTTTTAAACCTTAGATGTTTCATTGAAGTATATTTTAGGATTATTAAGTCTAAGGTTTTATGTTTCCAAGCTTGTGTTTTCAGATATACAATTTATGAATTTGAAGTAAGCGAGTTTGTGAGTGATGCATGATAAATGATGATATCCTAAAGTGCCTGAATGCATTCAACACAAAAAGTTACTTAAAGCTAACAAATTATTCATTTGATGCTTGAAGCTTAGAGTTTTGGTTACTTGTCATCTTGGTTATTAGTTTAAGTATGAACTTCATTTCAAGAGCCTTGATCAACTACATCATTATCATCTTTAGCTTGTAATATCTTAATTTGATGCTTGATCAATTTCAACCTATCACTGAACTCAATTTCTAACCATTAGTAACCAATAACCTTGATTTGTTATCATCAAAACCTCAATTAGAAGTACCATTTGGCTAACACGTGCCATCACCATATATGTAACCACTATTAGTAATTATTAATAAATCCTTTGGTAATATATATAATAGTTATGTATTTGAGCAGCCTCTTTGATGAACCTTCAGAATCAAGGGACACTACAAGAAAAATGGAATATCGTAGGGCACTTTTAGTAGGGGTCAGAAAATGGGAGAAGTATGTTTCAGGTGGTTTATTTGAAAATAAAAGGGAAGTAGGTACAAAGAATTGTAATTGGGTCAGTCAATACATTTGACCAAAAAATAATTGTCTTTGAGGAGCCAAGAGGGAAAAAATTTGTCAAATAATACAAAACTACCCCTCTAAACAATCAACTAATAACCTCATTTATTAAGTAATTATGCCACTTGGTAGCTTTCTTGGGATGAAGAAAGGAGAAAACATTTCCAAGCCTGACTCCTTCGTTTTCTTCTCTGCGATAGGCGAAGGAAGAAATACCCAACACATACTTTTCATCTTCTCGATCCGATCTCTCTGCTTCTTATTCATCCCGAATTTCTCAGCTATCTTTGAGACCCACGATCCATTTGCCTCTCATCGATGTCTTCATCATCTGCGAAGGAGGTCTGGTTGAGTTCCAGATCTGGTCTCCTCCCAAATCACGCTTCAGTGTTCTTCCTCATAAGGTATCCAACCGCTCACTTTTATTACAGTTTTTGTTTTGTAATGTGTTTTCCTTATTTCCAGATCTAGTATTTCTATGATTATAGGATTTTTTTTTTCTATTTGATTATCTCGAGAAAAATGCGGATTTTCCTGAGAAACTTTGTTTTGTATTGTTTAATTCTAGAAAGAGAGACGAGGAATTGATTTTCTGGTCATCTAATTCCGAGTATAAAATCCTCGTTTTCCCGAGAAAATTTTTTCTACGCTCCCCGTCTCAGACCCAATCTCTCCATTTATGTAAAATTGTAAAGTCGCCATCGTTTTCTCACACAACATGTAGAAAATGACAGCAAAAGATTAGGAGAATTTGAAGAAAAAAATTGTAACAATAAAAAGATACGTGAGAGATTTTAGGATTTTAAAATTTTGAAACACTTCTCAAATTGATAAGGTCAATCTCACGAGAGATCTTGTTAACCATTGTCCCACAATGAGGTATATCTTTAGTTTATTTAAGGGATACATCAAATTTATTTATTTATTAAATACAAAAAGACATAAGGAAAGATTTTGTGGATTTTAAAATTTTGAAACACTTCACAAATTAACAAGGTCAATCTCACAAGAGATCTTGTTAGCCATTATATTTTTAGTTTATTTAAGGATACATCTAATTTATTTATTTATTAACAATAAAAAGATATGTGAGAGATTTTAGGATTTTAAAATTTTGAAACACTTCACAAATCGACAAGGTTAATCTCTACAAGAGATCTTGTTAGCCATTGTCCCACAATGAGGTATATCTTTAGTTTGTTTAAGGATACATATAATTTATTTATTTACTTATTATTATCCATAGTTTATTTAAATATATATCAAAATGTCTTTTTTTTTTTCTCTATAAAAAGTAAAATAGTTTTTCTCGGATGATTATACTAATTTGAATAAAATTAATTTATTATTTAAATATAGAAAATCTCATTCTTTTTTTTTTTACCATTTAGTTAAAACAAAGATAAATATTTATAAGTTTATATTCATCATTTATTCATTCCTATTGGTTCTTTTATACAAACGGGCCTTATATTTTTAAGGGAGAAGTATGTTTCAGGCGGTTTATTTGAAAATAAAAGGGAAGTAGGTACAAAGAATTGTAATTGGGTCAGTCAGTACATTTGACCAAAAAATAATTGTCTTTAAGGAACCATTTGGTATTGCAATCAAGAGTTGGTAGTGCACTCATTTGGTATTTAGAATATGAATGTAGTAAAGCTTGTGTAATTTGTCTTTGTATTAGGGTATTAGCTAGAATTTATGTTATATTTTCTTATTGTAGTCATATCATAGTGATGTGAACCATTTTGAGATGGATAAACATTTTAGCTAGAGTCCCTTTTGCTGATTTTTCTCTATTTAGATTGATTTGCAAAGCTTCTTTTCTATACATTCTTAGGCATTCTTCATTGAAATGTTTCTTCATGGATATACTAGCTTATGTTGTAATATATATTTGCTTACTCAATGATGATTTATGCATTTTGTGATTAAAAAATCTAGTTCATTAGAGTTGGGTTTGAGATCCAAAATAGCTTAAAAACCCATAGGGATATGATGAAATTTTTATCTTTTGTTGTTCCTCCAAGAGCATTTATATGTGTAGAAACATATAAAGCAAAGACATAACCCTCCCATCCCATGACCATGCAGTATTTCCTATGCCATTCTTACATACATGATTTGTAAGCTACCCATTTATAATGATATTAAAACATGTTTACTGAGATACGTAATTAGCAAAAAAAAATTGGAGTGTATGATCTAATATAACATTATCTAGCATTAATAATTTTTATATCCTATATGTTTAATTTAATTCACATTCCTTCAAATTGTATATGTGTCTCAAGTAAGAAGTATAATTTGAAGAAGATGGAGAAACGAATGTTCGTTATGCCTTAGCGGGCAAATGGTGAAGGATGTAAATGGGTCAATTGATTATAAGGGTGGACAAGTCATTACAATATTTGTGAATGTGAATATTTCATACGACGAATTTGTTTCATTAGTTTGTGCTAAGTTAAGAGTTGAACCAAATTCGATGAAATTGAACTACACATGTAAATTTGATCCATCTTTAATGGTGTTGTTAAATGATGATGAAGAATTGATGAAGATGTTCATATTCAATGATAGCTATTGGTGTGTATACGTGTCGTCGAATACCGAGGACACAAATGGTGTAAACCTACCTTCTCGAGGTATTAAGCTAAACTCATCATTGTCACATATTGCCTATTTAATTTGTAAAATATATGTTCAAGAATAACCTGGTTTCATGTCTTATTAACAGTTACCCCACACCTATTGTGGGTTCTAATTATGAATGCGTTCATGGAAATAAGACTCCAAATCTGCACTTGTCAATGGATATTTCGGCAAATGGCTTAATAATAGAGTCTTATGCGTTGTCTAATAGAGGAGCAGAAACAGATGTGCCTCAACGTAGAACTAGGAGAATTTCAAAATGCAATTATGGGCAATGGACAAACGTTTCCAAATGTTTCTGCATTTCAGGATGCTTTGTACTTAATGTCTTTATCAGGGAGATTTCGGTACTACTACAAAAGAAATAGTTATAAGCACATTACCGTTATATGCATAGTGACCAACTGTCCTTGGAAAATAACTTGTCAAAGGTTGGAAATGGATGTTGTCCAAGTGCACACATTCCTAAATGAGCATAGCCATATTGTTGATGATGTGGTCGCCTCTCAACCAGTAGTGAGATCTAATCGTGCCACTGTGGTAATTGGTGAGGTTATTCGATCTACTCCCGAGTACCAACCATGACAAATTTGTAAAGATTTTGTCAGAGAACATGGAATGAGATTGACTTATTGTCAAGCTGCGGAAAACTGGCAGAAGGCTAGGAGAGAATATATAGTCAACCCAAGAATTACTATGTTGTTGCCTTGGATGTGAGCCAATAGTCCAGAGTAATCCGTGATCACCGGGCCGAAATACCTACCAAGTGATGGTACTCTTTGAACAACTGCTTATCACACATGATGTGTCCACAAGGTTTTACAGTGTCACAATCACATTGACTCATCTCATGAGGCCCTATGGTGGTGCCTTATTCTCTACTACATCTTATGATGCCAATGACAACATGTTTCCATTAGCATGTGGAGTTATGAGCTCGGAGAATTATGATGGCTGGTCATGGTTCTTATAGAATTTAAAGAAAATTATTGGGGAGAAGGAGGTTGTCATTATATCGGATAGGCATTCGGGTCTTCTTTGTAATAAAATTCGAAATATTTGAGCGTGAGAACCATGCTATTGTTACTCGGCTACTAAGGAGAACTTAGAAACTATTTTAATAAGCATAACACAAAGGGAACAAGGGAAGGAAAAATGCACTTGAATGGTTAGATAAAATTTCCTATGCAAGGGTGGAGACCGACATAATTATCACATGTTTGAATTGGGCGAAGACAATGAATCATTGGCTGCATGGATTGAGTAAATGAACCTGAGCATTGGGCCATGTTGAAATTCCCCAAGAAAAGATGGGACAAAATGACTACTAACTATGAGCATCACACCAGGGTATCAGAAAGATCCTGGATCCAGCTCGGGACTCGCCTAACTCCAAGTTAGACCGGTGTCGTGCCGCACACTTCAGAGCTTCACAGCCGCTTATGCCGTTTAGAGAGTCACCAATCACGAGAATTCTGCTGAAATCGTGAGTTGTAGATCAATATTTCTTTTTAGAGTTTCAAATACGCGGAAGCTGTTTCAAATGGTAGGCCCATAAACATTTACTTGTGTGCAATACGTTTACAAAATGGCGTACCATGCCTTGACAAAATGATATACAAAACAATAGTTCAGAGATTAACTCTTTTGTTCACAAAATGTCACACGTTCAAAAAGAATGGTATGTATATGGTGGAGTATATACTTATACGCCACAACTTTCTCTATGAATTTGAGCTTCTTGATCTTGCTTTCTTTTTTGTTTATTCGAAACCTACACATAGGTAAAAACAACACGCTAAGCATTTTCATGCTTAGTGGTTCTATACAGTTCTATTCAAATTTTCAGTTTAATATGACATGCATTTGTCAGAAAATCATGCCTCTTATATCAAACTATACTTATTCTTATTCATTTTCACATGCTTTCACTTTACAAATCACTAATCATATCAAAATGTGCATTTTCACATGCCTTCACTTTACAAATCATTGATCATATCAAAATGTGCATTTTCACATGCAACCAATTTATTTAACTCAAATCATGAGATTCAAACATATACTCCCAAGGATGTATTTAGTTTACAAATCCCATTTATACTCATCAAAGTTTGTTATTTCACTTTGTCTATACAATTACATTCATGATGTGATTCCATTCAAGTGAAACCCGCCCTTGGTCATTCTGAATGTGCTTACACATTTAACACCTTTGGTCTCCCATCATGATGGATGTCGATTGCGCATCCCGCCACGTGGTCATTTAAAATGACATACGCCATCACGAATGGACGCTGACGTACAGATCCCGCTAAAAGGGACATTTTAATAATGCTATACACCATAATGACAGATGCTGACATGATCCCACTATGTGGGACATTGAACAATTTTGCTCATTACGACGATGTCGATTGCATCCCGCCATGTTGGTTGTTCGGTATATCAATTCAATTCATGATTTCAAGAATTGACCAATTTGTTTACAATTCAATTATTCACTCACATGCAATTAATTGTCAAACATTTCAAATATCACATTTTCAAATCCATATGCACTTTCGTAATATCATTTCAAGGATATACTCATTCCATATACTCATTTCAAGTATTTAGTAATTACCAAACACTTGAAATATGAATACAATTTCGGTGAACAAAGAACTAACAATACTTGAATCGGAATAGAGGTCCGAAGAACTAACCAGCTATCTACTCGCTCTTTCGATCTTTGGCCCTAGGTTAGCATCTTCACCAGCCCCTAGTCAAACATAAATACACCACTTTTAGTGGGTAAACAATTATCACACACTTCGCCTCGACAGGAGGTACGATGCGTTTTCCACTTAGTTTCATTCTTATTTAAACCCCTATTAAACCTCATTAGGTCCCTAAACACCTACAAATATGAGACTTAACAAGCAAGGGCAATAAAATCAAGGCCGATAGAAGCCACCCGCACGGTACCACTTTAATTGGTCACGGTACCACTTTGCCTCTATCCAATGGGTACCATACCCACTTTCAATACCGGTACCAATGTGCGGGTTCTGCCTAAAAATGGAAGATTTTGCCATTTATCACCCACAAAAACTCAAATAACTTCATCCAAACTCATGTATCTCATAATCCACCATGGAATCCTACCTAAATCACTCCAATAATGGGTTAGAATCAATAAAACCCACTTTTTTTCCAAGGCGCCCAAAATCAAAATCACAAAAGGAAAGTTAGGGTTTCGCTTTTCTAGCCTCTTCAAATCTTCACTTAAGTTGTTTGATCACAAAGGAGCAAGAAAAATAAAGAAATCAACCAAACTTGATCTTCTTCAAGCCCTAGCTCTTTCTCCCTTTTTCCTCTCTTTCTTTCCCAAAAATCTGATTGCTCAAAATGAGCTTCCTGCACTGTAAAATTTGGTCTTTAAACCCCATTTAAGTGTAAGGCCATGTTTGGCCTTCCACACTTAGTCTCATTTCTGATTTGTGGCATTTAAGTCTCCTATCATTCCCATTTAACATACTACTTAACATCTAAAACAATTTAGTATTTAAGCTCATTTTCATTTATATCCTTATTTCACAAATTCCAAATTTGCCCTTTTTCACTTGGGTTAATTTTTGGGTTCAATCATTTAATCACTTAGCATATATCATTCAATCATATACTCACTTTCGATCATATAACATTTAACATTTTCATTTAATCATTTATCAATTCTCTAAACTCCTATTTGGCCGGGATTTATAATTTAAACATATAATAAAAATTTATAAAATTCAGGGCATTGGGGCGTTACAATTTGCCATAAAACGTGATCAATAGCATAGCTAGGCCCTTAACATGCCAATTGGGTTAATTAGGTTGATTACTACACAAAAAGTGCTCAAAACCTGTAGTGTTAAGGGTATAAAATAACACTATTTGGGTAGTAATCAGGTTCATTGGGCCATATGAGGTGATAGAGAAAGTGTGTCTAGTGGCATACGGATTAGCTTTAACTCCAGAGTTGGAAAAGATTTATAATGTTTTCCATGTGTCAATGTTGAGGAGGTACAGGTTAGACCCATCGCATGTAGTCTCTTCATGATGATCGAGCCAGGACCGCATTCGACGACGGGGCAGGAGCCTGGCAGAGACTCCGCCTGAGAAGTGAAAGAGTCGCGGTGCGAATCCCATTGGTAAAAGTACGAGAAACAACAAGATCGGGAGGAGCCACGCGGGGAAAGCCGGAAGTAGTTATGCAAATGGTTACCTCATGTTCAATGAAGGTAATTTCGAGAAAAAAATTCTTTTAAGGAGAGGAGAGTCAGAATCGCTCGAAAATAATTCCTACCGCTATAACATGTCTGTGGTGTAATAATTAAATTATATTTTTCCGCCGACGCTTAAATGGCTAAACGAAATGATACAAACCCTGTACTTACAAGAGCCAACAACTTGGTAAATATGTCAAACAGAGGACCTAAGGATCATAACAGTGAAAGGTAAATGTTAAATGAAAATGAAATGAAATGAAGGAAATGAAAGTGAAATGAATCTTAAAGTGAGAAAATGAGAAAATGAGAAAGGAGAAAAATGAGAATTAGTGTGTAGCGAAACACATGAAGGAAGGATTTGGATTAAAAGACTAATAGTTGGTCTTTGAGAGACATTTCTCTCATTCCTCTCATTCTCTCATCTCAACTCTCTCTCATGCACGAACTCCTCTCTCAAACCCTCATCTCCCACACATTCCATTTTGAGAACCGAAAATAAGTGGAAATCATCCCATTCTTCCAGTCGTTCATCTCTTGTCTAAGCCCTAACCAATTCACACCTAAACCGACAAAACGTAGGCCGATCTATGGTGAAGCATTTCGGCTAGGTCAAGCAAAAAAAAAAACTAGGGTTTTTGTCCCTTCTTGCAAGGGAAGTGTAACGCTAGTCTAGATGCATGGAAAAGCTAGAGTATTAGGGTAGAAATCAACCCTAACTGGAAACCCTAGAATGGCCAACTGATATTTCCCTATTTTTGCCGTGCTCGGTAATGGGAATAGAGCTGAGAAGATAAAGCTTGAGCAGATCACCAAAAGGAAAAGAGACCAGAATTGACTATTTTTGGTTTGTTTTTCTTACCTCTCTCCTCATTTCAAGTTTTATGTTGTTCCAAAAACAAATCTTCATTGTTCGATATGAACATGAATGTGTGCTCTGTTTGGAACCAAAAATGAGATGTTTTGAGTGGTGTCAAGTGATTTCGAATGCATCATCAAGAAAATTACATGTGTTCTATTAAGAATAGAAAATGGACTGATTTTGTGTTGGCTAACTGTTTTCAAGTGGACTAAACATGAAAAAAATGAAAAGAAAACGAAAACAGAGAATGCATGAAATTTTCGCAACCCTTGCGAAAAAAATTTCGTAGGGCCTGCGAAATTTCCCAGAGCCCTACATCTGAAATTGTTACCAAACTTCAATCGGCCATAACTTTTTCATCCGAACTCCGATTCACACGTTCTTAGACTCTACAGAAAGAACTTCGAGTCTAGAATCTAAACATATGCAATTAAATGGCAATTGTATTCATATATTTTCTAAAAATTTGATTGTAGCACCAAGTGTACTAATTACTTGGTTGTGTTGGTGTTTAAGTTGAGTTTTCCTTTCCCAAATCCCCTTAAATTTAAGTTAACCGTGTGAGCATCTCATAACCCACAAATAGGATTAAAAATGAGGCATAACAATGCCTATAAAAAATGTTAAGGATTTTCTAAAGAAAGGAAGAAGGTATGTGGAACGGTAAAGTAAACCTCAATTAACTCCTAGAATAATTCCACTAATAATATTATTGTTAATTGCATCGGGAATAAAAATGACGAGGATGAACGAATTGATCGAGATTCCAAGGATTAGAATCAAGTGTAACAAGATTTTTGGTTTGTTCCTCGGCTCTCTCCTTTGTTTCCATTTTGGAGTTTGTTCTCCACTTCCCTCTCTCTAATTCCAAAGTGTGTGAATGATTACAAAAATAATTTGAATTTCTGAAATGATTTATAATAAAAAGCGTATTTATTTGTTTTAATTGATTTGAGGGAATTGATTGTGAAATGATTTGCATATGAAAAAAATTGCATCAGTATTGAAAATGAATTGTTTGTTTAAATGTCCATATTATACTATATTTTTCCATGAATGATTTGAACACCCTTAATAGAATGTTAACTGGCAATTAGTTATGGATAGATTGGTATATACCAATAAGTGGCCAAATTAGCAAAGATTAAGAACGAACGTAATGATGTGTCACCCGATCCATATTCAACTGACAATATCTGTAGTGTTCACGACTGATTTTAATAACCAATCACAGTTTCCAACAGGACTGCATCAGGTTATAAAACAAAATGTTTTGAGCATCGCCTACAAATAAATGGACCGGCCGGTGATTCGCATTCAGGCATCAAAGCATATGTTAAATTGCTCAAGGAAAACTGAGATGATAAGAAAATTAGAAATGTATAATTCAGAGCTAATGATTTATTGCATATGAAAGTGCATATTTGAAATGATTAATAAACTGTAAATAAATGTATATGAAATGAATATATATATTGTATTGCATTGATCATTCAAAAAGGTTAAAAAACATTGTTTATAAAAATTGCATGATTTGTATTAAACTGAAATGGAAGAGAGAACTATATAGAACCATTACACGAAATGCTTAGCGATTGTTTTATCATCATGCAAAACGAGAGAACAGTAATGCATGGCAAGGCCGCCGAGATTCGCAGTCATCGTCAAAGCCACACGGAGGATAAGTAAAGCTCCGTCATATGCATACATGAATTTTATTTAACTAATTTTATATTGAAACTATAATTCCAAAAGTGAAGTCTGATTTTGTTTTTTGTAAATGTTTTTGATATTGAAAACGGCTAATAATGCCGTATTGTATCAAGGTGGGAAATGGACCAATTGGGTATATAATGCCATATCGAATGAAAGAAAAAAAAACAAAAAAACAAAAATGCATTTGTGAACAAATGATGGCCTCCTTATTAAATGATGTTTACGTGATATATGTTCATAAGGTTAATTATCCTTTACAAAATGAGCATTTGAAATGTGTCTTAAATGAGAATTTGCAATTGGATTTGAACGGTATCAAAGCATAAGTAGCATAGAGCTACGGTATTGAAAACGTATTTGTATTTGTATTGGTGTTTGAATATATCATAATAGTAAAAGTACTGGTAGCGCAAACGGACGCTACATGAGCAGTACTACGAACGAACGTAATGATGTGCCACTCCGATCCGTAGTCCAGCGGAACAGTATCTATAGTGTTCACAATTTGATTTTTAATAATCAAGAGCCCTAAGACCGCACCGCGGTTATAAAACAAATGTTTTTATAACGACCAGAAACAAATGACCATGTCGTGTTGATTCCATTATCATTTTCACCGAAAGTATAGGTTAAATTCGTTTAAGGGCAAATTGAAATGATAAGAAAATTGTGAAATGAATGATTTGTGTTTTGAATGATTTATTACATATGAAAATGCATATTTGGAATGATCAATAAACTTTAAATGAATGTATATGAAATGAATATATGTATTGTATTGCATTGATCATTCAAAAAGGTTAAAAAGCATTGTTTTGAAAAATCGCATGATTCGTATTAAACTCCGAAATGGAAGAGAGAACTATATAGAAACTACTCAAGCATGAAATGTTTAGAGCATTGTTTTTATCATCGCTACAGTACCGAGAGAACAAGTACGGTGATTTAGGGACCAAGAATCGTGAGTCATCACAAAGTCACACGGAGGATAAGTAAAGCTCTGTCACATGCATACATGAAATTTTTTGACTTACTTTGTTCAAACACTATTATGAAAATTGAACTCTGATTATATTTTGTAAATATTTGGATATTGAAAATGGCTAATAATGCCGCATTGTATAAAGGTGGGAAATGGACCAAATGGGCATGAAATGCCACATCGAATGAAAAAAAGAGTTTTGTGATGAAATGATAGGCTCCCTTTATGTTAAAGTGGTATTTACATATATATATGCATTGGGTATTTGAAATGTGTTTAGAAAAGTAATTGTATTTTGATTATTCGAAATGATTCAAAAAACAAAAAAAGTGAGGACCGTGATCCCCGGTCCGTTCTACTTAGGTCGGCCTGCACGAGCCTCTGGGTCGTCATATTTTTAGTGGTATCAAAGCCATGGTTTAGGTGGTTCTATAAAATGATTTTTTTTTTTTAAATTGTTTGTTACATGCATTGCATTTTCATATAACGAATAACGTGACTTTGATGCGGATCTTGTTGGTCTTAATAGGTTAAGCCTGGAAAGTACAGGCCCCAATAAGGCTCAACCCATTCCTATGTTTGTACTTCCAATCCGAGTGTGGGTAGTTTACCGAAGAGTGAAATCGAGTATGATATCTTGGTGACAAATCCGCTAGGGCATAGTGTCATTGTGAATAGAGTTTACAGAGATTGTCCCATCATAATACGAAAGTATTGATTACTACCCAAACAGTGTTGTTTTACACTCTTATTACTATAGGTTTTAAGCACTTTTTGCGTAGTAATCAACCTAATTAACCTGGTTGGCATGTTAAGGACCTAACTATGCTACTGATCATATTTTATGGCGAATTTTGTAGTTTTCACAGCCAAGAGTTGTTGCCGTAGAGTCAGCTCAATCACAAAGAATTCAAGTTGAAATCAGAGCTGCAGATAAAAAATTGGAAGAAGAGAAGTAGTGTAGAGAAGAAGCAAGCAACCTTGGCAATTTTGCGAGCCTAAGAAATTTCGCTGGGCTAGGCGAATTTGGATGCTCCTGTTGACCTTTTTTGTACTCTTCCAAATTTGGCCCTATGTAATAATGTTTCTCTTTTGATATTTTGGTAAATTGTATATTCAGTATGGCATATATGCCAGAGACAAGACTTTGCAATTATTGATTCATCGAAATTAGAATAGCTTCCTAGAGAAGCCTTGTTTTTTTTCTCTTTGTATTTTCTTTAATTTTCCTTGACTTTCTCGATAGCCAAATACCCTCTGAGGATGACAACTCAGAGGATGAGTGGCTAAACTCCCATCTTCCTTGAAGTAAAAAGGGCACTCGGCTGGGGGCACTCAACAAGGGAACCTGTGGTAACTCAGGGCTTTGAAAATCCGATTTGGGAGGTAATTGTAGGTTACTTTCCCTAATGCGAGGAAAAGACCCCGAGAACCCCTCATTTGTCCTCGAAACCCAAGCCTAGTCGCCTAACACTTCAAGGGAATTCTTTCCATGTTTTTACATCACTTTGGTTATGATTTCAACTACCAAAACTCTTTCTTTTATAACAACCCAAAATCCAAAATGAAATCACTACCAAATATAGTTCTATAAGGCCATTTACACTAAGAAACCACCTCAAAGGACGATCCTATAACCACTGTGCTATAGTAGCTATGCTACGCCAGTACAAGGTGTTAGGTTATAAATATTATTGATTCAGAGTACTCTACGGGCTACACATATGCCCACGCAAATCAAATGGCCGCTTGCCTGTGACGCAGCCTTAGTGCAAATGATACCAAACTCAGGATCCCCATCACAAGCTCCCGTGAATCATTTTCTATTTTCATTCTTCTAGAAATTTAATGCTAGGTTACTCGAAGACCATTATACTATTCATACTTTTATTTTTCCTTAGCAACACTAACCCTTTGTCGTAGATTTTCTTGCTTCTTTGGCTGCGTTGTCCTGTTTTTCATGTAGGAGTTTATGTTCCATTGGTTTAGGAATTCAAAAGGTAGATTGGTTAAAGTCAGTATCCCACAAGAATCACAGGAAACAGATCCTAGAGGGAGCCTGAATTTTGATCCAATGGAACCCTCACATGAAGAGCAGCAGAGTCAGGAAGAAGTGGAGAGGAACCTCAATGCATTTAAGTCCATGAGGGACCACATACACCCTCCACGACTGAGTGCACCCTCCTGCATTGTACCTCCAACTGAGGAAATGGTTGTTAGGCCTTAATTGGTGCCACTCCTTCCCACTTTTCATGGTGTGGAGAGTGAGAACCCCTATACACATATCAAGGAATTTGAGGAGGTTTGCAACACCTTCAAGGAGGATACGACCACAGTGGACTTAATGAGACTTAAGCTTTTTCCTTTCACATTGATGGATAAAGCAAAGATTTGGCTCAACTCCTTGAGGCCAAGGACCATCCAAAACTAGACTGAGATGCAGGTTAAGTTCTTAAAGAAAATTTTCTCCACTCACAAGACAAATAGTCTGAAGAGGCAAATCTCCACCTTCTTAGCTCATAAGAATGAAAATTTCTATGCATGCTAGGAAAGATATATGGAAGCACTCGATGCCTGTCCTCACCATGGGTTTGACACTTGGCTGTTGGTCATCTATTTTTATGATGGTATTTATCCTGCCATGAAGCAACTGGCCGAGACTATGTGTGTGGAGGAGATTCTCGAGCAAAAATCTGCAGGAGGCTTGGATTTCGTAAGGTAGCTGAAGCTTCAAAGGGTTGGGATGAGCCTAGCCTAAGGGAAATGGAAAGAATGAAACCTTAACCCAGCACACGGGGTGGCATGTATTTCCTTCGGGAGGACTTGGACACAAAGGCCAAACTTTCAACCTAAATAGAATAAAGAATCAATGAGAAACCACCATGAGGTGCTAGCAATGACTGAGACTCCTATGCCAAACAAGCCATGTTTTATCTATCAGTCTACTGAACATCTGGGAGAGCCATGCCTAACTGTTCTAGCAATGAGGGAGATGCTAGTGGAACAAGCCAATGTTGTTGGTCAATTCAAACCATCAACCAATGCACCATATGGAAACACCTACAACCCTAGCTAGAGAAATCACCCAAACCTCTCCTAGAATTCGAAGCCCCCATAGTATGCACTCTCCCGCTTCCTCCACAAGATGCTTAACTTCACCATCACAACCATACCAACTTCTAATTGAACAAGCCATCTTAAATTTGAGCAAAGTGGTAGGTAAATTTGTACAGGAGCATAAAGTAGTTAATGTCCAAGCAAATCAGAGAATTAATACCATGGAGAGCACTTTAAATAAGAGATTAGATAGGTTCCAGAGAAAAATTGCTCAAAAATTTGACAACTTGCAGTATTCAATTTCCAAGCTAACCAACCAACAAGTGCAAGAAAAGGGCAAATTTCCTTCACATACAAAACTAAACCCTAAGGGAGTTCATGAAATAGCCTTTGCCAGTGAACCTACTCCCAAGATAGATGAAGTGAAGGAAGTCATCACTTTGAGGAGTGGTAAACAAGTTGGGAAACCAATGCCAAAACCCCTTAAAGAGGCTAAAGAAGAAAAAGATGAGGAACCAGAAAGAATTGTAATTAAAGAAGATATAATGAAGAAGAGCATGCCCTTTCAATTTCCTCAAGCACTAAGAGGCAAAAAGAAGGTGAACAACCAAACTGAAATTCTAGAAGTGTTAAGGCAGGTGAAGGTTAACATTCCTCTTTTAGATATGATTAAACAAGTCCCAACGTAGGCCAAGTTCTTAAAAGACTTGTGCACTGTAAAAAGAGGGTTGAGTATCGACAAGAAAGCCTTCTTGACATAGTAGGTTAGTGCCATCATCTAAAGGCAAAACCCCAAAGGAATGATAAAGACCCGAAATGCCCTACCATCTCTGAATATCGTAAGAACTTGTGTGGAGAAGGCATTATTGACTTGGGGTTAGGTGTCAACCCGCTACCCTACCTCGCTACAAGAAGTCAGCTGGGGTGAGGAATTGAAACCTTACCACCATCACCCATCTTTAGCAAACAAAGCCTAAAATCTCTAAGGGCACCGCTGAAGATGTCTTGGTGCGTGTGACGATTCTATTACCAATGGACTTCGTTGTCCTCGACACCAACCAGCTTGTCGGGAGCCAATTATACCCATCATCCCTGGGAGGCCATCTTCGCTCATGCGATTATTAATTTCCAAAATGGAGTTATGCAAACCGACATTCGGGGAACATGACATTGAACTCAACATTTTCCACTTGGAAAGCAAAAGCACACCCAAAGGGAGGAGGATCCAAAAGAGGTTTGTCTGATTGACACCATTCTGGATAAATAGTCTCAGCTGCAGCAACTACAGGAAGAATTGATTGAGGAACCAGCAGAAATTTCAGAAGAGTTGTAGGAAGCCCTATATTTATGTGCCGTTTATGGGCCTTAGAGAAGAAAAATCATCTCTTTGTTGAACGGGAGGATAGTGAAAAAGAAGGAAGCATAGAGCCCTAAAAGCTTGACCTCAAGCCTCTCCTTGTAGAATTAAAATACGCATATTTGGAAAAGGGTGACCTGTCCAGCCAGGATTTCTTCATCATAAATGACTTTAGAGAGCAATTCTTCTGACATCCTCAAGAAATACAAGGTGCCATTGATGGAAAAATTTATGATCTAAAGGGGATTAGTCCTTTGGTTTGCACTCATCACATATATATGGAGGAGGAATCCAAGCCAGTGAGACAACCACAGAGGCGACTGAATCCTCATATGCAAGAGGTAGTGCGCATAGATGTTCTCAAATTGTTGCAGGCCGACATTATTTACCCTATTTCCGATAGTCCCTAGGTGAGTCCAACTTAGGTGGTGCCAAAGAAGTTAGGGGTGACCATTGTGCAGAATGAAAGAGGAGAGGATGGGCCTACCCGCCTTACCACAGGTTGGAGGGTATGCATAGACTACATGAGACTAAATGAAGTGACAAGAAAGGACCACTTCTCTTTACCCTTCATCAATCCACTTCTTGAGAAATTTTCCGGGCACCCATTCTATTGCTTCTTGGATGGGTATTCCAGACATTTTCAGATAGAGATTGCGACAGAGGACTAGGAGAAGACCACCTTCACTTGTCCATTTGGGATGTAAACTTACAGGAGAATGCCTTTTGGCCTTTGCAATGCACTTGCCACATTCCAAAGATGTATGCTTAGCATTTTCAATGATATGGTGGAGTGCATTATGGAAGTTTATATGGATGATATCACCATACCTGGGTACTTTTTGAGGAGTAAGTAGCCAACTCTTGAAACTGTCGCATAGATGCATTGAGTGCAACTGGTACTCAATTGGGAGAAATGTCATTTTATGGTGAATCAGGGAATTGTCCTAGGGCATGTTATCTCCAAAAAGGGAATTGAGGTTGATAAGGCCAAATTTGAGCTTATCTCCAAACTACCACCCCCCACAAATGTCAAGGCAGTAAGATAGTTCCTTGGCCATGCTGGCTTCTACAGGAGGTTCATCAAAGATTTTTCGAAAATTGCAAAACCCCTTTATAAGCTGTTGGAAAAGGATACTAACTTTGCATGAGATAAAACTTGTCAAAAGAGCTTTGAAGAGATCAAATCCCACACGACCACTGCACCTATAGTGAGAGCACTACTGGTAGCAACCTTGTGTCATGTGTAGCTAGGATTCACGTGAGTGGTCTATGCCTTAGACAAATTTCGGTATTAATGCAGGGGTCGACTTTGTTGGTTTCTTACAGACCACTCTGCTTTGAAGTTCCTCCTAACCAAGTAAGATGATAAGGCAAGGCTTATCAGATGGGTTCTCTACTATAGGAATTTAATCTTCAGATCAAAGACAAGAAAGGGGTAGAGAATGTAGCAGGCATCACCTTCCATACCGACCATAGCCTACACATACACAAATTCTCCAAATAATGATGATTTCCCTGAGGAATCACTACTACTTGTAGAAAGTGCTCCATGGTATGCTCATATTGCTAATTTCTTAGTGACAGGGAAGGTCCCAGCTGAATGGAAGGCATAAGATAAGAAATACTTCTTCGCCAAAATTCATTCCTATCATTAGGAGGAACTATTTTTGTTTAAATACTGTGTAGACCAAATCATTAGGAGGTGTGTGCCTTAAGGAGCAGAACAAGGATCTCTGCCGCTACAAAAAATGCCTTGAGGTCATTTCGCTGCGTAAGATAATTGCGAAGGTGCTCAACTGGGTTCTACCGGGCCTTCCTTCTTATGATGCCTACAAGATGTGTCAAGGTTGCGATCGATGCCAAAGACTCAGGAAGCTTTCTTGCCATCATATGATGCCCTTAAACCTAATCTTAGTAGTTGACTTATTTGATGTTTAGTGCATTGGATTACGGGACCATTTCAGACGCCTTGAGTATTCGTACATTCAAAGTGGGTCGATTACGTGCCCAAATGGGTTGAGGCAATTCTCTGCAAAGAAAACGATCACAGGGTGGTACTAAAGTTTTTGAAAGAGAATATCTTCTCCAGATTTGGGGTGCCTACGACCATAATTAGTGATGGGGGTTCACAGTTTTGCAACAAACCCTTTGAAACTCTCCTAGCTAAATATGGAGTGAAACATAAAGTGGCCACCCCTTACCATCCTTAGACTAGTGGACAAGTTGAGATTGTTAACAGGGAAATCAAGACTATCCTGATGAAGGTAGTGAATTCCAATAGGAAGGACTGGTCCCTCAAGCTATTGGATTCATTATGGGCATACTGGACAACCTTCAAGACAATTCTCGGGATGTCCCCCTATCGTCTGGTGTATGGTAAAGCATGCCACCTCCCTATGGAAATAGAATACAAGGCATGGTGGGTGATCAAGAAGCTAAATTTTGATTTAGAAAGAGTCGGCCTCAAGATGTTCCTTGACCTCAATGAGTTAGAGGAATTGCGAAATGATGCCTACCTAAATTCAAAATTGCAAAAGAGAGATCGAAGAAATTTCCATAAAGGAGGTCAAGTGTTGCTCTACGATTCCAAAGCTCACTCGCTTTCAGAAAACTCAAGTCGAGGATTGTCCCTTCATTATCCATCATGTCTACCCAATGGAGCAAAGGGAATTGCTCACCAAAAGACAACCAACTATTCAAAGTGAACGCCAAAGACTCAAGCCATACGCAAATTCCTTCACACTGCATAAGGAGGAACTTTCCCTCCTAGAGCCTCCAAATGTTTAAGGAGTTGGTTTGCATGGACTTTGTATCTCCTGAGATTGCAAAGTCCACTGCTTTTTGTTTGATATTTTATTTTATTCTATTTTATTTTATTTTTATTTATTTTCCCTCGTCTTTTCCTTAATTTAACCTTAAATGTAGATTGATTTTTCATTTTCCCGTGTTTTTACTTGATACTGTTGTGTTTGTTTTGCAGGAATTGCTCAATTACTTAAGCAGGGTGGTGTAGTAGAAATTTTTTAGAAAGCATATCATTTTCGCAACCCATGCAAAATTTCGCAACCTGTTTTGTTCAATGAAGTGCAAAAACACCCTCAACTGTTCAATGAAGGTATTTTCGAGGAAAAAAATTCTTTTGAGGGGTGAGTTGTAACTCCCTGAAAATACCTGAAAAATTTTATGACATGATCAGGGTGTGAAATAAATTAAATTATATGTTTTCGGAGTTTAAATGGCTAAAAACGAAAAATGATAAAAACCCGAAAATTTTACAGGAGCTAAATAAATTTGGTAAAAATGTCAAATTAGGACCTAAGGGTCGTAAATGAGTAATGTAAGTGCCAAAGTATAAATGAGATGAAATGAAGCTTTAAAAATGAAAAAAATGAGAAATGATAAATTACTGTGTAGCCAAACATGGCCTTTATCATGTAATGGACAAAAGACCAATTTTGGGTCTTTGAATGCCATAACCCACATTTTAGGCAAAGGGGAGGGGAGAGATAGGGCACACAATGGTTGAGGAAGAAGAGAAGAACTTGGTGATTTTCCTCCATAGGATCAAGGATTTAGGTGGTCAAAAAGAGAAAGAAGAAGAAAGAAGAAGATTGAAAGAGATTTGAGGTAAGTAAACCAAACCCTAACCTCTCTTTTCTCAGGTTTGGGTTCTGAAACCCCAAATTTGAATAAAAGTAAGTATTGGTTGCTCTAAGTTGTTTTTTTGGTTGTTTGATTGGTTGTGGTCCTCAAATGAGGAATTTTTGTATAAAGGAAATGTTGGGTTTTTAGGGGAGATGCTGTCAAAATTTTCCTAAACCCATGTTTTGCTTCGCCATCACTTATCGAAATTATGATTCAAATTTACGTGGGTAAACTAAAATTTCTAGAAGAATTAAATATTACTGAAATAAGTGTATTCAAAGTTTGGACCCCATTGGACCTAGAAATTCAAAAGTGAGGCTCCATCGGTCAATACTATGGTTCGTACTGATACGCTTTGTGTTTGGAGGCCAGCATTCAGGTTATAACTTGGTCATCACTCATCCGAATTGAGTGATTCAAATTTCTTAGTAAACTAGACTTCTAGTAGAACAAATATTCATGAAATAATTGTATCCAAATTTGGACTCTATTGAACCCAAAAAATTCATCAAAATGAGGCATATCGATTCCTAAAAAGAATGATATGAATGTCTAAGGATGAGGAAATGGAGAAAAATGAAAGGAACAATGTACCAGAAGTGAGTTAGTTAGAGATAAGACCTAAATAGAAACCTTAGAAATGATTAGTGCCCAAAAAGTGCTATTTTGAGCCCTATTTAAGATAGGTTTTGAGTGCTTTTTGCGCACTAATCATATGAATTAAGCCAATTGTCATGCAACCACTTAGTGCTTCTAATTTGTTTTCGAAGATCGTTTTGGATAGCTTTAAGTATATCAGGACTTCTGCCAATGAGCTTCAGTTTTCTTATTGGTGCTGAATATGAATCCTCGATGATTTCCCACCCAACAGCACAAATGAGATGTCAAGAATTGAAGGCAAAGATGAATAAAAGGCAGGAAGTGATGAGCAAACAGAGAAGCAAGAACAACTAGATTTTTTTTTCGCTAGATTGCGAAAATTTTGGCAGTGGATTGCAAAAATTTCGCAATCATAGTTTAAATTTTCGCATCCTAGCGAAATTATCGCATAGTGAAAATTTCGCTAGGCAATAAAATCACGCCCAGTTTAAATCCTCAATTTTGCTATCTCACAAAAATTTCGCTAGGCTAGCGAAATTTCACTAGCATAGGCGAATTTTCGCCATAATTAGCGAAATTTGTTGCATGGGCCGAATTGCCAAATTTCTCGTGTTTTTGGTGTGTTTTTGATTCAACCCACCACGCTTTGATAAATTACCATTTTGTCCCATTGTAATTTCATATTTTAGGTAATTTTGTCATTTCACACTCTTGTGGTATGGGCTATATAAGCCCTCAACTTTGTAACCCTAAGTAACTTTTCATTTTATATACTCCCCTCGCAAATTTTTCATTTTAGGTTTACTTTTGCTCTTTCTTCTTTCTTCATTTTTCTGGCCGCCAAACACCCCCTTGAGGATGACAACTCAAGGGATGCTTGGCTGTTTCTCATAGCTTTGAAGAGAGTGGGTTGCTAGCTTGGTTTTTGGCCATGCAGTTGTCCTCATGCTTTGAATGTTACAGGTACAGCATTTATGGTTCCTAACTTTCCAAACTAGGGTCAATGCCACATGTCTTTCTTTCGGGTCAATACTGGTTACACTTTTAGGGGTTCAAGGTACTTCTAATGGTAGATGCAATCGATATCTAGATGCGCCACGTAGCCATTAAAAAGAGGTTAAATGCTAGGTTTCCAACCGAATGGGACTTTGAATGCTTAGTATTTGGCTCACCCAAATAGGGAGTGGTTCAGTTAGGCTTTTATAGCTAAACAAAGATCCGGTTTTCAATTGACTATATGTCATTTTCCCTAATGCGAGGAAATACCCCGAGGACATTTTAATACCCCATGTTATCAAGCTAGTGACCCAAGCCTTCAAAGCATTTCCCACACCCCACATTAAGCCATTGGCGGCGCTAGTCGTGCTGAACAAACAACCTCCACTGTTTTTAACCAAATCCAAAAATCCAAACAAAAAGCCTCACCATTTTCAAACACTGATGCAAATCATTCGTGGGATGAAAACCCATCCCCGTGTTCGACCCTAGACCGCTATACTGTAGTAGCTTGACTAAGGCAGTAGGAGGAATATAGGATACAAATTTTGTTGATTCCGGATGGTGCCAAACTACGTATGATGAGTTGATGTGGACTTGTAACCCACATTACAAGTGTAGGTGACCTTTTAACCCTTTTGAATTTCGACGGTCAGAACTGCGTTTTCACTACTCTAGCGCCATCGTAATCGCTTTTGTTTCCTACAACTGATTGTTGTTATACTAACACCGACCTTTCGCGCTTTGTTTCAGGTTCTTCAGGTTGTTTCATTTAGTGTACAGTGTTTATGTAGCACCGACGTAGGAGACGTAGATTGCAAAGAGTGAGTGCACCAATATAAGGTCAGAAATCCGCGGTGCACAATGACCAAATGGATCCTCTACCCGGTGAACAAAGAAGTCGGGCCGCACCCCTATGAATCCAATGAAGATATACTGTGCCTACGAGGGAACACATACAACTTCCAGAGTGAGTGCTCCTTCCCGCATCATACCCTCCTATTGAGGGGATGCAGCAAGTTGAGACCCTACCTAGTGCCCCCGCTTCCCACATCACAGTATGAGAATGAAAATCCATATCTGCTGCACACAGATTTTGAGGAGATATGCATGACTTTCTGCGAGGTATAAACTCTATATGGAAATGTCAAGTCAAGGCATTCCCTTTAACCCTCAAGGACAAAGCCAAAATATGGCTCACCCACTGAGGCCGAAAGATTAGGAATCGGGGGCTTCGATCTTCAAGTCAATTTTTGAAGAAATTCTTCAGTTGCAACAAAGACCAAATGTACTTGGAAAGACAGATCTACACTTATTCTCAATTTCTTAATGACAATGAGAAATTCTATCAGTGTTGGGAGAGGTTCATAGAGACCATCAATGCATGCCCACACCATGGTTTTGATACATGGATGCTAGTGAATCATTTTTATGATGGTATGTCTCCAACCATGAAGCAACTAGATGGAAACGTGAGGTGACTTTTTTGAGCAAAACCCGGGATTGAGCTGCGGACTTTGAACTATGTGGCCAAAACCTCAAAGGTACGATGAATCAATCCAAGGGAAGCCGAAGATCAAGACTTCGAACCACCGAGGGGGGCATTTATGCACTTCCGAAGACATAGAGATGAAAGCAAACTAACCACTTTTAATTTGTCAAGAGCCGGAAATGGTGAAGCCGAAGACGTAAATGCAAGCAAAGAACCGAGTTACCTACATTCATCCATATCTTGTTTCGATCAGCGACAAAATAAATATCCCGAGCACTATCAAGAGCATGCTCATAGTTCTTAATCAAAATACACCCACAAATGCTCCATATGGCAACAATCTATAACCCACTGGAGAAACTATCCAAACCCGTCATAGCTAAACCCTCGTATATAGCCCTACAGGAGCACAAATGCCAGCTGGGCTCCACTTCAACACAAATGTTCGCCCACCTTCTTCCCCGCTGAGCAAAAAATCCCGAATTTAAGTAAAGTGGCAGCAATGCCAGAGAAGAAACGTATGTCGAATGTGCGCACTAACTGAAAATTGAAGCAAATGAGTCACCTAACAGAAACCGATGTTGTGGACTATGAGATTTCGAGGTTGTGCAACCAAAGAAGAAGGTTCAAAAGGAGAAATTTCCTTCCCAACACAAAGAACATCGAAGGGAATGCATGAAATAGGCTCAATCAATGATCCAAATGTAAGAATTGATGAAGTTAAGGCAGTGGTGACATTAAGAAGTGGTAAAGAACTAAGACCAACTGTCCCAGCTCTAGTCAAGTCAACCCCCACAGTAGCTAACTCGCCATAAGAGGAACAGTCAACAAATAGGGAAGAGGTGAAGACTAGTGTTCCCCCTCCATTCCCACGGGCTCTCCGAAAAAAGAAAAATTCCGTTAACCAAACAGAAATGCTAGAGGTTTTACGGCAAGTGAAAGTTAACATTCCTCTCCTCGATTACTGATCAACAAGTCCCCACTCATGCAAATTTTCAAGGACTTATGCACGAAAGAGGTCTCAATGTAAATAAAGGCCTTTTCGACCGAGCAAGTGAGCGGCATTATCGGCGTGCAAGACTCCAGTGAAATATAAAGACCCGGGATGTCCTACAATCTTGGTTAAAATTGGAGGCATTAGGGTGGAGAAAGCACTGTTAGACTTAGGAGCTAGTGTGAACCTGTTGCCGTATTCCATGTATAAGCAACCTGGCTCGGGGGAACTGAACCACGCTCCATCACACTATCAATAAATGATAGTTCATTAAAACAATCGAAGGACCATTGAGGATGTTTTGGCCATGACAGATTTACTATCCAAAGATTTTGTCGCATTTGACACAAAGAGCCTGCCAGGTAGGAGCAATCATGTGCCCACTATATTGGAGGAGGCCATTCTTTCACTTCAAATGCCATAATAAACTCGTTTAATGGGGTTATGCAACTCACACTGGGAATATGACCTTAGAACTCAATATCTTTCATTGGCAAAAGGCATATGCACTCGCAGGAAGATGACCGTGAAGAAGTCTCGTATAATCGATGCAATTCCTAAAGAACAAAGCACGAGCAGCGCGATGTATTAACCCAAGAGTTATCCGAATCGCTGAGAGCAAGAAGAACCTCAATGCAATGAAAGCTTAAAGTGTGGGTATCGAGGAGAAAATTGGGTTCTAATTTACCACCAGAGGAATCAGCAACCTCAACAGTTAGAGCTCAAACCTCTCCCAGTTGAGTTAAAGTATGCATTCCCGAAGAGAACAGAATGCCTGGGCCAGGATTTCTCTATCACCGCGACCACTCACAAGAGCACAAACCGTCACTTTCAAAAGGAACAAGCAAGCATTGGGTGGAAAATTTCTGATTTAAAAGGCATAAAACCGATCAATCTCGCACTCTATCACATTTACTCTGGGAGAGGAGTCTAAGGTCATAGGTAAATACAACCCGAGGTCGAACCCCACTGCAAGAAGTGTCAGACAAGTCCTAAAGTCAGCTCCAAGGTATCATTTACCCCATTTCTGATAGCACTGCAAGCCCAACCCGTGAGCCCAAGAAGTCGGAGGACAACCGTGAAAATGAAAAGGGTGAAGAAATTGTCTACCCGACTTACTACCGGTGAGAGTGCATAGATTATAGGAGACTTAACAGGTAAACTTAAAAGATCACTTCCCATTGCCATTCATTGATCAGCCCTTGAGAGAGTTTCGACATCTATTCTATCGCTTTTGGATGGTTATTCGTGATACTTTCATAGAGATTGCAACTGCAGATCAAGAAAGACCACCCTACTTGTCCATTCGCACCTATGCGTACAGAGGATGCCTGCCTTGCACCCCAGCTACTTTTCAAATGATGCATGCTTAGCATGTTCAAATATGGTGGATGATAACAAGCACATGGATGATATCAACGAGTATGGAGGCGATTTTGAAGAATGTCCGACTAATTCGGGTCATCCTCAGAGGCGACATAGAGAAGAACCCGTACTCAATCGGGAGAAGTGCCATTTTATGGTTAACTAAGAATCAGTTAAAGTACATTATATCCAAATAGGAATAGAAG
Source organism: Tetrastigma voinierianum (assembly GCA_016808115.1). Classification (NCBI taxonomy): domain Eukaryota; kingdom Viridiplantae; phylum Streptophyta; class Magnoliopsida; order Vitales; family Vitaceae; genus Tetrastigma; species Tetrastigma voinierianum. Next base: position 226,350 of record JAEQBH010000567.1, read on the forward strand.
TTGACAAGGCGAAAATTGAACTTATCTCCAAGCTGCCATCTCCAACAAATGTAAAAACAATTAGGCAATTCCTTGGTCATGCAGGCTTCTACAGAAGATTCATCAGAGACTTCTCAAAGATTGCTAAACCTCTCTACAAGCTCCTAGAGAAAGATGCTAAATTTGTTTGGACAAAAGAATGCCCGGAGAGCTTCGAGGAGTTGAAATCCTATTTGACCACTGCACCATTGTACCAGCACCTAATCGCGCTGCCTTTGAGGTGATGTGTGATGCCGGATCTTTCTATCGAGTGTTTAGCCAAAGAGAAGATGGAAACCTCATGTAGTCTAATAATATGCAAGCAAACCTTGAACGTAAGCACAAAGGAACTATACCACTACGAGAAGGAATTGTTGGCGTGGTCTACGTGATTAGAAAATTTCGAGCATACTGGGTTGGGTCCGATATAGTCATTTTGCGCATCATTCCGCTGGAATATCTCCTAACCAAGCAAAATAAAGCGAGACTCATCCGATAGGTTCTTTTGCTTCAAGAATTTAACCCGCAAATTAAAGACAAAAAAGGTGGTAGAGAATGTGGTAGTGCACCATCTTCTAGGTTAACGATAGCCCATGACACTTCATACCCACCCATCAATGATGAATTTCCGAAGAGTCCTCATGCAACTGGAAAGCTCCCGTATGCCTACATTGCCAATTTCCTTGCAACAGGAGAAATCCCATATGATTGAAAGAACAGATAGGGAAGTATTTCTATAAAATCCATTCCCTATTATTGGGAAGAGCCCTTCTGTTTAAATAATTGCAAGGACGATAACTGTGAAGTGTGTGCCTCGAGGAAGAACAAAGAGAATTTCAGCCACGCCACGAGTGCCTGTGGTGGTCACTTCGCTTCCCAGAAGATAGCAATGAAGGTGTCAGCAAACCGTTTCTACCGCCTTCATAGTAAAGGCACCAATGTGCCGTGAGTGTGATAGATGCTAAAGACGGAAGTTGTCTCACAATACATGACGCCCTTGAACCCAATTTTAGTAGTCGAGCTATTTGATGTTCGGGGGCATCGATTTCACGTGGACCTTTCCCACATCTTATGGTCATACATACATTTTGGTGGAGTGGACTATGTCCAAGTGGGTTGAAGCAACTCGCAAAACCACAATGACCACGTGGTGGTGCGTTTAAATTTCAAAGCAAACATCTTTCAGTTCGGTACCAAAAGCCATTATTAGCAATGGAGGTTCACATTTCTGCAACAAACCTTTTGAAAACCTCATGGCTAAATATGGTGTGAAACACAGAGTGGCCACCCCTTACCACCCTCAAACGAGTGGTCAAGTAGAACTTGCCAACAGGGAGATTAAGACCATTCTAATGAAGGTGGTAAACACTCAACAGTAGTAAAGACCTGGTCCATCAAACTCCGCTCGATTCGCCGCGGGCCCATGTAATGCCTTCAAGACAACTCGATGTCCCCAGGTTAGTAGAGTATGGTGGGCATGTCACCTTCCAGTGGAGATTGAATACAAGGCATGGTGGGCAATCAAGAAGCTGAACATGGATCTAAGTAGGGCCGGAGTCAAGAGATTCCTTGATCTTAATGAGTTGGAAGAAATACGAAATGATGCTATTTGAATTCGAAGATTGCAAAGGAAAAATTAAAAAAATGGCATGATCAAATGATAATCAAAAGAATTTCAACAAGGGGGATTCAAGTCCCTCCCGTATGACTCCAAACCCATCTATTTCGGCAGCTCAAGTCGTGATGGATCGTCCATTCATAGTTCAAACAGACATACCCCAACGGTTCGTACCGACATACTCAATCCAAATGATAATAGCGACGTCAATGGACAGAGGATAAAGCCCTGGCGTCAGGCAAAGAGACCGTCAGGACGAATTCTCCTTCGACCCCGAATCCACACCGTACGTTTAAGGGTGGCCGCTGGTCCCGTAATCCAACGGTCTTATCAGTTTGATTAAAATTTCTGTTAAAACGCGAAAATCCGAGTTTCGGGCATCGATTCACTATCGCTGTAAATTAGTATCAATTCACAAACTGAATGCCTTTCCAACCCCCCATGTTAGAGGAGGTACAGTTCCATCCTTTAGTTTTTGCATTCCCATGCTAAACCAGTTAGAAGTAATTTTCATATTTTTGGAATTTAGTTTTACTGGTTATACAAATCCTGCAGTGGCCAAATTCATTTTTCTTTAACTTTTTAATAGATTTTTGTGTTGTCATTTTGTGTTTCAGCTATTGCCTTTAGTTGAAAAATTGAAGCCCTTTATGTTACCTTAATGTTAGAACAATTCCATGCATGATTTAGTTTTCACACCGAGATTTCAAAGTAAATTCAACTTTGAACATTCCCTTAGCTAATTCACACTGCACGCCGACAGCCCAATAGGCTGAGAAGCTATTTACCCTTTCCGCTGCAGCCAGCCTTAGACCTCGTTGATTCACCCATAATAGGTTTGTGTTACACATGTATGAAGGCCAATGTAGTCTTCCAAAAGGAAAAGAAAAGCAAGAAAGAAAAGAAGAAAATAAAAATAAAAGTCGACGCTTGCCTTGAAACCCGAACACGGTCCGAGGGGCAGGCGGCGAAAGCCTTAAAGCCCGATGCCCTAAACCTTAATTGGTCGAGTCATCGACTTAGCGTTCACTAACGTGGATGGGTAGAGTTTAGCGTGTCAGAGGTGCTTAATTCCTCAAGCCAGTCCAAGTCCCAGAAGCCTCCTCGCATAGCTCGTGGTCATGATCCTTTTCGCTTGACGCCCAAACCTTAATTTGGTCGGGAGCCATCTGCGGACCCCGCTATAATGGACTGTGAAGCCGTTTTTAGCATTGCACCTCACATTGCCATCAAGGAAGAAATAAGAATGTAGCTAGCCCTATTTAAAGTCGTCAATGGTTTAAGGCCAGCGGCGTAGGGCTAGGTCAGTGGGCGGAATAGCTTTGCAATTTATTGGCTCAAACTGGTTACCTTAGGAACAATTAGATGTCGTAGTTCAAAGGACTCTTTGGAACCGATGCCGCCTCAAACTCGCTCTGCATGGTCTTTTGTTCTTCAGCCCGCTTTCATTCAGTGGTCTAAATTGTTCATACTAAAGGTAAAGCTTACCTGTACACACACTTTTTGAACCTTACACACTTTTTGTAAAAGCACAACATGCATACCTTTATTGTTTTTAGCATTGCTAAGGGACTAGCAACGTGTAGGTTGGGGGTGTGATTATTGCCCAAAAGTGCTATTTTGAGCCCTATTTAAGATAGGTTTTGAGTGCTTTTTGCGCACTAATCATAAGGAATTAAGCCAATTGTCATGTGCATGTCCGCTTAGTGCTTCGAATTTGTTTTCAGATTGTTTTGATAGTTTCAGATATCGGGGACTTCAAGCAGCAGCTCGCTTCATCGCGCCGACGCGAATCCTCGGCGATTTGAATCGAAATGTGAGGCATGAAATGTAAAGATGCAAGAAGAATTGAAGGTAAAGTAATGAATAAAAAGTGCAGGAAGTGATGAGCAAACAGAGGAAGGTGAATACGCAGGATTTTCGCTAGATTATGAAATTTCATAGGGATTGCGAAAAATTAGCAATCATAGCGAAAATTTAGCAATCATAGCGGCTCTTTCGCAATCCTAGCGGGCCGCATGTGAAAATTTCGCTAGGTTAATAATGCTAGCTAGCGAAATTCACTGTTCCTAGCGAAAATCCTCAATTTCTCTATCTCACAAAAATACTCGCTAGCGAATTCGCTAAAGATAATGCAAATTTCGCTTATACATAAATTTGCCGTACAGCTTAAATTGTTCACCGTGTTTTTGGTGTTTTTGATTCTTAAACGACTCAATGCTTTTGATAAATTACCATTTTCATTCCCTATTGTAATTTCATATTTTAGGTAATTTTGTCATTTCACACCCCTCAGAGGCTATATAAGCCCCTCAACTTTGTAAACCCTAAGTAACTTCATTTTATATACGCTTCCGCAGCCTTTTCATTTTAGGTTTACTGCTTCTCTTCTCTCTCTCTTTTCTATTTTCTCATTGCCAAACACCCCTCGAGGATGACAACTAAGGGATGCTTGGCTAAGCCTCATAACTTTGAAGCAGTGAGGGATGCTAGCTTGGTTTGGGTCACTGGGTAGTTGTCCTCATGCTTTGAATGTTACAGTACAACATTTATGGTTCCAACTTCCAAACTAGGTTTAATGCCATTTAATGTCTTTCTTTCGTCAATACTTGTCATATTTAGGTTCAAGCAGATTCTTAATGGTATGCACTGATATCTTTAGATGTCATTTACGAGCCATGAAAAAGAGGTTAAAATGCTAGGGTTTCCAACTGAATGAAACCTGGAATGCTTAGTATTTGGTTTGACTAAATAGGAGTGGTTCTAGGGTTAGTTTTTTTAGTTAAACAAAGATCCTATTGGCTCACTATATGTCATTTGGCCCTAATGCGGTGAAATACCCCGAGGACATTTTAATACCCCCATGTTATCAAGCTAGTGACCCAAGCCTGCAAAGTCACCATTTCACACTTCACATTGCCATAGCTAGTCGCTGAAAAACAACTCACTGCTTTAACCAAATCCACAAATCCAAACAAAAGCCTCACCATTTTCAAACACCGATGCAAATCATTCGTGGGATGAAAACCCATCCCGTGTTCGACCCTAGACCGCTATAACAAGCAGTAGCTTGACTACAAGAAGAGGAGGAATATAGATACAAATTTTGCTGATTCCTATCACCCTATCAGGGTACGAATCAAGAATACCTAACTAATATATGATTGTCATTTGTGATGGATTAGGGACTAACGATGAGAAAAGCCCGAAGTTGAGGTCGAGATTCCGAGGATAGGAATCGAATGACGACAATCTTTTTGGTTTGTTCTCCACTTCTATCTCTCTAATTCCAAAGTGTTTGAATGATTACAAAATGATTTGAATTGATGAAATGATTTATAAGAAAAAAAACATATTAATTTGTTTTAATTGATTTAAGGCAATTGATTGTGAAATGATTTGGGTATATGAAAAACTATTCAGGCTAGAGTATTGAAATGAATTGTTTGTATAAATGTACACTATAATCAGATTTTAAGCAGGAATGATCAGAATGCCCTTTAATAATGTTAACCAAGTTAAATTTGAGTTGAGGATAGATTGGTATACCAATAAGAGTCAAATTAGTAGTACTGCAAATGAACGTAATGATGTATCACTCGATCCAGAAATTCAATGGTGACAAAGATATAAGTGGTTCATGAATTGATTTTTAATAACTAATCAAGAACTCAAATGCGGACTCAGATCAGGTTATAAACAAAATGTTTTATACCAAATTGTTCAACGAGATAAAGGCTAAGTGGTCCATTATCCTATGCACCGAAATCATAGATTAAATTCTTTTAAGGGCAAATTGAAATGATATGAATATTGTGAAATGCATGATTTGTGTTTTGAATGATTTATTGCATATGAAAGTGCATATTTGGAATGATCAATAAATTGTAAATGAATGTATATGAAATGAATAGTATTGTATTGCATTGATCATTCAAAAAGGTTAAAAAGCATTGTTTGGAAAAAAATTGCATGATTTGTATTAAACTGAAATGGAAAAGAGAACTATATAGAACCACTAAGCATGAAAATGCTTAGCGCGTTGTTTTTATCATCGACCAGGTACGAGGACGTAGACCGCAGTGAATCAGAGTCATCGTCAAAGTCACACAGAGAATAAGTAAAGCTATGTCACATGATTCTATTTTATAAATTTTTTTTATATTGAAAAATCTGATAAATTTTGTAAATGATGGTACAAATGTGGGAGTTATCTAAAAATGTTTAGCTTCCACAAAATGTTTAGTTTCCATAATTAAAAATGTTTAATGTATATTTTTACGTATACCAAATGAGTATTTGAAATGCGTTTGGTATTGAAAATGTATTAACATTTGTATTGAATTTTTATTTTTTATTTGGAAATGAAAGCGAGAACCGTGTTCCCCCATATCCGTTCGACCACCAATCAAGCTCTGCCTGCACGTGGCAAACACGATTTTACACTAGGCCTAACTCATCACTGGACGAGACCAAATTTTCAATTAGGGTACAAACACTACCTCAACAGGTTTATTCGTTATATAGTTTTGTCCTAAAATTCTCATTCATTAAAAACACTGCTACATTATAATCTGGGAGACAAGTTCGATCTAAACATGAAACAACACACTGGATTTTGTAAACTGACTACACTACAGGATTTAAAACAACCCCATGAAACAAAACGCTGATCCTATAAGAGCTCTCGGAAGTCTGCTATTTTTGCCTTTTTTTTACATTATATAAAACAGGGAAAGTAAATGACTCTAAATCTTATCTTCGACTCTGATCATATTCACCCTCCTCTTCCTTCCTGCTGATAAGCCTCGTTAATCTCAGATCCCACCAGTACCAGATTCATCAGAAGAAGCTGCCTCCATGGTTGGGGTCGCATTGCTAACAACCCGAGACCCAACATGTGGGAAGCTCAGCTCAACCATTTCTGGAGCAACAGCTAGGTTACCTCCAAGGACTTGCAGCTGCTGGTTCATTCTCTGGTATTGCAGCTGCAGTTGGGTAATATATAGATCTTCTTATATTGGCGTTGATGGTGGCTGCTGGCGGGGAAAATTACGGACCATCCCTGTCCCTGGAAGAATTGGTTGATGCATTGACATGATCATCCCAGCATTTGCATGGATGGTCTGTAATTGCTGATTCTGCATGTTAGAAGCTGCATGACGAGGAAGAATAGATGAATGCAATGCCATCCTGCTAGTATTGGTATGGAGCATTATTGCCGTCTTCCATGCTATCGATCATTGCCAGACCATTGCTCTGGACTGGAACTCCTCTTAGTAGTGATCTCTGTTGACTTTGTGCTAACATCATCCGTGCCAGAGCAGCATCTGGAGAATCAGAAATTCCACCTTGAAAGTGACCACTTCCATTCAAGCCCCAAACGTTGCTGCCAAGATTACTAAACTGATCCAAACTTCCAAGCCTAGGGAAGACATGTGCTCCTATGGACACAGAAGATGGACCCCCAATGTCCATGAAATTACCCAGATGCATCATGCCCGTATTAGCAGAGGCAGCAAGCAGTCCTCTCATCATTAGCTGTTACTGTTGCTGTTGCTGGCGCTGGCGCTCTCTTTGTTGCATCTGAAACTGTAGATGGACCCTATTCCTGATAACCTGATCCCAATACAACTGCAAGGAACTGATGCGAGCAACATTGCCGAGCAGCGGGTTGATGACACTACAAGTTCAGCTCTGACCGAATGTTTTCAAAAGGGAGCAAATTGGCTCCTCTGTGAAAATTATGGGATGGAGCTTGCCTGTGGTTAAGAACTACTGCCATGCTACTGGTTACAGAACTAAGCATGTAAGGATACTGTTGCCCCAGGATCAGGGGTGGGGAAGGTGGCTGAACTGTCCCTGATGCTGAAGTAGCACCATTGATGCTGACACTTAGCTGTCGCAAGTGGCCACTGGTTAGAAAATCGTGAGATGTTAATTGTCTAGGGTTAGCGGTTTGCATGATTCTAGCCAAGGAGCTGAATATGTAGTTAGTTTGCCCTGGGATAGGGGTTGGGGAAGGTGGCATAACTGTTCCAACTGCTGAAGCAGCACAAATACTAGCACTTGGCGGTTGATTGCTAGACCCCTGCTCAGTAGGGCCAGGAGAAGATCCTATCTTCTCACCAGATAAAATGAATCCTTCACACGCCATCTAGACATGATGATCATATTATTTAATTAATGCTGGAACAAAATCCGGTGACTATTTTTATTTTATATATATATTTTAGAAAAACACCTAAACCTACTTGTGAAACAAACTGAGTAGCAAATTTGTCTATCTCATGCTGCAAAAGGATATCACAACTGTCAATACAATAAAAACCAGATACATGATTTAGATTGTCGGCTGTGTTCAGAGCCACATAGAGCAACTACAATAACATAAAAAAGACGGATGCATCATTAAACAAATTGTACAATAATATAATTTTTCTGGCATGGTATTGGATCCCTTATTTTTCCAACTCCTTTTTCCAGAATATATATATTTATATAGATAGATAGATATGGATTATTTATCTTAAACAAGGATATATTTTATCATATAGCATTCCAACATTAGTCACCATACACCAGGCATTGCCTAATATCTACATCTCTTCCTAATTCATTTCCATTGAAACATATGAGGCAACACAATGGAATATGAGTTTGCAATATGTTTCTGTATAAGAAATCAAAATTAAGGGAAACAGGAGAGGGAAAAAAAAACCTTGTACACCATCCAAAGCAGCAAGGATAAAAAGAAGAGAGGATAAATCCCTTTTTAAAGCATAAATCTGAGAGGGAGCGATGAGGCCTAAACACTCAGTTATACTTAGCCGCCTTAATGCTTAGCATTATTTTACAATTAAATACATATTTTTATAGCTCAATATCTGATTAGTACAGTTGGTGTGAATGCAGGTGCAATTGGTGCGAAAAGGGCAATTTTTGGAAGCATTCTGGAGCAGCAGGATGAAAGTGCATAAAGATGGTTGGAAACGTCGCGACGTTTCCAACGCCGACGCGCCCATCGCCGCGACGTTTCCAACGCCGCGACGCCCCACGCCGCGGACGCCCAACGCCGCGAACGCGGTTAAATTTAATATCGTCGCCGGCAACGCCGCGATAACGCACGCTGACGCGTAACGTCGCGACGCCTCAACGCCACGATGCTGCAACGCCGCCACGCCGCCGCGGAGTTCGCCTTCTCATCATTAAAAGCAAAAGGTGCGCACTGGCGGATCGGGGGATCGTACGAACTAGGGCATAGAAATCAGAGCAGAGTGAGATTGATCTTGAAGAAGAGCCCGTGATTTGTATTTTTCCTTTTGGACAAGAGGTACCGATTGCCTCAAAAGCGCAATTTCAACCCATATTAGATAGGTTTGAGTACTTTTTGATCATTAATCATGTCATATATCCCAATTGAAGTGTTCATGTCATCTTAGTAACACTTATGCCATTTGGAGCATGTTTTTGGTTGTTTTGTAGGTATTTATGTACTTCTGGACTTCAACCACAATGCAAATGATCAATCATGAGGTTGGAAGTTTAGTCTCAGCCATCAACAAGCCCAAAAATCAATGGAAAAACAAAGGAAAAGTGGAGGAAACGAGATGCAGTTGAAGACAGGATGAGAGGCATAGAGGAACAGCAAAACAGGAATTTTCGCAACCTGCTCAAGAACCACTCACACAGAATCCTAGCGACTCAAGAACCTGCTCGCAACCAATTCAATCCTAAATAATTCTCGCAACCGCTCGCAAAGTTCGCAATTCAAAGACAAATTAAGTAAATTCGCTAGCCAACTTGCACTGCATTTGCGAAATCGCTCTACGACACCGCTAGCTTAGCGAAATTTCGCTAGCTAGCGAAATTTCAACCTTGCCAAATTCGCTAGACCATTGCCAAATTCGCTAGACCATTGCCAAATTCGCTAACCCTTGCTAAATTCGCTAATTAGCGAAATTCTCCCCTGTAGCGAAATTTGCAGGCCTCGTCATGCTTTGTAATTAATGCAACCGCCTTCAAACTTGGTTTATTACCCAATTGTCCTATAACTTAGCCTAGTTATTAGGGTTTTTGGTATTTTCTTTATACCTTGAGGAGGTCATACCCTCATGTTTTGTAATAAGAGGAGGTGGGAGAGGAAGAAAAGACAAGTTTTTGGGTGATTTGTGTTTTCATTTATCGCTTTTGTAAATAAATTGTTTTATTTTTTAAGTTTTGCTTTATTTTTCTTTCTCTCTCTTCTTTCTTTTCTTTCTTCTTTCACTTTCCCTGCTGCCAAACACCTTGAGGATGACAACTCAAGAGATGTTGCCAAGCCTCCTTCCTTGGAAGAGGAAGGAAGCCAGCTACAAAGGCTTAAGCATAAGTTATGTCCCTATGTACTAAAAGCTACGGTAGTGTATTTATGGCCCTTATCTTCAAAACTCAGTTGCATAACATAGGATGTTAAGGCTGGTCTTGGCCAATAATACTCTCCATGCTTTAGATCCAAAGGCTTTGAATGACAGTAATCGTGGTTCTTTAGATGGTCCCATTGCCTATGAGGTAATATTCACAGGGTATTAGGTTCTTCAAATTAGTGGTTAAATAACATTTGCTTATTGTTTTGGCCAATACTCTCCATGCTTCTTTAGGGTTCAAAGGTTCGGGTGAGAGATGCACTCGTGATTCTTAGACAGGCTACTAGCCTAGGTCAATACTCTTATGCTTTAGTAGGCTCAAAGGCTCTGCGAGAGATGCACTCAGATTCTTAGATCTACGAGCCTCTAAAAATGATAAAAGAATGTTAGGTTTTAAACAAAAAGGGGCTATAACTACATCCTGTGTTGACTCACATAGAGGATAAAACCTCGAGACATGTGTTTGCCCTAGCTTCTGCCAAGTTAGCACTCCAAATCTTCAAAGTAAATTTCTTCATTGTTAATTTCGCTTTAACTTTCAGCTTTTACACTTCGTTAAACCATTCCCTGTTTCGAATGAATTCCAAAGAGTCCAAATAGAAAGCCTTACCTTCATGCCCTAATGCAAACCATTTTATGAAGAAACCGAACTCGTGGTGGTTCGACTTAGACTAATTATACCGCAAAGAGCTTGACTACGGCAATGGTGGACAGTATAAACAAATATTGTTGATTTTAGCTCATCGTCATGGCAATTTAATCAAACGGCTCGCTGTTTCGATGGTGCCAAACTACTTATGGTAAGTTGAAGAGTACTTGTGATCCATCACAAGTGAAGGTAACCTTTACTTCTCGCGAATCTTGGCCACAGAACCGCCAATTATTTCACTTTGGCAAGAATCGCATTGTTTCGCTTCGCTTTTCATTCAAATCGCTTTATTGTTGTTAGTTAATTTTTAATCTTTTTAGGCGTTGTTTGTTGCTCGTTGTCTCTTTAATTGTGTAACAACCGTATGCAAAGGTATGCATACACGTGTAGACAGACAGATAAGACACACCTGATCTAGCTAGTGAAGTCGTGTGCAACCGATACCATGGATCCTATACCGAGGGTCAAATGCAGCCAACCAGAACCCCCCATGAATCCAAAATGCCTATAGAACCATGAGGGATCACATCCACCCTCCTAGAGTTAAGGTTCCATCCCTATCATTCCTCCCGTCGAAGATAGCAGTCAGGCCTTATTTCCGTACCCTACCCTACATATCATGGTATGGAAAATGAAAATCCATACACTCACATAAGTGGGATTTTGAGGAGGTTTCACTACTCATGAAGGCATGATGGACATGGATTTGCTGAAGCTAAAGGCATTTCCATTGACTCTAAAGATTGCCAAGATATGGCTCCACTCATCGGGAGGCTCAGAACCATAAGAAATCGGGTCGAGTCGCGTCGAATTCTGAAAGTTCTTCTGCTCACAAGACTAATAATTTGAAAAGGCAAATTTATACTTTGCAAACAGATGGCGTAGAGATTTTACCAGATTTGGGAGAGATTTATGGAAACCATCGTTGCATGTCCACACCATGGGTTTGACACATGGATGTTGGTGGAACCACTTCTGTGGTATGTCTCCTCCCATGAACAATTGCCGAAACCATGTGTGGGGGTAACTTTTTGAGTAAACATCCCTGATGAAGCTATGGATTTTGAACTATGTAGCTGAAACCTCCAAAGCTCGATGAACCTAGTCCTAGGGTTGACGTCAGCCACTGAATCACCCAAGGGGCTTACAAGTTCGCATTTCCCCTAAGACACTGAGATGAAAGAAAATTGATTAGTTTAACTCAAAGATTGATGATCCGAAATGAAAAATCAGCATGAAATGCAAACGCTAACGTAGTTATCTCAGATCCCAATTTTCTTGCTTCAATTTTCACCAACACTACCCCGAGGAGCACCGCCAGAGAATGCCCATGCCATAAGTCAAAATCAACCACCCATAGATGCTCCATATGGTAACATTAATAACCCTAATTGGAGATATTGTCCAAACTTGTGCTGGAAACCTCAACCTCCTGTATATGTACCCCCAGGAGCACAGCAGCAGTATTCTACCACCACTTCAATACCAAAGAAGCACCCACCTCCTCTCCGTTGGAGTGTCATCGAACTGAGCAAGGTGGTGGGAAATTTTGTGGAGGAGCAAAAGGCATCAATGCTCGCTTGAACAAAAATTGAAAATGTAGAAAGCTCCTTGAACAAGAGAATAGATGGGTTGGAAAGTAGCCTTAACCGAAGAATTGACAGCCTGGCAGCATCCATAACAAGAATGGAAAATCATCACAGCAGGGCAGGAGGTTCCTTCACCACTCCGCAAATCCTAAGGGGGAGTCCATTTAACCGGAAGCATTCCAGTGAACCTCCCCAAAAATGGATGAAGTCAAAGGTTGGCCACCTTAAGAAGTGGAAAAGAGGTTGATCGCCCAATACCTGTGCCCGTTAATAAACCGTAGTGAAAATTGAGCCATAACACATTTTCTTGAAGGAGGACTCAATGAAATACCGCATACCACCTCCATTTCCACAAGCACTTAGAGGTAAGAAGAAGGCATCTCAACAAGCAGGTATTCTTGAGGTTTTAAGGCAAGTGAAGGTTAACATACCTTTACTGGACCTAATCAAACAAGTTCCTGCTTATGCAAAATTTTTGAAAGATCTTTGCACAATCAAGAAGCGATTAGGCATTGAGAAGAAAGCATTTCTCACTCCAACATGTCAAGCTTACACCAAAGCAACACTCCTCACAAATACAAAGATCCTGGTTCTCCCACAATACCAGTCAATATTGGTGGGAATTGAATAAGGCATTGCTAGATTTAGAGCTGCAGAATCTTATGCCATTTTCAAGATACATGCAAAGCTTAGGTTTAGGTGAGCTTAAACCTACCTCAATCACACTCTCATTGGCCGATAGATCAGTGAAAATCCCTAAGGCGATAGTTGAGGATGTCCTAGTTAAGATAGACAAATTCTACTACCCAGTAGATTTTGTGGTACTTGACACTGAACCAATTGCTAGTGAACCCAATCATGTGCCAATCATCTTAGAAGACCATTTATGGTCACGCCTAATGCAATAATAAATTGCCTAATGGAGTCATGCAATTAACTTTTGGTAACATGACCTGGAGTTAAACATCTTCATATGAACAACAAGCAAAATTTGTTAGAAACTGGAAATCAAATTTCATGAAAGTGTTCAACTGGTCGTGCAAGAAACAAAGTGCCCAGAATCTGTGGAGCGACCAAATGTGAGATGAAGAAATTTTGTCTTGCTAACAACACCAACTCGGCAAGTCAATTGATCAATTCCAAAGCCATCAAGCAAGGACCATCAACAATTGGTCACCTAAAACCATGGAGCCAGCCTTAGCAATGCATGGCCGAGGAGACTATCTTCTCACTTCCTTGAGTAATACTCCAGAATTGAACTGGTTCGGTGTTTTCAAAAATCGAATTCGCGCTCAATACATTTTATTTTCTGCTTAAGTTAATTAATTTTGTTAGTTTTAGTTAGTTTTCAAAATTTTTAACTTAGCGCTTTTCATTTTATGGTAAAGTGCGATATTTTTGTGTTTAGCTTCGATATTCATGTACTAGCTTACTTTGGCTATAATGGAAAGCTACTCAGTTTATATATATATATTCAGCTTTTTGCATATCATGTTTGTCTTGCCATGTGTAAATAAGTGCGTCTTTTCAATCGACAATCTGAATTGCTTCAACCTGACAATCGAATCAGCTTTCACTGGACACCGAATCGCCTAATCGACAATCGAATTGCTTTTGTTGGAAATTTGAATCACTTTTTTGTCACCTATATGCTAGACTTAATTCCATGCTTGAATTAAATTTTGGTCAATACACCAAAGATGCTCTCAATCTTGGAAATTTTCCCTTTTATGCTAATTCACACACCGACTGCATTGTTCCAATAGTCGTGAAATTGTGTGCCTTCTTTCGCTTTATAAAGCCAAATTTTAGGTATGTTGGCTACCTAGATAGTTTTGAGTTACTACATTTGAAGACCAATGTTGTCTTCTAAAAAGGAAAAGAAAAAGAAAAAGTTTAAAGAAAAAGAAAAGAAGTTAAGAAAAAGAAAAATAAAGTCGCAAATTCGCTTTGAAACCCGAAAGCACGGTCCGAGGGGTATGGCGAAGCTTCGAAACCCGAGGCCCTAAGCCTTAATTGCCATCGGGAGTCATCGACGAAGGTTCGTTACATGGGTGGATAGGTGAAGTTTAATGACTGTGGATGCTTAATTTTCGTCATTCGGAAATCAGGTGAAGCCTTTTGTGAGTTAATGTCATTGATCCTTTCGCTTCGATGTTCCTAAAACCTTAATTGGTTGGGAGTCATCGTGGACCCCGCTATAACGGACTTGCGGAAGTCGGACAAGCATTGCACCCCTACGATGTAGATGAATAAAGAAAGAAAAGTGTAACTAGTCTCTATCTAGGCCGCTCAACAACTTAAGGCCACGCCAAGCAGTCGGGGGAGGTGGCAATTTTACAGCTTTGTTGGCTTAATCCGTTACAAAAAAGAACCATTAGACTTAGGTGGAAATTCAAGTTGAGAATTATGGATCCAATATTGACTCTAATTGTTCTTGTATGGTTTTGATTCTTTCATATCTGCTTACAACTTCATTTCACTCTAAAGTTAAGGTAATGATTATACGTATATAAACCCTTTGTAAACACAACCTCTTTTGAAAATCACCACATGCATCTCAATTCTTATTTTACTGCTAAGTGGACTACAACGTTTTCGGTTGGGTGTGATTAGTGCTCAAAAGTGCAATTTTGAACCCTATATTAGATAGGTTTTGAGTACTTTTACCATTAATCATGTCATATATCCCAATCAAGTGTTCATGTCATCTTAGTAACACTTATGCCATTTGGAGCATGTTTTTGGTTGTTTGTAGGTATTTATGTACTTCGACTTCAACCACAATGCAAATGGATCAACTGCGAGGTCGAAGTTTAGTCCCCCATCAACAAGCCCAAAATCAATGGAAAACAAAGGAAAAGCTTATAAACGAGATGCACAAGATGTGGATGAGAGGCATGCGTAACAGCAAACAGAATTTTCGCAACCTCGTTCGGCGAACCACTGGTAATCCCAGCGAATTTCCTCGCGAACCTCGTCTCGCAACCAATTCGCAATCCTAGCGACTCGCAGAATCGCTCGCAACCAATTCGCAATCCTAGCTAATTTAGCAAACAGTTCGCAAACAGTTCGCAATCTCAAGACAATTATAAATTCGCTAGCCAACTTTAGACCGTGTGCATTTGCGAAATTAAGCCACCGACAATTTTCGGGCTTAGCTTAGCGAATCTTCGCCATTAGCGAAATTTCAACCTGCCAAATTGCCAGACCATTGCCAAATTCGCTAGACTATCGCTAAATTGCTAATCCCTTGCCAAATTCGCTTAATTAGCTAAATTCTTCCTCAGAGCGTAAATTTGTGTGCCTCGCCATGCTTTGTAATTAATGCAACCCGCCTCTTCAAACTTGGTTTATTACCCAATTGTCCTATAACTTAGCCTAGTTATTAGGGTTTGTATTTCATACCCGAGGAGGCCTATAACAACCCTCATGTTTTGTAATAAAGAGGAGCGGAGAGGAAGAAAGACAAGTTTTTGGTGATTTGTAAGTTTTCATTTACTGCTTTGTAAATAAATTACTTTATTTTTAAGCCTTTGCTTATTTTCTCTTCTCTCTCTTCTTTCTCTTCTTCTTTCTTTCACTTTCCGGCCGCCAAACACACCCCTCGAGGATGACAACTCAAGAGACAAAGCCACAAGCCTCCTTCCTTTGAAGAGGAAGGAAGTTAGCTTTGGCAAGGGGGCTTAAGCATGTTGTCCTCATGTACTAAAGCCACGGTAGTGTATTTATGGCCCTTATCTTCAACTCGCTGTATAACATAGATGTTATCGTTCTCGCCAAATACTTCCATGCTTTGTGATCCAGCTAGCTTAGTGACGTGTAATCGTGGCTCTTAGATGGTCCTTACTGCCTATGAGGTATTATCTACATGTTAGGTTCTTCAAATTAGGTTAAATAACATTTGCTTATTGTTTTGGCCAATACTTCCATGTTTTTAGGGTTCAAAGGTTCTGGGTGAGAGATGCACCGTGGATTCTTTAGATGGTAGCATTAGCCTCTAGGTCAATACTCTCTATGCTTTAGGGTTCAAGTTCGGGTGAGAGATGCACTCAGGATCTTAGATCTTTATCAGCCTCTAAAAATGATAAGCAAAAGAATGTTAGGGTTTTAAACAAAAAGGGGGCCATAACTACATCCCTCGTGTTGACTCACATGCCAGATATTAAACCCGAGGACATGTGTTTCGCCTACTTGCCAAGTTAGTGACCTAAATCTTCAAAGTAAATTTCTTCATTGTTAATTTCCGCTTTAACTTCGCTTTACAATTTCCTATTTTTCAAACCATTCCCCTCGTTTTTGGAATGAATTCCAAAGAGTCCAAATAGAAAGCCTTACCTCATGCCCTTAATGCAAACCATTTTTATGAAGAAAACCCATCCCCGTGTTCGACCTGGGACCACTATACGCAAAGAGTTTGATCACGGCAAAGCCAGGAGCTTAGGTATATAAATATTGCTTTTGATTTTAGCTCAGCCATCGTGGCACGAATCAAGTACCGATGTTTTACATAGTACATATATTGGTATTCTCTCTTATTTAGTATGTTCTAGGATTTATACCTAGGGTGTTTTAACCTCACATTTTCATGGATTAAAGATTAGTATTTATATTATTCAAGTTGTTTATAATTCTGTTAGTATATAAAGCTTTATATCCTGCTAATCATTTACATGGTGATGTCTGGCCAATATTAGCATGACTATACTCGAGATCTGAGATTCGAGAGATGAGGATACCCAGTGATCTCGAGAGTTGTCTTCTGCTGATTCGTTGCAACAGAGATATTCCATCCCAAGGTGGCAATTAAGGTTAGGAACATTTAAGCATTTCTCGTGAAAGTATCAAGGTAGAGATACACTAACCTACTAGCGAGATAGGTATGGATACACCTCGAGATAGGGCATTTCGTAGCAAGATCACCTAGCCACACAAATCATAAATAAACCGAATAATATCATCTTTAAGAAAATAATCCATCGAAGTGATAGGGGAGACATAGCCCTAGTCTCCATTACACAATAATTCATTCAGATCAGTTAGTTTAGTTTAACATTCGTATTACCGAGTACTTTTCACAATAACACTTATACCTGCATAATATTCACATGTCTATCTTCAGATTCAACACACCTATCCCCGTGGATCGAGCATCCGCACTCCATAGGTACACTATATTACTGGGCGACGCTGCGCACTTGCGCACATAGGCGCATAGCCATACACACCATGCTTTCGCCCAATCAAGTTTTTGGCGCCTGTCGGGATAGGTTTAGAGTGATATAGAGAATAAAGCAATTAGATATTACTCCGAATTTTGTTTTTATTTTGCTTTCTTTACAGTGCCGGTAATTTGGTCTCTTTGTTTCATGTGTGATCAGAGGTTGGTTGTTTCGTGAGTACATGCGACGACGAGATCAGGTTGACCAACATCTGTTTGATCCTGAGCCAGAAAGAACTTTACACCGAATACGCCGAGAACAGAGAACGGAACAGACTAGAAATCTAGCAAACATGGAAAACAATGAAGAACAGGATCTTAGCATTGAGCAAAACGAGCCACAGAGAGGCCGAAATGGGAATAACGGAAGGAATCAAGCACCCGTGCCAAGCGACACACTGCATGATCCATTCATGTTGTTGAGGAGTTTGCACTCACCGCCACGTCTGCATAACCACGTAAGACCACCTATTAAGGCAAACAACTTCGAAGCAGTCGGCCACTTTACGTATGCTTCGTAACATCCCCGTCACCCAGTTGCCTAATGAGAATCCAAATATGCATTTGACCAACTTTCTTGAAGTTTGTGACACGATCAAGTACAATGGGGTCACTGAAGAGGCACTCAGGTTGAGATTGTTCCCACTCTCACTAGGTGATAGAGCCAAGCATTGGCTAACAAGTCAGCCATCGGATTCCATTACTTCATGGAACGATTTAGTGCAGAAATTCCTGACAAAGTTTTTCCCACCCTCGAAAATTGCACAACTTGTGCAAGAGATCAATACTTTTAGACAACTAGAGGGAGAGAACCTGGCAGAGGCATGGGATAGATTTCACGAACTATTGAGGAAGTGCCCACATCACGCATCAATTCGATGGATGCAGTCCATACTTTCTATAATGGTCCGAGAGTAACTAACAATGATTGATGCCTCGCTGAGGAGCACTAATGAAGAAACCATCACCAAGCATATGAAATTTTGGAAGATGCCGCAACCAATACAAATCGCCTAGTGGAGAAGACTACACCGCAAAAGCCGTGGGTGGCACTGGATAATGAGGTTTCCTCAACAACCCGAGACCACAGTGTCGCACAACCGACCAAATGTACTTGACTAGACAAAGAAGGTACCGCGACGCCATGCTGCACTAACCCATGGAGTTGTGTGGACCTCAGGAGGACGCTATAATAGCACAAAATGCAAGTCAGAAACTAAACAAGAGCAGCCTAGTACGTGTCGGTGTTCAATTAGAGCTCAATCACAACAACAAGGACAAGAGGGTGAAACAATTATCGGGACCAAAATCAAGGCCATGCGGCGAATAACGAATCGTAACGCTTAACAATCAAGGGTATGGATGAGGAAACACCAGAACAATATGCCATCAAACCGAGTTAGCGAACCACCTCCTGAGAAAAAGGTGGACTTAGAACAAGCCCGTGACAAATGTCGCACCTCCCACTTACTTTTATGAATGAGACAAAGGCAAATATAAAGAACAAAGCACCTAATTGAATAATCAAGCCGCACAGTTGAGAAACTTGGAGGTACAGATGGGTCAAATGGCCAATCTATTGACGGTAAAGGCGCTGCCTCTACCAAGTAATTCGGCGGAACCCGAGAAGAGATGGAAATGAATGGTGTTAAAGCAAACAGCGCCGAGAAGTGGTAAAGAATTAGAGACACAAGGGCAATCCTCAGTTATAGAGGAGGTAGAGACTGAGAAGGTCATCCAGCCCAGTCAGAATAATAATGCAAATAGGGAATAGCCTCAAGAGAAACAGTCTGTAGGAAACACTACTGAAGCAAGGGACAACCTACCAATTCCATATCCACAACGTCTAAAGAAACATAAGATGGATAAGTAGTTCACCAAATTCATGGAAGTGTTCAAGAAGCTACACATGAATATCCCGTTTGCTGATGCTTTGGAACATATGCCCAGTTATGTAAAATTTATGTAGGACATACTGTCTCAGAAGAGAAGATCGTCGACAAACGCTTAACTTAATCAAGAACGTAGCGCATACTTCGTAGGAAGTCACGCAAAGATAAAAGACCCAAGCGCTTTAATTATCCCGCACCATTGGAAATGCTATCTTCGAGAGAGCACTGCGGTGATTTTGGGTGCGCATTAATCTCATGCCTCACACTTTAAACGTTGATTAGGTGGGTGAAGCTCGTCCAACTAAGGCCACACTCAGCTCACACGTATCCAAGCATCCGGGAGGGGTATGAAGATGTCTTAGTAAAGGTTGACAAGTTTATCTTCCCAAATAGATTTCATTGTAATAGACATGGGAAGAGATAAGGAAATACCCATAATCTTGCAGACCGCTTTTTGCAACCGGCAGAGCAATGATTGATGTTCGTAGGGGAGAACTGAAATCGAGCGCAAAGAGGATGAAGTCAAGCTCAACGTGGTTTGAAGCTACAGGACATCCGTAGTGATACATGTTTCATGGAAGAGATAGTAGAGGCTATAGTGTCTAGCTAAAGTGGTCTCACAGATCCTTTGGAGGCTAGCCTAGTACAGCATGATTCAGAGAATATGAGCAAAGAGGCAGAGGGGTATGTAAAATGGATGGATTCTTTCGGACCCAATAGATGGAAATACTTCGAATCTCTAGGTGAAGGAGCTAAAATGCCAATGCCATCTGGGCTGAACAACCACCCAAGATGGAACAAAACTCCTACCTAGCCATTTGAAGTATGCATATCTTGGGGTAGCATCCACCTTACCAAAGGATCATCTCAAGATCCTTAACCGAACTAGAGAGGAAGCTATTTGAGGGTCCTTAGGATATCATAAAAATGCACTTGATGGTCTCTAGACGATTTAAAGGATTCGCTCACAAAAAGGCATCGTATTTTGGCCGAAGATGGGCATAAACCTGGAAGCGCAGAGAGGTTGAATCCAACAATGAAAGATAGTTCGAAGCGAAGTATTGAAAATGGTCGGATACCTGGGTAATTTATCCTATTTCACATAGTGCATGGGTAAGTCCAATTCAAGTAGTACCAAAGAAGGGAGGAACAACTGTCATAAGAACTGAGAATAAACATATTATCGCTTTCTCGAATGCCACGGTGAGGATTTGTATTGATTATCTGAATCGAACAGTTAATTAAAAGATCATTTCATTGCCGCTTTCGATCGGGATGTTGATCGACAGTTTGTCATGAGTATTATTGCTTTTTGAATGGATATTCCGGCTACAATCAAATTGCTATAGCCCCTGAAGATCAGGAGAAGACGACATTCACATGCCCCTATGGGACATTCGCATTCAGCGACACTCTCTCTCGGTCGTGCAATGCGCCGGCACTTTACAACGATGTATGATGGCCATATTCTCCCGACATGGTTGAGAAGACAATCAAATCTTCATGGATGATTTTCGGCATTGGGAAATTCATTTGACAACTGGGTCCTGAAAATTTGAGATCAAGATGGTGAGATGCGAGGAGATCACCTCAGACAATCGAGAAGTGCGCTTTTTATGGTACAAGAGGTATTGTAATTTTATTACAGGATTTCAAAGAAGAGGAATAGAGGTAGACGAGCAAAAGATTGAAGCACGAAAAATTACCCCACCCTCATCTAAAGGGATAAGAAGTTTTTAGGCCACGCCGGGATTTTATAGGCGATTCATCAAAGACTTCTCTCAAATTGCAAAACCATTGTCTAATCTCCTAGTCCAAGGGACCCCATTTGAGTTTGATGCCCAGTGTTTGCGCGCCTTTTCAGTATTAAAAGATAAATTAGTATCAGCTTCTATTGTGGTATCTCCGGATTGGTCCTTTCCATTTGAACTTATGTAGACGGTTTATTTTGCGATCGATAGTGGTTAAAGTAAAAACGAGAAAATTCTCTCTGTAATCTATTATGCCAGTAACTCGAATGATGCCCAGCTGAATTGTTACCATGTGAAAAGAACTTTTGGCTATTGTCTTTGCTTTTAATAAATTCAGTTTTATTTGATTGGTAACAAGGTCGTAGTCATTAATCGATCATTCCGCCATTAAATACTTGATGACTAAAAAGACGCCTAAACCCCATTAATCCGTGGGTTCTTTTGCCGCAAGAATTGACGCTGAGATTAAAGACAAGAAAGGCAATCAAGAACCCAGTGGCGCATCATCTTTCACGATCGAAGGCAAGGATGAGGTCTGCTTAATGACGATTTTCTGACGAGAAACTCTTAGCTAATACGATAAGAGAGCAAACATGGTTCGCAGACACGTGGAATTATTTGTAGCTGGGCGTAATTCCTCCGAATTTAACTATCAACAAGAAAAAGAGGTTTTTCTTATTTAATTTGAAATGACTACTTTTGCTGGGAGGAGCCAATCCTCTACAGACATTGCGCCGACCAAGTGATCCGGAGATGTGTGCCCGAAGATGAAATGAACAGTATTCTGAACCACTGCCACACTCTACCATGTGGTGGACATTTTGCAGGCCGTAGAACAACAGTGCGTGCTTCAATCGTGCTTCTAACGGGCCTACCTTAGTCAAAGATGCTCATCATTTCGTATCCACATGTGACAGATGTCAACGAATGGGGGGCATTTTTAGAAAGGACGAACCGCCCATGTATCCCATTCTGGAAGTAGAACTGTTTGACCTATGGGGAGGATTTCATGGACCATTTCCCCATCTTATAAAAAAACCCGTACATCTTGTCAGATTATGTCTCGAAGTGGGTTGAAGCAATTCGACCGCACTAACGCATGCAAGGTAGTGGCTCAATTTTCAGCCCAATATTATTCTCACGATTTGAACCTCGCACCGATCACGTGATAATAAAGACTCATTTCGCAATAAGATGATCGACAGATCTTGCAAAAGTATGGGGGCGCGCATCTCACATCCTCGATATAACCCGCAGAAATGGGCAAGGTGAGGTGTCAAATCGAAATTAAATCCATTATGTAGAAGACGCTAATGCTCCAGGAAGGATCGGTCTAAAAGATTGAAGATGCACTCATGCATCGGTCAAAGATTAAACACCTCGTATCTCGCCTTTAGAATTGTTTATGGCAAAGCATGCCATCTTCCAGTGGAATTAGAGCATCGAGTCTACTCCGGGCAACTCCTGCTAGCTTGAACATGGACGCACACTGGGCCAAGTGAGTAGCGACCAAGCACAGCCTCGAACTAGACGAATCCGGGCCAGAACGGTGTTTCTATGAAAATGCCCGCTACAAGGAAAAGCATGTGCTCGCGATAAACACACAGCCAGAAGGGAATTCGAGACAAAGACAACAAGTCCTCTTTGTTTAATTCGCCTAAAACTCTTTCCAGGAAATTGAAGTCTAGATGGTCTCAAAATCTTCAAGTACCAAGATCTTTTCACATGGAGGGGCGAGGTTACATCTTGGAGAAAGGAACATTCACAGCTACTTCACACAAATCTGGGCTGGGGCCGTATTTGGGGCGAAGTTCCATGTATACAGATTCCATCACCATCACGCAAGACAAGTAGTTTTTCGGCCATAAGAGGCTCAAGCTCGAGCACATTGGGATTCAGGACCGTCGAGCTAACGACATTAAACATAGCGCTTCTTAGGAGGCAACCCAAGTTTTCTTGCAATTTTCCTTTCTATGGTTTAAATTTTTTATTATTATCTACTTTAAGTATGTTGAGCTTGCCGTCCTGTAATCTAACTTTGATGTCTACTGTCAGGACCCGCAATCGAAAGTCTGAGGGAGGATCCGTTTAACAAGTTCAAGAGAGTCACAATCGTATGAGGGGAGTTTTGGCTCCATATCTTTGTTGAATAAATGGCATTTGGTCTTCTCCTAAACGCCACGACGCGGTTCTCAACGCCGCTGACGCGTAACGCCGCGATTTCAACGTCGCGACGTCAATTTGACCCTCCTCTAGAACGTCGCGATTGACTACCAACGCCGCTTACGCTGGTTTTGTTCTTTCGAACGCCGCGACAGATATTTCAACGCCGCTGACGCTGGTTTTGAACCTCTCGAATCACGCGACGTTGGATCTTAACATCGCAACGTTGATTTTTACCACTCTCTGGAACGTCGCGACGTTGGATACTTTACTCTCTGGAACGTCGCAACGTTGCACCCGAACGTCGCGACATTGAACCTGTTTAAGGCCAAACACCTCCCATTTTTTGATCCTACCCTGTATCGTCCTTGCCTGAACCCTAGTCCCCCTGTGTCGCCCTTCCACACCAACCCTTGCCGGAGTCCCCTACCACACTGGTTAGAGGCCAGTGTTTTGCCCTCCGACACCTTCTCCGACCGCCACCATCTCCTCCCAAACTCCCGCCCACCGTCCCCCGTTTCAGCGCTCATTTCCACACCGCACGAGTGTCCCACCTCGGTCCGGGATTCCACATTCGGTCTGCTTAGTCACTCAGTGTGTCACACGTCCTAGTACAGTCTACTGGTATTTAGTTGGCCCTAGTGTTCATAGTGCATTGCAGGTGCTCGACATATTGTCTAGCTAACTTGGTGTGCCACCTGGTGCCATTTGACCCTTTACTCAGTTCCTTCTAGAGCCTTAGTTCTTCCACCATCAAACTGTAAGAGTGTCACATAAAGAGGGCTCACCCAAAGGAGGATTCGACCCCCATTTATGATGTATCGAGGTTTGTCAATGAGGGTGCCGCCGATCGATTCGGCACCATATGCAAGAACTGTTCTTTTATTAAGGAAAAGGGTTTCCACCACCCTGATGATTTTTTCCGCAAGACGATTGCGGCCAAGGGATGGCGAGCACTTTGCCAACCACTTACAACCATGGGCGGGGATATGAGTGTGAAAAGCAGAATTCTACGCTAATCTCGCCTCCCACGTCATCAAGAAGGTCCGGCACGGGTGTGTTTCAGACTTAAAGGAGTCTCATCAACCACTTTTATAATCTTGATCATGTCCCCTGAGCCTTTGATCACTTTTAATAGAGCGCACCGACTACCCCAAAGTCATTAGGGTCTTGACGAACGGACGGGTGATGAGCTTAAAAGTCATCTATTTTTAATCCATTTTTCTGTTTGATTTTCATCTGAAAAGGAATAATTAATATGCAGAAATATGAAGAAACTCACCAATTTGTTATTAGCGTGAGCAGGAAGAAAGAAGAAAAAGCGAAAATGCAAAGACCGGGTGGAGTAAAAATGTAGAAATGGCAGGGGCGTAATGAAAGCAATCAAGCAATTCATCGTTGCAGCTGGACTTGCGCAGTCCAGTTATGATGTCGCGACATAAGGAAAATTGAAGGAAATTTGATGCAGTCGCACAGACCGTTAGCGTACCGAGACTAATCCAGAGACTTAGTGAATGATGTCGCGACAACATCGTGATGTCGCCAAAGGTTGATGTTTGAACAAGGGATGGAGGTTTCGACAAGAGAAGCTTTGAAGCTATGACATGTTTGAAAAGATGAAACTGGCGGTGACTGTTGTTGTCGCGAAAGAGGATTGATGTTGCGACAACAAAAGCAACCAGTTGAAGCCTCCAGAGACATAAGACGTGCTCAGTTGAAGGTTGCAGTTCCTTAAGTTGATGTCGCGACAAGAGATTGATGTCGTGACATCAGGAACCATCAGTTGAAAGCTACAAAGACATGAGCTGATGTCGCGACAAGGGATTGATGTCGCGACATCAGGAACGAACAGTTGAAACCTGCAGAGGCATAAAATGATGTCGCGACATTGATTCCTTGTCGCGACATAATATGCCTTCAGGAAAACAAAGGAATGTCATGACTTATTGATAAATGCTGCAACAAGTGCCAAACTAACTAATGTCGCGACAAGGGATTTGAGGTCGCGATTTCTGAACAAGAACATGGGCCACCCACTGAAATCCACAAAAGAATTACCGGAATTTAGTCTAATCAGAAACCCTATAATATAATACCCAGAGAAAAAGAGAGGAGGTGCGGGCGTACAAAACGAAAAGATCCGTAGCCGAAGGCTTCATTTTATTTTTCTTTCTTTTCTTTTCTTTTATTTTCTTTCAAGCTCGCCTTGTATAATAGGATTATTTTCATCTTTTCTTTATTTTGATTTATTTTCTTCGGATATGGATGTTAATGTTGAGCAATAAGGTTGAATGCACTCCATTCTTTTCAAATTACTACCCGGAATGTTTGAAGTTCGACAAATTCTGAATTCGACTCTTTCCGCTTTCAAATTGCACTTGTTATTATGATCGTAGGAATGCCGTAGTGTGTAATTCAAAGAATTGATAAACCCGCCCATTAAGTGAATGCTATAGTCGACTTATCTTCCGTAGTTGTTTCAAACAGCTTGTGAATTTCCATTTTTATGAATTTATCGTTATGGGTTTACTGTTTTGACTCAATATCGCTTATACTGCTTAAGATTTGTTTCATTGCTCTAATTTCAAGGAGTAATCCTCCGAGTGATAGAGAAGGCATTCCCGAGAGTTATGAACATTTCCTTGAAGGTATATTAACCCCGCATAGGAGATCTAATGAGCTTTGTAAGTTTAATAGATAAATCCTCTTCTCACTAGAAATCAAGAAAGAGTTGAATGAGTTATCAATTTTAAACAAGCAGAGAAAGTCTACCCCAATTCGAAGAAGGAAGCTAACCCGTGTTAGCTGAGATCTAATCAAGGAGAGGGTGATCTATTCTAATTTGGAGGAAGAGCAACCAGAAAGTTATATATCCTTGCTTGACCGATAACTTGGGAGCTAAGGTTTCATAAAATCTACAAACGGGTATGAAGTAGTACGCAGTTAAAAATACCCGTGACATGGAAATCTCCTATTAAAGTAGTCATCTAATTCCCCGTTCGAAAGAATAATCGGGGAAAATTAGATAATGAGCGTAGTGTGGAGAGATCCCGTGTTCGCTAAACGCCTTGGACAGTTTAAAACACGAAATACACAAGCAATTTTATCGGTGTTAACTACGAGGTGATACTTGCAATGCAGTGTTTTTTGATGTGTCCTCTAAAAAGATAACTATTCGTGTCCATTTATTTTCTTAACTATTCATTATTCTTTATTCTTTAGATTCAGTTTATTTGATTGTTCATTCTTTTTCCTTATACTTGTATATTTTCTGACTTCTTAAGGCCCCGGATCACAATGTCATGTTATAGTCAAATAGTATGGAGCTTGAGTAGTCGGAATTAGTTGATCTAGAATTCTTGAGATCTCTGTGGGATGGAAGTATCACGGACTTATATCCATTTATTACTTGTCGAGCACACATTGCACTTACGGGATATTAGGCCAAAACCAAAATTGAAAATGATTTACCTCTAGGAAGTTTTTGGTCTATATAGTAGAAAGTCAACAAGTTTTATAAAGCGGATTGCGGGATTAGTTAATAGTCCTTTGGTAGTGTAACCTTGCATACAAGGCCCGAAGGCTAACAAGTTTTATGGCGGATTCTTGAGTGATCGAAGAATTTGGTAAATCAATATTCGAACGAAAGAAATGCTAATTTGGACATTTTGAAGAAAATAACAAAAATAGCACTTTCAGCGGTGGTTATTTTATGTAACCTTTAACAAACCATATTGAAAATGTTGTTGACCGGACTAATCCTATTAATGTAAGTGTGTTTGATTTAGGGGACAAAATTTTAATGCATAGGAAGCAGAACAACGTCGATTCAGCGGACACGAATTAGAGAGGAACACTCAGAAGCTTGAGAAAGATAAAGGCCGAGAAAACTCAACCATGGCGGATGAAAGGCAGGATCAGAATGAAGTACTGGCGGCGAGATAGAAGCCTCCAATCACGATACTATGGAGGGATGACTAATACTCAAGATGAGTACTGCAATCAAACGACCAGCTATTGATGCAAATAATTTTGAACTTAAGCCGGCACTAATTACAGTAGTGCAGCATCATCGGTTCTTGGTCATCCCACGAGGACAAAATGAGCACACAGGAGGTTTCTCGGGATGGCTAATATAGTGGCGGTGGGTGGGACCGGAAGTCATCAAGCGCATCCTATTCCCATTCTCTCTAAGAGATACAACAGCTACATGGTATGAATCTTTACCATATGGTTTTGTTGATACTTGGGAGGAGTTAGTAGAGGCCTACTTGGGTAGATTCTTCCCCCCAGCCCTCACCTCAGAGAGAAGGAGGGAAATCATTGTGTTTCAGCAGGGGGAAGATGAAAGCATGTATGTAGCTTGGGAAAGATTGGCGCAATTCTTTGAGAAGATGTCCAATGCATGGGATAGTCAGAAACTCAGGTCAGGACAATTATATCATGCATGAATGATATATCGAGGATCATTGATGCTTCATGTTGTGGAGTGTTCAACGAAAAAAATCTTGAAGAGGCCAAGAGTTTGTGAAGACACGGCTAAATGCAATATGAAAACTCATGCAGTTTTCAAGAAACGGCAGAGGAAAGGGGATCATGGGTGAGCAAGATGGCGACCATGGAGGCAGTTGAATGCCATTATGCACGGGATGAATGACGAAAGGAAACACACAACGCCCGTGAGATAGGAGCGGGTTGAAAGAGAGTTATTGAAGGGAAGTCTTGAGAGCTGCGAAGAACAATTCTATGATGCGAAGAGGTTAAGGAGTATGCGGGTGACAAGAAACTACCATTTCAAACCCGATACTAACTTGGCCACGGTATCACGACGCGAGGAACGTGAGAATTTCATGGTGGAGGGGCCGAGGCCAGGCATGGGCGAACCCTCAGCGGTTATCACTTGACCACCAAGGTTCCGGCGACATCAAGGAAATGAACATAGAAATGAATATCGGGGTCGAGGAGGGCCCAATCTTTTGAAGAAGCAGTCTTTGCCAGTTCATGGGGATAATAAGAAGAGTGTTGAGCCTCCGTGAACAAAAAGTTCTTAACTGAACCAGACAGCCGCTACCAATTCTCAAATTTTGAGAACACCACCAATGCATCCACGAGAAGAACACGGAGACACAAAGTAGAGCGAAGTGGGGCCTTAACCACCGCAAAGCGAAGAGATGCCTTAGAGTGACCTGAAGATCGAAGCGCATGGTTGTGCGACTTAGGAGTGGAAGGAGTTAGAAAAGATGAAAGAAAAAATGGCAATGACAAAGCCCGAGAAAGGAAGAAACAACGGAGAAAAGAAAGAAGGAGTGGACGGGAAGGATATCAAGGCTCTAGACTGCGGAGTCCCATTTCCACGAAATTTGAAATCAAAGATGGGGAGCGGTTCTGCGAGGTTTTGAAAACCTTTCAGAAGCTAGAGATTGGTATGCCCTTTACAAAAGTGGTGACTCAGATGCCACTCTATGCAAAATTCCTGAAGGACATGCTGAGCAAGAAAAGAAAGATAGTAGAAGAAGGGATTGTGAATCTCACTGCTACTTGCAGTGTTGTGATAAAGAAAGAATTGCCAGAAAAGATGAAGGATCCAGGGAGTTTTACAATTCCTTGCATCATTGGAGGAGTTGAATTCCAAAAAGCTCTCTGTGACTTCAGGCAGTATAGCTCGATGCCTCTTTTTCTGTTTCAAGCAATTAAGTTTGGGGAGGTTATTCCCACCACTATTACTCTTCAAATGGCGGAGCAGATCGATGGTAAAACACGAAGGATCTTGGAAGATGTCTTTGATCCTTTGTTGGGAAATTTGTTTTTCCCAGTGGAAGCTAAATCATTACGGACATGGAAGAAGATTCACAAATTACCCACAACTATTGGGGAGACCATTCTAACTCTTTGGGTATACGATCGAAATGAAAAAATGAGTTCTTACCTTGAGGGGTTGGAGAGGCTGTGCTTTCAACGATCAAAAAGCATGCAGAATATAGACATAGACAGAGAAAATTGCAATGTAGTTGATGATGTCTAGCCACTCTGACCCCCGATGTTCACGATGATTGTAACTCAAATTTTGATAAATGAAAAGAGATAAATTCGAGTATGTGATAAACTATAAGATTGTCCATACAACGATTTTCATTCTATAGAAAGCTGACTGTGTTGAGCACAAACAAAACATAAATGACAAAGGGGAAAATAATGAAAAGGGAAATTCATCAAAGAAACCCATTGAAGAGGGCTAGTGTTGAAAGAGTTGCAGGTTTTTATCTGTTGAAACAACACTTAAGATATGAAGGGGAAAACGGTGTTCATCTCACATGGGCTGGGATCAGAGGCAGAGGTTGCTGAAAATCTTAAGAAGCATAAAGAGTCTATGGCTTGGTCCATTAAAGAGTTGAGGGTGTCGATCCATCAATTTGCATGCGCAATTACGCTAGAAGAAACTTAGGAAGCCATCGTAGAACATCAAAGGCCGAATCGTGATGAAGGAAGTAGTCAGGAAGGAGGTACTCAAATTGCTGAATCTTTGGTTTTATATGCAATTCGGATAGTCCTTGGGTGAGCCAGTCATGTGGTTCCAAGAAGGGTGGGTTTTCTTGTGATCCGCCAATGAGAAAAATGAATTGATTCCAGCGAACGATGACGAGGATGGAGGGTATGCATTGATTACGGGAAGGCGAACACGGCCACCGAAAAAGATCATTTTCCCTTTGCCCTTCATTGATCGGATGTTTAGACCAGTTAGCGAGGACACCCTCATTTTGTTTCTTGGATGGGTATTAGGATACAATCGATTTCTTATTCACTGAGGACCCGAGAGAGATTACATTCACATGCCCACATGGTACCTTTGCCTTGAGAAGGATGCCGTTTGGGTTGATAATGCTCTGCTACATTCCAAAGGTGTATGATGTCAATGTTCTCAGACTTGGTTGAAGAGGTTATGGAAATTTTTATGGATGACTTCACTGTGTATGGATCCAGTTTTGATCAATGTTTGAAGAACCTGGAAATAGTGCTTCAAAGATGCGAGACAAGCAGTAGCAGAATTGGGAAAAATGCCATTTATGGTAACGAAGGTATTGTTCTTGGGCATAAAATTGCCTTTCTTGGTGAAGTAGACCAATCCAAGGTATCCATTATCAAAACTCTTGCACCACCTACCACAATAAAAGGAGTAAGAAGCTTCTTGGGGCATGCTGGATTTTATAGGAGATTCATCAAAGACTTCTCAAAAAATAGCCAGACCACTATGCAGATTAATGGAGAAGGATCTGAGGTTTAATTTTGATGACTCTGTAAAAATTTGCTTTTGAAGAAATCAAGATCAAATTGGTTCAAGCACCTATAATGTTTTGCACCATAATGGGATCGGATTTGAAATAATGTGTGATGCCCAGGTGATTTTTGCAATGGGGCGTCACTGGGGGCAAGAAAGGAGAAAATATTCGAGGACCGTATACTATGCTAGTAGAGCCTTGATGAAGCATAAGAAAATTACTCGACAAGCGAAAGGATGCTAGCCATAGTATTTGCTTGTGAAAAAATTCAGACGATACATTTTGGGATACATGTTGTGTCATAAGTCATGCAAATCAAAATTTTGATGTCAAGGAAAGCTAAGCCAAGATTGATAAGGTGGAGTCTTGCTATTGCAAGAGTTTGACTTGGAATCCCGAGGATAAAAGAGGGTGTGTGATGTGATAGTTGATCACTTGTCAAGTAGAAAAAACCTTTAGCGAAGAAGATAAAGTAATATTAGCAGAAGAACTTTTGGATGAGCAACTATTTAAAGTTTCCTTCGACTTCCATGGTATCGCGATGTGTGAACTATTTAGCTTGTGGGTAGTTGTGAGTGGAAAGCTACCAACGAGAAGAAAACTTCGAAGTAGCGGCGGTATTATATTTGGGATGATCCACTATTTATTTTAAAGGAATCTTGACATGATAATAAGAATGTGTGCCCAGGAAAATGATCAAGGCAAAATTCGAATGAATGCCATGCATCACCATATGGAGCATTTTTCGGGAGAAAGAAGCGACTCATGGAACACTCAATCTGGATTTATTATTATTATCTTCGGTGTCTTGAGTGGATTGGTATTGTGATAGATGCCAAAAGATTGGAAATATCGTGTGATAAAATGCCCCTAAGAGGTATAATGGTGGTGAAAATCTTTGATGTATGGGGAATAGATTTTATGGACATTTCTACCATCATTGGGAACACTACATGCATCTTGCTAGCGGAGTTGATTATGTTTAAATGGGTGGAAAGCATTAGCTTGTCAGGAATGATGCTAATACAGTTGTGAGCTTCTTGCAAAAAAATATTTTGAGCAGATTTGGAACACCCAGAACTATCATTAGTGATAGGGAAGCCATTTGCAAACAAAAAATTTGCAAAACTCATGGCAGTATGGGATCGAGCATGTAATGAGTCTAGCTTATCATCCCGGACAGTGAATGACGAATTTCAACGAGAGGAGATTAAAAAGAATACTTGCAGAAAAGGCGTGAGCTCAAGTAGGAAGGATTGGTCTTCCAAACTTGATGATACACTTTGGGCTTACGGTATAGAAAACTCCATTGGAATGTCCCATCTGAAATTGTTTTTAGCGAGCCATGTCACCTACCTACGGAATTGGAATACAAGGCAATGTGGGCCATCGAAGTTGAACTTCGATTTTAAAGCGCAAGGGGAAGAGATTGCTCCAAGTTGTCTGAGTTGGAAAAGAATTGAGAAATGAAGCTATGTCTTTAGAAACTACAAGGATAAGACGAAAGAAATGGCATGATCAAAGGATCACGAGGAAAGAGTTCGAGAGCGAGAACGAGGTTCTCTTTGTTTCAGTCTGAAGCTGAAATTGTTTCAGGGAAAGTTGAAATCGAATGGAGTGGGCCATACACAGTGGTGTCAAAGCAATACATTTGGGCGGTGACGTGGGGCCCGTGCGGAGAAGAATTCAAAGTCAATGGACAAGGCGAAGCTTATCTAAGCGAGGAGGAAGAATGGAAGAGCTCAGGAAGGTTATCTAGAAGAAGAAGAACCAAAAACGGCAAGTCATTAAGGACTCAAGCGAAGCGGTGATGGAGTATCCCATAGAAAATTTAGTTTTACGCTTTAGATTTTTGAATAATTTTTTTTTGCTGTAATTTAGTTTTGATTGGATTCTTATAAAGATAGATTTAATTACGAGAAATTTAGTGTAGTTTAATTAAATTTTCTTGAATCATGCGTATGCGATGCGCAGAAATTTGAAGGACATGAGTGAGGAAAAGCAACTCGAGAGACACCTCCGACAACTTGCGAAATGTCACGACATAATAAGGTAACTTTCTCCTAAACCAAACTGTGAAATATGAGTGAATTGCTTGTTGAATTTACGCTTGGAATGCTGAATAAATGTCTAAAGAATTATAGGATTAATAAAAGGAATTTCAAGTTTTTGAGATCATTAAAAGAAAGCTAGGGCATAGGTGTGGCGGCAAAAACTTGAAAATGAAAAGTCACGACATGGGACAACGCAATATCTAAAAAACCTATTTATGTCGCACCAAACTTAGTATGTCGCGACATAAAAAGGGTCCTTTGCCAGCTACTCACCCTCTTAAATGCCCTAAAATTAATGTTCTTAAATAAAAAGTGGTAGAAATTGATGTCGCGACAAGCGAGAAATTTAATGAAATAATAATTAGCCCACAAAAACTTGATTGAATTGCAAGCGTTGAAACTTCTTCCCCACTCCCGCTCCAATTTCAGGAAAATGTTCATCCTCCGGCACCATACGAGTTCTCAATTCTGAAAACCTAGCTCCAAGTATTGAGAAAACTTTCCTTGTTCAAATGGCTGAAACCTCAAACCTTGTCCTAACACGGAAGAGATCATGGAGAATATGTGCAACTTGAGAAGAAGAAATACGACAGGAAGAGCCGATGGAAGAGATGCCTACAGAAGCACCAGAGGCACCAACGGTTTACGAAGAAAAGAGCAGACGAGGAAAGGGAAAAGCAAGAGAAGAAGAAGTAGAAGATTTTTGTGTCGGAGAAGCTTATTCAAGCTGGAGAAGCACTATACTTAACAAGGGTTCGTGTCGAAGAAGATTCAGAAACCCAATTACCCCTTTCAAGGAGATGATTGAACAAAGAGAGGTAGGAAGCTTTGCGAATATCAGTAAGGCTACGACGGTGGTAAAAAGAATTTTATTCAAATACGGTAGGCATGAAGAACAACACTATGTTCGTCGAGGAGGTGTGGGTACCATATGGAGCCAAGGCCATTAACGAAGCCTATGGAATGGCAGGGCACAAGCCTGGGTCCAAGTTCAAAAGCTCTTGGAAAACCCAAATTTTAAGAAGATTGCCAAAAGCTCCTTGACGGAAAAACACAAGCGGGACAAGGGGAAGGAGGACCAAAACCACGAGCAGGGAAGCCCTCACTAAGGGGCTAAGGTATGGATTATATTTCTTGGCCTGTTTTTGGTCCCAACCAAGCATGTGTCTTGATGAGAAGCGAGGAAGCAATTATGCTGTATGCTATTCTAAAGAGAATTCTGGCTTTCAGCGTAGGAATAGTAATTGAAAATTCTATAATGAGGTACCATGAAGGAAATAAGAGAGAGCTGATCCCTCACCCAGCAACAATAACTGTTTTATGTTTAAAGGCTGGGGTGAAGGGAGTCTGGGAAGAAGAAGAAGAAGTCCCTATGACATCACCACTCCCTACTTGGCAAGGGTGAGCAAGGGACAGAAACCAAAAGAAAAGGGGGTGTTGATTGAAACGAGAGAAGCTCCGAGTTGCAAGACGAGAAGGAGACTTTGAGGGTTCTTGGCAGCCAAGAAGAAGAGAACCCGAAAACTCCTCACGAAAATAATACACTTTCACATTTGCGGACAATGAAGGGGGCAGAGTGAAAGAAGCCCCTTAGATTTCTCCATCCCCTTAGCTAGTTCTCCCCCATGCAAAAGCCGAGAACATTCAGAAAACGGGGAAAGCTCGAGGGAGCACAGAAGAAAGAACAATTCAATAATGGAGGTCCTGATACCGTCAGGAAGAAGATGGAAGAAAGGGAAAAGAGTGGAATTTGCAACAAGAATTCGGGGGAAGGAATTTATGAAAAATAGTTAAAGAGAGTCAACAATGGGAAGAAAGGCTGAAAGAAAGAAGAAACAGGATGAAAGAGGTTCTTCGAGCGACAAAGAGGACTTCAAAGAGAAATGAAGGAAGAGATCGCGATCTTCTCGACCTCAATTTGAGTCATGATCTTTTTATAACAGGCATCAGTTTGAGCGTGATTCTCGGCTCACAACCATCATGAAAAAGTGAAACGAGGAAGCCAAATTGGGAGAAGCAGATCACAGATCAAGGGATTCAAATTTTATACAAGTCTCTACAGATTTAAAGATATTTGGATGATAGAGACAAAAGCAAAGGATCTTTGAATCCTCTGGCGAGAGAGAATGGCTAGAAAATTTGGATTTGATTACAACAACAATCTTTCCCAAATTTTTGGAAGTAATATTGAAATGGAAAACACAATGAATGGCTAGGGGAAGAGAGCAGAGATGAGCTAAACAAGAAGGGTGAATCTCTCCAATGAGATCTTCATTGAAAGATCAAGTTAAGGCGGGAAACTAAGAAGAGAGAGAAAGGAAAGAAGGAAATGAGGAAATTCCCTCCATTCCCAACTCATTTAGATTACCTATACTTGGATCCCACCCAATATCTTTGCTACCTTCTTCCCGAAAAGAAAGATAGACTTCTTATAAGGCGACAGCCATATTCTCAAGCCCATACGGAGGTTGTATCCCAGCACATTTGCAATTGAATCATAAATAAAATGATAAATTTGAATTAGAGGTATTTGTGTTACTTTAGTTTAATTAAATTTTGTATGTTGCTTTGTGGTTGCATAGTTGGGAAAACAAAGTAAAAATTAGATTCGAGAATAAAAAGCTATTTGAGATGTAATAAGGCCGGATTGAATGACGATTAGATTAGGAATAATTTAAATACGAGACAGCAAAATGCGATTAAGGGCAAATGATCTGATTTAATTGAAACACAAAGTGCAAAAGTGACTTAAGTCTAGCTGATAAGTCCAGAATAGAGGAAGGTAATACAATAGAAGGAACAAAACATATTTTTGAGTTTGTGGTACGAACAGTAAGTCAAGGAACCTGTTGAATATCAATTAATTTAACTACTCATCAACAAAAATGAGTCAAGGAAATCCTTATGGTTAGTCACAACTATTCAATCCAAATTCTAGAACTTGTTAGATTATTGATTGAGGCAAAATCCTAGGTGATACAGCTGACAAGAGATGATGCGAGGCCATTGCTGACTAGTTTTGACCATTCTGTATCCATTCATATGTTGATGCATATCACCTTAGTTCAAGAAATTGAGCCAAACAAGCTTATTTTTTAAAAATGGCCAATGAAACCCCAACCCATCCTAAAAATCAATCCTTGATAAAGAACCTATGATTGCAGGAATTCAAAGGGGAGGAAGAAAAGTAAAGTTTGGGGGAGTATATGTTTTGAGGAACTCAAGGAGAAGAAATATATAGAAAAAGGGAAGGAAAAGAAAAGGCAAAGAGCAGAAAAATACAATAGAAAGAAAACATAGGGGATAAGTTTTATCTTGTGGCCTAACTCTCTTGAACAATTAAGTTCTTAGGGGTGTTTCAACACTTAGCAGTACCCTGCCATCTGGTATGGGAGCTACTAACCCAAAGTTCGCTAAGAGGGTGGTAGAAAGCCTAAAAGGTAAAACATTGCACTATCCCTGAATGATGACAAACAAGGAAATTTGATTGAATTACAAGTGAGAAATAGGGCATACGATTCGAATTGAAGCAATCAAAGAGATGTCGAACATGAAGTTTGGGGAGTTTATTAAAACTACAAGAAATAAAGAATGGTAGTGAAAAAAAAATTCTAAAAATTCGGGGTAATCTTAACCTAAATTCCTTCATCACCACATTACCCAAGCCTAACAATATAAGCCCAAAGACCGATTGATGCTTGAAAGTGGAATTACCTACATTAGTGGAGATCAATGAACAGCAAACCTATGGAATTTGGAAAATATGGAAACAATCAAAGCGTGAAGGACTTTAGGGAGTTAAGTGACTCATTATGAAGATGAGAAAGGAAAATAATTTATAACTAACCAGGGGATCTAATGATTATGTTGTTTGTAAAACAATTTCCATGATTTAGTTTTGTATACTATAAAGATTTAAAAACTAACCTTGAAATGGACTTGAAGCTAGATGTACAAAAATAATGCATTCGCATATTTCAATCAAATTATTTGCTACGCAAAACGAACGAAAAATGTCCTTTTGTTTGAGGACAAAAACAATTCTTTCTTTCCTTTAGCGAGGACAAAATAGAGCATAGGTTGGGAGGACGTTTGATGGGCTTAAAGTCATCTATTTTTAATCCATTTTTCTGTTTGATTTTCATCGGAAAAGGAATAATTAATATGAAGAAACTCGCAATTTATTTATTAGCGAGGAGTGTGAAAGAAAGAAGAAAAGCGATTAGAAAAATGCAACGAACGGAGTAAAAATGCGAGGAAAATGGCGGGCGAGTAAGCAATCCCAGTTAACTAATGTTGCGAGTTTTGGACTTCTTGTGATCCGTTTATGATGTCGAGACATCAGGAAAAGTGAAAGGAAATTTGATGCGGTGTGACGGGGATCACAAGTTAAGCGAGGCGAGGACTAACCGGGACTTAAGGAATGATGTGGCGACAACATCGTGATGTCGCGAAAAAGGTTGATGTCGCGACAAAGGGATGGAGATTACGCTGACGAGAGAAACATGAAGCTATGACCCGAGGTTTGAAAAGATGAAAGCTATTGACTTAAGTTGTTGTCTTGACGGAAGGGCGTGCGACGAAAAGCAACCCGGTTGCCTCCGGAGACATAAGACATGCTCGATTGAAGGTTGCGAGTTCCTTAAAGTTAATGTGCGACAAAGATTGATGTCGCGACATCGAGACTCTATCGATTGAAAGGCTGCAGACATGGTGATGTCAGCGACAAGAGGATTGATATCGTGCCGACATCAGGAGCGAGAACGATTGAAACTGCGGAGGCATAAAATGATGTCGCGACATTGATTCCGACATAATATGCCTTCGAGGAAAACAAAGATGTCATGACTTATTGATAAATGCTGCATGAAAGTGCCAAACTAACTAATGTCGCGACAAGAGTTTGGTCGACACACGAGCGATGGCATGGGCGGTCACTTGGAAATCCATAAAGAATGCATTGGAATTAGGGCCCCAGCCTAAGATACCACATAAATATGACTACCCATGAAAAAAAGAGTAGTGGCGGCGAAACTGAAAATCTAGGTAGCCAAAGGCTTCAATTTATTTTCTTTTCTTTTAACTTTTCTTTTATTTTCTTTTGTTTAAAACCGTTATAAGGTCGATTATTTTCATCTTTCTTTATTTTGTTTCATTTTTGGATTACGGATGTTGCTCGTTTTGAAAGCGGCCAGATACAAATTCCATTCTTTTCAAATTACTACGGAATGTTTGAAGTTAGACAAATTTAAGGTCGAGCTTTTCCGATTTCAAATTACGAGTTAATTCTTTGATCGGAAAGGAATGATGTTAGTGTGTAATTCAGTAATTGAGAAACCAGCTTCCATTAAGTGAATGTTATAGTCAGAATTTATCTTCCCTGTAGTTGTTTCAGCGACAGTGAATTTGGTGTGATGCAGTCCATAAAATGGGAATGAAGTATTGCAAAAGAAAAATACCCCGATTAAGGAAATCCCTATTAAAAGTAGTCATCTATTTCCCTGTCTTCGAAAGAATCAGGAAAATTAGATAATGAACTGTGGAGTGTGGAGAGATCCAGCTGTACTACTAAACGCCTTGGACATATTTTAAAACCTGAAATACAAGCAATTTTGTCGGTGCTAACTACGGGAATTGATACTTCACAACTAGCGGTGTCATGATGTGTCCTCTAAAGATAACTGTCGGTTTCCATTTATTTTCTTAACTATTCATTATTCTTTGATGCTTTAGATTCAGGTTTATTTTATTGTTCATTCTTTTTCCTTATACTTGTATATTTCTACGGCTTCTTAAGGTGGATCACAATGTCATGTAGTCGAATAGTATGGAGCTTGAGTAGTCGGGATAGTTGATCTAGAATTCTTGAGATCTGTGGGATCGATATTATCTGGACTTATATCAGTTTTATTACTTGTCGACATGTGCACTTGCGAGG
Organism: Tetrastigma voinierianum; assembly: GCA_016808115.1. Taxonomy (NCBI): domain Eukaryota; kingdom Viridiplantae; phylum Streptophyta; class Magnoliopsida; order Vitales; family Vitaceae; genus Tetrastigma; species Tetrastigma voinierianum. Next base: position 264,922 of record JAEQBH010000567.1, read on the forward strand.
ATATTAGGCCAAAACCAAAATTGAAAATGATTTACTCTGAAATTTTGGTCTATATAAGCGAAAAGAATCAACAAGTTTTGTAGGCGCCTGCGGAGATTAGTTAATAGTCCTTTGGTAATAGTGTCATAACCTTGCATGCATGACTGAAGGCTAACAACGGGGTGAGTGGAAACTCAACAACGAGGGCCACGCCGTCCATTTTAAGGCCAAACATTTGGCGTTTATCCCAGTGCGGCATCACTTCATCCGCGTCAGCGTCTTGATAAACTGACGAGCGTGTGTGATGTTACCAATATACTAACTCAATTATGCCATCATTCAGGATATCCCTTTTGATGTTGGGCATGTTATAGGGGCGTATCCTCCATGCTTCGGGGCCTTCTAAGATGAATTTGGGGCATCCTTTCCTCATTTATGGCTTATGCAAATGAGTCGGGGTGCCCCTTGATGACAATGAGGTGTGGTTGCACCCCATCAAGGCAATTTCGGTTAAGAGGGACAAACCAGGTGTACCACGACCTGAGGGGACCTACGATTCCGGTCATGTGCCCTCGGACGAGAACGAGCTTCATGACTATCAGGCCCGCTTTGGACTCCTGGGCGACCCCCAGGAGGACATTGGGCAGTCCTCTACTCACCCACCTCCACCACCACCACAGCATCCCTCAGAGGTAGCTCCTCGATCCCTTTGATTTAGAAGGACCGGTGCTCGCCCTTCTTGGCCTTTGATGCGTATGGGATGAGACCCGAGGAGCAAGGTCCTCCTCACACATGATATGGAGGTACTTCGAGCTAATATGCGTACGATTTTGGCCAACCAGGCCATTATTCTTCAACGTGACGGTCCCTCAGGCTCCGACACGACTTCTTACCCATCACCGGCTAGCCCGCGCCATAGCCACCCACGGTGACACCTTGATCACGGAGTTCCTCACCTTTCTTATGTTATTTCATTGCGATTGGGGACCTTTGCCCATTTTTTGTTGGGGGTTGTGGAGTGGTGCTGTGTTTCTTAGATTAGTTTTGTGTTTATTTGTGCTGTAGTTATTTTCATTTATGATGTTAGTTTACATTTCTGTTTAGTTTCATTTACGCTTGCTCATGTTAGGATGTTGAGTTTTGTGTTTAGTCATGTTTGGTTTTAGGTAGATCATATACATGTGGTTTAGGTAGTTTGTGTGCGTGATACCATGCTTGAGAGCAGGGGATCACTTTTGAGCCGAATCCACTATTGTCATGGAAGAAAGGTTTCATCGGATGTTTGAATGCTCAAGAATTAGGTTGAATAAGTGGGGAGGCATAGTATATCACCTCCGGTTATTCAAGAAACTATTTCTCAAGGAGCCTATCACACTCACACACAAATGATCTCTAGGGTATGGCTAGGTGCCGAGGCAGAACTACGGATTCAACAAACCACACAGGAGTCTCACAGAAACACCCAGAAGAGATGGGACACCCAGTGAATAAAAGAGGATTGCCTTCGAGCTAAAAAAAAAAATAATAATAATAATAATTAAAAATATATATATATATATATATATATATATATATATATATATATATATATATATATATATATATGTATATATATATATATATATATATAAAAGAGAGAGAGAGAGAGAGAGAGAGAAATTAGAATAAATTGGGATCTTCGATTGGAATCGGAGCACTGATCAGGGAGCCTTTCAAAGCCCCGATGCTGAGCAATGGCTAGGAGTCATTGACTTCCACGTTCTGAGGAATGAAGATGGAAGTTTCCCACAGTTTAGGGCCCTTAGGTTTAGTTGAGTGTTCGGGGTGACGTTCGAGGGGAACTGAATGCCCGGTGCCCTTAACCAACTGGTGGGGAGTCACCAACTAATCTCCGCTACATGAACACTTAACATAAACTTACGGGCACTAGTTTTGTTCTATGTTGTGAGTAGGTATATTAGAGTACCAAACGGTCGTTGGTCTTTTGTAGTTAGATTTTCCCAATTAGGCGAGTTGAACTCAAGTTTGGGGGGCGTCAGAACCTAAGTGTAAACTAGAGGTCATTTATTTAACGAACATAGGGTCCTTGGGAAAAGTTATTGAATACTTCGGAGAAGTGAGGCCTTCTAGTCCTTCAGGTTCAACTAATTCTTTGAAAGTTGACCACCTTTGCGAATCACATTGCACTTCAAATAAAGCAACGGCGGTGTGAGTTGGTCAATTTGATCCTCCTCTATCAGCATGTCATCACTATCTTCGTGTTAGACTATAGTATGTAGGGTGTGTGTTCGATTTAGAATTGATTCTTGCTTGAGACAAGCGAAGCTAAGACTGGGGGTGTGATGAGAGCCTAAAACACTCAGGTTATACCCACGTCTGTCTTACATTTTAGCAATTATTTACATTTAAGCGTATTTTTATGGCTCAATATCGATTAGTGCGGTTGGTGTGAATCACGGAGTGCAATTGGTGCGAAAGGCGGAGTTTGGAAGCATTATGGGTGGATGAAGTGCATAAGATGGTTGGAACGTCCTCACGTCGTGGCCTTTAGCGTCGCGATGTTGGGTCAACTAATATCAAAGTCAACAAGCGGCAACGTCGCGACGTCTCAGCGTCCTGGCGTCTCCAGCGTCGCGGCGTTGCAACATCATGACGTCGGCGAGTTACGTCTTCTGCGTCGACCCAAAAACCAAAAAGGGGTGTAGAGTCGAGGCATCGGGATAGATGCGAACTGGGCGCGATCGGAAGCGAGTGAGATTGATCTTGAAGAAGAGCTTCGTGATTTGTATTTTCTTTTTGGACAGTAATGCTTGATGTTTTACATATTACATATTGTAGTATTCTCTTATTCGATTATGTTTGTAGATTTATACACAGGTATTGTTGAACCCTATCACATTTTCATAGGATTAAAGATTAGTATTTTATATTATTCAAGTTGTTTTATAATTTGTTAGCATACGCTATATACGTTAATCATTTACATGGTGATGTCGTAACATTAGCATGACTATCTTGGAGATCGAGATTCGAGAGATGAGGATACGAGGATCTGAGTGAAGCTGACCTTCGGTTGATTTGGTAAATAGAGATATTCCGATCCCAAAGGTGGCAATTAAGGTTAGAACATTTAAGCATTTCGGAGTATCGAGTTGGGGTAGAGATACACTTAACTCTACTAGCGAGATAGGCGGATACACCTCGAGAGAGGGTATTTCGTAAGCAAGATCACCTAGCCATTAATAAATCATAAATAAGGCGAATAATATCATCTTTAAAAAAAAATAATCCCATCGAAAAGAAGTAGCGGGGGGAGACATAGCCTAGTCTCCATTACCTGATAATTCATTCGGATTAGTTAGTTTAGTTTACATTCGGACCGCAGTACTTTTTCACTGACACTTATGCCGGATAATATTCAGGCCATCACGTATTCAACACCTATCAGTGGATCGATATCCGTACCATAGGTACACTATATTACTTAGGTGGCCGTGCACTTGCGCACATAAGTCTGGAGTTATACACCACCTTCGGCTATCAGGGAGAAATGTGTTTATCATGCTAAATTTATATGGCCTAATTTTGGAGTTCTGAGAAAGAGAAACTAGAGTCATGCTCAGTATTTGTAAATAACTATTGAATCATTCAAATTGGAAAGAAAATCAGATTTTCATGCTTGATAAGAAAGATAGATATTGTTTAAAGCCTCATTTAAGAAATCAAACAGAATGTCACAATTCAAATATCATGAAAAAAAATATAACTGAAAATGTCAAAGAACTCACTGTGCTTATGAATGTTGATCCCAAGGGTGAATCCGTATCATCAATCTCTTTTCCTTGTCCATGAATAAGCCACCCTTCTACCATTCCCTCGTTGGGCTTCTTTGATAAGACCAGTTTGGTCTGAGTCTCACTAACATGAACAGAGTCCTCTTTACCTGAGATGGGATAACATGATTATGAATGGGATAAAACGCTGGAAGAGAGGATTAAGCGATCTTGAGGAAGAGAAAGAATCTCCTTCCATACCTTTATAGAAATGAAATTTGGGTGAACAAAATTTAGCGTATGCATCTGTAAGGCATCATCTGTATTACCAGCTCTCAAGTTGTTATCCTTGGAATTTAAGTGGTAAGCTACCAATGAATACTTAAAATTTGGTTTCTTGTCCACCTTTTGCTTCCTATTTTGCGGTCTGTCTGAATGAAGAAAGCGGAACTATGAAATCTTACCAAACAAAAGAGAAGTGTCTGCACATAAGATATAGCCCATATTTTAGTGCACACAGTATTAATGCGCCATTTTGATTTGAAACCTCTTAAGAATAGAATCATCTATAGCTCCTAAAGCGTCTTGAGGATGAGCTCATTGCCGCGACTACTTGTTTATTTGCATTCATATTTCTAAAGTGCTTGGAAGAGGTCGACTATATTCATGCTCAGGGCACAGGGTGGGAATCAACCTACGCTTCCAAGTCTGAGATGACTCTCAGCCCGTGAATCTCATGACTATAATTCACATTCCACGGATGCACTCCCAAGAAGCGTAGAAACTACAGGCTTCTTCAAAGGTATCTCATGTGTAACGACCTTACTCAAATATTATTACGCAAACTTACACATATCATTCAACTGGATTGAATTAGGTGAAACATTGGTCTTTGACAACGTGGGAGCTTGATGCATATGTGATTTCTGGTAGTTATGTCCACTATCGATGGGTTAAATGTTTGCTACTTTAGTTCTTGTTTCCTTTGGACATGCAAGTACTCTGATTACCTTTGGGATACCTTTGAGACTCTGTTGAACACCCTTTGCTTTGGAAAGTTGCTTTTCTCAAATCATCTGTATGCGAAATTTTTGAATGAAAGGAAAGAGAATTAGCTGAATTACTTTTCATTGATGTCAAGGAAGGATTTATACGAAGGTAAACTTAGGTTACACATTAGCCTCTCTATGAAATTAAGCTTAGGTTACATTAGTCTCTCCCTATAATTTAAAGAAATCCTGTCGATATAACTCTGATCTATGAATACAAAAAGGAAAAACTTTTATCTGAGGAAAACCTTAGTTATGCCTGAGAATACGTCTTCTATAAATGGAAGATTTTCTATGTTAATTTCTAACACTCCCCTCGAGTTGGAGAGTGGATGTCGTACTCCCAACACCAAATCACTCAAATAAAGACATCTTTTCCCAAAGCTTTAAGTGAACATACGCGTTGATGTGCGAGAGTTCACATATCTTAACTTAATGGATCCATCTTGAATCTTATCTCGGATGTAATGACAATCCATTTCAATGTGTGCGATTAAAGCTCATGAAAGGCTGAGTTTCTTTACCAATATGCAATGCAACTTTGTTGTCGCGATATATCAATGCAGGTTTCTTGATGCAATACTCGGAAATCTTTGAGGAAAGGTATGTAGCGATTAACTCCCTGACAAGCACTGTCACCTTGCGATATTACCTTGGCTAAAGAAAGCGACACTGTTTTCTGACGTTTTGATCTCCATGAGACTAATGAGGGCCAAGGAAGACATAGTAGTGGTCGATCTTCTAGTGATTGGACATCTTGCCCAATCTGAATCACAATAGGCTCGCAACCTGAAATCACTATTTGAGGAGAAGAACAATCCTTGGCCAGGTGCATTCTTAAGATAGCGCACAACACGAAGTGCTACCTCCATGTGAAGCTTACAAGGTTGATGCATAAACCTGCTTAGTACATGTACAGAATATGTAATATCAGGCCTTGAGATAGTAAGATATATCAATCTACCAACCAACCTTCTATAATGACAGAGGATCTTTAGATAAATCACCTTTATCAGACAATTTCAAACCTCGCTCCACAGGAGTATCAATAGGTATCGCTCCTAACAATCCCGCATCCTTAATGATTTCTAAAGCATACTTACGTTAGGAAATGAAAATCCCATTCTTAGAAGAAGATAATTCAATGCCAAGGAAATACTTAAAATCACCAAGATCTTTAAGATGAAATTGACTATGCAGGAATTTCTTTATTGCAGCAATACTCACAGGATCATTTCCAATAATCAAAATATCATCAACATATATCAAGAGGGCAGTGAAGGACTTGCCTTGTATTCTGGTGAATAAAGAGTAGTCAACTCTAGATTAAACATACCCTACAGCTCGAATAGCTTTGGAGAATTTTGAGAACCCTTTGAGATGCTTGCTTGAGCCATACGGTGACTTATATGTCGACACACCAAGTTGTCCTCCCCCTGTCTCAGAAGCCCTGGCGGCGGTGACATGTAAAGCTCTTCATGAAGATCGCCGTGAAGGAAGGCGTTGTTAACATCCAATTGGTGAAGAGACCACCTTCGAGCAGTAGCCAAGGCAAGGAGACAGCGAATGGTGATGATTTTGGCAGTGGGAGAGAAAGTATCCTGATAATCGACACCCTCCAATCACAAGTGGAACCCTTGGAAACTAATCGGGCTTTCAGATCGCCAATCGATCCATCAGAACAATGTTTTGGATCTTATAGACCCATCGACAACCTATCGACGCCTTCCCCTCAGCCTAAGAGATGAGAGTCCAAGTACCATTAGCTCGAGAGCCCGCACTGGGATCAAGATTGCCTCCCGCCATTCGTAATGGAGGACGGCTCGTATCACCCTTTGGGCTCAGGACTGACCGGACTGGGGCAATAAAAGAGCCGATGTGCGCCGTAGTGGTGATATGAAACATAATTAGCCAGGATACAAAATCTTAGTCGGACCTAGAAGCAAGGAAGGAGATTGGTCAGAGCAAGCGTGCATGAGGTGAGAGCATACATAACTCGTAGTTTCTCGTGGATTATGGGAGCGACCGGAGCGACGGCGGCTCATCAGTTGGTCATGGGCGAGCCAGGGTAGAGCTGGATGGGTCGGAGGGAGTGGATGAAGAAGGAAGTAAGGACGGAGATGAAGGAAGGGATGATGTAGGCGCTGGAATGGCTAGTGGGTGTGAAGGTGCACCCTTAGGGCGGCGAGTGTAGGTTTTCGGTGGGAGCCGAGCTGACGCCTACTGGGCTGCTCACGCTGGAGGAGGGAGATTAGAAATTATGGGGAAGATAATGGGTGCGACGGAAGTAGGTGTGTCTCGAATTGGTGCGATGTAAAAAGAAGAGGAAGCTAGCTCATGAATTGAGTAGGAATTTGGCCCGAAGAATAGCCCAAATTGGGAGGGAGGGAGGACAAACTCGGAGGAAGCATAAGGAAAGTGATTTTCATGAAAATGTACATCCCCGCTGGTGAATATTTTTCTGGTGGATAGATTGAACAATTTATAAGATTTTTGTCCAACAGGATAACCAATGAAGATACAAGTAATGTCACGGTGATCGAACTTATGGGAAACATGGACATTGGTAGCATAAGCGAGACGACCAAACACACGGAGGTGAGAGTAAGAGGGTGGTTTTGAGTAAAGGCGTCTCAATGGTGTTTTGGAAAGAGAGAACGCGTAAGGTGTTTGTCGACGAGCATGACGACTTCAAGTGAGGGCGCATTCTCCCAAAATTGATTAGGGAGTTGTTTCTAAATTTTCAAGGCTCGTGCAACTTGTGCATTATGGCGTGTTTATGCTCCACCACCCCATTTTGTTGGGGCGTGTAAACACAAGAGTGCTGGAAAAGAACACCATTATCTTTGAAAAAGGATTGGAGTGAAAGGAATTCTCCACCATTGTCACTTCGAAAAATTTTGATATGAGATTCAAATTGAGTGGAAACATAACTAAAGAAATGTTTTATAAGAGGTCAGGCTTCATCTTTATGTTTCACGTAAAATCCAAGTGAAGCACGCGGTAATCATCAAATAGTAAGGAAATAATGTGCACCATAAAGTGAAGAATATTTATAACGACCTAAATGTCGCAAATGAATAAGATCAAATGGTTTTTTGATGAGATTTCACTAGTACCAAAAGGTAAATGATGTCGCTTTTGCCAAAGGACAAATAAAGCATTATTAGACCGAATTGAAATTTTTTAAAAGTTCTTAACAGAAACTTTATCGAGAATGAGAAATATGCCCTAAAATGACTATGCCATAGATCAAGAGATGAGGTGTGAGGTTGTGCAAAGCTGGTCAGAGTCGTGATTTAATGAGAAGTGGTCCCGATTTTCCTTGTTGTTAATCGCTGCTAAGTAATACAATCCATCACGTTGCTTACCCAAACCAATCATCCTCCTTGTAGCCATCCCGCAAACACACCGTGAGTTTGAATGTAGGTGTACACACATCAAAGATAATAAATGCAGTTTAGCTAAGGATCCTCGCGATAATGTTAGTTTTTTTCCACTAAAGTAAATAACACGAGGCAATGAATATTTTATCTTCTGGGCGCAAAAACAGATTTGGGAGATTAAGAGATATGATCTATTGAATGCTTATCGATGATCCAAGAGAGAAGGAATTTTAGACAAAACCCGGTTTTTCTACAAACAGATTTGCTCGAGAACTTGTGCCCTCATCTTGTCATTTAGAAGGGACAAGAGCCGCTGGTCATTTCAGATCTCAATACCACCGCTTTCCCATCATCTTTGTTTGCACCATTAGAAACTTGATTAGCCAGAGAAGTATTCTTGTGGCGGTTAAAAATGGAACCTCGGTTTGCCTTTGGGTGTCCTAGATGAACCAAACTGGAGTAACATTTCTCACCAAAGTGTCCCATGTCCCCACACAAAGACCGAGGTCGCCTCTCAAAGATCCCGAATCGCGCTTGCTTTTGATCAAACCTTCGTGAATCTTAGAACTGTCAGAGAAGCGGTCCTAACGATCCGACCTTGCATTCCCAAAGTGAAGAGTTTTTCATCCGATTGCTCCTACTTCGCCATGGCAAATACTGAATTAGAATATGCACTATGTGTGTCTCACTTAGAAGCCTTTGTTTTTCTTCGCAATACGCAGGGAATATGCTTGACGGATGTATGAAAGAGGGGATTCATGAGAAGTATCTCGCCTACGACTGTAATCAAGGGATTCATCTCAACCCATTAGAAATTGTATTAATCTTTGTTGATCCCGCACAGGCACCGCTTTGATGCATCATCAGATGAAGCCAAGCCATCCCATAAGCTCTTGAGTTTTGTGTAAATAAATTGAGATAGAAAGTCGCTTTTATCGATGGTAGTAATTTCATTGATCTCAAATATGCGTAGGTGCATTGCTTTTGAGAGAATCACTACAAAGATCTTCCTAAACCCTATGAGCGCTTGTATAATAGACACAGAGTCTCGAAATTTCGTGGATTGAGAGTGTTAATGATCCAGAATGCACTATATCATCGCAGAATCGCCACTAAGCCGTATAGTCAATGTGATGAGTTTCTTCCAAGGCGCCTTGATGGTGCCATTCACAAACCCACTTTATTCTCGCATTCAAAGCCAAGGTCATCGCTTCCGCGCTGCCGGTAGTTATTCCATTCGTGTGGGTTTAAATCAAACCAAATCTGGATGATCTATGGTGAGTGAAATAAGGGTTTGAGAGATCAAACTTTTGATACGTCTGATTTGATAGTCTTAATCATTCATGCGCCGAAGGATGAGATTACCGCACGAGTAGCGAGAGTTGCTACAATGGAGTCAGGATTTTAGTTCCTACTCTGATACCATGAAAAGGAAAAGAGAATTGGCTGAATTACTTTTCATTGATGTCAAGGAAGGATTTATACAGAAGGTAGACTTAGGTTACACATTAGTCTCTCCTATAATTAAGCTTAGGTAACACATTAGTGTGACACCCCAAAACCTGGGGGTCCCGTTGACCACCGTCAACCTACGGAAACCTATGTGTCTCATATCATGAGACCCATACTTTAGTAAAATGAACCAATATGGCCCATCATCCATACTCATCTATACGGTTACAAGACCATACATTTCTATAGATCCAAGAGTTATTACATCACTCTTAATACAAAACATATATTAAAACTAGTTCATTCTAATATATACATGCACAGAATCAAGGCCACAAACCGCCCGCTTCATAACCCGGGTCTCTATGAAATGTTTCCATCCGCCCGCACCTATCCCGCACTCGAAAGGGGGTCCCACGATGGTGAGCTTAACGCCTAGTAGAGATAACCTCAAGGCTATTCCCCACCTAAAAGGCACAAAGTGATCGGCTTCACTACCAAACCAACAACCAATATGTGCATACATGTTGTCCTATCATGAAAATCTACATGCATGTACGAGACTACACCTACACCCAAGTACCTTAAGTCAACTCGAATCTAATTACCCAATGCAAGTGCCAATGGGAAATCAATACCGAGTCGGGCCCCAACTCCCATCTCACAACCCGTGAGTCTATGTGGATATTTATTTAATTATTTCGTGGTCTGGGCAACAAAACTTTAGTCTCACCGCGGCCCTTACACCTCCGACATTTTTCGAGATTTCACCGGTGGATACGTTGTCTAACCAGGTTTTCAGGCTTTTCACCTGAGGGGGGTATCTATCCCCTACTTGCTACGCCCGACACATTTCATATTCCATTTTCGTTTAACATTGTGGAACTCAATTGGACTTCGTCCCATTCCCAAGCCCACACGATTCAACACCAAACGCAGTGCCAAATCAATACCATGAACACACTTTCATGTAATGTGGTGTTACCGCACACCAATGCAAGGCAATTTGTGCCACTGCACTCAAGCCCATGACCAATGTATGAAGACCTCTACATGGACGTTCTACACCATACACTATGTGTGTGCTTATGAACACTGGGTGTCTAATGCAATAATAACATTTCTATATATTTAAGTACATGCAGCCATGTTAATATTCCACATATTCAAATTACTACATCACATAAGTATGCACTACATCTTTTCTATAATTCAAGCCATTCATGTCAATACATCATTCAAGTGCATGTATTAAAATAATTCCAACCATTACTTAGGCACGCCATAATCATGTTCTTGGGCCGAGACATAGTATGTCACTATACAACCCAATGCATATAATTATATCCATCTTTATCACATAATTTCACATGTTCAAGTGATGTCAATTCATGGCACACACACATTAGCCATTCCCGGGCCATAAATCCGCCATGCTCGCCTAAGAAAATAACTGACTTCTATCTGGGTCCGCTTTGTAATAAGACACAAAACATCCAACACACAATTCCTTGCTCAGGCCATATGCAGTCCCAAGCATTTCAATTACAAACCGGTTCCGAAAATAGAAGTTCTGGAAACCAAAAAGAACTATTCCTTAACTATCCATGACCCAGCCCAATTTTCAGCCTATATTTTGGCTAAGAACTTTATTTTATTAAATTCTAGACTCAACGAGCTTTCCGTAGAGTCCAAGAACGCGCGAATCGGAGTTCGGACGAGAAAGTTATGGTTGTCCAAAGTTGACACGGCCGATTCACAAGGGTGTGCGGAAATTTGGGCACACCTCACTTGGCCATTCTCGTCAGTGAGTTTGCCATCCCACATGTTTGGTCTCTGACAGCCCCGAACTTAAACTGGTCTTGACCATCACACAATCACAAACAAACCACACAACATCAAAATTCACTAAACCTGGATTTAAAACCCGCAGGCCATTACACGGCCCCTAGGCGTAAAATAACTGTAGTAGAGGGAAACCTACCTCTCTTGTAGCTAGCCTGCCTCTTGGCAAAATCCTGCTTGCTCACGCAACACTCCTTCCTCTTCCTCTTTCTTTTCCTCTCTTCCTCCCTTCCTCTTCTCTTTCTTCTTTCCTTTCTCCTTTCCTTTCCCTTCCTCCTTCTATTTCCTCCCTTTCTCTTCTCCTTTCCTTCTTCTCCTTCCTTTTCTCTCCTCTTCCTCCTTTGCCGCCCACTGACTGAGTTTGAGCCTCCCGTTCCTACCAACAGCCCGCGTGAGTCTCTTATATAGGTACGGCAAGAGCCTGCATGCTGACACACGGCATGCCAAGTGTCACACAAATGGCTTGCCATGTGTCACACATGCATGCTCTTGTTATGCATCGTGACATATATTCGCCATGTGTCACCTTACATGGCTGCCATGTGTCACCGATGGTCGGGCCATGTGTCACCATATTGCTGGGCTAGTGTGTCATCCACATGGATCGCCATGTGTCGCTCGACACACGTTTCCTCGAAATACGTGAAAATTTCGACTATCTTGGAATTCAACGAAATTTGACTGGGTACCTAATTTTCATGAGACGATTCCAACGGCGCAATCCGTTTTGTCATCCGAGATCTAGAAAAATCCCAACTTTTCTTTGGACTATTCCGGTAAACTACCGTTTTCCTCCCTTTTTATCTGAAAATTTTAAATTTAAAATTTTCACGGGTTTTACAATTAGTCTCTCCTATAATTAAGCAATCACCAATCAATATAACTACAATCTAGGAATACAAAAGGAAAACTGTTATACAAGGAAAACTTGTAACGCCCCGTCCCGAGAGAGTGTAATGAAGAGCATGTAATCAGAGGGGGAGGCAGAGTACTAAGTGTCACATTGTAATATTTTGAGATGAAATTAGAAATGATAAATTGATAAACCCGGATCGCAGATGAGAATAAGGGTGAAATTGTAATCATCACAATGGGACATGAGTTTACACCTGGAGGAGATGATGCCAAAATTTAAATAAAAACAGGTTGGATTTTGCAATATTAAAGTGCTTGAGGACTTAATTGCAATTAAGGGAAAGTTGAGACTATATAAGGCCATGAGACAAACAAAAATCTCATTTGGTCTCTCGAAAAGGCTAGGGAAAAAAGTAGGAGAGGAGAAGAAGGGAGAAAAGAAGAAGAAGAAGAGGAAGAAGAAGGAGAAGGAGAAGAAGATCAAACCAAGGTATGTTTTCATCATGAAATCATGGGTATTTTGGATTCTTAAGAATTTGGATTGGAGATTTGTTCCTTCTTTCTGGTGGTTTCCAAAAAGAGGATCACCCAAACCCTAGGATTTGTTGGAGGTTATGTGGGTAAACCCCACCAGGAAAATAAACATGGAATCATCATATTTACATGGTTTTTAGAAGAATTGGTGGACCTTGGGTTAAATTCATAAGAGTTCTTGGATTTTCACCTAGGGTTTTGTGGTATGAGGTTCCAAACCACCAATTCAAGTGTTATGGAGTTGTTTTAGATGAATTCCATATTGGTTTTTGAGGTATTAGGGGTTAGAGAAGTTGTATGAGGAGAATTGATACCAAAAGTGGCAAAAAGGAGCAATTCCTGGCAAATTCCCGAAGATGTACTGGTACCGAAACAAAGCCAGACCGACAACCCACAGGAATGCAACCTCGCACCCAGACAGCCGGAAATGTGACGGTACAGCAGTGCCCAAAATGTCCAGAATTGTGTATTTTTGTATAATTAAGCTTAAATTCACACACCGATCGCACAGGAACCTTACTAAATGATTAAGAGAGGTTCAAAGAAGGTTAGAACTCGATGACCTCGATGATATTCGTTGAGTGTGACAAAGCCTAGGAAGTACGTTAAGTTTACGTTATATGTAAGCGATTAATGTGTTCGCCCTATTCGTTGAGTGTGTAGGCTAAAAGCAAAGGCGGGAAAAATTGTGGAATCGTGCTCAAGTTTAGTAAGCAAAAGGTGGAGCGTTTCAAATCTATTTTTCCAATGCTAGTATATATTATAAACTATTTTACACTGGTATTTAAATGGTTTTGATTGTAAACCATGTTTGAAAAGCAAGCAATGAGTTTAGCAAGCAAGTAAATGGTTTGTATTTTAAACCATATGTGAAAAACAAAGAAGTAATGGTTTTGATTTTATCAAACCATATTTCAAAGAGCAAGCAAGCAATGGTTTTAAATTGTAAAACCATATTTCAAAGAGCAAGCAAGCAATGGTTTTAAATTGTAAAACCATATTTCAAAGAGCAAGTAAGCAAACAATGGTTATGAATTATTAATCTATGTTTCAAGCAAGCAAGCAAGAAAATGGTTTTAAATTGTAAAACCATTTTTCAAAGAGCAAGCAAGCAAGCAAAAGAACATTCAGAAAAACAGCCTAACTAAATCCCTAGTTCTAAGCAAGCATACCTTACGAGGTATTCCTGTATGTAATCTGCAGGGAAAGTAAATAGGATATCACATGCATTTTAGATTTGCCTGGTCAAGAACTTAGTTCACGATCATGCATTTAAAGAAGACCGCACACGACTATATATAAGGTTAAGAGCTCTAACTAAATTCATGGTGATGCATGTATCCGTGTCAATTCCAATCATATTTAACTGAAAAGGTGGAGTGAAGGTATTCATGTGCCCTTCCACTGATGAGAGCTTAAAAGTCATCTATTTTAGTCCATTTTTCTGATCTATTTTTATCTAAAAGACTGATTTATAAAAGTGTAAACATGGAATAACTAACCAAATCGTTATATAAAGGTGGAATTCAAGAAAAGAAGAAATTTTGCGTAAAAATGAGCAGTATGGTGGATGAGCGCACGATATAATTGGCTAGCTAGGTCAGAAAGGTGAGCACAAGGATGAAAGGACTTTGAGGTTTTAAGCTTCGATAAAGAATCAAATATTCAGTTGCAACAAATAAACTCAAATGCAAATGAAGCTTAATTGAAAAAAAAATGAGCTGGGAGCGAAAGAAACTCAAGGTCAAGCAATCAGGAATTGAAGAAGAAGAAGACATGATGTCGCAACATCTAGATGCAGCCGCGACATCAACATCAATCGGCGCGCGACATCGCCATAAGGAGAAAGAAGTCGCGATAACATCGGGATAGTCGCGACAAAGAATAAAGCATAGGCAAGAGGTAGCGATAACACCCGCCGCTGCGATAACAATTTTGCTGTAAAGGAAGTCGCTGACAACAGTAAGCCGTCACATAAATGTTTGTAAGAAGAGAAGGTCGCGATTAACACCGATGTCGCGACATCAATTGTAAAGATGTATGGTCGCGATAATATCGTCGCCGCGACATCAACTACAATATGGGAAGTCGCGACATCATTCGGTCGCATAACATTGGTAAAGAGGGCGGAAGTCATGGATAACATCCGCAGGTCGCGACAACCACTACAGAGAGAAGAGGTCGCGGCCATCCACCACGTGAAGATCAATGTAATACGCTAAGGTCGCGACGCCCTTAAGCCGCCGCGACATCACTCCACCAAAGACATGTCGCAACTAAACAAAGGCTTCGCTACAAAGACCGGTGACAACAGAGGTTGCAACAAGGACTCCGGCGTCGCGATGCGATCGGGCACAAACTCGGGTCATGAACTTGAAATCCACAATGAGGTGATAGGAAATTAGGGCCCAACTTCGTAGTCCCTATAAATACACAAATGCTATTGAAGAAACGCAGCTCTCTCGCGACTGGAAGAGAAACTGAAAGGCCAAGGCCTCGTGATTTTTTTTATTTTCTTTTCTTTTCTTTTTTTTTCTTTTGTTTTCATTTTCTTTCCATTTTATTTTAGATTAGATTAGCTTGTGTATTTCGTTCTAATTTGGATTCAACGTTAGCCGGGAAGGATCGAGAAATAATGTAGATGTATATTTCTTAAAATTATCTGGGCTCTGTTGTTTGACTTCGTGACAAATTCGGGATTTTTAACACCCAGCTCCGATTTACAGCTGGTTTTCTTGATCGTTGAAGCTAATGTATGGTATAATCGCAATTTAGAAACCCAACTTCCATTGAATTGACGTTATTGTGAGAAATAATCTTTCCTGCAATATTTTATTCATAATAGCTGAACTTCAGATGTTAAATCGACTTGCGGGTTTTGCGTGTTCTTGGAATCTGATCCACCTCTAGCTTCCCTTTTGTACCCATAACGAGGGTTGTTTCACTGATTTCCTGTGAGGCCCTCCGGGTGACACACAGAAGGCATTCCCGAGAGTAAGAAACAATTTCGAAGGTATTTCAGAACCTAAATTTGTCGATCTAATGTATGAACATCGTATATTTAAATCAATACATCCTCTTCTCGCCAGAATCGAAAAATGAGTTGAGTGAGTTATAAATTTAAGTATACAGAGTTCACCCTAATGCGAATAGTGAATCTCATCCCGTGTTAGCAAGGATCCGATCAAGGAAAGAACACCATTCTAATTTCGAGTGACGAGGAACTGCATAGTTGCAACCTCAAAGAATGACTAAATTGAAGGAGCTTAGTTCGTTAAATTATGTTGTGGGTATGAAGTAATATAAAATACCCAATAAGGCTATTAGTTTTAAAAGAAGTTATTTCACCTCCTGTTCTGAGAGAGAAACAAGTATGTGAGATGATGAACTCGTGTGGCCTGAGGAGATCCTACTACACTATATTAATCCTGACTAGTTTTGGCAGATCCGAGTTCAAACCAAAGATGATGTAATCAGGAATTGATTCTTCATGGTTAATATTATTCAATGTTTTCTTTTAGAGATAAATCAAGAAACTAATTGCTATTTTGATATTTCAATATTCAAATCATTTATTGTTTATTCATTTTTCTTACATCATTCATTTCCAAGCTTCAAGTAAAGCAAAATCTCATTATCGTATTATCATTCCAAATAGTATGGAGCTTTAAGTAGTCAAAAGATTGAAAAATTCTCGAGATCTGCGGATCGATATTCTAATTTAAACCATTTTATTACTTGTCGACTGCACTTTATAAGAGATAATCGGATCAAAACCACACGAAAAATGGTTTACTTCTTACAAAAATATCTTTAACTGGGCGATACTTGTGCCAAAACTCACACCCAAGTTTAATAGTTTACTTACTTCAAGAATTAGATAATAGTCCTGTGGTAATAAGTCTTAAATTTGAATAGGTGTTTTGATCCATAACAATTTATTGATGAGTCAATAAGTTTTACATGTCACACGTTTTGGATTAGATAATAATTTTTGGTAATTGTGTTATGTACTTGTGCACATACTCCGATCCAACAAATAAGTTTAAGTGGCGCTGCTGTCTGGGATTAGATAATAATCTTGGTAAATTGTGTTATGCACTCTGTGTACATACTCATCCAAATAATTGTTTTATACACGCTGTCGGATTAGATAATAATCTTTTGGTAATTGTGTTATGCACTTGTGTACATCCTCGATCCGGGCCAATGTTTTATATCCACTGTCAGAGAAACAAAGAATTTTATAAATCAATATTCAGACAAAGAATAATGCACTTGACATTAAGAAAAGAACAAAAATGGTTTTCAAGCAGCAATATTTAATGTCAACCTTTAAAACTATATTGAAAATATTTGTTAATCGTGCATCTTTAACTTCTATTAATGTATGTGTTTGATTTAGAGACAAAATTTTAATGCATAGAAATATAATAATTGATCATCTTATATTGAAGGCACTGGGAGGTTGACTCAAGTCGAAAGATAAAGAAGGCGTAAAACTCAACCACGGCAGATGTAAAGACAGTGGATTTAATGAAGCACATAGAGAAGAAGCTTAAAGGGCCTCCAATCACCGATACTATGGAGGACTTCGAAGTTCGGCTATTCAAGATGAGTACTTCTTCAATCAGTACCATTTATCGATAAAAATAATTTTGAACTCAACCAAGATTAATTATAAATGGTCCAAAGAATATCACATCGTCATCCACCGAGGACTCCAAACGAGCACTGGAAGATTTCAGATGGCTAACATGTTGAAGGAGTTCCAGAGACTTAAGTCATCAACCGCATCTATTCCCATTCCCTCTCTAAGATATACGTTGTTTCATGCGGTATGAATCTTTACCATATGGTTCGTTGATACTGGGGAGGAGTTAGTAGAGGCCTACTTGGGTAGATTCTTCCCCAAATTCCCTCACCTAAGAGAGAAGAGGAAATCATTGTGTTTTTACAGGGAAGATGAAAGCCCTGTGATAGCTTCAAGATTCAAACGGCCACGAGAAGATGTCCACTACTGGATAGACCAAGACTCGTGATGGACATTGTATATCATGCCTCACGATATATCAAAGGGGATCATCAGATGCTTCATGCTGTGGAGTATCTGGGCGAAAAAAGAAGAGGTGTTATGAGCCATTGAAGACTGCATTGCAATATGAAAACTCCTTCCGAAGCCAAGAGGAAGCAAACAGAGAGTGGATCAACATGGAGTCGGCAAGACGAATGCCCATGGAGGCCAAGTCGATGCCATTATGCATAGGCTGACAAACAAGAAAGGAAGACACACACTGCCCATGAGATAGGAGCAATGAAAGAGAGCTATCGAGCCAAGCACGAGAGAGTGGCCGAAGAACACCTACGATGTCAAGAGGTTGGCATCCGCGGAGCCAAGAAATTACCATTTCAAACTCAATACTAACTCGCAAAGACATTATCACCTGAAGACCGAGGAACCATGAGAACTTCCTCATATGGTGGAGGTGGCTTCACAAGGCCTAAGGCATGGATGTGAACCCCTAACAGTACACATTAACAACCACTCAAGGTTCCAAAGAAGAAAGAAGAAGGAAATGAACAATATGAAATGAATATCGTGGTCGAGTGAGGCCTAATCTTTCAAGAATGATGCCGTATTTCATGGGGATAATAAGAAGTCAAGTGAACTCACATGAACAAAAGTTTGCAGTTGGGCACAAATCGCTACCACCCCACCCGTAACACTACTAATGCATCCTCAAGAACTGAGACACAAGTAAAGGCCGCCCTAATCCCAAATCCGCAGGAAAGATACCTTCCCAAGTGATACAAAGAAGAATCCAAAAGACCATATCGTGCACCTTAGGAGTAATGATATTAAAAGATGAAAGAAAACACAATGTTGAAAAGAAGAAAGCCCGTAAAAGGCACAACACTGAAAAGAGAAGGATGGACATGAAGGATATCAAAGGCTCTAGACTACAAATCCCATTTCCACAGATCCAGAACTCAAGATAGAGATGGGCTGGTAAGGTTTTTGAAAACCTTTCGTTAGAGATCAAGATGCCCTTTACGTATGTGTGGTAACTCAGATGCCACTATATGCAAAATTCCCGAAGGACATGTCGAGCAAGAAAAGAAAGATAAGTAGCAGGATTTGTGAATCTAACTGCTACTTGCAGAGGTGTGATAAAGAAAGAATTTCCATAAAAGATGAAGGATCCAGGGAGTTTTACAATTCCTTGCATCATTGGAGGGGTTGGACTTCCGGTGAAGCCTCCGTGACTCAGAGCCAGTATAAACTCGATGCCTCTTTCACGCTGGCTAAATTAAGTCAGGAGGTTATTCCACCACTCATTACTTCAAATGGCGCATGTGATCGGGCTGGTAAAACTCAAGGAGTCATGGAAGATGTGTCAACAACACTGGGAAATTTGTTTTCCCAAGAGACTTCATTATTCCTGACATGGAAGAAGATTCACAAGTACTCCTCACGGAGCACTATCTTGTTAATGAGCCGCCCCTGATCGACATGCAAAAAGGAAAGCCCCACCTGAGGGTTGAGAGGAAGCCGCTACTTTCAACTCCGGTCAAAGCATGCGCATATAGATATAGACAGAGAAAATTGCAATGTAATTGATGATGTCTATACCTACAACCCCGATGTTCATTAATGATTGTAATGCTCAAATTTTTATCAATGAAAATAGATGGAATTCCCAAAAGATATTAGCATGACTAATTGATTGTCCATACAACATTTTCATTCCATAGAAATTGTGTTGAGTCCAAGCAAAAAACAAAAATGACAAAGGGGAAAATAATGAAAAGTGGGAAATTCATCAAGAAACCAAGAACAGGGGCTAGTGTTGAAAGAATTGCCAAGTCATTCAAGTATGCTTTACTTAGAATCACCAAAGAGAAGACCGTTGATTATCTTTTGCTAGACTTAGTGATGATGAGGAATGTGAGGTTGTCAGAATTCAAAGAAGCATAAAGAGTCTATAGCTGGGTCCATTGAAGAATCAAGGGTACCAAATTCATCAATTTGTACGCACAAAATTCGCTAGAAGAAACTTCAAAGCCATCTGGTAACATCAAAGGAGACTCGAATCCATGATTTAAGGAAGTAGTCAGGAAGGAGGTACTCAAATTGCTGAATGCTAGTTTTATCTATGCAATTTTAGATAGTCCTTGGGTGAGCCCAGTCCATGTGGTTCCAAAGAAGGGTGGGTTTACTGTGATCCGCAATGAGAAAAATGAATTCCATCCCAAATGTTAACAATGACAGACGGAGGGTATTAATTGATTACGTGAAGTCGAACACAAATCTACCGTAAAAGATCATTTCCCTTTGCCCTTCATTAATTCAAATGTTGACATTAGCGTGACACCCTATTTTTGTTTCGATGGGTATTCAGATAATCGTATTGCTATTTCACCGAGGACTAAGAAGACCACATTCACATGCCTCATGGTACCTTCGCTTCTTCGTATGATGCCATTCGGGCCGTGGTAATGCTCCCGCATTCCAAAGGTGTGTATGATGTCAATATTTTTAGACTCGGTCAAGAGGTTATGGAAATTTAATGGATGACCACCGTGTATGGATCCAGCTTTGAACAAAGGCTCAAGAACCCGAAACAAAGGCTTCAAAGATGCCAAGACAAACAAATTAGCACGAATTGGGAAAAATGCCATTTTATGGTAACATAAGGTATTGTTCTTGGGCATAAAATTTATGCTACTGGACTGGAAGTAGACCAATCTAAGGTATCCATTATCAAAACTTCAGACCACTACTACAAGAAAAGGAGTATAGCTTCTCGGGGGCATGCTAGATTTTACAGATTCATCAAAGACTTCAAAAATAGCCACTCACTCATGTGACATCGTAGAAGGATACAAGGTTTAATTTTGATGACTCCCGCAAGGGGCCGCTAAGAAATCAAGATCAAATCGTTCAAGCACCTATAACGGCCGCACCATAATGGGACTGTGGATTTAGCCAATGTGTGATGCCGTTGATTTTGCAATGGAGTCATCCTAGGGCAAAGAAAGCAGGAAAATATTCAGACTCATATACTATGCTAGTAGAACTCTAATGAAGCACAAGAAAATTACTCAATCAAAAAAGAGATGCTGTTTAAGTAGTATTTGGTTTCAGAAAAATTCGTGCAATACATTTTGGGGATCCCATGTTATTCAATGATTCAAGCAGCTAACAAAATTGATGTCAAAGAAGGAAGCTAAACCAAGATTGATAAGGTGGGTAGCCAGTATTGCAGAGTTGACTTGGAGATCAAGGAGAAAAGGGTGTGACAATGTCAGTAGTCGATCACTTGTCAAGAGTAGAAAGAAGCACCATTAAGAAGATAAAGTAATACCGACAGAGAACTTCCTGAAGAGCAAATCGTTTAAAGTTTCCTTCCAACTTCCATGGTATGTCGATATTGTGAACTATTTAGCTTTTGGGAATTCCTTCGTAACTCAACTACTGCGTAAGAGGAAACTTTAACTGACAGCAGGTATTATATTCGGGATGGATCCACTATTATTTAGCAAGAGGTATCGACATGATAATAATTATGTGCTAAAATGAACAAGGAAAATTCCAATGAATGCCATGCATCACCATATGGGGGTCATTTTTCAGAGAAAGAACAATTAAAAGACATCTAACTGGCTTAGGACAATACCATCTTCGTAGATCATGTCAGTGGCTAAATCAGGTGATAGATGCCAAAAGATTGAAATATCAACAGAAAGATAAAATGAAATGCCCCTTAAGAGGTATAATGGTGGTGCAAATCTTTGATGTATAGGGAATAGATTTTATGGGACCATTCTAATTTCTGCACTTACTGAACCCGTATATTACCGCTAGCAATGATTATGTTTCAATGGTGGAAGCAAAGTGGTCATTCAAGGAATGATGCCAATACAGGCTTGTGCAGCTTCTTGCAAAAATATTTTTGAGCAGATTTGAACACCTGTAACTATCATTACATAGAAGCTACTCAAAACAAAACATTTGCAAAACTCATAATCTGTGTATGGGATCAGCATGTAATGAGTCTAGCTTATCATCCCTGCACTAAATGGACAAGCCAAATTTCAATTGGTGGAGATTAAAAGAATACTTGAAAAGACTGCGGAGCCTGCCAGAAGGATTGGTCTTCCAAGCTTGATGACAGACTTTGGGCTTACAGATCACAGACAAAACTCCCATCGAATGTCCCCATACGTAATTGTTTTTTGCAAACCATGTCACCTACCTCTAGAATTGGAATTTACAATGTGGGCCATCAAGTAGTTGAACTGATTTTAAAACTCGCAAAGGAAGAGAGATTGCTCCAAATGTCCGAATCGAAGAATCGAGAAACGGCCTGGCGATAATGCTAGAATCTACAAGAATAAGACAAAGAAATGGCATGATCAAAGGATTTTGAGAAAGAGTCTGTGAGCAGGAACAGTTCCCATCGTTTAATTCTGTGACCTAAATTGTTCCCTGTGAGTTGAAATCCAAATGGAGGGCCATACATAGTGGTGTTAAGCAACATTTGGAGCAAAGGATATTGCTGACTGGATACTAGAGAAGAATTCAAAGTCAATGGACAAAGATCAAGCATTATCTAAGCAGGAGGAAAGAATGGAAGAGCTCCAAAGAAAGTTATCTATAAAAGGAAAATCTCAAACAATACAAGTCCAGCTAAGGACTAAAATCGAAAGGTACCGATGGGAGGCAACCATAAAGACTTTAATTTCGTTTAGACGGAATATTTTTAGAATTCATCCGATTTTGTTTTCTTAGTTTTTATAGTGATTATTAGTAATATAGAAGTTAATTTTGTTTAATTAAATCCTTTCTCAGAATGTTGCAGAGTGCGTGTGCAAAATGCAAAGGAAGGTAGAGATAGATAATTCCAGACAACTCCAAGAATTCACAAGAAGGAGCTATTTGAAAAAGGGGGAGCATTCTTTTCCCTATACAAATTCTGTGAAAAGTGAATAGAATATATGTTTGAAATGCTGTGTGGAATTGATTTAGTTGATACTGAGAATTTGAGAATTTATAAAGAATGAAAAGTTCTTTGTTCATTTAACTTAGTCAAAAAAAAAAAAAAAAAAAAATTGAAGGAAGAAAAATAGGGTTGATGTCGCGACAAAACACTTATGTCGCGACAAGAGCAATTCCTTCAAAACAGTTGGATACGCGACATCTTAAATGAAACACTCCAGTTGCATCCGAGGATGACTCATTCTCCCAGTTGTCGCGTCAGCGACAAATGAGAAGTTGTCGCGACAAAAGAGGGAAATTTGCCACCAAGTATCTCCTTCAATTTTGCCTCTAAAATTAATATGACAACACACATTCTCGTACTCGGTTAAAAACAAGCCAGCTTAAATAAATAGAGTAATAAATAGTGATTAGTGCGTGTAAATGTAGATTCAAATTCGATTGAACCAATGTGTTTAATACACTTTCGCTTCGAGGGAATAATCAAAGAGGGAAATTAATGAGTTTGAGGAAAACGCTCAAAATTTATCAAAACTACGAACTCGTGAAACACTTAAGAGTGCAAGGTTCAGGAATTCATTTAATCCATTCATAGAAAATAAAAATAAAGAATAAATGGTTGTTCTTCCCTAGAAACGTAAATTCACTATAAAAAGACGGGAGAACACTTTAAAGAAAACGAATAAGAAAAATGGCAGTATGAAGAATGAGAGAAAGTTAAGAGCTTCAAGGGTTTAAATACGTGGTTTATGGAATGAATGGAGTCGGAAAACAAATCAATTCCCCCCATTCCTTATTCCATAAAACGCTATGTAATAAAGAGAGTGGTCGATATGGAATATGGATTAGTTAGAATCCATCAACCAAGAAGCCCAAAGAAAAGGGAGAAGCAGCCCCACTTGTCGGGATCTAATTCGTTAACGGTCGAATCACTCTTTAAGGTTTCAAGGTCCTGGGGGAACTTAAATTTTTGAAGCTGGGGCCTAAACTCTTCTGAAGAAGATATAGGAATTTAGATCAAGAAATAAAGGATTTTTCTCGAACTTAGATGCAATTTTATTTGTAAGGAAAACAGATTGTAAAAGATCGAAATGTTTTGATATTTGAATAGATTTCCCTTCTGATTTGCAAGTTGGGTGTTCATGATATATGAATTGTGTTTCTGTTTCAATTTAGTTTCTGATTTTGGGAGTCAATTGAATAAATCTGTAAACTGCAGAATAAGGGCTGAAAGGCATGCAATTTAATTGAAACACAAATCAGAATCAATCTGAGTTGGCTTCGAAGTTCGTAATAAGGATGGTTATACAATCAATAACAAAACAATTTTTTTTTTAGTTTGTAGTGTATGAACAAGTGAGTCAAGAAACCCGTTGAACATATCATCACTGAATTTCACCATCCATGAGTCAAGAAAATCTCGTGCTAGTCACAGCTTAATCCACTCAAATTCTAGAACTTGTTAGATTATTGATCAAGGCGAAATCCTAGGTGATACAACCAACAAGAAATGATGCAGGACATCCTTGGAAAGTTTGAGCCATTCTAGCCATCCTTATTCATATGCTGATGCATAGACTTTAGTTCTAGAAATTGAGCCAAAACAAGCCTTATTTTCAAAATAAACCAATAATGACCCCAACCTATCCTAAAGAATCAATCCTCCAAAGAACCTGTGATTACCAAAGAATTCAAAAAGAGAGGAAGAAATAAAGTTTGGGGGAGCATAATTTTTTGAGGAACTCAAGGAGAAAATACAGAAAAGGGACTGAAGAGAAAAAGATCTATATCATAAAATATAGAAGAAGAGGCGAGTGGAATAGTTTTGTCTTGTGGCCCTAATTTCAACAATTAAGTTCTTAGGGTGTTTCAACACCTACACTTAATGCCATCCGGAGCCTGGGAGTTACTAACCCAAAGTTCGTTAAGAGTGTTAGAGTTTCAAGAAGACAAAAAACATTGCACTATTCCTGAAAGGTGATAAGAAAGAAAATTTCCCCCATTTTGAATTATGAATGAGAAATGGGAACATATAATTTTGAATAGAAGAAAATCAAGGTGGTATCCCAAACACGAAGTTTGGGGGAGTTAATTAAGGAAATTACAAGGAGGAAAAGGGGACAGCAGATGAGTAAGAAAGGAAAAAGGAGTATTGGTAATCTTAACCTAAAAATTCCATCCATCCTACCCCTTACCCAAACCTAACATTACAAGCCCAAAAGACCTGATTGATCTTGAAGGTTGTAATCACCTACATTAGTGGAGATCAATATGAACAAGCCTGGCGGAATGGAAAATCAAGAAAAGATCAAAACTCCAGGAGCATCCTCGAGGATTAATTGACTCATTAAGAAAATGAGAAAGAAAATCAACTCACATTTCGCACAGAATCAATTAATCGCATCATTTAAACAAATTCAACAATTTCGTTATGTATAATTGACGAGTAGAAACTAACCTTTATCCGACTTAAAGTCAATACAAAGAAAAGAATGCAATTTCAATTTCAATTAAATCGATGCTACCGCATAACGCAACGTAAAAATGTCCTTTGTTCGAGGACAAACAAATTCTTTTCTTCGTCGGGGGACAAGAAAAAATTTTGCCTGAGTGAAGGCCCAGCCCTTCCACTCCAGGTGAGCGGACTCCAGTCCAGCCACCGGCACTACGATGCCCAAGCTCCCATGTGTTCACTAGGCACGCCAGCGCAAAGGCCTCCCAAAGGGTTGATGATTTATGCTACGATCATACAAAGCTTGAAAAATCAACTGACTTACAAGACGCACAGCCCAGTTCCTGTTTGTTTTAAGGAAACTACAGCCCAGTCCCGCTTATATTTCAAAACGACGGCCGAGACCAGTGCTCCGTGGTGATTTTGGGCAAACTATTGGAGCCCAGTTCCGCTTTTCTTATTTTAAAGCATGCTGTGTCGAGCCCAGTTCTCGCGGTTTATGAAAAAGTTTTATAAACTTTTAAAGCAAGAGATTTGAGAAAAGTTTTATAAACTTTAAAAGCAAGCAAGCAAGAGATTGAGAAAAGTTTTATAAACTTTTAAAGCAAGCAAGGTAAAGTACAAGAGATTTTGGAGAAAGCTTATAAACTTTTAAAGCAAGCAAGATAGAAAGTTTTAGAAACTTTGAAGCAAGCAAAGGCTTCGAAAATATATTGTAAAAGAGAGTTTTACAGTTTTTGAGATATTTTCCAAAAAAACAAAACATTTTATAAAGCATACACTCACTAAGCTCGTTTAGCTCATTATTTTTGTGTTTTAAAAACTATTTTCCAGGTACAGGCACGCCAAACGCTAGAGCAGATTAGGATTCTCCTGACATTTATACAAGTGCTGTAATTATTAATATTTTGTAAGGAAATACTTTGAATTTGTATAATGGAGCATATGTATGTACATAGTGTAGTTGTAAAAATGTATTGAGCTTGAGGCTCTTTTGAAAGGATATTGCTGGTTTCCATATTTGGGAAAAATGTAAGTTGTGTATACGAGATTTGGAATTATCCTATATGCAACCATCATGATGCCGAGGTTTTACCACTGCCAAGATTTTACAAAATCACAAGTTAGAAAAGGAAAAATTTTTATACGAGGTTTAAGCAAGCAATACGGCTTCGCTTCACAGGAATTTCTAGTCATTAGAGGTAACGGCCGGGATTGTGGAGGTCAAGACACTCCGCCGATAGAAGCGCGGGGTGTCAAAATCAAGTATGCACGTATCACGCCTCTATAAATGGAAGATTTTCTATGTTAATTTCCTAACACGCATCACAACTCGCTTAATTGTTTCTCCATCCGCCATATGTTTCGTGCAAGAATGGTTTTATAGGCTTCCCCGAAAAAGCCAGAGAAAATTCAACCTATATGCCTTGGGTTTCTATAGTATGGGGGCTTAGGTTTGTTTTCTCGATTCGCCTTCACCGAGAACCAAGGTACCCTAGCTTCGCATCGCTTCGCTGGGTTAATAACGATTCTTTGGTAACACTGCCTTACAAAATATTATCATCTCTTGAAAGAGAATTAGAGCTTGAGTGGATATTCTTATGGGAATATGGTACTCCTCTATCTTGAAATGCTTGACTTGGGGGGTACTCATTGTTCTTAATATCACCAATTCCAGATGCAGGTGCACTACTGGACTCTGTGTCGGTTTCTAATGTATCAATAATCTTCCTCTTTTTCGAGCTCCAGGGAATTCCCAAATTGAGCTACCACACACATCGAGAATTGGTAAGCATTTCAATGAAATTTTTATTATGCTAGCTTAGAAAGATATGAACCATTTAGGAATTGTTAACTACTAGAACAATCTAGAGACTGAAGCTAATCAAAACAAAAAAAAAATCAAATCATAGAAGGTTCAAATGTTAATAAAAGAATCTATGAAGAATTGATTGTTAGAAACGCATTGCATCTGGAGAGGTAGAACCTGACATTGTCAATTTCAAACTATTTGCATTAATAACTAACAATGAATTTTGAGTTCTTTTCATGATGATCACTAAGAGAAATATAAATAATAACAGAAGATTATGGACTCTTTCAATAAGTTCCATGTATTGTAGACTTCTTTGAAATTTAAAGGATCATATCACTGACGTTATTTGAATTTATGCTCACAGTAGCACCTTTTTAGTCATGGATTCTCCTCTAAAGATGTCTCAAAGACTAGTTTTGGATTCAAACAAAGACTGGTTGCATAGCCTTAAGAGAATGGGGACTCCACTTCAAACATGCGCGCATGATGTTAGTATCGTGAACATATTTCTGGACAAAAAAACAAGAAATTCCGCAGGCTTACTAACTGGTATAACCAACCAAAAGATCTTTATAAGTCCAAGAATCATCTGACATTAATGATATATCCTTGATAACATTCTCCATGGACATCTTTAGAAGAGATTTATGAACAATTGGAGATTTGTTCACATGAGAAGTACTATCTCCCACCTGGACCAAACAATTACGAAAATCTTGAACCTGCATGGCAATTGCCTCTATAGTTGGCATAAGATATGACGTATAAAAGCAAATCCTGATGACCCCATTATGGATAAAAAGATCTGAAAAAATGCTAGAATGTTTCATGGAAGAGAAATCAATTCAACATGTCATTAGCAATTGATAGGTCAAAATTTTAATTTTCCATATACTGACATAGTTCAATCAT
Source organism: Tetrastigma voinierianum (assembly GCA_016808115.1). Lineage (NCBI taxonomy): Eukaryota > Viridiplantae > Streptophyta > Magnoliopsida > Vitales > Vitaceae > Tetrastigma > Tetrastigma voinierianum. Next base: position 292,978 of record JAEQBH010000567.1, read on the forward strand.
TTTTCGCCTGATTTCGAGGCCGCTTTGTTTTCAAGCATCTTCCAATGGGGAAAGATGATCTTAGCTTAGAACCATGCATTCATCATAAACCTAAGTGAATTAAGAGTTTCAGGGATACAACCTTGAAGCAAGATGGGTAAAGTCAAGGTTGGTGAACTTTATGAGAACTACATGGACAAATATATGGAAACAAACTAGTAAAAGTTTGATATTAGAAATTGAACAATTAAATTGAAGAAATGGAAGACAACCCAAAAACATCACCCTCTAGTTCTTCTCAAGAATACAACATAGACCACTAGGCTGTCAAGTAACACTTAACATACACACACACTCACAAAAGAAACAAAAAAACATAAGGAGATCCACAAGGATTCTCTCTTTATTGAATTAGGAAAATAACGAAGGATCAGTATAGTTGAAATCTCACCTCACACAGAAGAGCTCCATTGACAAACTTACACGAAAGGTCATCAAAAAAATTTACAGAAAAATGCCCATACTCAATTTCCTAACATGAATAACATGCACAAAAGAAACAAAAGAATCGACAATCAAATCTTCCATACTCTCAAAACAAAGAAAAGTTCGATAAATAAACTAATAGCAAGAAGTATAACCTACTTAAGAAAAGAAAACAAACTAAACACATCCAATATTAGATGCCTCATACAAGCATAACATTCAAAGTTTTGAGAAGTCTTATTTTCATTACCTTAAAATTACTCTTTGGTCTAACATGCAAATTCTATGATCATCATGATTTTAAGTTGCAAACTCAGTAGCTGAATTATGAAACACAGCCTTCTCAAATCTATTACATTTAAAGAAAAAAAAAATTAATTGTGGCTCAACAAGATAAGTATGAAGAAAGCTAGATGTCCATCAACAATATTTCATTACTGCAAAGCCACATTACTGGGTTTTAGTGCTTTGTTGACATGCAATGAAACCCTCCAGTTCAAATATACATGTGAAAGCAACATAGAATAGACTCCAACAACAAAGTGAACTGCTTTTTTTTAAAATAGGAAGTAAAAAGTTCTCTCTAGGGGTGTCCAAATTGATTGACATTACAATGAGTATGACTTTATAAGCAATCCAAGCCTACATGTTTTCATGTTATGAGGTTACACCCCCAGCTTATCCACCAACACAGAAAAAAAATCTTATCACGCTTAGAAGGAATTGACATATATACTCACAGAGAAAAGTTCCTTGGATGCCCTATTAAAAGGATGCAACATCTTAGGTACATCACTGAGCAACTGCAAATTCAATTCCTTTTAAATATGAATATGCTGAAGTCAAATTAAAGGAAGTACATGCATAATATTATCTCATGATAAATTCTGAATAACCAATATTATGGACGTTTCATGTCTAATTGCTAACCTCATTAGCTTTTCAAACAGAAAAGCCATATGGGAACAGATTTAGTGCAAAAGACACCTCAAGATCTGTGAAAAATAAAAATAGAAAACACTGTCAGGGGTGAATCAATTATTAACACACTTGTGCATTCTGTTACCTTCAGGGAGTTGCTCCACCCTTGATTTGGGTTTAGCAAGTACAGTTGAATGATCTGAGACATTATCTCCTACTTCAACAAGATTAACCTGCATCAAGACGGTTGTTCTATGAATTATGTGGACTCAAATTATCCATAACATGCTTGCAAAAGATTATGAAAAATGCCAAAAATAATGTCTAGATATGAACTTCCTATTGGTCTTGGTTCAATCATAAAACATGCAACAAATTATTATTATTTTTATGGTTGCAAATGCATGAGTTTTCTTTCATTTGTAAGAAGCACATACAGACCAATTGGTAAATATTGTTATGGTTCGGAAGCTATGGAAACATTATTGGTTAAAAGAAACTTTCAAACAATAATCCTTAACTCATAAAAAGTGTCATCTATTACTATAGACATACATACAAACATGCATCCATCCATACATATTAATACGCATCTATCGTGAACGCACGCACACACACAAGTATATATATATATATATATATATATATATATGAAATTGACTTCAAATTTATCAAACATTATGATTATACCCAATTCAAGCAACAAATGAACCATAATGCTCGCCAAAGAAAAGAAATGTATATAAAAGCTAAGAAAATCTGGGCTGAAATAACTAAACTAGGAGAAAACCTTAATCCATATTTGAACTTACTTCCACCGTCTTTCTAGCACAAAAATGGAAAAAATATGGATTCAAATTTGAGGATTTATATAAATTAACATGTAAGTTGTTGTAGAAAAACGATAATATTCCTAGAAAACTCAATATCAAGAAACAAAATATATAAACAAGAGTTGTATTGGTAGATTTAAAACCCTAAATGCCTGAAAAAAACTTACAAAACTACTGTTCTTGAAAGGAAAAAATTTTAAAAGACGATTTTTTATTCAAATCTCATATCGCTTGGCCTGTATACCCAATGAAACAGTAAAAAAAAATAATAAATTGTATGACTTGAGCACATGGATCAAATTAGCTTGTCGATCATACAATGAGCATACACATGATAGACCAATTATCTAAAATTTCAAAGTGCTATGACCAATACATATTCATGTCCCTTGAAATCACGAATATTCGTACTGTAAAGCTCAATTCACCAATCATTAACGAGACCTAAAGCTTGAACTAATTCTTGTCCTTCCAGTTTTCCAGCATGATCCCAACTCACTTATTACCATTTATACCTGATATCTTTCTTTAACAAAAGAAACCTAATTAGCATCGACGGTAAGATTAGGAAACCTACATACAACCTGGAAAACATCATTTGAGTAGCATGAGGTGTCGTGTGTAGACCATCATTTTAATAGCTAATTTCTTGGATCAGCGCAAGGTTCTTAGTAAATGTTTGGATCCGTGCAAGGCTCTTAGTAAACGTGTAAAGTGCACATGAGATTTATAAAGTGCTAAAAAACTGAAATGCAAGTTCATTGTTGGCAAAAGATCTAGCCAATGGTATTAGACAAAATTGGAAAGGGGACTTGAGTTCTAAACCATGATCCTAGCTACTTTTGTAATCCTTTTGGATCACAAGTCCCATTTTTCTGTGATGACAACTTCCACTACTTGGCATCGCCCAAAAACACAAATAATGCGGCCACCTCAACGATGGTGAGAACCGCACTGCTCCTCGCACACGACAAGACCTAACGAAATTAACAAAAAAATGAAAGAATTCCTATATCATACATGAGACTTTGTATTAGCTTTGCTTATATTGAGCCAAATAAAAACTTATGATAGTGTACTTTAATCTATAAGCACCATCTATAACAAGGAACAATAATCAATTAAATTTACAAATATCTAATTAATCATCTTTTTGATAAATGCAACAGTATACTATCATTTGTGTTAAGTACATATACTCACCAAAATCTTAAGTTGTGTGTTTGAGCTTTATGAAACATTATTGGTTTACGTGCACTTCAAATGCGAATCCTCAACTCATAAAAAGTGTCATCTATTACTATAGACATATATACATACATGCATCCATCCATACATACACACGCGCACGCACGCACACACATAAATATTTATATATATATATATGAAATTGACTTAAATTTATCAAACATTATGATTATACAAATTCAAGCAACAAAATGAATCATAATGCTCGTCAAAGAAAATGAAATGTATATAAAAGCTAAGAAAATTCAGTTTAAATAACTAAACTTGGAGAAAAATCCTAGAATCCATTTAAACTTACCATTGTCTTTCCCTAGTACAAAAATGGAAAAAATATGGATTCAAATTTGAGGATTTGTATAAATTACATGTCGTATTTGTCAGAGAAAACGATAATATACCTAGAAAACTCAATATCAAGAAACAAAATATATAAACAAGAGTTGTATTAGTAAATTTAAACCCTTAATGCCCGAAAAAACCTTACAATACTACTGTTCTTAATAGGACAAAATTTTAAAAGACAAATTTTTATTCAAATCTCATATCACTTGGCCTGTATACTCAATTAAACAGTAAAAAAAATAACTAAATTGTATTACTTGAGCACATGGATCAAATTAGCTTGTCGATCATACAATGAGCATACACATGATAGACCAATTATCTAAAATTTCAAAGTGCTATGTCCAATACATATTCATGTCCTCGAAATCAATGCATATTCGTAATTGTAAAGCTCAATTCACTAACTATTAATTTATGACGTGTAAAATTCGAACTAATTTTGTCTCAAAGCTCGGTGATGATCCCAATCAATTTAGTTACCATTTGAAATTGAGAGCTCCTTTTTAACAAAAGAAACCCACTAGCATCGATTTGCAAGATTAGGAAAAACCTCACAAACAACCTAGCAAACATCATTTGAGTACCATGAGACGCCGTGTGTAGACCATCATTTTAATAGCTAATTTCTTGGATCAACGCAAGGTTCTTAGTAAATGTTTGGATCCGTGCAAGACTCTTAGTAAACGTGTAACGTGCACATGAGATTTATAAAGTGCTAAAAATCGAATGCAAGTTCATTGTCTAAGAAAAGATCTACCAATGGTATTAGACAAATGAAAGGGACTCCGAGTTCTAAAGCATGATCCTAGCTACTTTTGTAATCCTTTGATCACAGCCCTTTTCATGGATGACAACTTCCACTACTACGCCGCCAAAAACACAACAAATAAATAATGTGGTCAAATTTCAACGATGGTGAGAACTCGCACGAGCCTCACACCTATGGCACCTAATGAAATTAACAAATGCCAAAAAATAATGAAAGAATTCATATCATATGAGACTCAGACGCCTTTGCTTATGTTGAGCCAAAATAAAAACTTATGATAGTGAATGAATCTATAAGCACCATCTATAACAAGGAACAATAATCAATTAAATTTTCAAAATATCTAATTAATCATCTTTTGAAAAATGCATGAGTTTTCTATCATTTGTAAGAATCACATATGTATCTACCTCAAATCTTAAGTCAGGTTTTCTTGAGTTTTTCTATGAAACATTATTGGTTTACAGACTTTCAAACAGTAATCCTCAACTCATAAAAAGTGTCATCTATTACTATAGACATATATAAATACATGCATCCATCCATACATACACACGCCCACGCACGCATACACACAAATATATATATATATATATATATATATATATATATATATATATATAATTGACTTAAATTTATCAAACATTATGATTATACAAATTCAAGCAACAAAATGAACCATAATGCTCGACAAAGAAAAAGAAATGTATATAAAAGCTAAGAAAATCTATTTCAAATAACTAAACTAGAGAAAACTAAGAATCCATTTAAACTTACCATTGTCTTTCCCTTTAGCAATAAAATGGAAAATATGGATTCAAATTTGAGGATTTGTATAAATTAACATGTCAATTGTTGTAGAAAAACGATAATATACCTAGAAAACTCAATAGCAAGAAACAAAATATATAAACAAGAGTTGTATTAGTAGATTTAAACCCTAAATGCCTGAAAAAACCTTACAATACTAATGTTCTTAAAAGGACAAAATTTTAATAGACAATTTTTTATTCAAATCTCATATCACTTGGCCTGTATACTCAATTAAACAGTAAAAAAAATAACTAAATTATATGACTTGAGCACATGGATCAAATTAGCTTGTTGATCATACAATGAGCGTACACATGATAGACCAATTATCTAAAATTTCAAAGTGATATGTCCAATACATATTCATGTCCCTTTAAATCAATGCATATTCGTAATTGTAAAAGCTTAATTCAACAATCATTAATTTATATAAAAGCTTGAACTAATTTTGTCCTTCAAAGCTTCTAGGTGATGATCCCAATCAATTTAGTTACCATTTGAAATTGAGAGCTCCTTTTTAACAAAAGAAACCCACTAGCATCGATTTGCAGGATTAGGAAAAACCTCACATACAACTTGGCAAACATCATTTGATTACCATGAGACGTCGTGTATAGACCATCATTTGAATAGCTAATTTCTTGGATCAGTGCAAGGTTCTTAGTAAATGTTTGGATCCGTGCAAGGCTCTTAGTAAACGTGTAATGTGCACATGAGATTTATAAAGTGCGAAAAAAATGAAATGCAAGTTCATTGTCGGGAAAAGATCTAGCCAATGGAATTGGACAAAATTGGAAAGGGGACCTGAGTTCTAAAGCATGATCCTAGCTACTTTTGTAATCCTTTTGGATCACAGGTCCCATTTTTCTATGATGACAACTTCCACTACTTGGCTATTACTAAACACAAATAATAATACTTACAAATTTCAATGATGGAGAGAACTGCACGGGACCTTGGCACACCTAAGGCGCACGAATGAAATTAACAAATGCCAAAAAAATTGAAAGAATCTTGTTATCAGATGAGAGACTCTTGTTTCAGTTTTGCTTATATTGAGCCAAAATAAAAACTTATGATAGCGCATGAATCTATAGGCACCATCTATAACAAGGAACAATAATCAATTAAAATTTCAAAATATCTAATTAATCATCTTTTGATAAATGCATGAGTTTTCTATCATTTGTAAGAAGCACATATAGACCACCTCAAAATCTTAAGTTGTGTCTTTAAGCTTTTCATGGAAACATTATTGGTTTACAGACTTTCAAACAGTAATCCTCAACTCATAAAAAGTGTCATCTATTACTGACATATACATACATACATCCGTCCTTACCTTACACACACACCTTACTTGCCTTATCTCACACACACAAGCCATATATATATATATATGAAATTTACTTAAATTTAACAAACATTATGATCATACCAATTCATGCAACAAAATGAACCATAATGCTCGTTAAAGAAAAATAAATGTATATAAAAGCTAAGAAAATTAAGTTCAAATAACTAAACTAGGAGAAAAATCCATAAATCCCGAGCAAACTTACCATTGTCTTTCCCTAGTACAAAAATGGAAAAAATATGGATTGAAATTTGAAGATTTGTATAAATTAACATGTCAGTTGTTATAGAAAAACAATAATATTCCTAGAAAACTCAATATCAAGAAAAAAAAAATATAAACAGGAGTTGTATTGGTAGATTTAAACCCTAAATGCCTGAAAAAACCTTACAAAACTACTGTTCTTGAAAGGACAAAATTTTAAAAGACATAATTTTTTATTCAAATCTCATATCCCTTGGCCTATATACCCTATTAATAGTAAAAAAAAAAAAAACTAAATTGTATGATTTGAGCACATGGATCAAATTAGCTTTTCGATCATACAATGAGCATACACATGATAGACCAATTATCTAAAATTTCAAAGTGCTATGTCCAATACATATTCATGTCCCATGAAATCAATGCATATTCATAATTGTAAAACCTCAATTCACCAATCATTAATTTAGAGACCTAAAAGCTTGAACTAATTTCGTCCTTCAAAGCTTCTAGGCGATGATCCCAATCAATTTAGTTACCATTTGAAATTGAGAGCTCCTTTTTAACAAAAGAAACCCACTAGCATCGATTTGCATGATTAGGAAAAACCTCACATACAACCTTGCAAACATCATTTGAATACCATGAGACGTCGTGTGCACACCATCATTTTGATAGCTCATTTCTTGGATCGGCGCAAGGTTCTTAGTAAATGTTTGGATCCGTGCAAGGTCTTAGTAAACGTGTAATGTGCACATGAGATTTATATAGTGCTAAAAAAATGAAATGCAAGTTCATTATCGGCAAAAGATCTAGCCAATGGTATTGGACAAAATTGAAAAGGGGACCTGAGTTTTAAAGCATGATCCTAGCTACTTTTGTAATCCTTTTGGATCACAGGTCCCATTTTTCTATAATGACAACTTCCCTTTACTTAGGCGTCGCGGAAACCTGAATAATGCGGTCGATTTCAACGATGGTGAGCACTTGCGGGCCCTTAGCTTTTTATGGCTGCGCGTAAGGAAGTTAACAAATGCTAAAAAAAAAATGAAAGAATCTTGTTATCAGATGAGAGACTCTTGTATCAGCTTTGCTTATGTTGAGCCAAAATAAAAACTTATGATGGTATGATCTATAAGCACCATAGCATAACGAGGAACAATAATCAATTAAAATTTCAAAATATCCTAATTAACCATCTTTTGATAAAATGCATGAGTTTTCTATCATTTGTAAGAAGCACATATAGACCACCTCAAAATCTTAAGTTGTGTGTTTGAGCTTTTCATGGAAACATTATTGGTTTACAGACTTTCAAACAGTAATCCTCAACTCATAAAAAGTGTCATCTATTATTATAAACATATATACATACATGCATCCATCCATACATACACAGCGCGCATACGCGGACACACAAATATATATATATATATATATATATATATATATATATATATATATATCTCTTCTCTATATATATATATATATATATATATATATATATATATATATGAAATTGACTTAAATTTATCAAACATTATGATTATACCAATTCAAGCAACAAAATGAACCATAATGCTCGTCAAAGAAAAAGAAATGTATATAAAAGCTAAGAAAATTAAGTTCAAATAACTAAACTATGAGAAAAATCCCAGAATCCATTTAAACTTACCCTAGTCTCGTTCTCAATTCTGTGATTCTCGATTAAAAATCCACTACTTTCGACCGTTTTCCTCATTCATCTGCTTGGTGTTAATGATTTGAGAGAAACCAAACAGAAAGAAAGATGATACAAAGAAGTAGAAAAGAAGGAAAAGACTATATATATATACCACTACCTCAGTCTCATTCTCACGGTCGTCGGTCACGAGCGACACGCAGCGTTGTGCATGTACCTCTTACCTTGGAAATATTGAAAAGAAACACCCATTTCTAATTTCCTCTGAGGAATTTCTTCAAACACCTAAAGAGAGAGAGAGAGAGTATGTAGAAGAAGAGATGCGTCGATCTTTCGAGTTTATGATCTTAACGGGGAAGCTTTGCCCCGGTTCGTTCTCTCGCACCCTCCATTTATAGGCCGCCAACTTTGCCAATTGCCATGAAAACCAAACACGTAATGCTTACATTGTCACCCCTCTGTTTCCATTCATTTACCAAACGTGCCCCCCTCTCCTTTTTCCATTTTGGACACTTCCCCAAATTTGACGGTTTCTGCTTGGCCGTTTTGGCTCATTTTTTGCATGGAGGAAAAGTGTTCGGCCCGGCTTAGGCTTTCCCATATGAACTTATTCAGTGCACTCGGGTTTACACTTTCCCGTGGGCGCTCGCTCCTAAAATCCCGAATCCTGATCGATCGTTTTAAGTCTACATATTGTCTCACATGCAATTTCCTTTTCCAATCTCTTTACACCTCCTCATGACTTGGCAATACCAAATTGTCTTTTTTCTTTTTCTTTTTTAATTTTTTGATCTAAATCTCAATCTATCCTCTCAGATTTTGAAATCCAAATTCATTTACCATTATGTAAGGGCACTGATGGATATAAATTCGCAAATGTCAAAGGAACAAACGTTAATTACATCTTAAATCTAATTACCTTTTTAATGCATTATTACTAAGTTGATAATAATAAATGAAAAAATAAAAATAATTACTAAATTTGGTACGTAACTGCAGATAGTGGATTAATTAATTTTGCAAACCCAAAAAATAAAAATAAAAATGAAAAGGAAAAACATTTGTTCAAGTATGAGTGTGACTTGTGTGGATTTTGTTAATGAATGACTTGATTGCTTGCTGCCAAATTCACTTTAGCTCTCATTTATTCATTGTCTATCTTTTTCATTAGCTTCGTTCTTAACGAAGAATCAACGCTAAATTTAGAAAATGAAATAAATATGATGATAAACAATTTTTGGCTCATTTCCAATGCATGTCTAGAAGGATTACTAGATGATGATAAGTATGCATAAATATTTCAAATTTTACTATTTTTGAAAATGACACGTCAGTTGTTTAGCAATACTTTTTTTTTTTTTAATTTCATACAAAAAAAGCCAAATAGCTAGAAATTTCCACACAACTATTTGGATAAAATACAGTATTCCTTTGCTTCTAAAGTGCTTGTCAAAAAATTAACAAAATTTTCCTAGCTATTTTTAACGCGGAAATTCCCTAGATAATTATATATTTTCCTTGCTAATTTTGGTGTGTGAATTGAAAGGACGATTAATATTTTTCGGCGAATAGTGATGGAATTGTCCGCAGCTAAATTAGCTAGGGACAATTCGATCACTATTACAATCATTTTGAAATAGCTACGGAATTGTCCTAGCTAATTTAGCTGAGGACAGATTCGATCCTATCTTGTCTAATTTTAAAGAAATAGCTATGGAATTGTCCCTAGCTAAATTAGCTAGGGACAATTCAGTCACTATTCTTGTCAAATTTTGGAAAGAAATAGCCCTACGAATTGTCCACGGCTCGTGGCTAGGGACAATTCAAATCACTATCTGCTCAAATTTTGAAGAAATAGCTTCAGAATTGTCCCTAGCTAATTTAGCGAGGGAAAATTCCGTTACTATTTTCATTCAATTGTAAGAAAATAACTACAACAATAGCTAGGGATCATTCCATAGCTATTTTCACTATTTTATTTTAAAAAAAATTAGAATACATACTTTTAAATTTTTATATTAATAATGAATAAAAACATATACTAAAAGCAATTAACCATAAATTAAACGTACATAAGTGTCACGATACAATAGTGTCAATAGTAAAAATAAAAATAATAACGCACTTAGGTCTCTAATCATCTAAACCTAAATCGTCATCCTGTCATTGGGCGGGTGGATCTATGGTAGGTTGTCAGGTGGAGTGGAGTGCTTTCTCTTTGGAACTTCGGTGTCCCATATGTCGCATCAAGGCCCTTCTTGTATTTGCACTTATTGGTCATCTGTGTTGCATTGCATTCTTCGTTCTTTCATCTCGTTATTCACTTCTTTCATTTGTTGCATTTTCATCCTTCAAAGGAGTAATCTGGCGATCCTTCTCTTTCATTTGTCTCCTGCGCCTGTCTGTTCATTTGTTTCCATTACTCGTTGCTCAACCGCCTCATCCACTGCTGTTGTGACAGAGGAACTAGAAGCACGACTGCTAGAAAAAAAAGGCACTCCCTTTGAGTCGATGTAAATACGCTCGCGCTTCTTCGGCCTCTATGGTCTCAAATAGATAGGATCATAGTCAATTGGTTGAAGATCCATAGAACCTCATTTGGATGAGACCGGTTGTCACCTACTCCACGGAGTCCACAATGATAAAATAGAAAATAATTCTGATCTTTAGATATAAATAAATTAAATATTCTAATATTTTTCATGCCATAGCAACTTTCAACATTTCTTTGCGGTAGTTAAATAGTTTATTAATATAGAGATACTTACAACAATCATCCCACCACAACCCACACACACACACACACACCTTTACACACACACACCACACCACACACACACACACACCACACACCACACCCACACACACCTTACACACACACCACACACACACACCTTACCCATGGACGTGATGATAAGTGGCCATGCAGCGCAACTGCGTAGTCTTTTGCAGAGATCTCATGGGGTGGGATCTGGAGCCCGATTCTGCAGCCTAGATATGAATTTATTAAGTGAAAAATAACATATGTTCCAAATTAGAGGAATACATTATTTAAAAGTTGTAAGGCTTAATAACTAATAAAAATGTGTTATCTAAAATTTTAAGTCATATTTAAAAAAAATGACAAGGAAGCAAATTTTAGCCAAAATTGTAAAACCATGCAAAGGTTTGAATTTTTAGACTATTAGGCAATGCTAAATAAATGTTTTAAAGTTAAAAATGTTACCAAATCTCAGCGTGTAATAGTGAAACTTGACCCTCTGTGTGGCGAGACATGCACGTACACAGTCGACTACCTGGTGATCGGTTCTTCTTGGTTATCTACGATTTTTCTTCACTTACGGCTCCTCCCGATCTGAAACCCTCGGCCACTCATCCTCAGGTATAAAATCAGGCTTATCTCTTACAATCTTCAATTTATGGACAAAGTCTGAGTACCGTTCGGCAGCTTTGCTCTCCCACAATGACTTTATCTGTCCATTAAATCGGGGTGCCCATGAACACTGATTATGTATATAAAAACACAAAAAAGTGTATTAATAACAAGGACGTCATACTTTATGCTTGAATAGTAACCAACAATAGTTGAACAAATTAGATAATTAATTTGCAATGCTTTTGTTTCTTTGTTTATACCTGAAAGTCGTCAAAGTAAGTCTTTTTAGTTGATTTAGAAACTTTCTTCCACGAGAATGCTTTGGAATCAACCATTTTCTTGAAAGACTTTGTAATAATAGTTGAACACTTGTGAGATGGAAAGAAACTGTAAAAATAAACATACAACATTGATAACAAGTATTGTAACTATATATAAAAACAAAACCACTACTTGAGGAACATCATATTTTTTTATTAAAGTAATATACGTATATGTTATACCTCTCATCCCGCAATCTCTATTACTAACTTAATGTTTGCTGCGGAGGAACTGACAACAGATGATGATGTCAATAGTGTTGTAAAAGGGGGAACAACATGTAGTAGTATGGTGATGGTGATGAATCGAAGTGTGTGGAGGAGGAGACGATGGGTGGTGGCCTTATATCGATAAAGGTGATGGTGCGGGTGTCGATGATGGTGATAGTGATAATGCGGATAGGGTGGGTAGGAGATGATACTAAGCGTACGACGGGACGTAAAATACTAGATGAATCTAGTCCATATCACGTCCCACGTCCTACATCTCGTCCACTCCACCTCCACCACGCCCCGTCCTTTATCGCGCCATCTATTGTACCTGGTAAATACATAGAACATATAATAGAGATATAATGAAAACATAAATTGATATTGTGTGATGAGTGACCATCATATTAGAATAACACACACCAATGGATTGCAACAAAATATAGAAAGTCTTTGAAACTATAATATTCTAATACAATTATAAAAGTTTAATTATCGGTATCACTATCATCCTCTAATGGATCTTCTGACATTTCATTTGATTCTGATGGAAGTTTCAACTCATCTTCAGATTGAACATGATCATCTTGATTTATTAGGCCACGTAGCATTTTGAGTCACATAAGTTTTCTGGATCTTCATCTACATGCACAGGCTCAATATTGTTTATGTCATCTTCTTGAAATGTCGGTGCAATAGCTAAGTTTGCACTACTTTGTTGAGATGTTGGTACTTTAATATTTGATCGAGCTTTGATTTTGCAAACGGACCACCAGTCACTCTTATCACGAGATAAACTCATATATGTACAATAATATACTTGAGTGGCTTGAACTGCCATAATAAATTAATGGCTCATACCGATTAAATCTGCATTTATGGTTATCATCCACTAGCTTATAATCCGAATGAATCTTTGTACCCACATTTCGTGTAGGATCAAACCACTCACATTTGAATAATACAATCCTATTATTTTTCGGAGGTCCGGGATACTCGACTCAACAACCGATAGTTGACCATAATAATCACTCTGCATACGTATAAATTGAGCCTTTAATGCATACTTCCTTTGTTCATAGTTGCTTTAGAAGGGCTTGAGTGCCCTATTGTGTGAAATTTATATCCATTGACAAAATACAGGGATAGAGTAGTCACATATCTAAACGGGCCTTTACTTAGATGCATGTAAAGTGTTGGAATCTCATTTGAAGGATCATTTTAATACATTGCATATATTCAGCAAATGATGTTAAAATGTAAGATACTAATAAATCAAATTATTCAAAACATTAAGGCTTAATAATTCTCCCTTAGTTCTTGAACCAATTGCAAATTCAGTTTCTAGTAGAATCGGCCTCATGGGTGGAATGGTTGGTTGCAATGTTTTAAGCGCTCAACATAAACAACGCACAAATATAAACGGAGAATGACAATGGATATCAGTTTTTAATTATTCGTATTCATGACAAAATGATCCTATGATTATACCTGCAACCATTTTGGGTATACATACTCAATATATGGTACAACCTTCTCACAATTAAGTAAAATGTAGCTCCGGGCTGCTTTGTACTCTTCATCTGTCATACATCTTTTCTTTACTCTTCCAAATGCTTTTCCAGGGTGCTTGAAGATAGATAGCTTGTCCTCATATTCATCTTCTACCAGCACACGACCATCATCATTCCGAGGCACATTTCTATGCTTTGTATTGACATGGTCCTCAAAATAATAAACAAAGGATGATGCTTCTTACACTAAATATGCATTGCAAAATTGAACCTTCAACTTTTGCCTTGTTTAACATTCAATTTCAACTTACGAGAAGATACTACAACCATTATGTCGGGTTTCAATTAAATCAAATTACAATATTAATTTATGCTTGAAATAATATAACACACCTATATATTTATTTACCTCTCGAAAGGATAAATCCACGTATTGCAGCAGCGACTATCCTTGCCATGCAGCGAATGGATCGGCAAATGCTCGTTGAGTCGAAAAAGCTTCGGTGGGAATATCGGTTTGAAGCTTACAAGAATGGTATGTCATTCTCGATCCTCACCATATCTTGTTTTGATTGTGGTTGTGGTTAGCTCTTTGAAGAACAAACTAAGTTACGCAAGGACCTTCAAGCGTTTAGGGAAGTATTTCACGGAAGCGGTGGTATTAATCTACGCATAAATACAGGCAGTCATGACTTTTCATTTCCAAATAACCCCGACCTTTTCATATCCACACATTTGCCCATATTTGACACATATCCATCAGGGAATTTCAAATTTTTAACCTATTCACACAATGTCTGTCTTGCCTTCTTATCAAGTGTTTAACAAGATTTAGGGTATTTTCTTGTAGCCTCATTCCGTTTCAATTCAAGGCATGAAGCGGAAGAAAATCATTCAACTCTTGTCTTGATTTAAAAGTGTCCTTTGTTTTCCCATCTACATTCGGGCCCGGTGTTGAAACAATGTCAAACACATTTTTTTCAATATGCATTACATCCAAGTTATGACGAATTAAATTGGACCTCCAATAGTGCAAGTCCTAAAAAATACTGCATTTCCTCCAGCCACATGTTTTGCATATTGGTCCATTGGTTTCAGTAGCGTCCATTTCAGTTACCTTCTTCAAACCCAAACTCTGAATCTCTGTCAAGATATCATCTCTTGAATGAACAACTGGTGGAACTGTCGTCACTGTTTTATTTTCGAAGTCGGTTCTATTCCTACGAGGTCTGGATGATTTGCAGTGTAGAAACTTCGGTGGTTATCAAACCACATTTATTTATGCCCAGATTTGAGGTAAAAGCATCATAGTTGTCAAGTAATGCGGGCATGCTAGCAGATCCTGCGGTACTCGACCCGGACAACATTGAATATATGCGGGAAAATGCGCTTCTTGTTCACATAAGAGTGCCAGCATCATGAAATTTTGCTTCTTTGAGATGTCATATGTATTCACACCAACATCCCACAAATGATTCAACTCTGCTATAAGAGGCTGTAAGAAAACATCCAACTTATCTTTCGGGTTTATTGGCCTTGGAACCAATATTGACATAAACATATATTGCTCCTTCATACCCACGACCATGGAGAGCGGAATTGTAAGGTAATCATATCGCGGCCATGTAGAATCTTTGTTGTCGGATTGGCTGAATGGATGAGAACCATCAGTGCAGAGACCCGATCTCACATTTTGACTTTCAACAGTAAAATCTGAATGTATCTAATTAAAATGTTGCCAAGCAAGTGAATCTGATGGATAATGCATCACCCCTTGTTCAACCTTATGCTCAAAATGCCACCTCATATCATGTGCTGTAGCATTTGATGCATATAGTCTCTGTAATCGATGAATTAAAGGGAAGTAATACATCTTCTTATATGCAACTTTTAGTTTTTACGTCGCTTTACGCAGCACAAAGGGTGGCATCTTAAATGGGGATGATCACAAAAATTCACGACTAATTAAGTCACTATCGGCTACTTGATATAACATACATCCATTGAAACAACAATCAATCTTTTCCACTGGTAGACCCATACCGCGTAGTAACTTCTTAGTGCTGTAAAAGTTGTCAGTGACCAAATTATTATCCGGAACAATCTCTTTCATCAGTTCTGTCACCTAATCAAATAATTTCTCAGACATATGATTTTCTGACTTCATGCTCATAAGTCGAGCCATAAGTGACAATTGCGAATGAGTTTTACAACCAGGCCACAACTCATTATCTGTAGCTTTCAGCATATCATAAAATTTATGAGCTTTAGGATTAGGTGGTTCATCCATGTCATCCATATTGAAGTCAGCACCAGCAGCTTCCATGACCATTCTATGGTATGTGTTTTATGGTTCTTCACTACATACATACGATTCACTACCCTCATTTTGGTCACTGTCCATAGCCATTGTACTTTCCCCTTGATAAATCCAAACAAAATAATTTGGTACAAAGCCAATTTAGCCACATGGTATCTAATAGTGTTTACATCACGAAAAGACATATTTTAACACTTGCGGTTATTACATGGACACTTAATTTTATCTCCGTCCATCCATCTCGATTGACTACAAGCAAAGTTGATGAATTTCTAGCCCATTCAAAAAATCTTGATTTAGAGTTCCATTCATAAACCTTTTGTACATCCACTGACGATCTGAACTCATTTTCCACATTAATCTTTATTAACTGTAGTATTTGACAATCTTATTATTATTCATTATAATACCTTAATACTTTAATTTTTTAATGTTTGTATAGTCAATAGGAAAATTGTGAGACCCCGGATAAAGTAAAATGATAGATACATGTTGCAAACCTGGGAATTTCTCTAGATCTCGGATGATGACACGAATCACACCGTTGAGTTCGTCTAGCGAAATCTAGGTACACAGTCGAATTTCGTTGAATTAAACGGTCGAGAATTTCCTGCGTATTTCGTAAATGGGCGAACAGAAAGTGACACATAGCATGAGGATTGCATGCCATGTGGCATGAAAGAACACCCAGCACATTAGTGGAGGCCAAGTGTCAAGTTTAAATCATGCATGAAGATAGTGATAAGGAAGTGGGATATGGTGACATGGCATGCTTAGTGTCAAGGAAGCATGGTGTCACACACCTAGAGTCTTCTCCACCTGGGATGTGGGGTGGGTTGGGGGGGGAGGTGAGTGATAGTAGTTCTGATTCGATCGGGGGGTGCGTGAGTCTCTGCCGATGCGAGTTCTCTCTTCTAGTTATCATTCATTCAGTCCTTAGTGTATATGAGTTTATCTGACGATGGTAGATTAAGATTGTCATAAACGTGGTGGACCGGGTTCAGATGTGATTGTGTAGTTCCAGCGATCTGAATATTTCTTCTTGATAAATGTGATGATGACTGGTGATCTGTATTGTGTTATTTCTTGCTTGAATAACATCGATTGTGTGAATAATGAGGTTGATATACTCATGTGATATATTAACATGATGCTTGAGATGAAGCATGAATATAAGCCCCATTGCATGTAGTTTTCGGTATGCATGTAACGCATAAGTATTATCTGTGGCATTATCATCGCGCGATGCATGGAGTACATCGTATGTCGGGTGTGAGTGCATGGATACAATGGAATTTTCGGAGGGTTCAGTAATAGTGGTTCGGTTGTCGATAAATTATATCGGAGGGTTGTCGATAAATTATATCGGAGGTTTGTCAGTAGACTCTATCGGAGGGTTGTCCAATAAAAGGGTTCTCGAAGATGGTCCAATGGTTTGATACTCGAAGGTGGTCCAGTGGATTTAAAAAAAAAAGCTTTTGTTTTGAAAAAAGTTCTCATACATGACAATTGCATGTGTGAAATTACGTGAGTTTCGGGAAGCGGGGGGGGCATGACATAGACATTCATATAGAGATGTCTGTTACATATGAATGTGTGTGAATGATTTTGTGGATTATGTCATTGCATGTTCACTTAGGTGGGAAGTAGCCCTTGTAGGAGACTTTCTCTACTGGGTATAGCTCACCCCGTCGTGGGAAAAACATTTCAGGTATTGGAGGTTCACCAAGAGAAGGCACTTCATGAGGCCTTAGTTGAGAAGAAGGTCAAAGATGGCTTGTTATGTATTTTGTAAAAGTCTGGGCAGAAAACCCGATTTTTGATATATACTGGATTGTTATCCAGTTTATGTAAATGTAGTGTGAGATAAATTGTAATTAAACTACGATTCATGTTTAATACAATTTGGTAAAGGATTTTCTCTCACCTTTGTTATTTCTCATCGAGACTTTAAGACTGATTTTTGTTGGGCATAAAGGAAATTTGGCTAGTTTCCTTGTTATATTGTAGCCCCATCGATTAAGATTGATGTAGGCTTTGGAATCCACCGTCGGACCTCTACAGCCCAAGTTATGGCCTTTACTCGAAGGTGCGAGAGGATGGCCGTGGACAGGCTCGTCTAGCCCGAGCCCGACCTCTTTAATTCGGAGGCGAGCTCTCACATGAGGTTGTCTTGACTCTTACGCATGAGCTATGGCTGAGCTCTCTGCATGAGCTATGCTGAGCTCTCCTGCATGAGTTGTGGCTGAGCTCTTCTTGCATGAGGCGTGTGACCTCTTACATGAGTTTGTGGTGAGCTCTCAATGAGTTGTCTGACTCTTACGCATGAGGCCCATTAATTTGAGCTCTCCCACGCCAGGCTATCTTTGAGCTCTTCTGCATGGTGTGTTTGAGCTCTTGCATGAGCTGTGCTGAGCTCATGCATGAGGAATTTGTGGTTGAACTCTCACACGTGGCTGTCTTCGAGCTCTTACGCATGAGGTGTGAGGCTCTCTGCATGAGGCGCATGGGTTGACCTCTTGTCTTGAGCTCTTACACTTTGGTACGCATAAGCGACCCCTTTTCTTGAGCTCTTACGCGGGGCGCATGGGCTGACCACTTGTGCTGAGCTCTTGCACGCAGGCTGTGTGGTGAGCCCCAACCTCCTTGGTGCCAGGACTCTCTGGCCGAGCTCGACGAGGGAATGAGCTCGGGCGTACTGACTTTGGACGATCCTCCAGCCTGATCAAGTAGTTTCACAGCTTCGTGGACTACGAAAATCCGCTGATATAAAATCTATCTATATATGGCTCAATAAAATGCGAGATCATATTTTGTTGAGAAAAAAGGCAACCGGTAGGTGCACATTAATTACGCACGTTCGTTCTTCTTTCATATGGCTTTTGACTTGGATGATCATAACTTCCTCATCTGAAGTCCGTTTCAGGTGTTTTTAAATTCTATGGAAAGCTCCTTGAGTCTTGAATCTAACTACATGCCTGTGGATGGCTTTTAATGCTAAAATATAGCCGAGCCGACCTCATGGCCGGCGACATCATTTGGCCGGCGGCCTCGTGCGGGATAGGCTCAGCTTGTGATGCATTCGGATGACCACAACTGCTGTCAGAAGTCAGTTTTCTTGTGATTCTTTGACTCTATGAAATCTATATGAGTCCTAGAAGATCTAACCATATGCTGGATGGCATTTGGTGCTCACATAATGTCTGAAAAATTGATCATCGCACTAAGTGCACTAATTACTAGAATCTTGAATGAGATGGACTGTTATGTGTCATTGCTTAATAATTGAGTGACACGTGAATATGCGTGAATGAGGCTATTAAATATCTTGTTAAAGGTTACCTGTTGTTAAGACCAAAAGACATATACAAATTTATGACGTTATTACCAAGGACTATTATCTAATCCCCGGCAACGGCGCCATAAAACTTGTTAAGACCAAAAGACATATACAAATTTATGAGCGTTATTACGGAAATTTATTATCTAATCCGACAGCGCGCCATAAAACTTGTTAACATTATACTATATAAACCAAAAATCTCTTAGAGTAAATCATTTTCAAAGTTTGGTTTGGTACGATGTGCAAGTGCCGCAGTCGACAAATGCCAAATAAAATGGATTTAAGTCGGATGCTCGATCCACAGAGATCTCGAAGTTCCAAATCTTCTACAACTACTCGATTTCCATACTATTTGGATCGCTAAAATGATGGTAAGTTCGGCATGAGTCTTTGGAAAATTAAGCGAACAAGGAAAATAAGCGAGCAGGCAATACATTGGAAGATAAGAATAAAAGAATAATTAATAGAAAAAGAAAGAAAATAAATGGAAAGCAGAGATAGTTATCTTTTGGAGTACCATCGAGAATCTTTGATATATTGATATCAATTCTGTAGTTAACAACTGATAAAATTTCTTAATCATTGGGTTTTAAAATCTGTCCAAGGCATTTAAGCGGTGCATTTGGATCTCTCCACCTCCACATTTCATTATCTAATTTTGACTAATTCTCTCGAATACGAGGAGATGAGATAACTACTTTTAAAAGGGATTTCCCTTAATCACGGGTATTTTTCTTTTGCAATCTTTATACCCATTTTTGTTTATGTAAACCTTGCTCAGTTATCGGTCAACAAGGATATACAACTTCCATGTTACTCTTCCTCAAAGTCAGATGGGTAGCTATCTCATGATTAGATCTCGCTAACACGGGATTGACACCACTATCCAGAATTTAGGTGAACTCTTGCTTGTTTAAATTGATGCTTCGTTATTCGTTCTTGATTTCAAGTGAGAAGAGGATTTATCTAAATGGCTTCACAAAGCTCGGCTGAGATCTCGAATAAGCGAGTTAATATACTGTGAAAAGAAATGTTCATAACTCGAAATGTCTACATTGTCCTCAGAGGACCTCCTTGAAATCAGAGCAAATAAACAAATCTTAAACGGGTATAAGAGACTAATATTCAGATCAAAAACATTAAACCCAAATCCAGAAGTAAATTCACAAGCTGCTGGAAACGACTACAGGAAAGATAATTTCTGACTATAACATTTACTCAATGGAAGCTAGGTTCCTCAATTACCGAATTACACACTACAGCATTCCTCTGATCATAAGAATAACTGCATTTCGAAACTGGAAAAGCCGAATTCCAGAAATTTGTCTGAACTTCAACATTCCAGGTAGTAATTTGAAAAGAATTGAATTACGCATTACGACTTTAGCTTGACGATAACATCAATTCCGAGAGAAAATAAAGAAAACTAGAGCGATAAATCTAATCCTAATCTCTAACTATCAACATTGAAGAAAAATAAAGAAAAGAAAAAGAAAAAGAAAAATAAAGAAAATGAGCCTTGGCGTTATCCGGACCCAGCTCAAATGCGTAGCGCCAAATACGTTCTCTTTTGGATATTTCTGGCATTATTTATAAGGGTTTTCAATTGGGCCTAATTCCAATGCGGTCTTTATGGATTCCAAGTTAGTTTGGCCCATGTTACCGTTCAAGTCGCGACCTCAATTCCTTGTCGCGACATCATCCATGTCGCGACCTCGATCTCACGTCGTGACCTCAACTTCTTGTCTATGCAGCATTGAACTGATAATTAATGATGTCGCGACATCAATCTCTTGTCACGACATCAGCTTACGTCTTCTGCAGGCTTCACATGTTGCTCTTGATGTCGCGACGTCATTCTCTTGTCGTGACATCAACTAAATGAAATGCATCTTTCCGCGATATCTTCGATGCGCGTCTCGATCTCTTGTCGTGGCGGCCGGTTCATTTCTTCCGGCTTTCATCGATGGTTCACGATGTCGCTACATCGATCTCTTGTCGCGACATCGACTTAGTTCTCTGGAGCCTTCAACTGGTCGCTCTTGGTGTCGCGACAACAATCTCTTGTCGCGACATCTAGTCACGCCCTTTGCAGATTTCAACTGGCCTCTCCTGATGTTGCACCTCGATCTCACGTCGCGACTTCAGATCATGTGTCTGTTCAGCACTTCTGTCTTTGTGGTGTATGACATCAATCTCTGGCGGGCCTCCGCCTAGGATCTGTAGGTTTCAACTGGTTTCTCATGATGTCGTGACATCAATATGTTATCGTGACATCAACTGATTACTGCATGCTTCAATCTTGTCGCCACTTGTATCTTTCCTTTGATTGCTCTTGCTGTCGCGACATCAATCCCTTTTCGCGACATCACTTCATGCCTCCACGGGTCTCAAATGTTCGTTTCACGATGTCGCGACATCAATATCTTATCAGCGACTTCACTTCGCCGACTCTGCTGACTTTGGTATGGTTCACGATATCGCGGCCCGATCTCTTGTCGCGACATCGACTTATGTCTTTGCAGGTTTCAACTGGTTGCCTTTGGTGTCACGACATCAATCTTTTGTCGCGACAACAACTTGAGTTACATCAGCTTCATCTCACTAAGCCTGTCATGGCTTCAAGGCGATTCTCTTGTCGCGACCTCCATCTAATTTCTTCCAAGTTTCCTGATGTCACGACAAGCGATATTCGGTGGATGTCTGACCTCTTCTCTTCCTCTTTGTTGTAGCCAGCGACGACTTCTTTGCCGTCATGGTATACGTATCATTATCGATGTCACGACAACATCGGATGTCGCGACCGCAGTCTTCTTCTTCTTCATTTTACGGTTAGCCTGCTGGAGTTTCTTTAACTCGGCGCCTTATTCTTCAAGTAAGCCGTTTCCGGCCCGGAGTTTCTTCTTTTAACTGGATATGCATTTGGTGCGCCGGGTTTGTATCAATTCGCCGTCTTTGTTGAGTGGGGTAGATCTCATTAGCGCTCGTCCACCTTACGCTTCTCTTTTACGCAAATATTCTTCTTTTCTTGAATTCCCTGCCATTTAACAGTTTGGTTAGTTATTCCATAATTCTGCACATAAATCAGTCTTGTTTAGATAAAAATAGATCAGAAAAATGGACCAAAAATGGATGACTTTTAAGCTCATCAAACTCCCCCAAACTTAAAATTTTGTCCTCGAGCAAAGAAAAAAAGAAAAATTGTTGTCCTCAAACAAAATAAAAGAAAAAAAATTTTTAAGGACATTTTTCTCTGATTCGTTCTGCAGTGGCATTCAATTTAATTGAAATGCAAGGTATGCATATTTTAAGTACATCTAGCTTCAGATCGATTCAGGTTGGTCTCTACTCTATATTAGCAAAACTAAAGCTGTTGAAATTGACACAAACAACATACTCATGGGATCTGTTGACTTAGATTATTTTCCTTTCTCGTTTCATAAGGTCATTTAACTCCCTAAAGTCCTTCACAATTTTGATTGTTTCTATTCTTCAAATTCCATAGGCTTGTTTTCATAATGATCTCCACTAATGTAGAGTGATTTCGACCTTTAAGATCCAATCGGGTCTTTTGAAACCCTATTGTTAGGCTGGGTAATGGGTAGGATGGAAGGAATTTTTTAGGTTAAGATTACCTAGACCTTTTCTCTCCTCTTCTGCCCTTTCTTTATTGTAGTTTCTCTAATAAACTCCCCTAAACTTCATGTTTGGGACATCTCTTTAATTTCTTCAATTCAGAACTGTATGCCCCCTATTTCCCACTTGTAATTCCATTGGGGAAACTTCCTTGTTTTGTAACGATGCAGGATAGTGCAATGTTTTAACTTTTTAGGCTTTCCTAGCACTCTTAGCGAACTTTGGGTTAGTGGCTCCCATACCGAGATGGCATTAGGGTACTAGGTGTTGAAACACCCCTAAGAACTTAATTGTTCAGAGTTAGGCCTGAGATAAAACTTATCACATAAGCTTTCTTTTCTATTGCATTTTCTACTCTTTGTATTTTTTTCTTTTCATTCCCTTTTGGGGTTCCTCAAAAATATATACTCCCGAACTTCATTTCTTTCTTCCCACCTTGAATTCTGCGTAATCATAGGTTCTTTCACTTGAGGATTGATGTCTTAGGATGAGTTGGGGTTTCCATTGGTCTATTTTTTGAAAAATAGGCTTGTTGGCTCAATTTCTGGAACTACTGTATATGCATCATCATATGAATAGGGATGGCTAGAATGGCTCAAACTGTCCAAGAATGGCCTGTATCATCTCTTGTCAGCTGTATCACCTAGGATTCCGCCTCAATCAATAATCTAACAAATTCTAGAATTTGGTTTGAACAGTTGTGACTAACCATAGGAAGTACCTTGACTCATTTTGTTGATGAGTATTTAAATTAATTGATATTCAACGAGATTCCTTGACTTGTGTTCATACCACAAACTCAAAAATATGTTTTGTTCCTTCTATTGTATTACTTTCCTCAATTCTGGACTTATCAGTTAGACTTAATTAATTTTTGCACCTTGTGTTTCAATCAAACTGTATTCATTTTGCCCTTATTCTGCAATTTTTCTACATTTTAGTTTATTCCTAATCTAACTGCTTCATTCTATTTAGCTCATGATATCTCAGTAGTTTTTATTCTGGTACTGATTCCTACTTTAATTTCCTAATCATGCAACCAACAAGCAACACAACATTGATCAAACAAATTCAAAATGGCACACAACAATTCAATTTAAATTTCTCATTTTATTTCTGATTGATTTGCAACAGTTGGATACTACAGTATGGGATAAGGAGGAGTAAGAAGGGTCGGGCGGGAAAAGGTCTATTTTTCTTTGAAATAGCGAGGAGCAAAGATGTTGGGGGGATCTAGGTCTAATGTACCTAAATGGGCTGGGAATTCAGGAATTTTCATTTCTCTTCTTTCCTTTCTCTTCTTGGTTTCATACCAATTTGTTCTTCAATGAAAATCTCATTAGAGAGATCAACCTTTTTGTTCAACTCATCCTGCCTCTTTCCCAAGCCATTCATTGTATTCTCCATTTCAGTCATAACCTCTAGGAATTTGGCAAGATTGTTGTTAATCAGATCTAAGTTTTCCAGCCATTCGTTCTGCCTGTAGGATTTTGTATCTTTTTGCTTCTTGTCTCTATCATCCAATTTATTCTCGAAATCTTTCTGTAGAGACTTGTATAAAAACTTGAATCCTTTGATTTGCTCCCCAAATTTTGCTTCCTGCTCTGTATCTCTTTTCTTTATCGGTTTAGTAGTTGAGAATCACGCTCAAGTGGTTGTTATAAAAGCTTCATGGCGAGTTTGAGTTTACGCAGCGGTGTGATCCTCTTTTTCCTTCATTTCTTCTTAAACTCTTCCCTTGTCGCTTCCAAAATTTTTTCATTTGTTCCTCTTTTCGTCTTCAAATTTCTCTCCCTAATTACTATTCTTCAATTAGCTCCACCTCATGCCCTCTTTTCTTTTCTCTATTTAGCCTCTCTTCCTCCCATTGCATTGCTGGTCTTTTTTTCTTTCACTCTTTTCTCATAAATGCTTTCTCGACCTCGCTGTAGTTTCCACTCCTTCTTTTCATCTATTCTTTTCTCTCGTACGGCATTTCAGCTTCCAATATCGAACTGCTCTCTTCAGGCTCCCTTGAGCTTTCTCCATGTTGGAAGTTTCTGTTTCCGTACGTGATGAGAACCGGGCTAAGGGATGGAGAAGTCTATTGGGCCGCCATCCCGCCTCTTCATTGTCTCGCAAACATGTAATCATTGTTGTCGTGAGTTCTCTCGTGCTCGCCTCCGACGAAGAACCCTTCCGAGTCTCCTTTCCGGGTTCACTGGGCTTCATCTCGGGGTTTCCTCCACCAAGACCCTTTCTTCCTCGCTTTGTCC
The DNA here is from genome assembly GCA_016808115.1 of Tetrastigma voinierianum. Lineage (NCBI taxonomy): Eukaryota > Viridiplantae > Streptophyta > Magnoliopsida > Vitales > Vitaceae > Tetrastigma > Tetrastigma voinierianum. The sequence continues at coordinate 318,588 of JAEQBH010000567.1, forward strand.
CTTGCTAACTCTTGTCGTGGCGGAGGTGAAGCTCGGGTACTTCTTCTTCGATTCCCAAATTCCTTCACCCTGTACCTTCAAGTGTATGAACTCGTGATTGTTGCCGCGAGGAATAAGATTCTTTGTTCCTTCATGATACCCTCATGATAGAATCTCTCTATGATAACTCCTATATTGATCTTGTACCCTTTGAGTATGGCATACAAAGAACACTTGTTCTCTCACTGTGCACACATGTTTTGTTGGGACCAAAACAGAAGCCAGGAAATAAAACCATACCTTAGCCTCTTCAGTAAGGCTTCCTCTGTTCACTGTTCTTGGCCTTCCTTCTTCTTGGTTTAACTGCACTTTACCGTTAGTGAGCTTCGTGGCAATCTTTCCAAACTCTGGTTTTTCCAACAGCTTGAATTTGGAACCATGTTTAGGCACTACCATGCCATAGGCCTCATGGCCTGCTTCTCAGATGAGACCCGCACTCTCTAACAAAACAGCCTCCATCCTTCCTTCCTACCATATTTCGAATAAAAATTCTTACCGTTGTTGTATACCCTGATTGGGTGTGCGCAGACTCTCCCATCCTCTTCGCTCTATCATCCCTTGAAAGGAGTAACAGGTTTTTGAATCTCCTTCCACAACAAAACCCTTGTTAGCATAATACTCTCTTCCATCGAATAAGCTTCGTCTCGAGACTAAATCTTCTACTTCTTCTTCTTCTCCTCTTTCCCTTCCCTTTTCTCGCTTTCGAGAAGCGCCGGAGCTTCGGGTGTTTCTGATGGCACCTCTCCTGCTTGTTCTTCCCGAACGAATCTCATCTAACTGTTCTCCTTGGCGAGTTTCTTCTTCTGATTGTTCATGTTCCCTCATAATCTCGTCTAGGTTAGGGACTAGGGTGTGAATTTCAGCCATTGGAACGAGAGAAAAGCTTTTCAGAAGGTTTGGAACGCTAGGGTTTTCGGGGTTGAGATTCGCATAAGACGGCAGAATAGTTATGTGGGTTGAGGAATGAGAAAGTTTCCAACAGCTTGCAATTCAATCAATGCTCTGGCTAATGCTTCAATTAAGACATGTCGCACTTCAATTCCGCCTTTTATTTGAGATCATTAAATTTAGGTTTTTTGAAGTTAGTAGTCAAGCACTTGTCGCATTTTATGTCGCGACATACCTAGGATGTCGCGATAATACAAGGTTTTCTAGGAATCTGTTTGATGTGGCGACATCCTTTCCATTTTGAAACTTAATTCACTGCCGCACTCTAGTGGTGTCGAGACATATACCTTCTTCCTTCAATACACCCAAGTTGCCCATTCGGAACAGGTCACGACATCAATGTTTTGTCGCGACATAACCTTCCTGTCGCGCCCTAAGCCTTTAACTCAATGATTTCAAAAACTTTGAATTCTCTTATTGTTCCTAACCCATTTAGACATCTCTTCAGGCATATTTTAAGCAAAGATTTAACAATTAATTCAAGTATATCTACAGAATTGGGTTAGGGAGAAGGTTACTCCCCTTTTTCTCATGTCGACTCTCCGCAGTTGGGTCGGAATTATTCCTAGTTGCCTCGCTATTCATGTCTTTAACCCGTTCAGAAGATCACTGCAATATTCAAGAAAATTCTAATTAAACTACAATTTATTTCTAAAAATTAAATCTATCCTTCTAAAAAACAAATTTGACCTAATTTATCAGCAACTAAAAGAAAAGAAATATTTCAAAATTTAAAATCAGAATTTAAATCCTGGGCGGTTGGTTTCCCATTACCAAGCCGCCTTTGAGTCCTTGGCTGACTCACAAGGTGGTGTACTTCTTCTTTTTCCTCAAGAACCTGTTGGAGTTCTTCAATTTCCTCTTCCCTGTTGAGATAATGCTTAACTTTGTCCATCGACCTTGAATTCTTCTCCAAGAGCGCCCCTGTCACCAAGCCCAAATGTAGTAATTTGACACCACCGTGTACGGCTCCACTCCAATTTGATTTTAATTTCCCTGGAAACAATTTCAGTCTAGAATTAAACAGGAGAACCTGTTCCCCTGCTCTGAACTCTTTTCTCAAAATTCTCGGTCACATTTCTTTGTCTTATCTCAGATATTCTAGCATTATCATAGGCTTCATTTCGCTCTTCCAACTGCATTAAATGAGTAAATCTTTCTTCCTCATACTTTAAAATCGAAGTTTAACTTCGACGGGCCCACATTGCCTTGTATTCTAATTCAAGAGGTAGATGACATGGTTTTCCAAAAACAACTCGTATGGGGACATTCCATCTGGGTCTTCAGGATGCAAATTCCGTAAGCCCAAAGTGCATCATCAAGTTTGAAGAGCAACTCTTCCCGCTCGAGCTCACGCCTTTTCAAGTATTCTTTTGATCTCCCCTTGGAAATTTCTCTGGTCTACTGGTTCGGGATGATAGGCTAAACTCATTACATGCTTCGATCCCATACTGCCATGAGTTTTGCAAATATTTTGTTTGGTAAATGGGTTCCCCATCACTAATGATGGTTCTTGGTTCCAAATCGCTCAAAATATTCTTTCAAGAAACTCACAACCGTATTAGCACATTCCTTGACAAGCCATCATGCCACCCATTTGGAAACGTAGAATTCATTGCTAGCATGTATAGGTTTCCAAATGATGGTGGGAAAGGTCCCATAAAATCTATTCCCAAACATCAAAAATTTGTATCACCATAATACCTTTAGGGGCATTTCATTCCCGCGCTGATATTTCCAACTTTTCGCATCTATCATACAATTTAACTCCACTCGCACAATCCCAAGATACAAATAATAAAATCCTCGATTGAGTATCTTGTGAGTCGTTTCTTTCGCTTTAAAAAATGTCCCCATATAGATGCATGGCATTTATTTAAAATGTTTTCTCTGCTCACTTTCTCGCACATCTTCTTATCATGCTCAAGACCTCTTCAATAATAAGTGGGTCATCCCAAATATAACATTCGTTGTCGGGCCTGAAGTTTCCTCTTCATAGAAATAATCTAAGGCATTATCTACGCCGATAATCTCACAATATCAAGATACCATTAAGTCAATAAACTCCAAACACTATCCGGGAAGTTCTCTCGTTAATATCACATTTTCTTCTTTATCATCGCTTCTTTCTACTTTGACATGTGATCATTTATCACATTGTCACATCCCTTTATCCTTGATTTCCAAATCAAACTCCCCGTAACAAAGAAGACCCACCTTATCAATCTGGCTACTCTTCCGACATCAAGTATTCGACATCGCATGATCGCGTGAAATTACCATGGGATCCTAAAATGTATTGCCTAAATTTCACAAGCAAATACTATGGCTAGCATCTCATTTTCAGTTGTTGAGTAGTTCTCTTGTGCTTCATTGAAGGTCTTACTAGCATAGTATATGGCCCTGAATACTTTCTCTTTTCTTTGCCCCAACACAACTCCCATAGCAAAATCACTAGCATCACACATTATTTCAAATCCTTGATCCCATTCTGGTGCAGCCATTATAGGTGCTTGTACCAATTTGATCTTGATTGGCCAGCACTCTTGCAGGAGTCATCAAAATTGAACCTCAGATCTTTTTCCAAGAATCGAGATAAAGGGTTCGCTATTTTTTAAAAGTTTTGATGAATCTCCTGTGAACTAAAGATGCCCCAAGAAGCTTCTTACTCCTTTTATCGTAGTAGGTGGTGCAAGAGTTTTGATAATGGATACCTTGACTGGTCAACTTCTAGTCCAAAGAAAGGGTAAATTTTATGCCCAAGAACAATTCCTTCGCTACCATAAAATGGCATTTTTCCCAATTCATAGTCGCTTGTCTTGACATCAAGTAGTAAAAATCGTTTCCGCATTGTTTAAGCATTTCTATCAAAGCCGAATCCATACACAAAAGAAGTCAACCATGAAAATTTCCATCACTTCTTCAACCAACTGAGAATATGGACATCATACACCTCTCGAATGTAGCCGAGCATTACATAACCCAAAAGGCATCCTTCCTCGAAGGCAAAGCGTTCATAAGGGCATGTGAATGTGGTCTTTTCGATCCTCGTGTGCAATAGCAATTTGATTGTATTCTGAATACCCATCCGTAAAACAAAAGTGAGGGGTGTCCGCTAACTTGTCCAACAGATCCGATCACTGAAAGGCAAAGGGAAATGGATCTTTCGGGTTGTTTATTCAAACTTTCGTAATCAATACATAAATTCTCCATCCTTCACACGTTTTGTTGGAATCAATTCATTTTTTCATTTCGATCACAAGAACCCCCTTCTTTGGAACCACATGGACCTGGCTCACCTAAGGACTATCCGAGATAGCATGATAAAAACCAAGATTTAACAATTCGGTATCTCCTTTCTCGACTACTTCCTTCATCACCGGATTCGCTTCCTCCTCGTGTTCTACCGATGGTTTTGAAGTCTCTTCTAGCAGAATCTATGCATGCAAATTGGATGGACTGATACCCACTTCAATGGACCAAGCTAAATATTCTTATGTTTCCTTAATATTTTCAGCAATCTTTGTTCCTCACCTCACTTAACCGCTGAAATGATCACTGGTTTTTTCTTTGGTAATTCTAAGTAAGCATACTTTAAATGACATGGCAACTCTTTCAAAACTAGCCCTTCTGCATTGGTTTGTTGATGAATTTCCTCTTTTTCAATATTTTCCCCATTATCGTTTCTGTTTTGCTTCAAGCCCAACCATCACGCTTCTATAGAATGAAAACTTCATGGAAATCTCGTAATAGACATCTTCGCATAATGGGAATTCATCTCTTTTCATTGATAAAAACTGGAGTGTTACAATCATTGTTAACATCGTAATGGAAGTATAGACAAATCGCCTACATTGCATCCTTCCTTGTCCCCGTCATATTTTGTGCATACTTTGATCAAATCAACGCAAAGCAGCCTTCTTCTCCAACCTCAAGATAAGAACCCTTTTGCATATCAACTGGGCAGCCCCGTACTAGGAATGGTCTTCCCACAGGTGGGTACTTGTGAATCTTGTCCATGTCCGTAATGACAAGCTCCACCGAAAACAAACTTCCCAACAATGACCAGGACATCTTCAATGACTCCTTCAGGTTTTACTCACATCGATCCGTCTCGCCCATTTCCAAGAGTAACAACAAATGTGGGAGTAAGCTCCCCCAAACTTAGTTTCTTGGCAACAGAAAGGGGCATCAAATTGATACTAGCTCCTGAGTCACAGAGAGCTTCCTAGAATTCAATTCCTCCAACAATACAAGGAATTGTGAAACTCCCTGGGTCCTTCATCTTTACTGGTAGTTCTTTCCTCGACATCGCACTACAAGTGGCAAAGGGAGATTCACTACTCCTTCTACTATTTTTCTTTCTTGCTCAAGATGTCCTTCGGGGAATTTTGCATAGAGTGGCATCCTCGAGTCACCACTTCAAGAAAGGCATACCGATCTCCTCTTCCGAAAGTTTTCAAGAACTCAAACCGTCCACCCACTCTCGCAGCTCGTGGAAATGGGACTATAGGTTTCGATCCTTGGATGTTCTTCCTGCCTACTCCTTCTTTTTCTTTCTCCGCTATTGTTTCTTCCTTTTCTCGGGATTGCTCCTTTGTTGTCAGAATCTTTTCTTTCATCTTTTCTATTTCCTTCCCACTCCTCACCGCACGTACCCACGCAAATTTTCTGATTCTTCTTCAGGTCACTAAAGCATCTTTTCTACCGGCTTTGCGTGGTTAGGGCCACGTACTTGTGTTCCGTGTTCTTCAAGGATGCATTTGTGGTGTTCAAAATTCGAGAATTGGTATGCTTGCTTCCAACTCGCAAACTTTTGCTCACGAGGTTCAATGTACCTTCTTATTATCCCCCTTAAGAAACGCAAAGATCCGGCTCTTCAAAAGATTAGGCCCTCCGACCCCTCGTATTCATTCCTGTGCTCATTTCCTTGCCACGATGTCAGCCGGAACCTTGGTGGTCAAGTGATACCCTTGTCGAGGGTTCCCGCCCCCTCGCTCGGTGGTGCCTCCACCATATGAGAAGTTCTCATGGTTCCCGAAAGGCCGGGTGATACTGTGGCCGGAAGGTTAGGATTGGGTTTGAAATGGTAGCTTCTCCGTCACCTAAGTAATTTACCTCCTCAAAGATCATAGAACCTGCTCTTCATTAGCTTAGCACTTCTAACAATTATTTTTCAACCGCTTCCTACTTCATGGACAGTACCCTCTTGCTGGCCCATTCATGCATAATATAGCATCCAGTCGCCTCCATAGCATTCATCTCGCTTCAAACATGATCCCTTTCTTCTCTCACTGCCCCTTTGAAAACTCGTATGGAGTTTCATATTGCATTTTGCCGTGTCTTCTATCAAATTTCTCTTACCTCTTCAAAGACTTTTTCTCTCGAATGCTCAACACGAAGCATCAATGATTCCCTTTGATATATCATTTAAAGCATGATATACGATGTCCATCTCGAGTCTTCGTATCTATTCCATGCATTGACATCTTCTCAAAGAACCATTTGAATCTTCCTGTGCCACATATAGGCTCTCATCTTCCCTGCTGAAAAACAATGATTTCCTCCCTCCTTCGAGGTGAGTGATTGGGAAGAATCTCGGGCCTCAACAGTTCTCTACCAAATTCCTCCTAAGTATCAACCATATGGTAAAGACTCATACCATGTGGTCAGATCTCTTAGAGAGAATGGGAATAGATGTAACCTGATAACTTCCTGGTCTCACCCCATTCACCTTAACTCGTGCTCGCCATCCCGAGAAATTCCCAAGTGTCTGGCCAGATCTTCAACATGACAAGAACCGGTGTTGCTACACCACATTGTAATTAGTAGCCGGTTTCAATTCAAAGTTGCTGGCATCGATAGCGTCGTCTGATTGCAAGAGTACTCATCTTGAATACGGCCTTCCCTGCACTTCCATCAGACGTTGATCGGAGGCCTTCTAGCCGCTTCTACGTGGTTTCCATTCCGATCTTGTCTTTCATCCGCTATGGTGGTGCTTTCGCTTTTCCTTTGTCTTTCTCAAGCCGCTAAGTGTTTTCTCTATTTCAAAAGATCACTGAATCGATCGTGTTTCGCCTATACGCATCAAAGCTTTTCTTCAAAAGAAACACACTCCCATTAGTCAGATTTTACCAAATCAACAAATATATTCAATGTGTTTCGTTAAAGGTTAGTGGCCAAATTGAACCACTGCTTGAAAATCTATTTTTGTTCTTTTTCTTTAAATGTCCAAATTAGTATTTCCTTCTTTCATCTGAATATTGATTTATTAAATTCTTTCGATCCCCGGCAACGGCGCCATAAAACTTGTTAAGACCAAAAGACATATACAAATTTATGACGTTATTACCAAGGACTATTATCTAATCCCCGGCAACGGCGCCATAAAACTTGTTAAGACCAAAAGACATATACAAATTTATGACGTTATTACCAAGGACTATTATCTAATCCCCGGCAACGGCGCCATAAAACTTGTTAACATTATACTATATAAACCAAAATCTCTTATAAACGGCTTTCAAAGTTTGGTTTTCAATCGATATTCTGAAGTGCACAGGTCGACAAGTAATAAAATGGATTTAGTCCGTGATATCGATCCTCACGTAGATCTCAAGAAGTTTAAATCAACTACCCTGACTACTCAATTTCCATACTATTTGGACCACTAAATGATAGTAGGATTCAGCATGAACGTGCTGGAAAATTAAACGAACAAAAGGAAAATAACTGAACGAACCAATAAACTGGAAGATAAAGAATAAAGAATAATTAATAGAAAAGAAAATAATGGAAATGTATAGTTATCTTTGGAGCACCCATCAAGAATATCAAGTATAGTGAAGTATCAATTCAGAGTTAACACCGATAAAATTTAATCATTTCAAAGTTTTAAAATCGCCCAAGGCATTTAGCAAGGCAAACTCGATCTCTCCACACCTACATTTCATTATCTAATTTTGAATCTAATTCTCTAATACAGGAATGAGATAACTACTTTAAAAGGGATTTCCTTAATCCGGGCATTTTTCTTTGCAATACTTCATACCCATTTTAATGGATCAGAACTTTAGCTCCCAAGCATCTGGCCAGCGCGATATACAACTTCCATGTTACTCTTCCTCAAAATTAGAATATATCACCCTCTCCTTGATTAGATCTCAGCTAACACGGGATTGGCCTCACTATCCGAATTGAGGTGAACTCTTTGCTTGTTTAAATTGATAACTCGTCAACTCGGTCTTGATTTCAAGTGAGAAGAGGATTTATCTAAGTAAACTTACAAAGCCTCGCCAGACCTCCAAGAGGTTAATATACCTTCAAAGAAATGTTCATAACTCCCAGAATGTCTTCTCCGTGGTCACCGAGACCTCCTTGAAATCGCAGCAAATAAAACAAATCTTAACCCAGTATAAGAGACTGATGAGTTCGATCAAAAACATTAAACCCAACTATAAATTCACAAGTCGCCGGAAACGACTACAGAAACATAATTTCGACCATAACATTTACTCAATGGAAGTCGGGTTCCTCACCACCGAATTACACACTACAAAGATTCCTCCGATCATAAGAATAATCAGATTTCGAATCGAAAAGCCAAATTCCAGAATTTGTCCTAACTTCAACATTCCAGTAAGAATTTGAAAAAGAATCGACCTGCATTCACTTGGGGCCCAAACGATAACATCCAATCTTAAAATAAAAGAAAACTAGAACGATAAATCTAATCTAATTCTAACTATCAACATTGAAGAAAATAAAAGAAAAGAAAAGAAAAAGAAAATAAAGAAAATGATTTCACTATCCGCACTCGTCTGTGGGCGAGCCACGCTCCTCTTCCGATACCGCGTATTTATGGTTTTTCAATTGGCCCAATTCCAATGCGCTTTGTGGATTCCAGTTAGTTGGCCCATGTTACCGCTCAAGTCGCGACCTCAATTCCTTGTCGCTGATATCATCCATGTCGCGGAATTCCTCGATCTCACGCCGCGCACCAACTTCTTTATTCGGCGCAAGATCGAACCGACATTAATGATGTCGCGACATCATTCTCATTCACGACATCACTTTACGTCTTCTCGCAGCTTCACATGTTGCCCCCGGCGTCGCTACCGCCATTCTCTTGTCGCGGACATCAACTAAATGAAATGCATCTTTCTAACCGATATCTTCGACGCCGCGATCTCGCCTCTTTGTCGCGGATGTAGCTTCATTTCTTTCTTTCATCTGATGGTTCCTGATGTCGCTACATCGATCTCTTGTCGCGACATCGACTTAGTTCTTTGGAGCCTTCAATCGGGTCGCGCTCGTAGCGATTAACAACTGGTCGCGACATCTAGTCACGCCTTGCAGATTTCAACCGGCCTCCTCGATGTTGCACTGACCTCACGCCGCGACTTATCATGTCTTCGCAAGATTCAACTTTGCCTTCGGGTGTCGCTGACATCAACTTCGTCACGACCTCCGCTTTACGATCTCCGCAGGGCTTCAACCGGAGTTTCGCGATGTCGCTGACATCACATGTTGTCGCGGACATCAATTGATTAATGCGATGCTTCAATCTTGTCGCCACTTGTATCTTTCCTTTGATCGCCGGCCGCCGCGACATCAATCCTCGCTGCCACATCACTTCTCATCCCTCCACGTCTCAATCGCCGCTCGGCGTCGCGACATCAATATCTTGTCGCCACTTCACTTCATGACTCGCAGCCTTGAATCAGAGCCCCGATGTCACGACTGATCTTTGTCGCCGACATCGATTTGCGTTCGGCAGGTTTCAACTGGTTGCCTTTGGTGTCACGACATCACTCTTTTGTCGCGATAACAACTTGAATTACATCAACTTCATCTCACTAAGCCTGTCATGGCTTCAAGGCGATTCTCTTGTCGTGACCTCCATCTAATTTCTTCCAAGTTTCCTGATGTCACGACAAGCTTGATCTATTCAGTGGATGTCACCGAATTTCTTCTTCACTAATATCGCCGCGACAGCCTACCGGCTTCGCCAAGGATCGCCAGACATTGTCGATGTCACGACAAAGATCTCGCATGTCGCGACACGAAGTCTTCTTTCTTTCTTCATTTCTGCTGCTTCTAATTCGAGTTTCTTTAACTCACCGCTTTGTTCTTCAAGTAAGCTTTCGCTCACCGAGTTTTATCACAGAACCGATATGCATTTCGATTGTCGCTGCTTACGACATCGTTCCTAATCTTTGTGCGCCTTTCACGCGTGAACTTGCTTCAGCCACTATCTCATTAACGCCATCCACCTTCTCGCTCTTTCGCAAATATTCTTCTTTCTTGAATTCTCACATTAATAGCTATATATTCCATAATTCTGCACATAAATCAGTCTTGTTTAGATAAAAATAGATCAGAAAAATGGACCAAAAATGGATGACTTTTAAGCTCATCACCTGTGAACAAAAATAAAAAATAAAAAAACCCTGGAATTTGGGGTGTCACAGCTTGGTATCAAAGCCTAGGTTTATAAATACCTATAATAACACTTGATACCAATAAAGAATAGCTAGTATCGTAAAATTTAGGTACACGACATCTTGGCCAAATGGGCATGGGTTTAGATCATGCATCCATTGTGCATTCTGATAAATTGTCGCATGATATTATGCTATATATTATGTGAATTATATGTCAGAATGATACAGAAGTATTGAACACTAGGGTGAGAAGTTAAACTTAGGGGTTCGAAATAAATAAATAAATAAATAAATAAATTGCTATTGATATATGTAGATGGCAAGTCAAGGAAGGGGACACGGTGACGCCCACAGGCACAACACCGTTCTTTTTATCACCAGCTCAGAGGCCACGGTGTCAGAGGTCACGCCATTGCATGCTGGTACAAATTGGGACAGAGGACCGAATAACCTCTAGTGGTTTATGGCACATCATCCTCCAACATTTAGGGGAGGAGGGGACCCGATGGTGGCGGACCATTGGTTCCGACAGGTTGAGAGAGTTTTGGAGGCTATGGAGATTACCTCCAACGTTACAAAGATCAAGCATACATTTCGCCTAGAGGGTGAGTCTCTGTGTATGGTGGGATCACAAAGCCTCAAGAAATTTGGAGGCAATGACTTTGGAGGATTTTAGAGAGCTCTTCATGGCAAGCTTTCCTCGCATCTCGTGACATAAAAGCCCGGAGTCTGAAATAAAACAGTAGACAATGACAAGATTCGAGTACGTACTGTTACGTAGAGTTAGCTGATTTTGGGATGATTATGTGGCCTCAAACATGGCCAAGGTGAGGAAGTTTGAGAATGGTTTGAAGTTGTCCATCCGGGGTAAGATTGTGGGACTTCTCATGCAAGACATGGATTCTATGGTCAAGACAGCTTTGGCCATAGAGAGAGATAGATGGTGCCGGGTGCTGGTGATAAGTGGAAGGAGGTCAACCTTCTTCGAGCTCGGGAAAGAAGCAAAGGACTTATGTTCCACGAGGGTTTTCAGGACAGGGCCGCGGCTTTAAGGGCTAAAGCCAGATCAGGGCTCCTAGCTAGTTAGGACCGGTGACATGTTATCATTACCATTAGCCTGGACATATGAGACTGAATTGCCCACGTGAGGCAAGGATCCTGTGGTCATGACACCTCACCCGGGGCCATCGTGAGACACACTCAGACATAGTATGTTCCTTCTTACCCTAGCATGGGCTAGGGGAACAGATATCAGTCTCAGAGTGCGACACGGGCACCGGTTGTTTCGCAGATAGGCCAGAGAGGCCAGTAGCTGGGCGAGGCCTGAGGGCGTGGGACTATAGGTCTGACTGGGACCCAGGGCGTGTTTACACTGCTACACCACGCACGTAAGCCCACAGATCCGCGCCATATTGTAGGCGTTTCTACTCTCGCCTACGGGCAAGAGTATTGTTTGGATTCCGGTGCATCTCATTCTTTTATTGCTGCATCTTGTGTGAATGTTTTAGGCTTAAAGGTTGAATCCTTGGAAAAGCCACTACATGTGAGTTCTCCCCTAGGAGTTAGGGTGAGGATTGATCAGATATGTCGGAATTGTGAGTTAGAGATCTCTGGGATTCTACTCAATGATGTGTATCTTTCGTGATGGACATATCGACTTGATGTCATTCTGGCATGATTTGTTGACTCGCATTAGGTCTTCAATGATTGTGATCGAGGAGGTTACTCGCCTACACAATGTGATGATATTCAGATACATTTCAAGGGATAAGCATGATGCTCTTTACCTCGGTCAGTATGATTCTAGATGGCACGCATAAGCACAGGGTTGGCTAGTAAGCCTTGACTCGAGGACGAGGCAGACAGGTTTAAGCTCCACTCGGTATGTGAGTTTGAGGATGTTTTTCCAAATGAGTTACCAGGATTACCTCCCCAGAGGGATGTAGACTTTGTCATCGAAGCTACACTCGGTATCGCCGCCCCATTTCTATGACTAAGACAGATGGCGCTTAGTTGAGTTGCAAGAACTCAAGGTCCAAATACAGGAATTGTTGGATAAGGGTTTCATTAGACCCAGCACTTCACCTCGCGCTCCGATTCGTTTGCTAAGAAAAGGATAAGACCTTCATCGGTATTACTACCGACACGAACAGGTGGACTATCAAGAATCGGTATTGTTACCAAGGATTGATGATTTGTTTGATCAGCCTGTAGGCGCAAGTGTACTTTAAGATAGATCTCCACACTGGCTACCATCAGTTGAGAGTTATAGAGGCAGATATCCCTAAGACAAATATTAGGACACAGATGGGCATTTCGAAAGCCATGATGCCTCTTTCGACCGATTTAATGCACCAAAGAGCATTCATGGATCTCATGCATAGGGTCTCCACCCCTACTTAGACGGCTTGTGGTAGTTTTCGTGACGATATTTCCAATCTACTCCGAGACAGAGGAGGATCATGAGGATCACTTGAGGGTCGTTCTCCAAACCCTGAGAGACCATCAGTTGTATGCCAAATTCAGCAAGTGTGAATTTTGGCTTACTGAGGTGAGATTTCTGGGACACGTCGTGTCGGCTTCGTGTGTCGCAGACCCCGAGAAGGCTAGCCTATGAGTTGTGAGAGGCCGAAGCCTGGCCTTCGAGACACGCAGTCAGATTGGCCGATATTACAATAGGTTCATCGAGGATTTCTCCTGGCTAGCAGCACCTATGACTAAGTCAATCTAAGGAGGTCAAGTTCGAGTGAATGACTCGGTGAAAAGGGCATTCCGTGAATTGAAACGAAGGCTTATCAATTTCTCCTATTCTCTCGGTAGTCCCAAAGGGATTAGGAGTACTTAAAGGTATCATGGATGCTTCAAAGGACTGGATTGGGATGTGCTTGATGCACCGAGGGTATACTTAGCGGTTCTCGAGCGCTTAAAGAATCACTAAGATAATTACCCACACATGACATGGAGTTAAGCCTGTCTGTCTGCTTTCTTGAAGATTTGCGCCACTACTTATACGTTTAGGAGTTCGAGGTGTACCTGCACCACAAAAGTCTGAAATATATTTCACGGGACCTCAATAAGAGGCAACGCAGTATGGACGGAGTTCCTCAAAGGGATTATGACTTCACTCGCATTACCATCCCTCGCAAGGCAAATGTGGTAATGATGCACTAACACGAAATCACGGAGCATTGGCTAGTATAGTTTCTAGGGAGTGGCGGATGCTCGAAATCGTGGGACACACAAGACAACGAAAGGTGCCTGGGTGTTATGGGAGGTTTAGTGGCTACGCCTTCCTCATCGAGCAAGGTGATTGAGTTCGTGGATAGGACATGCAGGTAGTGTTCATCGTGAATCGAGCACGGTCGTATGCGATGAAGGTCGGGCTATCCACACAGATGGTAGTCTTCTGTATAAGGGACTCGTCAGGGTTCCCGCTTGATCGAAGGAGAGAGAGACTTCGTGGGAGTTCCCATCGCTTCGCTTCGCAGCAGATTCAGTGTGGCACCTAAGATGTACTCAGATTCGCGTATTATTGGAGCGGATGAAGAGACACGTTGGGGATTTTTGGTTCTGACGGTGTCTCACATGTTAGCAAGGTCACGAGCACCAATATCATACTCCGTACCCATCGAGGTAGCTATGAGTGAAGTAGAGCATGTCACGACGGACTCAGGACTAATTTCTACACGAACATCGTACAGACATGATGCTGTAATATAGGACCGCTCACTAAGTCGGCACATTTCAGCCGTATGATGACCTTACACCGAGGAATTCACTGGCCGTGGTATATGAGAGATTGTTAGTTACTATGGAGTTCAGATCCATCGTATCGACATAGATCCCAAAGTTCACGACATACTGGGAAGAGTTTCCAAGGCCATGGGGGACACAATGATGATGAGCACCGCTTCATCCACGACAGATGGTCACTCTGAGAGGACTATAGGTTTTAGAGGACATGTCATGGCATGCATCCTAGATTTCAAGGGTAGTCAAGAGCATTTGTCTCAGAATTTGCTTACAACAACAAGCACAGTAAGTACAAAATGGCAATTCTATGAGGCCTTATATGGGAGGCCATGTCGATTCCTCGATTTGTTGACTGAGGTGGAGAGAGCTCCACCACGGTCCCGACTGATTTTGAGACACCACCGAAAAGTGGGTATGATAATGAAATCCGCTCTTCTCACGCCAGAGCCGACAGATGAGTTATGTCGATAAGCTGCCACTCACTCTAGAGTTTGAGGTAAAGGTGATCATGTCTTCTTGGGTGATGCCTAAAGAGGAGTGGTCGATTAGACAAGCAAGTGGAGGTTATCGCCGAGGTTTATTAGGCCCCCGAGGTACTCGAGAGGGCGGGGGGGCGCTTGTATTAATGACAGCACACTCGCCAGTTTATCAGGTCTATGAGGTATTCCATGTCTCATGCTCCGTATACACCTGCATCCATCTCATGTGTGACTAGGAGAGCTTGTTATTGAGTGCATGGGATCCTTCGAGGAGGAACCATATTATGGATATTGAAGCCGAGAGCGTGCTTTGCAGGCAAACTGTTATGCTAGTAAAGGTGTCAGGAAGCACCGGTGAGTGGAGGAGGCAATGGGAACATGAGACACAATGCACTTATCCTCTCCTCTTCGTGATCGAAGGTAAGTGGATTAGTCATTGAATGGTAAATGACCTGTTATATACATGATCAGATAGAGGAGTGTGTGTGAATTTATCAAATTCTTCAAGGGGGAGAATGTGAGACCCTGATAAAGTAAAATCTATTAGATACAAAGGTAAACTCGGAATTTCTCTAGATCTCGATGACGACATCGGGATCACACTGTTGAGTTCAGCCCAGAAATCTAGGGCACATAGTCGACCGTTGAATTCAAACAATGAATTTCATCATTTCGAGGTAAATGGACGAACGAAAGTGACACGTGGTACTGAGTGGATCGTATGCCATGTGGCACGAGTGGCGACACTGCACATTCAGTGGAGGCTAAGTGTCAAGTTTAAATTATGCACGAAAGATAGTGATAAGGAAGTGATATAAGTACATGTGGCATGCTTAGTAGTCATGAATAATGAGGTGTCCTACACCTAGAAGTCTTCTCCACCTAAGAGAAACTGTTCTGTGAATGAAGAGAAGAAAAGGGAAAAGGGGGAAGAGAATGAAGGAGAAAGAGAACCGGCCCGATTCTGGATTCTGAGCAGAGGGTTGCGTGATGAAGCAGATCACGGCTTAAAGAGGTAGAGGTTTCTCTCTGCTTTGGTTAATCTTCATTTCGGAGCCATGACGCTGGCTGTGAGGTGTAGCCTGGTGATGGGCTGGTTCAAGAAACGGTTGACATAAAGCGTTGTTGGTAGGAACCAGTTCACGGAATTACGTGTTTGTATATTTCGAACTTCTGATTCTAGAAAGCGATTTTCTTTGCGTCGTGAATCCGATGTTGATGATCTTGTTATGTATTATTGCTTGTTTGAATAACATGCGGATTATTAATGAATATTGAGGTTGATATACTCATGCTTGATAATATTAACATGATGCTTGAGATGAAACTGTAAAATATAAATGTTGCATGTAGTTTTGTTATGCATAGAGCATGAGATATTAATAATGACATTATCTCATGCCGTGCACGAGTGTTTCTCCATGTCTGTCGGGTGTAAGTGCATGAATACAATGTCTTTCGGAGGTTTCCCACGATACTTGATGGATTCGGAGGTTGTCAATAAATTATATCGGAGTTTGTCCAATGAACTCTACCGGAGTTGTCAATAAAAGGGTTCTCGGAGATGGTCCGATGGTTTGATACTCGGAGGTGGTCGGTGGATTTAAAACAAAAAGCTTTGTTTTGAAAGCCGATTACCATGCAGCAATGATTCGTGTGTGAGGGAGTCGATGGGACTCGGAAACGGGGCATGACATAGACATTCCTTATGAGATATTCATATTTTATATGAATGTGTGTGAGACATCATTTAGTGGATTATGTCATTGCATGTGCACTTAGGTGGGGAAGTAGCCCTTGTAGGAGACTTTCTGCTCGGCGTAGCTTACCCATTCGTGGAAAACATTCCCGAATTATTGGAGGTACACCAACATAAGGCACTTCATGAGGCCTTAGTTGAGAGAGACCAAAAAGATGGCTTGTTATGTATTTTGTTAAAATCTGGCTGAAAGCCCGATTTTTTGATATATACTAGATTGTTATCGATTTAATCTTAGTGTGAGATAAATTGTAAATTAAACTCGGTCACATGTTTAATACAATTTGGTAAAAATTTTCTCTCACCTTTGTTATTTCTCATGGATTTAGAATGATTTTTGTTGGGAATAAAGGGAATTGGCTAACCTTCTGTTATGTAATAGCCCCATCAGTAAGCGGTGTAGGCTTGAATCACCCAATCGGACCTTCTGACCCAGTTATGACCTTTTTTACTCGCAAGAGTGGAGGATGGTGTGGACCAGGCTCATCTAGCGAAGCTGACCTCTTTGGTCGGTAGGCTCTCACCGCATGGTATTCTGAGCTCTTACATGAGTGTGGATGAGCTCTCTGCGTGAGCTATCTGTGAGCTCTCACATGAGCTATGGGTGAGCTTTTACGCATGGTGTGTTTGAGCTCTTGCGTAATTGTGGGTGAGTAGTCTCTGCATGGTTTGTCTTGAGCTCTTGCATGAATTGTGGTGAGCTCTCACACGCATAGGCTATCTTTGAGGCTCTTGCGCATGGTGTGGCTGAGGCTCTTACGCATGAGCTGTCTTTGAGCTCTTCTTGCATGAGGTACATTGGGTGACTCCTCTGCATGAGTTGTGTTGAGCTCTTCGCAGTTTGTCTTGGGCTCTCTTGTAAAGTGCAGGCTTACCTCTTGTGTGGCTCTTGCGCACGGCTGCATGAGATGAGCCCTTGTGCTGAGCTCTTTTGCGGGCTTGCATGGAGCCTGGTAACCTGTGCAGTGCTGTGAGTGTGTGTGAGTGGTGGGCACTCTTGGAGGGCCGGGACTGTGGACTGGGTGGGATGAGCTGGGTGGCGTGACTGGACAGTCAGTCATAAACTTCCTGGTTGAGTCAGTTTGCCAGTTGGACAAGGCTCTCAGATGTCAGGGGTGGATGATATATATGGTTCAATATAATCCTGAGATAATGTGTGTTCAAAAAAGACAAAAGACCAGTAAGTGTAACCAATTACACACATCGATTCTTGCTCATATGAAGCTTGACTTAGGATGATCATAACTTCCTCGTCCGAAGTCCGTTTCAGGTGTTCTTACACTCTATGGAAAGATCCTTGAGTCTAGAATCTGACTACATGCCTGTGGAAGGCATTTAGAGCTCAAATATAGCTGAGCCGACCTCTTCTGGCCGAGCTGACATCCTTTGGCCGAGCTGACATCCTTTGGTAGGCGGCCTCGTGCAGGAATGAGCTGCGGCAGTACGACCGGATGACCATAACTTCCTCGTCCGAAGACCGTTTTGCGCGTTCTTGGACTCTATAGAAAGCTCTCTGAGTCTAGAATATAACCATATGCCTGAGGATGGCATTTGGTGCTCACATAGTTTCTGAAAAATTGATCATCGCACTAAGTGCACTAATTTCTAGAATCTTGAATGAGATGGACTGTTATGTGTCATTACTTAATAATTGAGTGACACGTGAATAATAATGTAAATGAGGCTGTGCAATAAGCATTTGGGGAACACACGTGAATAAAAAACCCCCCGGAATTTGGGGTGTCACAAAAATGAAAAACTAATTTTTAAATTTTAATTTTCTAATCTTATTAATTGATTGAGAATACGGATTAATTGAGAATACAAGTTTCCAAAAAGAAGTACATCAAATGGTTAAAATCACCAGAAATAAATATGAAACAATCTGTAGGACACAAGAGAATACAAGCATGAAAGAGAAAAAAAAATCATAGTTTAAAAATGCCAAAAAAAGAAAAACAAATGAGTAGTAAAACTTGGAAAATGACTTGCCTTTGCCTTCTTCCTTTCTCGATTCCGAGTAGATGGCTTAAATATAAGAAAATGACTGCGACAAATCTATTGGCTGGATGTTGGACTTCACTTGTAGTGAACAAATTCCACACCCTATTGTGATTCGTGTAAAAGTTCGATCTCAATGGTAAAGTTAATGTATTTCCACCAATCGAGATGCGATTAGATTGAACCACATTGAATAAAAATTGTTTCAAAATAAAGTGTTCTTTAGAAATGCAGCCATTTTTCTTTTGACAATAAATTTTTTTCTTATGACTCTTACTGAACACCTTTTTTTTTTTTTTTTGATAAACAAAAAAAATACATAAAAAAACATTATGTGCTGATCAAAATAAGCTTGAATAAAGCGCGGCACTGTTTAGTGGAGAAAAAAAATACCGATCTGTAGTTGGAGGATAAATTTAATAAATATGAAAAAAAGTCATAATATCACTAAAAATAATGTTAAAAAGAAAGAAAAACTATTGGCTGCATATATATTACTTGTAATGAAAATAGAAGTTAGTGATTTTTTTTTTGTCCTTATAAAAAAAATGATAAAATCATGGAAAAGAGAGAAATCAATTTCAACATGTCACTTTTGTAAATTGTACAATAATCAGTAATTGTACATTAATAGAGTGGAAAAAAATAAAACTAGGTGACCCGCACCACGAAATTGAGGAGCTTCAGGAAACTAAGGAAGAAAAGCAAATGGGAAGTATTGCACTAAATAAGCTGACTTCCGCATCACACATCTACTACTTTGGATATATATACTATATGCACATTTTTTTTAAAAAAACATAAGGGTATACTCTATTACTAATTAAATTCTCAATCATATTACTGAAGTTAACATTCTATAATGATTATCTCCAATATACGACTTATATGTTGGTCTTCCAACTATGCTCGATCAAATACGTAATAGATCTAAGTCAAAATTAATAATATGCTACTTTTTCTCAGTCCATAACATTTATATGGTGGCATAATTACTTATTATAAATGTATACATGAAAGAAGTCACCATGCATGGCCAGTGTGCTTGAGAATGCATGGTATCTAATAAAACACATTGAGATTTTTTGTTCCCCTGCTTACAGTAATGTGTATTCTGACTTGGGTTCTTAGTCTTCTACACCCCCCATTTCTCCATCAAGTGTGCTTTGATTCTACATGCCAATATTATAGATTTGTAAAGCATATTGTGAGAGAGCATGTCTGTATTTTCTATAAAATTTAGACAGATATAATACTGACTTAGTGTAGTGAATTTTTTTCAATAGTACTATTAAACCATAATTAATATAAGCCCAATTAAATTAATTAAAGCATCTCCAATCTAAACAAAAGAGAATTTCTATGGATTTTATTGGGTACCTAATTAAAGACCAGAAATTTTAATTAATTAAGTAAAACTAACTTCATGAGAAGTCATCATCATCCACCCACAAAATTCTGACCTCGTGAGTGCTCGGCATGGCCCGATGACAGCAAGAGTGAGATGAGGTTATATGGTAAAAGTGTCACTATTGTAAAGAATGACAAGTTTAGCGTTAGCATTTCTATCACCTTCTTATTTGAGGAAATAAAGGTTTACAATATAACCACTAGGCACCCAGTTAGTAGATAGAGACTCACGGAGTTCTTCATATTCTTCTTCTCTACAGGACAAAGATTCAAAAATATAAAAACCCATAAATTAAAACATAAGATAGAACTTGAATTTAAAAAATTTCAGTACCTTGCTCTTCTTCTCCTCTTGTTATTCTTTTCTTCGTCATCTTTTACTATTCTTCTTCGAATTTCAGAGCTGCTTTTACTATCTTTTTATTTAGGAAATCCATAAAACCACAAAATTGTCATTAAAAGACGAAGTTCACACTACCCATTTATCATAAACACCACAAGAACTGACAAAAAGCACCATTTAGCTCTTGCCGATTTAAAATTGTAAAACTCATTACCATTCTCTCATGAAATTAAAATGAAAATAAGCAAGGAACCACCTTGAGAGAGATAGAAATTACTTGTCCAGATAAATGAAATGAGTCTTCAAATGGAAAAGGAAACAATAAGCTAGTAAGTAAATTTGGCAATGTCACTCGATTGTGTTGATTCACTCATGGTGGAGAGTCAAAATCATATAAGTGATGTGAAAACAGACAAAAGAATAAGAAAAATTGAGGGAAAATGAAAAAAGAAAAAAAAACCCTAATAATCTTTAGAGCATCTCCAGCAGTGGAGCAAAAAGCTAAATTTAGATGCTAAATTGAAAAAAACCAGCTCCAGCAGTGGAGCAATAATGGGAGCAAAACTATTGCTAATGAGCAGTGATCAACTATGTTGAGCAAAATATGGCTTATCCTTCAATTCATCAACAATATTGGAATGAATAATGGAAATTTCTATTTTGGCCTCAACAATATGACCGTTGGGTTCAAATTCAAGAGAATGGAATCTTGAGTATGAATAATAAAAAAATCACAGAAAATCCTAAAAGACAACCAAACGATTCACAATACATAGTGTTTTCATATTCAAATCACAGAAACAACATAATATATATACACAATCATATACCAGAAAATACAAAAGAGAGGTTGGATTTGAGATTTTTTGAAGA
This sequence comes from Tetrastigma voinierianum, assembly GCA_016808115.1. Classification (NCBI taxonomy): domain Eukaryota; kingdom Viridiplantae; phylum Streptophyta; class Magnoliopsida; order Vitales; family Vitaceae; genus Tetrastigma; species Tetrastigma voinierianum. The sequence goes on from JAEQBH010000567.1 coordinate 339,639, forward strand.
AGAAAACTGCTCTTAAAAAAAGAGAGGTTGGATCATAAACCGGCGTCGAGTGTCGAGGTTGGATTTGAGATTTTTTTACTTCCTCTCAAGCTTGCAGCCGAAGTGCAAGACGTCGAGCCGCCGACCAGGAAAATCAGCGATGACCGTAGGTTTGCTCTTCTTCTTCCTCCCCCGGCGCCGGCACTTCTTCCTCCCTCCCTTTTCTTCTTCCTCTCGCCTTCTTCATATTTGGTGAGTTCATGCTGCCAACTTCTGACATTTAGGCATTTAAATTTGATTTTTTGCACCATAGCAACGTGATTTATTAATGTTGCTGAACAAGCAAACATGGTTTTTTTCTTACATGCTAAAAGCAGCGTCGTTTCGTTTGCTAGAGTCAACGGCGTGATTTTGAATAAGTGACTACATATTCCATTAACGTCGTTTTGGACTGCAGCAGCCAGGCTCGCGTCGTTTGATATATATGTGTAAAAGGGAATAGATAAAGCAGCGTCGTTTTGCGACGAGGCCAAAAGCAGCGTCGTTTGGCCCCCAACGATGATTTACTCATTCTGCCCTCAACCCCAATTTTTGCAGGAGTTTCTAACCTATATTCTCTTAGTAACTTCTAAAATTTTCAACTACTAAAATTATTATTAAATATTTGTTTTTAATTTTATTTTAATTAAATACTTATTTTTTATTTTAAATTTTAATTAAATATTATTTATATTTATATTTATATTTTTAAATAAAATTTATAGTGTATGGAGTGAGATATAGATGAATGAAAGGTATATGATGTAATTATTAAATAAGAGAAAGGGTAAAATTGGAATAGATTTAGGATAGATAAAACTTTAGATGCTCACTGCGGGAGATGCTCTAGGTAAAACTTTAGCTAAATCTCAAAAAGTGACTTTTTTGAGTAAAAAAAATAGCTTTAGATGCTCTGAAATTTTGCTAAGCTACTTGGATATGCTCTTGCAACCAAACTCAACGGTAAATCAAATTAGAAGAGAAGATATGTAGTAGTATTTTGAAGGAGAAGAAGCGGTGAAGAATCTTACCTGTGCAAGAAGAAGAGTTAGAAATGGAGGTTGCAGTATTTGGTAAAGAAAGAGCAGAGAGAGAGAGATGTTGTTTGTTTAGTTTGGTGCTTGAGTAGCGTTGCGCGTGACGTGTTCTACGAGAGAGCGAGCGATGCGGGTAATTGGAAAATGAAGTAAGAGACGAACGGTGAGAGAAGGGAACAAACCTAATTAGGTTAGAGACGGGTGAGAGAAGGGAATGATTTATTTGTTTTTGGTGAGACAGGGTGAGAGAAGAGAAGATTAACTGTAAGCTTTCTAAGTATAACAAAGAAGGAAACAATGTCGTTTCTGTTTAAGAACCTAACGACGGACACAGTCCCTAGCTAAATTGCTCGGGATAAATCCCTTGCTAGACATATAGAGTAAAAAAAAAATAAATTTCAGGCATACTTAGCAGCGGATGCATCCCTAGCTAAATAACTGAGAATTACCTGCCTAAATGTTAGGGTTTTGAAAAATAATTTAGAGTAGAATTATGGTAGTTATTCCTAGCTTCTGTCTTAACTAGGGAAAATCCCCAACTATTATCTAGGAAAATCCTAGCTAAATACAAAGAATAAAACATAAGTATTTGGGCTTAATAGCGGAAGTATCTAGCTAAATAGCTAGGGACATATCCTCTAGCTAAATACATAATTTCCTAAATGAGAAGAATTTTGAGGGTAAGAATAGCGACGGATTAAATCCCTAGCTATTTAGCTAGGGACAAATCCCTAGCTATTTAGCTAGGAACAAATCCCTAGCTAAATGCATACATTTTGTGAAATACAAATTTAAGGGCACCAATAGCGACGGATATTTTCCCTAGCTATTTTAGCTAGGGACCAATCTCTAACTAAATATATAAAACTAAACAAAAAATTATTAGCTATAGAATTAACGACGGACACTATCCCTAGCTAAATAGCTAAAGGGAAAATCCTAGCTAAATGCATAGGAAGTGGGCATAAATAGCGGCAATTGGTCCCTAGCTATTTTATCATAGGGAATCAATCCCCAGCTAAATATATAAAACAAAACAAAAAATAATTAAATTTATAGACTTAGCAGCGGACATATTCCCGAGCTAAATAGCTTGGGAAAAATCCCTAGCTAAATGCATGCATAATAGCAATTTAAGGGCACCAATAGCGACGGATTTGGTCCCTAGCTAAAAATATAAAACAAAACAAAAAATAATTCGGTATAGACATAACGACGGAAACAATCCCTAGCTAAATAGTTAGAAAAAAATCCCTAGCTAAATGCATATATTTTGTGAAAATAACAATTTAAGGACACCAATAGTGACGGATTTTTTCCCTAGCTAAATACATAAATAAAAAAAAAAAAATTTCGGTATAGACTTAACGACGGACGCTATCCCTAGCTAAATGCATATATTTTGTGAAACAACAATTTAAGGGCAATATTAGCGACGAATTTTTCACACAACTGGCTAATAGCTAGGAAAAATCCTCTTCACCATATAAAATTGTAAAAAAATATTTCCAGATCATGATTTAGCGGCGGGTTTGTTCTCTAGCTAATTAGGTGGTAAGCCCAGGTGTTGTTGAACCTGAGCAAGGATGAAGGTATTTTGAGCAAGGACAACTTCAGTGCGAGCCATCCGCTCGGCCATGGCAGCTTCTACAATAGCAAAGGACATGATGGCAAGAAAATCCTGAGCAGTGATGTGGATAGATGCCACTAGTGGTGAAGATGAGTTGGGGCCAACTGGAGCAGTAGGAGCTAGAGGTGAAGAGTGTGCTCTGAACTGGTGGGAGTAGGCACTAATTCGAGAGAGCAAGAGCATTGGCATATGTAGTTATGGGAGGCTCTAAGTAAGAATTTGCTTTGGACTATGGGGATCTGACATGAGGATCAACCTCGACGGGGAGGATATGCGGGAAGAGGAGGGTCCCTAAGCACAAACTGCCACTTTTTAAAGGTAAATGTGGTCTCGCAATCCCGATGGCGCTCTTGATAGGGCTCAGTCGGAAAACTAGGTGCTCCAATACATGAGAAAACAACCTTAAAAATAGTAGTGGAATGGCCTTGGCTCTGCTGAGGTGATTTCTATTGATTTTATCCTCGAATTGGAAGATGGATGACATAATAAGCTTTGAGGGGCTAAACCAAAAGCCCTCAGAAATGTGATATAGGGCCTCTAGGATGGTGCCCCGCCTATAGATAACATGTTGAAGAGGAAACATATTGGATCATAGCACTTGGTCCGTAAAGCATCACAATTGGAGTGCCTCCGGAACAAGGACCAAGCGATGTGTGTCTCGGGAGAGGATTGAGACCATCGGGAGTGAATGATCATGGCCCTTCCTATAATCCTTCTGTTGTAGGGAGCCCTTTGGAAGGTGGCGGCAGCTATATCGACTACTGAAGGATGCTTACTGGCGTCATGTTAGTGAAGTAAATAGTAGTGGGGTGGGGCTTTCACTACTGGTGATCATGAATGCAGTAAAGTCAATCACTACTCTTAGATAGAAAAATCGGCGTGGAGTCATAGCGGCTCGAGAGTAGCGGCCCAGGTGAGCCCGTTCGAATCCCGAAGCTCAGAAATGATTAGTGACGGATGTCATGAAGTGTTAAATTATGGAAATCCTTATTGTTGCAGTAAGTGTTTCCTTCTATTGGAGGATAAGGGAAAAGTGGCCTCATCACAACAGAGAGTATAGAGTTAGGTGACAGTGGAATGTTGGTTGAGGCTTCTTGAGGTGGTGGAGCGTAGATTACCTGTGTTTGTGACTTTGAAGACTCTCGGGGCGAAGATTGCGGCCAGCTTAGGTGGAGGCGGATATGCATTGGTTGTGGGTGGGAGGATCTTGAGCATGGGCCCCGATCCTTATGTCATACCTGCGCCTTGTGGGAGAAAGCCCGGGTAGCGGCACAGGAGCGTGCTTGACTCTTTTAGATCAAAAAGAAGAAGCCCGGGGCCAGGCGGCCTGAGGGCGACAATTGTGTGCCTTTGGCGGAGAGGAGGGCTACCATACGGGGTCGGGACAAAGAGTTGTGGCCTCCTCTTGTCTTTGCCATGAGCCCTAACTGGATGGAAGAGGGTTTCATAGGGGGATTTGGTGTTTCGCAGGGGAGGGCTCAGGTTTTCACATGAGGGAAGAATGATCTTTGCAAGAGGGCTAGCCTTCTATTTAATGGAGGATAGAGGATGTAAAGGGTTTGAAGAGATGATGGAATATGAAGGGTTAGGGAGATGGAGGATAAAAAACAAATTGGAATGTGAAGGGTTAGGGGGGCACATAGAAAATCAAGCAGGGTTGCGAATTTTCACAACCCTTGCGAAAATCCTATGGAATTAGTTGACCTGCGAAATTTCGCAGTGCGAAAAATTTTGGGCCTACAAATTTATTTGTGAGCTCTTGGACCTTACCTTCCAGAAGAAACCTTTGCCTGCAAAGAGCAGCACATGAAAATTAAAAAAAAAAAAGTAGGAAAATGAAATAGGAGCTATAAATAAAGATTAACTTGAAATTAGAGAAAATATAAAGAGAAAAAAAATGAATAAATCAAATGCAAAATAAAATAAAATAAAACCAAAAAAAAAAAAAAAGAGTTGACTCTACAGTCTCAGGAGAGACTAAGTCCACTCAACCCGTTTTCAAGCATTTATTAAATTGGTCTTTGGAGGAGTGACCTACGGAAAATAATTCTTCATCAGCTCTCTATCTCTCCATCAGCTCCTCTGCAGTTCTGAGCACAATCTTTCTCCCTCACTTGTGCAGTCGAAATGAAACTTCCTTTGGTTCTTGTTCCTCACAGTGAAGTTCATTACTTCTTTGCTTAAGTGGAAAATGTTGACTCCGATCATGTTGCCAAACGTAAATTTTACTGAGCTCCATTCTAGCGAGTTGATGATGGCATTTGAGGTAGCGAATGGCCTCCCAGAGCATGATGGGCACATAATTGGCTCTTGTAGCCACTGGCTCGTCATCGAGAACAAACGAAGTCCATGGGATAATAAATGTATCCCACCTTCACCAAAACATCTTCAACTATCCCTTTTGGAGAGTTTTTCACGTCTGTCAGCGAGGAACAAAGAGGTGATGCGGTGGAGCTGACTCTCAGCTAAATGCTTGTAAATGTAAGGTAACAAATTGACATTGGCCCCTAAATCTAATAATGCCCTTTCTACACAAGTTCCTCCATTGTTCACTAAAATGGTAGGAGATCCTGGATCTTTATATTTCATTAGGGTCTTGAATTGGATGATGGAGCTCACCTATTTTGTTAAGAAAGTTGTTTTATTCACATTCAGTCCTTTCTTTACAGTACATAGGTCTTTGAGAAATTTGGCATATGTTGGGACCTGCTTGATCATGTCTAGAAGAGGGATATTAACTTTCACCTCCTTTGGCACTTCAAAATTTTCAATTGGGTTGTTCACCACCTTTTTGCCTCTAAGTGGTTGAGGAAAGGTGGAATAACTTTTTTCATCATATGTGCTTTGATCAATATTATTTCAGCTATTTTTCTTGTTCCTTTAGTTGCATCGGTGGCTTAGGTATTGGGTGATCCAACTTTTTACCACTTCTCGGAGTAATAATGGCTTTCACCTCATCCGTCTTGGGAAGTAAGCTTCTTTGGTGCACTACTGTGAGGTGGATTCCTTAGGATTCTATTGGGTTTTGTGAAGGAAATTTGCCTTACTATGAACTTGTTCTTGAATGGTGAGCCTTGGGATGATCTTGTGGGTTGTCTATTTTCATAACCAGTAATCATTCTTGAAGCCATTTATTCTTTTGTTTAGGGTGTTTTCCATAGTATCAATTCTTTGATTTAACTGCACATTGATTGCTTTTTGCTCTTCCATAAAATTACCTACCACCCACAGCAAATTTGAATGGCACATTCAGCGGAGAAGTTATTCTGATTTGTGATATTTGAAAGTTGAAGCATATCTTTGTGGAGGAAGCCCGGTGCATACTATAAGAGGTTGGCTTCGGGAGAGATTTGGATGATTTCTCTAGCTAACGATTTGTAAGTGTTTCACGGTGCCTTAGTTGATGAACCCAATTGACCAACAACATTAAGCATTTCCTAACATCTTCTCATGTTGGAGCAGGTTGAACATTATCTCTAGATGCTCGATGGATTGAAAAATGAAACATAAACCAGCTGGGAATCTCGATCACTACCTTTCAATCTTTTGGACTCTCATTTCAATTCTTCCAACCTTCTAGCTAGGTTACAGAAACTTTGCTTCTCCATGTCCTCAAAGTACATACCACCCCTTGCTAGATTGAGGTCTCATTGTCTTCCATCTCAGCAGGTTACGGATCATCTGACCTTCCCGGAAACTGACTTCATAACCCACGAAATCCAAGGCTTCCTCTGGATGTTTGCTCAAGAAGTCTCAAGCAATTGCTTCATGGTAGGAGAAATTCCATAATAAAAGTAGCTGACCAGCAGCCATGTGTCAAATCCATGGTGAGGACAAGCATTGAGTGCTTCCATATATCGTTCCCAGCATGTATAGAATTTTTCATTCTCAATAGCTGAGAAGGTGGAAATTTGCCTCTTCAAACTGTTGGTTCTATAAGTGGAGAAGAATTTCTTTAAAAATTCAGCCTGCATCTCAGTCCAATTTCAGATGCTCCTTGGCCTCAAGAAGTTAAGCCAAATTTTGGCTTTGTACTTCAATGTGAAAGGAAAAAGCTTTAGCCTCATTAAGTCCACAGTGGTAGTTTGCTCCTTGAAGGTGTTGCAGACCTCTTCAAACTCCCTCATGAGCGAATAAGGGTTCTCACTCTCCATGCCATGAAAGGTGGGAAGAAGTGGCATAAGGTAAGGCTTTATAACCATTTGCTCAGTTGAAGGCACTATGCAGGGGGGTGCACTCATCTGAGGAGGGTGTATGTGGTCCCTCATGGATCTAAAGGCATTGAGATTCCTTTCCACTCCCTGCTGACTTTGTTGTTCCTCATGTGGAGGTTCCATTGGGTCCAAATTCAAGCCACGAGTCGAATCAATTCTGTGGAATGCGATTTTTACTGATATGCCTTCGAATTCCTAAACCACTTTGGGCGTAAACTCTACATGAAACACAGGACAACACTAAAAAGAAACAAAAACAATTCTACCAGAAAGGGTTAATGTTAGCTAAGAAAAATAAAATAAAAATATGAACAATGAAATGAATTTAGGTAACCTAGCGATGCTTGCTAGAAGAATGATAAGAAAGAAATTCACGAGTTTGTGATGAGGATCCATGAGTGTTCAGTATGGGTGTCATTTGCACTTAGAGGCACCATCCACTAGAAGAGCGTATTTGATTCGCATGTGGCGTGGTGTTCTAAATCAACAAAATTTATAACTTAACACCTCGTACTAGTGTAGCATGGCTACTGCGTACGATTGGTTATAGGATGGATTCAGCACAGGGATGAGTTTTTCTTCATGTAAATGATAGAAATGATGAAGTTTTAAATTGAATTGAATTCATTTTAGATTTTGGGGTTGGATAAAAAGAGTGGGTTTCGATTGTTGAAATCATTAGCAAAACGAAGTAAAAATGTAGAAAGAATTCCCTTGAAATATCAAGTCACTGGACTTGGGTTCCTTAGGTAAATAAGGGGTTCTCGGGGTCTTTTCCTCGCATTGGGGATAGTAACATATAGTTACTTCCCGAATCAAATCTTGGTTTAGCTATAAAACTTAACCCTCAGTAACTATCCTTTGAAAATGGCATTCACTATCCATTAATGCTCTCAATTGGTTAAAAACATGTCTCCTTGAGTCACCTTCCAATGGCTAATAAATGATAACTAATAAACATCATTGGATCTAACAATAAGCATCGATGAGCCACAACTTACGAGTACTAATCATTCAAGGGTGACTCGAAGGATGAAACACAGAGTTGGAGGAAAAAACATCGTGAAGTAAATGCCACCATTGAAAACATTAGAATCTGTTTTACCCTGAGTTCCCTTGCTCAAGTGCCTTCTACTTCCAAGGAAGGAGGGGGTTTGACCGCTCATCCTTTGAGAACACACATCTCGAGTGTGTTTGGCTAGAGAGAAAAGAAAAGAAAATGAAAGAAAATGAAAAGAAATGGGAGCTTGTTCACAAACTTCTCCTAAAATTGAATAATCAAAAGTTGGGTACTTTACAAAGTGTTGTTTGGGCATTATATACCACCCAAAACAATGAAAATTACCAAAATAACAAATAAGAAACACTAATACATATAGGATGGTGAGATGAATCACAAAATGAGAAAAAAAAGTCAACAAAAAGGGCAAGAGTGCGAAATTTCACAAGGTTACGAAATTTCTCAACCCTTGCGAAATTGTTCTATACTTCCTACCCGCCTTCTGGTTCTGCGGCTCTAAGTTCCAATTGATTTCTTCATGCTCGAGCTGCATCCCTATCTTCAATATATTTAGCCTCTGAAAACTACAAAAACTGCTATAAAATTGATTAGAAGCATTGCTAAGTCCTTAACGTTCAAACTGGGTCAATTTGGTTAATTACTACTCAAAAAGTGCTCAAAACCCGGAGTGTTAAGAGTATGGAACAACACTATTTGGGTAGTAATCATACATGGTTGATTTTACAGGAGATTTATAAGGGACTTCTCAAAAATTTATAGGCCATTATGTAGATTGTTGGAAAAAGATGTAAAATTTGATTTTGATGAATCATGTTGATTAGTGCCCAAAAAGTGCTATTTTGAGCCCTATTTAAAATAGGTTTTGAGTGCTTTTTCCGCACTAATCATATGAATTAAGCCAATTGTCATGCATGTCCCTTAGCGTGCTTCACAATTTGTTTTGAGATTGTTTTGGATAGTTTGCACGTCTTGAGACAGGTCAGCAAGCTTGGCTTCTTATTGGTGCTGAATGCGTGAATCCTCGGTAATTTCACCAAGCTGAGGCGTTGAAATGTCAAGATGGGTTGAAGAATTGCGAGCCAAAGTGATGAATAAAAAGTGCGGGATCTTGATGAACAAACCGGGGATTTTTCGCTATAGTTGAGAGAAAATTTAGCTACGGATGTGAAAGTTTAGCGATAATAGCAAAAATTCGCAATCCTAGAATTTTAAGCTATATGAAAATTTCGCTAGGCAAGCGAAATTTAAATGGCAGCGAAATTCTTGTTGCTAGCGAAATTTTCAATTTACGCTATCTGTGGAATTTATTTAAAATTTGTGAGATTTTCGCTATACTAAGCGAAATTCTTTACATCGTGAAAGTACTTTCGGCTGTGTTTTGGTGTTTTTGATTCCAAAGCGACCACGTTTTGATAAATTACCATCTTGTCCCTATTGTAATTTCATATTTTAGGTAATTTTGTCAATTTCCGCACCATGGGGTTGGCTATCATAAGCCCCCTGACTTTGTGGCCGGAGTAACTTTTCAGATTTTACTACAATTTCCCGCAACTTTTTCATTTTAGGTTTATTTTCTCCTCTTCTCTCTCTCCTCTTTCCTCTCATTTATCGATTTGCCAAATGATTCGGTGCCCGATAGGCTGAGCTAAAATCAACAAAATTTATATACACCTAAGTTCCTACTTCATTTAGTATCGAAACTCTTTGCCAGTATAGTCGTCTGGTCGAACTTGAGGATGGGTTTTCATCCCCAGGAATGATTTGCATAAGTGAGAAGGTAAGGCTTTCCATTTGGACTTTTGGATTTTCAAAAGCGAGTGAGATGAGTTTGAAAATTGATTAAGCTGTAAAAGCGAAAATGAAGTGTGAAAAGTTAACTTTGAAGATTTAGGTCACTAACGTAGAATTAGGGCAAACAAGTGTCCTCGGGTTTTATCCTCGCGTTATGACATACAACCTATAGTCAAGGCATAACCCGGATCTATGTTTAACTAGCAAACCCTAGCCTAAAAACAACTCCTATTTGGGTACGGCTTACAGGTAACATGCGGCTATGGTCCTTTTTCGGTTGAAATACTAACATTGATATCATCTCAGTGGCTCAAGTAGGGCCATCTAAAAAACCGCAGTGCATCTAATTAAGTATACCACTTTGTATCCTAAAGCATGGAAGTGCCATGCGATCAATAGCATTATTACTATTCCAGCCCTAATTTGAAGATGAGATTATAAATCTGATGCATAGCTTTTAACACAAGAGGACGAAACATGCATATGCCCCACTACCAAAGCTAGCTTCCTTCCTCTTCAAGAAAAGAGTAGTAAGCATCTTGAGTTGTCATCCTCAGAGGGACATTTGAAGTAGCCCTAGAGTAAAGAAAGAGGAGAGAGAAGAGAGAAGAATAAAACCACCCCAACTAAATACGAGACTTTATTTACAAAAATGAAAACTTTAAAAATTCTTCTCCCCAAATTGTTGCTTCCCCAAAAATTCTATATTGGTTACAAAAAAGAGAGGGGTTATATAGGCCACCTCGTACATGAAAATACCAAAAAAACCTAACAATTTGGCTAAGTTAAAGGACAAGAGTAATACAAATTTGAAGTCGGTTGGCATTAATTACAAAAACATGGCCAATGAGTGAATTTAAGCTAGAATTTGAAGATTTTAGCTGAGTAATGAAATCTGTTATCAGTAAATGGAGAATTCCGCTAAGGCTTGGCAGTTTATTGGCTAAGCGAGAATTTCGCTAATGGCAATTCAACTCAGTAGAAAATCTTAGAATTTAGCTAGGAATGGTGCCTAAGCGAAAACCTGATGTCTAGCGAAAATATACAATTCATTGAATTTGCGAGAATTTTTAAGCTAAACACTTGAAATTTTCGCGAGTTAGTGAAATTTTGTGAACTTAAGCAAATTCACGGGTTTCTTTGATCTTAGTACTTTGCTCACTGTCTTCTGCGCATCAATTTTTCTTAGCTGCCTTGATTTTCATTGATTCTTGGTGCAGTTGATGGGTGACAGGTTTCAAACTTACGAAGATTCAGTATTTATCCAGATATTAAACTCTAAAGTACACTTAAAAACTGAAAGCGATCGAAAATGCTCTGCAAGTAACAAGTGCTACTAAGAAGACTTGAACACTTCAATTGGTATAATGACATGATTAATGCGCAAAAAGCCTCAAACCTATCTAATACTGGGTTAAAAATTGCCTTTTGGGCATTAATCACACCACCCAAACCGAAGCGTGCTAGTCATAGCGATGAAAAAACAAAAGGAGATGCATGTAGTGATTTCAAAAGGTTATGATTCAAAAATTATATGTACTTATAAACATTGCCTTTAAATGAAAAATTGACATCAAAGTTGTAGTGATATGAAAGAACTAAATCCATATAAAGAACAATTCTGATTGATCTTGGTTCCATGATTCCTCAACGAATTTCCACACTAAGTCTAATGGTTCTTTATATAGCTTGATTCACCTTAATAAATTGCAAGAATTTGTCCCCCTCCCCCCCGACCTAACCTTTGACATGGTATAAATTTGTGACAATCTAGATAAGGATAATTCGCACTTCTTTCTTTATTCAACTACCTTTGTGGGATGCAAATGCTTAAAATTCGATTTCTTAAAGTCAGGTGTAATGGGGGGTTCTGGAGTGACTCCCAGCCAATTAAGGTTTGGGCATCGAGTCAAAGGATCAATGACCACTAACTCCACGAGGAGCTACCGGACTCAGGTATGACTTGAAAATCAAGGCACACAATTACCGTTGGAGCTCTACCTATCCACTAATGTAGAACACTTCTGTCAGCGACTCCCAACCAATTAAGGCTTAGGGCATCGGGTTTCAAGGCTTTTCGTATACACCCCTCGGGCTGGAGTGCTCGGGTTTCAAGAGCAAAACTTCACGACTTTATTTTCTTTCTTCTTTTCTTTTTTTATTTTTTTCTTTTCTTTTCTTTTGCTTTTTCTTTCTTTTTCTTTTTGGAAGACAACATTGGTCTTCAAGTATGGAGTGCTCTGAGCCATCCTAGGTTACTGACATGCTTAAAATGACTATTAGCGAGAATCGAAAGCAACAAATTCACGTACCCTATTGAAACAACTGCGTGCAAAGGTGTAGAATTAGCTTAAGGGAGAAATTTTCAAGTCAGCATGCCGAACTTCAATTGACCAAAATTGTTTCAAGTATGGAATTTGTCGAACATAAAGGTGACAAACAAGGATTCAATTTTCCACAAAGCAATTCCAATTGTCCAATTGTTGCAATTCAACTGTTCAATTGAAAAGAAAAACAAATACCCAATATGGAAATACAAAAAGTACTTCACACCAGATAAAGATGGGCATACTTACCTCGCAAAATCGCATCAGCACGCCTCAAAATCAACACTAAGCTCTAACTGATATCACTATCTTTAAACGCACGACTGTTTAAATAACTAAAAACGAGAATGCGGGTCATTTCAACGCAAGAGCCACCCCGAAATTTACAAACGCGGATTCGTGTGGAGGGTCCATCAGAGAATTTTCCTGATGACTCCGTTGCACCACATATGGTTTTACCCTCTCATTCATTGACTTTAAATACCCCACATCACTTGGATCAATGCAAGTCGACCGTAACCATTCGGGTATTTATTGACAATGAATGGACCTGGCCCATCGAGATTTGAGCTTGCCCGGAAACAAATGGAGTTTGGAGTCATACAAGAGGACTTGTCTCCCTCCTGAAACCTTCCTAGCTTATCATTTGGTCAGTTACTTTATCTTTCTTTGCAATCTTGGTATTCAAGTAGGCATTATTCCGTATTTCTTCCAATTCATTAAGATCAAGAAATCTCTTCTCTCCAGCTCCGCTTAGGTCCATGTTTAGCTTCTTGATCGCCCACCATGCTTTGTACTCAATCTCTACTGGAAGGTGACATGCCCTACCATAGACCAACCGATAAGGGGACATTCCTAGGATTGTTGAAAGCTGTTCTATAGGCCCATAACGAATCAAGAAGTTTAATGGACCAGTCTTTCCTGTTGGTATTAATCACCTTCATCGCATGGTTCTGATTTCGTTAGCGAGTTCCACCGCCACTTGTTCACGAGGATGGTATGAGTAGCCACTTTGTGTTTCACACCATATTTAGCCATGAGGTTTTCAAATGGTTTGTTACAGAAATGCGAACCTCCATCACTAATAATGGCTTTCGGTACCCCAAACTTGGAAAAGATATTGGCTTTCAAGAATTTGAGTACCACCCTATGGTCATTGGTTTTGCAGGGGATCGCTTCAACCCATTTGGAGACATAGTCCACTCCCACCAAAATGTAGGTATGACCATATGAGGTGGGGAAAGGTCCCATAAAATCGATACTCCCACACATCAATGGCTCGACCACCAAAATTGGGTTCAATGGCATCATATGCCCACGGTGACAATTTCGAGTCTTTTGCATCCGCCACATACACAGACATTCTGTATGCTCTCAACAATGAAGGCCAATAGAAACCTCGATCGTAATACCTTCATTGTCATTTTGGGAAGCAAATGACCACCACAAGCACTCATGGCAATGGTTTAAAAATTCCTTGTTGTTCCTCCAGTACACATTTCCCCGATGATTTGATCTCGCACAGATTCGAATAGGAAAGGCTCTTCCTAATAATAGGAATGGATTTTAGCAAAGAAATATTTCCTATCCCGCCCTTCCACTCACTGGATTTCTCCCTCAGAGAGGAATAGCAATGTGAGCATACTCAGTGAGCTTTCTCCAATCCATTAGGATTCTTCAGAAATTCATTAATAGGTGGATGGGAGTGCTGGGCCATAGTTAACCTTGACAGATGATCTGCCACCACATTTTCCACCCCTTTCTTATCTCTAATTTGCAAGTTGAACTCCCTGGCAATGCACCCAATCCGATGAGTCTTGCTTTTGCATTTTGTTTGGTTAAGAGATATTTCAAAGCAGAATGATCAGAAATGACTATATCAAATTTCCAACCAAGTATGCTCCTGAATTTATCTAGCATATACCACCGCCAAAGAACTCTTTCTCTCGTAGTGGTATAATTCCTCCAGATCTCATTCAGGTTTTGCCTGTATAATACACCACATGAGGTTTCCCCATCTTCTTGGCCAAGTACCGCTCCTATAGCAAGATCACTGCGATCACACATCACCTCAAACTAAGAATCGCCAATTAGGTGCCCGAACTATTGGGGCGAGTCGTCGAAATTTCGCCTTCAAAACTCTTCTCGGCAATCTTTCTCCCAAAGAATTTGGCACTTTCTCAAGCAGTTTGTATGTGGGTTTAGCACTTTGAAAAATCTTTAATGAACCGCTTCAGAGAAGCCCGTATGACACCAAGGAATTGTCTAATTGTTTTCACATTTGTTGGGGGCGGTAATTTGGAAATAATGTCGATCTTGGCTTTATCAACTTTAATTCCCCTGCTAGAAATAATGTGCCCCAATACAATTCCTTGGTTTACCATAAAATGGCATTCCCAGCTTAAGCACCCGAAATTCTTCTATGCACCTCCGCAAAATGGCTTCCAAATTGGTTAAGCATCTCTTCAAAATCGCCCCATACATCGCGATATCATCCATGTGATACTCATTATATCGCTCAACATGTCACCAAATATACCAGCATACATCGAAAGTGGTCAGCATTACAGTCAAAGGTATCCTCCAAGGCTGCCGCGTGCTAAATGGACAAGTAAAAGTAATATTTTCCTGATCTTCTGGGGCAATTTCTATCTGAAGTAATCGAATACCCATCCAAAAAAGTATTAGAAGGTATCCCTAAACTCTTCCTTCCGTGAGCCGATCGATGAACGCAAATGGAAAGTGGTCTTTCGTGTCACCTCATTGAGCCTTCTATAATCTATACACACTCTCCAACCGGGTTATTGTGTCGTAGACAATTCTTCACCCTTCTGCCACGCTGTTAATTCCGATTTAGGCACCACCGAAGTTGGGCTAACCCATGCCACGTAAATGGGATAAATGATACCAAATTGGAGCAATTTCAAGACCTCCACACTAACTACTGTGATGGGGATTCAACTCGCTGTCGCCTACCACCTTTAGACTCCTCTTCTAAATGCCAGATATGATGAGCAACGGACGGCTATGCCTTTCGTATCAGAAATTTTCCATCCCAATGCTTCTCGCTTGTTCTTTTGGAGAAGGTGCAGAGATTATGCTCTCTGTGCAAGGGTTAGCAACAAGAAATCATTAACTGGCACCGCCATTTACTTCCAAAAATGCATACTTTAAATCAGCTGGGAGGGATTTGAGTTCTAGCTGTTGAGGTTCCTTGGGTTCATTACTAGTCAATAGAGGCAAAATTTCTATTCTTCTTCTCTAGTACCCCTGTACTAAGCTCCATTTCTTGAAATTCGTGTTGCTCTACAAGGCACCTGATAACTCCGGGTTAATATCTCTGTACCACGTTATTAGCCCGTTCTTCCGCACGTATCTAAAATACAGACTTCAAAGTCATCCTCCTCCGATGCATATGCCTTTACCCAAATGAAAAATATTGACTTCCAAGGTCATATTTCCAAATGTGAGTTGTATGATCTATCTGCAAGAATCGATGATCGCATTTGAAGTAGCCAAAATGGTCTCCCTATTATGATAGCATCTGATTAGGTCCTATTGCAACTGCTCAGACAAGTACGACAAAATCTAATTGATAGTAAAATCATTCACTTGTATAAGAACGTCCCTCTCTATGGTTCCTTTTCGTATTTTAATGTGACCCTATCGAAGCAGCAGATGGGCGGGCTTCGCAAGCTTCACCCAAAACCCAATTGCTTGTACATAGAATACGGCAACGCATTCACACTAGCTCCTGTGTCTAATAAAGGCTTTCTCCACGCTGATGCCCAATATTCACCGAGATCAGAGGACATCCCGGTCCTTATACTTCACTGGAGTCTTCGCTTCTCTATAACGGCACTAACTTCGTCAGCTAAAAGGCCTTTTATTTACATTAAGACCATTTTTTACCATGCACAAATCCTTTAAGAATTTTGGCGTAGTAGGGAACCTGCTTAATCATATCGAGGAGAGTGAATATTGACTTTCACTTGCCGCAATACTTCTCCAACAACATTTCGTTTGGTTAACGCACTTTTTTCTTCTGAGAACTCGCTTAAAACGAGGGGGTATTCTAATCTTTACCTCTTCCTTGTCCACCGATCTTCTTCCTATGGCTCAAATAATTAATGCAAATTGACTTCGACCGGCTTTGATAATCGTTGGTTTACCCCAACACTTCAGAAGTCACAACTCGCTTAACTTCATCGTGGCCAGATTTAAGTCCTACGCCCCCGTTTATCTACCACTGAATTGTTGTGCCCGAAGGGAGCCTTCCCTTTTTCTCGAACCCCGTAATCGCGACAGACAATTTTGAAATCTCCAAATGCATATTGTCCAATTTCCGTTGAGGAACTTCTACTTCTTCTTCAATTTTCTAACTAGTTTGGACATTCAAAGACCTTCTTGTTTTTCTACAAATATATCATCACCTTTATTTAATCAGGATTGCCTGTCTAAACAGAGAAGAGCAGTGTGAGATCTGCTGATAACAAGAACAAATCTGTCATGCCTCAGGCTATGGTGGTCGATTTCAACATAAATTTAATAATTTCATCAGTATTATTAATAGTATCACATGGAGCATCATGGTATTGTTTGACTATACAATACTTATAAAGGTTCTCGTGTGGTAATATTTGACTAAAATTGAAGCAAGAAAATTGGGATGAAGATAACCCATTTACTATTTAATTTATCGGTTTTACTCTGATCATTCCACCTTTGAGTTAAACTGATCAATTTTGCTTGTCCTCGTGTCTTCGTAAAATGCGTAATATCCCTTGGGTGTCTAATGGCCCACCCTTCAACTTCCCTTGTGACTAGTTCATCCTAAGTTTGGAGGTTTCAAATACATAGTTCAAAATCCATAGCTTCATCAAAGATGCACTGTGTTACCCCACACATAGTTTCAAATGTTTCATGGCGTGGAGACATACCACCATAGAAGTGGTTCACCAACATCCAAGTATCAAACCCATGATGTGGACAGTAATCGATGGTTTCATAAATCTCTCCTAACACTAATAAAACCTCTCACCATCCCAGCCGCAGCGTAAATTTGTCTCTTCAAATTATTATCTTATGGAGCACCGAAGAACTTTTCGTAGAATTCGCCCGCAAATGCACCCCCACTCTAAATGGTCTAGGCCTCATGAGTCAGCCAACCTGGCCTGGTCCTTAGGGTCACAGCTGCTTTCAGCTTCAGCAAATCCATGTCCATCATACCTTCCTTAAGGTAGTGCAACCTCCCCTCAAAACCTCCTAATATGAGTGTATGGATTTTTCATTTCATACCATGATATGTGGGGAGTAGGGGTACCAAATATGGCCTCACTGCTACATCTTTAGCAGGAGGAATGATACAGGATGGGGCAATTAACTCAGGAAGGATGATCCTCACGGTTCTACAGTCATGATTCATTAGTTCTGTGTTGACTCTCGTTGTTCCTTCGTGTAGTGGATCCATTTTGCATCAGTGTGTACACCGACTTCCACCGACCGGGTCGTTGTGTACTCGATTCTATGCAAATTTCCCGAAGTTCCTCCGTCCCAAAGACTCCAGACACAATCATATAATAAACCCAAGGCGAGACACAACAAGAGGACAAACCCGACTTGCAAAGGGTTAAAATTAACAGCCAAAAATTAAAATACTTGAATGGCTTGAAGCGGTGCAGTTGCGCAGAAGTGCTAGCTTGGCAGTTCATTGAGTTACAAAAAGAGGTAAAAGGTTACCTTCACTTGTGATGTTAATCACAAGTACATGACTTTCTATCATTCGTAGTTTGGCACCATCGTGGCTTGGTGCCATTTGGTCGTGCCACAGTAGGCTGAGCTAAAATCATGAAATTTATATACACCTAAGTTCACACTACTGGTAGTCAAGAAGCTCTTTGCCAGTATAGTGAGTCTAGGGTGAACACGAGGATGGGTTTACATCCTAGGAATGATTTGCATAAGTGCGAGAAGGTAGGGCTTTCTATTTGGACTTTTGGATTTTCAAAACGATTGTGATGAGTTTGAAAATTGATTAAGCGTAAGCGAAAATGAAGTGTGAAAAGTTAACTTTGAAGATATAGGTGCTAACTTGAAAGTAAGTTAGGGCAAGCAAAGTGTCCTACGGTTTATCTCCGTTATGACATGCGACTATAGTCCAAGGCATAGCAGGATCTATGTTTTAACTAGCAGAGCTAACCTAAGCAGACTCCCCATTTGAGTCGACCACGGGTAACATCACGGTATGGTCCTTTTGGGTTTGAAATACACAACATTCAATATCACTTCAGTGGCTCGTAGAAGACCATCTAAAAACCCGCAGTGCATCTAGCATTAAGTATGCCTTGTATCTAAAGCATGGAAGTATTGGCGAAATCAACATTAAATGCTATTCGATACCCAATTTGAAGATGAGGGCCATAAATATGGTACATGTAGCTTTTAACCTGAGAGGACAACATGCATTTTGCCCCTTTACCAAGCTAGCTTCCTTCCTCTTGAAGAAAGGAAGCAGCGACATCTTGAGTTGTCATCCCCTCAGAGGGGTGTTTGGTAGCCTAGAGAAACAAGGAAGAGGAGAGAGAAGAGAGGAGAAAATAAAACCCTAACAAATCTGAGACTTTATTTTAAAATGAAAACTTACAAAAATTCTTCTCCCTGGTGTTGCTTCCCAAAAAAATTCTATATTGATTACAAAAGAGAGGGGTTTATATAGGCCACCTCAATGTAAGAAAATATAAAAAACCCTAACAATTTAGCTAAGTTAAAGAACTGAGAGTAATACACCAAATTGAAGTCGGTTGGCATTAATTACAAAAACATGGCAGGCGAGTGAATTTCGCTAGGGCCCAGAAGATTTTATTCGTGGCGAAATCACGAACATAAACCAGAAATTTATTAAGGCTTGGCAATTTCGCTAGCTAAAGCGAGGGAAATTTCGGCTAGCATGAGAATTTTTTAAATGAGAAATAGCGAAAATCATGAAATTTAGCTAGGAGGCAGTGCCTAGCGAAAACCACAGTGTCTAGCGAAAATGTCTGATTTAATTTGAATTTGCGAAATTTTAGCTAAACTGCGAAGAGAATTTTAAGCAAGTTCGGCAAAAATTTTAACGACTTAATGAAATTCTGGGATTTCTTGATCTTCTTGCTTTGCCTCTGTCTTCTCTTGCATCAATTTTTCTTCACTTTGCCTTGATTTTCATTGATTCTTAGGCTGGTTATTAGGCGACACTTGAGTTGAGCCCCATGATTCATCATACATCCAGATATTGAACTTCTAAAGTGCCTGAGCACAGAAACGGCCCGAAAATACTCTCTAAATGGCATAAGTGCTACTAAGAACACTTGAACACTTCAATTGGTATAAATGACATGATTAATGCATAAAAAGCACTCAAAACCTATCTAATATAGGGTTGAAATTGCACTTTTGGGCATTAATCATAAACACCTTGAGGATGTGACTCAAGGGATGCTGGAAACTAGGCCTCATAGCCTTGAAGGAGGGTCTTGTAGCTTGGTTTTTGGGGCTTTAGCTGCGAGGTTGTCTTCATACTTTGAATGTGCAGTCTTTGTATTTATGGTTCTGACTTTCAAACCAGGGTTTAATGCCATTTAATGTCTTCCTTTGGTCGATACTTGCCATGCTTTAGGTTTGATGCATTCTTAATGGTAGAATCTTATTATTTGATATCTTTAGATGTCATTCTGAGC
The DNA here is from genome assembly GCA_016808115.1 of Tetrastigma voinierianum. Lineage (NCBI taxonomy): Eukaryota > Viridiplantae > Streptophyta > Magnoliopsida > Vitales > Vitaceae > Tetrastigma > Tetrastigma voinierianum. Next base: position 359,392 of record JAEQBH010000567.1, read on the forward strand.
CATTGAAATGAGGTTAAATGCTATGGTTTCAAACTGAATGGGACTTTGAATGTAGTACTTGGTTTGACTCAAATAGAGAATGATTTAGGAGTTGGGACTCATAGCTAAACATAGATCGGGTTTGTAACTATATGTCTCATTATACTAATGAAATAACCAGAAGACAACTGTACTACTATATTATAAGCTAGTGACCCGAGCCTTCCAAGGTTACCATTTCACACTTCATTCATGTCTTGTTAACGTTAAACGAAACAACTTCCTATTTTAAACAAATCAAAAATCCAAACAAAAAATCTCACCATTTTCAAACATTGATAGATCATTGTGGGATGAAAGCCCATCCGTGTTGACTGGGCCGCTATCTTTAGCATTGGCTTGACTCTGGCGATAGGAACATAGGAAACAAATTTTGTTGATTCGGAGTCGCCTGCAGGTGGCACGAATCCAAATGGTGTCTGGGGATGGCTGGCTTACGTATGAGATTGATGTGTACTGTAATCCACGTACAGAATTTGGTGACTTTCTAAATCCTTTTGAATTTTATTTGTTTAGGCGCAAGTTTCCCCTACTTGACGATTCTTGTTTTGTTTTAACAACACTCACCTTTTCGTGAGTTTGTTTGTGTTCTTTGTTGTAATACTCATTTTGTGTAACGAGTGTTTATCTTGCATTGGGACGAGAGGGATATCGGGTAGATTGCAAAGTGGAGTGCCAGGTTGAGCAGTGTGAAGTCGGTGTACCGCGGTGATCGAGATGGATCACTGAAGAGCGACAAAGTTAGCGGGGTACCCCGATGAATCGACAGCATATAGGTGATGAGGATCACATACACCCTCCGAGTAGTGCACCTTCTTGCATCATACCACCGGTGATGATGTGGTGGTAAGACCACATTGGTGCCACAGCACACATTCCATGTGGAATGGAGAATGAAATCCTTATACTCCTTATCAGGGGTGAGGAAGTATGCACAACTTTTAAGGAAGGAGTGCCTGACATGGATTTGCTTAAGCTGAAAGCATTCCCCCTGACACTGAAAGATAAGGCCAAAATATGGTTAAATTCATTGAGGCCAAGGACAATTAGGAATTGGGCGAACTTGGTGATTTTAAAGTTTTTCGGTACAACCAAGACCAACGAGTTTGAAAGAACATATCACACTCGACTATGACAATGAGAAATTTTATCGGTGTTGGGAAGATTCTGGAACCATCAATGCATGCCCCACACCATGGTTTGATACATGGATCTTTGGTGAATCATTTTATGATGGTATGTCTCGAGTCCATGAAATATTATTGGAAACCATGTGTGGAGGTGATTTTTAAAGCAAGCACCGGATGAGAATATGGACTTTTAAAACTATGTTGTTTGAGAGCCTCAAGGCATGGGATGAGCCAGAATCGAGGAAATTTGAAGATCCAGGCCTTGAACCACGAGGAGGAGGGCATTTATGCACTTTTCGAAGACACGGAGGTGAAAGCAAAATTGACCACTTTATTTCGAAGGTTGGAGGAATTTGAAATGAGAAGCCGACATGAAATGCAAGCGATAAGCGAGTTACACATCTCGCCCGGCTTATTTTGATTGTCGAGACGAATAGTCATCACAGGGGAGCCTTTATGCGAAACATGCCCATGTCTGAATCAAAATTAGCCACCCATAAATGCTCCATATGACACCTATAACCTAATTGGAGAAATCATCGAACATGTCGTGGAAGCCAAAATCATATGTCCTCCCGGGAGCACAACAACCGGTTTGGCTACACTTGACCTGCTTGACCGTACTTGCCTCCCTTTCTTCTCTGTTGGCGGGCGATCCACGAACTTAAGTAAAGTGGTAGGCACGTTTGTGGAAGAACAGAAGGTGTTGAATGTTCAAACTAATCAGAAAATTGAAGCAGTCGAAAGCTCACTCAACAGGAAACTGGACAATATGCACTCTGAGATTTCAAGGTTGTCCAACCAGCAGCTGCAGGGTTCAGAAAAAGGGAAGGTTCCCTCCCAGTCACAGCAACATCAGAAGGGAGTGCATGAAATAGGCTCAACCAATGATCCAAATGTAAGAATTGATGAAGTCAAGGCAGTGGTGACTTTAAGAAGTGAGTAGGCGAGATTAGCAGTCCTAGCTCGGTAAATCCAGCCCCCACGATGGCTGATCGACCTGAAGAAACGATCGGCAAATAGGGAAGAGGTGAAGATCGATTGTACCCAGCCATTTCCTGAGCTCTCAGAAAAAAAAAGTTCCGTTAACAAGCGAAATCTTTAGAAGTGTTACGGCCAAGTGAGGATTAACATTCCTCTCTTTGACATGATCAAACGAGTCCCCTTTATCATGAAATTCTTGAAGGACTTATGCACGGTAAAGAGGTCTCAATGTAAATAAAAGGCCTTTTTAACTGAGCAAGTAAGTGCTATCATTGAGTGCAAGACTCCGGTGAAATATAAAGACCCAGGATGTCCTACAATCTCAGTTAATATTTGAGGCATTAGTGTAGAGAAAGCACTATTAGACTTGGGAGCTAGTGTGAACCTCTTGTAGGTATTCCGTATCGCAACTTGACTTGGTTTTGGGGCTTGAAACCCACTTCCCATCCTGCTTTGTCGCTGGCGATAGGTCTATTAAAATCACAGGGGACTATTGAGGATGTTTTAATGCAAATTGGACCGATTTTACTATCATTAGATTTTGTCGTACTTGACACGAGTAGGTTGTAGTGGGAGCCAATCCGTGCCCATCATATTGGGAGGCCATTCTTGGCTACTTGAATGCCATAATAAAGCGCATGAATAGGGTTATACAACACATTTGGGAATATTGTAGAACTCCAATATCTTTCATTTTGAGTAAGAAGGCATATGCACTAGGAAGATATTGTGAAGAGTGTATAATAGATGCAATTCTTGAAGAGCAGGCTAATGAAGCGGCCCAGGTGCGAAGATGTATTAACGAGTTATCCCGGATACCTTGGAAGCGACAAGAACCTCCTTTGCATGAGCTTAGGGGCGGGGTTGCGGAGGAGAAAAGCAGTTCAGCCTCTTATTATTTGTTGACGAACCAAAGGAACCTCAACAGTTAGAGCTTAAACCCCTCCCAGTTGAGTTAAAGTATGCATTCCTGGAATAAAATGGGCAATGTCCAGTTGTGATTTCATCATTGTTGACCACTTCACAGGAGCATAACCTGCTGCACCTCCTCAAAAGGAACAAACGAGCATTGGGGTGGAAAATTTCTGATTTAAAGGCATAAATCCAACAATTTGCACCCATCACATTTATCAGGAAGAAGAATCTAAAATTTTGTTAGGCAACCACGGAGGGTTGAATCCCCACTTGCAGGAGGTAGTGCGCATTGAAGTCCTCACGAGGGTATTTGGCTTGGGGTATCATTTACCCCATTTACATTAGCACTTGGGTAAGTCCAGCCAGGTGGTGCCAAGAAGTCGGGGTGACAATAAGTTAAAAATGAAAGGGTGGTGTCTACCCGTCTTACTCTGGGTTGGAGTGTGCATGGATTATAGGAGGCTCAATGAAGTAACGAGGAAAGATCACTTCCCATTGCCATTCATTGATCAGCTTCTTGAGAGAGTTTCTGGACACCCGTTCTATTGCTTTTTGGACGGGTATTTAGGATACTTTCAGATAGGGTGCACAGAGGGTCGAAAAGACCACCTTTACTTGTCCATTTGCTTTATGCGTCTGGGAGGATGCCTTTTGGCGCTACAACATGACTACTTTTGAGATGTATGCTTAGCATGTTCGTGATATGGTGGGCGTATAATGGGAAGTGTACATGGATGATATCAGAGTATATGGAGCGATTTTGAAGAATGTCGACTAATCTGGAGCCATCCTACTTGAGAGGTGCATAGAGAAGAACTGGTGCTCAGTGGGAGGAAGTGCCATTTATTGTTAACCAAGGAATTGTGCTAGGGCACATTATATCAGCCGGGGAGCAGAGTTGTGGTAAATTGCAGACTTATCTCCAAGAAATTGCCATCTCCGACAAATGTAAAAGCAGTTAGGCAATTCCTTGGTCATCTGAGGCTTCTCTGAGAAGATTCATCGAGACTTCTCAGATTGCTCAGCCCCTACGAAGCCACAGAAAGATGCTAAAATTTGTTTGGGCAAAGAATGCGAGGAGAGCTTTGAGGGCTGAAAATCCTATTTGACTACTTGCACCCGATTATGCAGGCACCCTAATTGGCGGGTTGCCTTTTGGTGATGTGTGATGCAGTGATCTTGCTATTGGACGATGCTTGGCGAGAAGAGGAAAGCCTCATGTAGTCTACTATGCAAGCAAAACCTTGAATGAAGCACAAAGGAACTATACCACTCTGAGAGAAGGAGGAATTGTTGGCGTGGTCGCATTAGACAAAATTTCGAGCATACTTGGTTGGGTGATATAGTCATTTCTGAGATCATTATGCTTTGAAATATCTACGATAGCGAAATGCAAGCGAGACTCATCAGATGGGTTCTTTTGCTTGAATTTAACACACCAAATTAAAGACAAAAAAGGGAGGTATGACGATGTGGTAGCAGACCATCTTTCTAGGTTAGCGATAGCCCATGACACTCATAGTCCACCCATGATAGTGAATTTCTGAAAGAGTCCCTCATCTGTATTTGGAAAAAGATCCACTGGTATGCTCGCATTGCGATTTCCTCGCGGGAGAAATCCCATATATGATTGGAAAGAACTGACGGGATAGGAAGTATTTCTTTGAGAGAAAATCCATTCCTATTATTCAGGAAGAGCCACTTCTTGTTTTAATGCGTGCGAGATGAATGTCGGGAAGTGTGTGCTGAGGAAGGAACAACGAGGGGTCGAGCCAGCGCCACGAGTGCCTATGGTGGTCACTTTGCTTCCCAGAAGACGGCAATGAAGGTCTTGATCCCACAGGGTTTCTATTGGCCTTCCCTTGTTTAAAAGCACACCAAATGTGTGAGTCACGATAGATGCCCAGACTCGGGAAGTTGTCTCATCGATCATATGATGCCCTTGAACTGATTTTAGTAGTGATATTCGATGTTTGGGGCATCGATTTCATGGGACCTTTCCCATCTTATGGTCATACATACATTTTTTGGTGGGAGTGGACTATGTGTCCAAAGTGGGTTGAAACGTCCACTGTGAAACCAATGACCACAGGGTGGTGCTTAAATTCTTGAAAGCAAACATCTTTTCTAGGTTCGGGGTACCAAAAGCCATTATTAGCGATGGAGGTTCATATTTCTGCAACAAACCTTTTGAAAACCTCATGGCTAAATATGGTGTGAAACATAGAGTGGCCACCCCTTACCATCCTGAAACAAGTGGTCGAGTAGAACATAGCAGGGAAGTGCAAGACCATTCTAATGAAGGTGGTAAACACCAACAGAAAAGACTGGTCCATCAAACTGCTTGATTCGTTGTGGGCCTATAGAACAGCTTTCAAGACAATCCTTGGGATGTCCCCTTATAGGTTAGTCTATGGTAAGGCATGTCACCTTCCAGTGGAGATCGAATACAAGGCATGGTGGGCAATGAAGTGAACATGGATCGTAAGTAGGGTCAATTCACTTGATCTCAATGAGTTGGAAGAAATACGAAATGATGCCTATTTGAATTCGAAGATTGCAAAGGAAAAATAAAAAAAATGGCATGATCAAATGATAACTGGCAAGAATTTCAACAAGGGGGACTAAGTCCTCCTGTATGACTCTAAACTCCATCTATTTCCAGGCAAGCTCAAGTCGCGATGGGCCAGATTTGAACTCATGAATTGCCAGGCATACCCTGATGGTTGGTGGACTACTCAATCCAAATGATAATAAGCGTGATCAAAGTCAATGGGCCAGAGGATAAAGCCACATGTTAATGCGGCAGGCCAGAGTCGGGGGCCAAATTCTCATACGGACCCTCACGAATCCCACAGTCCACCACGTCCCAAAAAGTTATTGCTTCAGCAGTCCGAGAATCCACTGATCTCATTGTTTAGTTTTGATTAAATTTCTTTTTGTTTAAAATTGTTGGTAGCAATCGGAGTTTGGCATTTGATTTCACTTTTTGTTGTCAGTTGCAGTAACGCCAACAAATGGGAATGCCCCTTTTCCAGCCATAAGTAGCAAGAGGGTGCAGTGCCATCCTTTGGTTTTGCATTCCCATGCTAAACCAGTTAGAAGTAATTTTCATATTTTTGAATTTCAGTTTTACTGGTTATACAAATCCTGCAGTGGCCAAATTCGTTTTGTTTGCTTTTAATAGATTTTGTGTTGTCATTTGTGTTTCGACTCTTGCCTTTAGTTGAAAAATTGAAGCCACATATGTTACCTTAATGTTAGAACAATTCCATGCATGATGTAGTTTTCGGTTAATTGAAGTTTCAACATATTCAACCTTGAACATTCCCCCTTTAATGAATTCCACTACTTTTGATTAATGCCAATGGGTTGAAGCTATTTACCTCTTTCCGCTTTGCGAGTAGGCCTTAGACCTTTGTTGACTGACCATAATAGGTTTATGTTGCCATGTATGAAGGCCAATGTAGTCTTCTGGAAAGAAAAATTAGAAGAAAGAAAAATAAAAGTCGTGGCTATACCTTTAAACAGAATGGTCAGGGGTATATGGCGAGAGAAGCCTTTTAGAAGCTGATGCCTAAGCCTTAATTGGTTGGGGTCGTGACTTAGTGTTAACTACACGGGTGGATGGGTAGAGTTTAGCGTGTTGTAGGTGTAATTCTCGAAGTCATTGAGAGTCGGGGTGAAACACACGGACTTTGTAGTCAAATTAGTCTTTTGGCTTGATACTAAACCTTAATTAGGTTGAGAGTCATCGGTGGACCCAGATTACACGGACTTTGGTGAAGTCAGTTTTGGCATTGCACCTACATTACAAACAAGGAAGAAATAAAGGTGTAGCTGATCCTATTTAGAGGCACATTCAGCAGGTTTAAGGCCCATGGCGAGTAGCTTGGTTGGGAAGGAATAACCCAGCAATTTATTGGCTCAAGGCTGGTTACCTTAGGAACAATTAGATGGTGGAAGTTGAGTTGACTTCTTTGGAGCCGTCTTTGCGTGGACATTCTGATCCACGGGCGGCGCGACTCGCTTTTAAATGGAAGGAAAAATGTGGATTGATTTTAATTTTAGAAAATCCGTCCTCGAGGAGGCAGTTTTTTCTTTAGATCGCAGCTTACTTTTTGTTGTTATTTATAAAGGGAAAACAAGCAGAACAAAAACCCAATGACCCGGTGGAAAAGCGGTCTGCGAAAACTAGATTTCTGGGTCCGGGGGTCAGATTACCTATCGGAAAGTACCTCATATGGGGTAGCACCCTCCCAGGCCCGAGCTTTCGGTCTCTACTAGTGAATTGGGTATGCCGAGGGCATATGGGCCCGCAGCTACATTAAAGGTTAGCCAACAAACATAGCAGCGTGCACTGACACCCAAACCTGAAAGCATCCATGTGAAATTCATTACCCGACATTAAGCACATACACGTGATTCTTATTATTTTGCATAAGAAGTGGAGTCAAAAAGCTCAAATACATCACAAATGTTAAGAAATCAAACACAATGTACGCATATGAATACAAATACCAATGCCTAAGCATGTACGAGATCCCACACCATCATGTGATAATAGTAGGAGCAAATAATACATCATACATCATGCATTTAAAACCAAATATTGGATCATTACCAAAAAGAAAGACGGAATTTGAAAGGGAGGTAAATGGTTTTGCTTTGCCACGCATTCCCTTCAAAATCACAAACAAGCCAAACATACCAATCACATTGCCCGCTCTCACTTTGTTCAAACGAGAAACTGAACTTAGATCCTAAAGTACTTTACAGGTTCTTGGGCAACTAGAGCACTGTATAATAAGTCGGAATTTGAAACATGCTAAAATAGAGCATGTATTGTCTTACTGCTTAGGTTGAATCGGTTTTGTAAGTCAAAAGCGATTGAAAAATTCTGAACTTTGTCATAAAATCCTTCACAGACTCAGGAATCTACAATACCTAAAATAGACGGAGCGGCGCAATTCCGACTCGAATGACCAAAAACAATACAAACAAAGCCCAGTTACCTAAGCATTGTTCAGCAACTTGATGAACCTTCGCTAGTTCAGTTTCCCAACAAGTCCAGATGGTTGAGAAAGATTACAAAAACTTTCAGAACCTTCCTTGAAAGTCAGAAATTCAAAAAGAATGCAATTTTAATTCCGACTCGAATGACCAGAACCAACACAAGCAGCAAACCACCCAAACTACCATTTCAATAAGCTGAATTCTAAATGAGCAAGCTATCTGGTTTCTCAGCCAGTCAGGCAGTTTGAGAGAGGCTCTAAAAATTTGTCAGATCCTTCTCAAGGATTAATAAATCCAAAAAACAAACCAAGAAGTATAAAAACAACTCCGAATGACTAGGCAGAGCACAAACGGCGCCTGGAGCCGAAATACTGTTTGTGAACTTCAGTTCGATGAAGCAGAAGCTGTCCCGGTTTCCCAACTTCGAGTTCAGCAGTTGAGAGGAAACTCCTAAAAATTTCATAACCTTCCTCAAGAGACCAGAAAAACAAAAAAAACAAACCAGTGAAAACCAACTCCGAATGAGGCGGGGCTGAGCACAAAACGGGCGCCAAGACCAGAACTACTTTTAGCGAGGCCAGATTCGGTGAAGCAGGCTAATGCGGTTTCCCAGCCAGTTCATCTCGTTGAGAGAGGCTCTCAAATTTTTGTGACTAACTTCCTAAAGAGTCAGAATCTAACAAGATAAACGGTGATTGATTCTATTTCGGATAGTGAGAACCAGCAAAACAAACCAAACTCCCCAAGCGCCATTCTGTGAACTAACCTAATGAGCAAGCCAATCTGGTTTCCCAACCAGTCCATACTATTCGAGAGACTCTGGAATTTGTCACAAACTCCCCTAAAGAGTCAGGAATCTAATACAAAAGCGATTGCACCATTCCAAGTCGGGATGAGGGAGATATGATCGAAACAAGGAGAATTGCTCACCAATCACCCAACTTGGTGTTGTATACGTATTGCCCTGATGAACCAGTCAAACCGATTAGTCAAAAGGTTGAAAAAAATTATGAAATTTAAAAAAAAAAACTCCTTGGCAAATAAGGAATTCAACAAAACAAACAGTGAACAATTCTGAGTTCGGATAAGGGAGATATGATCGAAACAAGCTCAAGTGCTCTGAATTTGACATACTCTAATAAACTTTGATTGGCTAAAACCTCGAGGGCCCCACTTGCTTCCTATAGCACGATGCCAATAACTAAAAGAAAAGCCATGATGACATAAAGTGAACTATACGGACTCAACGGACCACATCTGAAGCCCACCGAGGCTGGAGGCAGAGACTAAACCTAAAGGGCCTAATGGTGTTGTATGAGAGCGATGGAGTGAGTGGCGGCACCATAGGATAAATGAAAGTGTTGAGGGGGGAAAAATTGAGGGTCTACAAATATGCCCCTCTTCAGTAGAGTGAATGAGCAGGTGAATCCTTGGAGTGCGAAAGAGCAAGCGATGCAAGAATTAGAAATGAATTCTAGTAGAAGGAGCAGATGACCCGACAATTTTTGTCCCTTACATAGTAGAAGCTAACGGAACAAAGTCCTCCGATTGAAGGACTTAAAGAAGAGCTAGGCCTGATGCACGTGAAGATGAGTGATCAGAGACCTGATACCAGAGAAAAGATAATGAAATCGGGCGATGCCGAGAAAGGTAGGATCAGGGATAGTGCCCAGGAAGGTAAAATGGGGTGATCTGGAAAAGGGATCGAGGCGGAGTACAATGTGGGATGGAGGGGAGTGCAGTAATGTGGGATGCGGGCGGTGCCGAGAATGTGGGATCAGGCCCCGAGTCTGGGTAACATCCCGAGTTGAGTGCCCAGGAGGGTGGGATGGGCGGTGCGAAATGTGGGATCCAGGGCGGTGTCGGAGGTGACATCGGGTTAGTCAGAAAAGGTGGGATCAGGGTGAGTCTTTGGAGATGTGGGATCGGGTCGATCCCCGAGTGTGGGATGGGCGAGTGGAGATGTGGGATACGGGCGAGTACCGATGTGGGATCAGGGTGAGTCTTGAGAAAGGTAACATTCGGTGAGTGGAAGGTAGGATCAGGCGATGAAATGTGGGATCTGGTGATGAGGAAATGTGGGATTTGGGCGAGTACTAGAAATGTGGGATCCCGGGCGAGTCTGGGAAGATGTTTGTCATATAGTGGGAAGGTGGGATCCGGTAGTGGAGATGTGGGATCTGAGGCGGTGCAGTGTGGGATGCGGGCGAGTGCAGTGTGGGATCGGGAGGCGAGTGCAGGAGGGTAACCTCCGGGTTGAGTGGGAAGGTGGATCGGGCGAGTCTCTTGGAGATGTGGGATCTGGGCGAGTACCGAATGTGGGATACAGGCGAGTACGAGAAGGTAGGATCCCGATGATCTTTGGAAATGTGGGATAAAGGCGGTACGGAAATGTGGGATCTGGGCGAGTAACATAAATGTGGGATCCGGGAGAGTACCAGGAAGGTAACATCGGGTGTGTCTGGGAGAAAGGTAGGATCGAGCTGATGCGGAAATGTGGGACCGGCGAGCCACGGAGAAATGTGGGATGCGGGCGGGTACGAGGAGAGTGTGGGATCTTTGGGCGAGTGCAGATGTGGGATCGGGCGATCTTAGAGTGTGGGATGCAGGCAGTACCGGAAATGTGGGATCTGGGCGGTACCGAAGTGTGGTGTCAGGCGAGTGCCGGGAGGGTAGCTGTCCAGGGTTGAGTCTGGGAAGGTGGGATCCAGGCGAGTCTTGGAAATGTGGGATACGGGCGAGTGCCGGGAGATGTGGGATCTGGGCGGTACTGGGAGTGGGATCAGGGCGAGTGCCAGGAAGACAACATCCGGGTGGTGGGAAAGGTGGGATCAATGAGTGTCGGAGAAGGTAAAATCCAGGGTGAGTCTGGGAAAGGTATGTCAGAACAAGTATCGGAGAAGGTAAAATCCGGTGAGAGTGCCCAGGAAGGCGGGATCAGGGCGAGTACAGGTAGAAATTCGAGTGAGTCTGCAGGAGAAGACTGGGGATTAGGCCGAGTGCAGGGAGGTAGAAATCCGGGTCTTGGGAGGAAGGTAAAATCGAGTTGATCTTAGGAAGGTGGGATCAGACCAGTACCTAAAATGAGGATGCCAAAACTAAGGCTACAGGCAGACTAGGCGGGTGGGATGACCTAAAAGCGAGAGCCTGAGCATAATGAAACTTGGGATGTAGTTGAGATCACGACCTTGATGACAAAAGGGTATGCGGTGTGACGTGGAAAGTGCCACGAATGATAAAGCGAGAAACCGAGAACTTAATAACAAAAGCGAAAATAAAGGGTATGCCCTTGTAGGGCAAATATCTAAATGTGACGGGTGAAAAGGGTTATACCTGGTACAAGGAGTATAACGCCATGTCAAAATCTCATAGCCGCACATGCGGTCAAAGTCGAAGAGAAAATTTGAAAACATCATGATCACTCATTCGTGAAAAATCATCCATTTCATTCCATAAAACCTAATATAGGGTATGCCAGTGTGCACATACGATATGCAAGTGCATTGATGAAAAAACTTCTAAAATAAATTGAAGAACCAATCGTGCGAACAAGCGAACAAGACAACATATGGGTGTGCGCGGTGTACCCTATTGAGTTGGCGATATATGAGCGAATCTTACCACTAAAATTTGGCCTTTAGAAGCACTCTATTGTATGAAGAAACCCGGTGTATGTGGAGTACACTCGAACTTTGATGCCAAAACATCTCACAGGCGAAATGGGCTGGGTGGCCTGCGTACGAACCAATTCAATATGAAAGGATAGGGGTATACTTGATTGTGAGTGTCAAGCATTAAGCTAATGGGCTATCCATGGTCCCGACTCTCTATATCATCTATATCTGATCATGGACTGAAGCAAACAAACTAAATGGAGAAGCGATATGCTGACCCTCGATACTTCCCAAAAGCGAGGAGACTGTCGACGTCACATGCTGATCAGTAGATGAACACAATCCATATAAAATGCTTCGAAGCAAACACGAGATCTCATGGTCTCAGGGAGGTCTTACGATTTGGACCGTAATGTAGACGGGGTGAAGGTGAGATGACATGATGGAAGCAAAGGCCCGAATACTTGATAAATCTTGTAGGCATATGCGCAATCATCGAATATCAAAGGATCATGTAGACAAGGTGACTTCATTGACATCAGGATAAACAGTAATGAAGTAATAGGTAGAAGTGCACCCAGAAGGTTGATCAAGCAAGAGTGAGGGCAGTGATCGATAAGGTAGAAGAAGTATTTAGAAAGTGATAAGGGGAAATGATGAATGGATAAAGCGAAAAAAGGAAGAAACGAAATTTGGGGGACTGCAAGTGCTGGCAATGTGTGATGACGGGAACAACTCATCTCGGGAGCGTCAAGTGAAAGAAGCAAGTCACTATAAGATGGGGTAATTGATGCAGGTGACGTCGAGGGATGAGTGCGAAACAAACCGACTGATACCCGATGTATTTTGAATCCATGGAGAAAGATCGCACAATGCTTTCACTCAACCCTCAGAGGAATAATAAATCTCTCAAACCTAAATGAGTAACGAATATTAAACAAACACACTTTTTTTTTGCTTTTTGTTTTTGTTTTTGTTTTTTTTTGTTTTTGTTTTGTTTTTGTTTTGTTTTTTTTTTTTTTTTTTAGTCGAACCTTTAAGTAGTGAATGCCATACTAACACAATCCAACGAGAAAGAACCTCAAACCCACTAGCCTAAATGGTCCTCTCAACATAAGAATCACAGTCAAAACCTATAGGCGGAGCGAATTATGACAAACTTTATTTGGTAGCTCACGGATGGGGCTTATCTCCATCATCATACAAAGGAGATAAAGTGAAACAAAATGAGATGATAGAAACTAGACTCAAAGATAGATGGTATGAAGATGCAAAATGGAGAAGAAAGAAGCAAGCAATGATGCGAGAAAGAACAGAAAAGTATCCGCAGTAGTCATAATGCTGCATATCGAATAATAAATGAAAAGCGCACGGGTGAATTTTGACAATTAAGAAAAAGTATGAGAATTTGAATGAAAGAATAGGCCATAATAAGTCGCGTGAGGCTCAAAGGGTGCTGTAGGATATATCAATGTATAGGTGTGCAATAAGAAGATATGGCTACTCGAATGATGGCCACCCATCCTCTAACCATGATCTCTCGACGTAAAACCTCTTATTTAATCCATTGGTAGCTCATGTTGATTTTTCGTCTAGTCATCCAGCTTGAGGCTACTCCCTCTTGAGTCGAGATCACCGGATGACATGAGGCCCGCTCAACTCGGTCTCGCACCCTCTAAGATTGTTGATCAATCCCCGGAGACCTTCAAGACTAGGTAAGCGCTACGGAAACTTCTTGAGCTTGACCGCTTTTCCAAATGCACGGGTCATTTTCCTCGATAAACTGAACATGATCTGTGCCCTCAATCCTCTCATCCAAAGGTTAGCTAATCTGGACTGAACCCACTCAGTCTCAGATATCTGATGCTCTAATGCTATTCTCAAGGATCCTATCTCAATTTCAACGGGCGACCTTGCCTCCCATATATACGAAAAGGAGTAAAGTGCCCAGGTTGAAGGTATGAAAGATGTCTTGTCAGCCCACAATATGAAAGGGAGCTTCTCGTTGTCCACGGAATTTCTCGGCCATCCTTCAAAATCCTCTTAGTATGCCCTCCTCAATGCCATAGAGGGGCCTAAACCAATGATCCAAGTACATGTGAAACCCGTAGAATGCCTAAAGCGGTGAAGAATTTTTATAATCATGCTAATCGTTGAGCTACGAGGTCTATCTATAATATGTGCTATCTTCTCCCTCCATTGGGAGATAAATGAAGTGATTGACTCATCCGGCCTCTGCCTGAGGGCCTCTAACTCTCTCCCAGGATAAATCGCTCTGATGTGCAAAAATCTTGCTTTGATAAACTCTTAGTCCCAAATCGGCCCATGTCCTCGCCTCGAAGGGTCAGCGTGCAAACCAGCGCGGTGGCACCACTCGACCAGGAGGAAAAGCATGATCATCACATTGCCTCATCAATCTAGCCTGCGCATAGCATTGTTGTATAGCTGCAAAAGTGAATGCGGGGCACCCTATCCCGGTGTACCTCGATGTAGGCATGCCGGAACTTAAGCGCGGCACTTAGCGGAAGGTAAATCTCATATCCGTCCCAACCTAACTCCATCATAAACATGAGGCCTGATCCTCTGCTCAATCCCCTGTCCCGTCTGAACTGCAGTGTCATCAATAATCGGTCTGAAGTCTACAGAATGTGGCATGGTCAGTCGACCATGTAGAACAAAAGCTCCAGAGCACAGCGGGCTGATTAGACTTCTTTGATGGTGATGGTGGAGGTAGGCGTATGAATCACAGCGTCGGTGGGTCGGATAATGGTGGGGTGGTGGAGGTGGAGCCCCCGTGTGATCTATTTGTACGGTGGGTCCGGATGATGGTGGTGGTGGGGTGGGGTAGGAGTCATGCGGGGTGCTCCCGAGTGCTTAATGGTTGGGCACGATGCCGTGATCCTATGTCCGATCCCAGTATAGCATCGGAGAAGTACAATGGTACCGGTAATCTCATTCGTTGATGACAATGGCGTATTGAGAGTCCATATCTCTATGATTTGATGTACGTTCTAATGGCATTTGTGTGGATGCGAATCTCTAACAAGTCTACACCTCAGATCCGAATCGAGCTCGGGAACCCGGGTGCTCCTAATCAATAATCTGGAAGAAGTAAAGAGAGGCATATCGAGTCCAGTGACTATCAATCGAAATCAATCCAGTATGCAATCCCACAATGAAATCCTCTAAGAGATAGACTGACTGGTGTTAACATCTAATCTGATAAATGCCTCCACATGCGGGAAGTGACATAGTAATACAAGGGTAGATGGCTCGGAAGCTAAAAAAGGGGAGAGGCAAGTCCTAAGGCTATATGACCGTACCCACAAGGATACACAACCTGAGATCCTAATCAATAATCAATCATAATCACAAGGACACCTTGCCACGCAAGTATCATAAATCTATTTCGGGGGCTATCTGAGTCTTCATTGCTCGGACATGATCATGTCATTAGTGCTCCATTACATTGATATGGCCCTTATGCTGAACCACATTCCAAACCTAAGCAGTCGAAGGCAGCAAATGGTTAGGAATGACTCCCAAGCAACTCAATAAATCTATGAGGAATAATCGTAAGATTAGTGATTCGAAACAAGTGGATGCGTGCCTGACAAGCGTGGCCGGTGTATGCGGGGAAGGAATGAGTCCTCCTGACAAATAATCATGCACAAAGAGCAAGCCTATCCCACCAAATCTACACACATTTCTAATCCTCTAGCCTAATCCCAAATGTTATATCTAGATGCGATCAATAATGAGAAAGCATGCTATAATCCAAGGTGAACACACAGCATAAACAAATCACAAATGTAAGGCTGAATACCAATCAAGTGTATGATGTCAATTATCTATATAGCTTAAGAGCTTACGATCGAGGAGAACCATGTGCTCCAATGAACCCCATTCAGAGTTCAAGTTTGATCCTCTTATGAAACCAGAGATTAAGGTTCGATCCCCGATGGAGTGCGCTAATTTGTGGACCATTACGGAGTCACGGGCAGTGTGACTAAGCTTTAAATGGAAGGAAAAATGTGGATTGATTTTGAATTTTTAGAAAATCCGTCCTCGGGAGGGAACTGATTTTTCTTTAGATCGCCACTTACTTTTGTTGTTATTTTACAAAGGGGAAAACCAAAGTAAGAACAAAAAACCCCAATGACTCCAATTATGGAAAAAAGCGGTCTGCGAAAACTATATATTACAGGTGAGATTCGGATTACCTATCAGGAAGGTACCTCATATGAGGTAGCACCCTCCTAGGCCCGGAACTCGGTCTCTGCTAGTGAATTGGGTATGTAGGAGCATATGGGTCACAGATCGGATAGTCTCTAGGTACAAATATACAACCGTCGGACCAACTAATTGGTATCTAGCGTAGCAGAAACTACTCAACCAAGAAATGAATAAGCGTACACCATGGTCCCTAAGCCCTGCTTCACATTAAAGGTTAGCCAACAAACATAGCAAGCGTGCATGACACCCAAACACAAAGCATCCATGTGAAATTCATTTTAACATTAAACATTACCTGTAAGTCTCTAACCCAGCTGCATAAAAGTCGAATTCAAAAGCTCAAATGCATCACAAATGTTAAAATCAAACACCATGTCTTTTATGAATACAAATACCAATGCCTAATATACCAGAGATCCTAATACATGCACTTAGGAATAGGTAAGGCAAATATTACATCATACATCATGCATTTTAAAACCAAATATTAGATTCATACCAAAAGAAAGGAATGAGGCTGAAAGAGGTAAATGGTTGCCTTTGTATTCTACCCAAATCCACAAAACAAACCATACATACCAATCCCACATTGCCCACTACCTCACTTTGTTCAAACCGAAACTGAACATGATCCTAAAGTCTGCCTACAGGTTCCTTAGGGCAACTAAGAGCACACTATAATAAATTCAAAGGGCCAAGCATTACCTACAAAATAGGGGGCTGCCCATGGCTGTCTTGCAACTTGGTTGAATCGGTTTTCAACAAGTCAAACGATTGAGAAAAATTCTGAAACTTTGTCAGAAAAATCCTTCCACAGAGACTCGAATCTAATAAATAAACGGAGGCGCAATTCACTCGAATGACCAAAAACCAATACAAACAAGCGGATTACCTAAAAGCTGTCCAGGAAAAGCCTAACCCATGAACCGGTTGGATTCGGTTTCCCAACAGTGAATGGTTGAAAAGATTTCAAAACTTTCCAGAACCTTCCTTAAGAAGTCAGTTCAAAAAAGATAAGCAATTACAATTCCCGACTCGAATGACCAGAACCAACACAAACAAAGAAAACTACCCCAAACTACATTCAATAAGTGAATTCAATGGGCAGGCTATCATTTCTCAACCAGTTCAGACGGTTGAAGAGGCTCTAAAAATTTTCAGACCCTTCCTCAAGGGTAATAAATCCGAACAAAACAAACAAAGTATAAAACCAACTCGAATAGTGAGAGCGAAAAAACGGCGGCCGAATGCGCTGTGGCCCGGGTCGATGGAATCGACTAATGCAGTTCCCAACCCAGTTCGGCCCGGTTGAGAGGAAATCTCAGGTATATAACCTTCCTCAAGGAGTCAAAAAAACAAACCAAGTAGAAAACCAACTCCGAATGACTGAGACAAACACAAACGGCCTTCAAAACCCCGAACTACCTATTTTGTGGCCAGATTCATTAGGCAAACTAATCTGGTTTCCCAACCAGTTCATCTAGTTTAGAGAGGCTCTCAAAATTTGTAACAGACTTCCTAAAAGAGTCAGGAATCTAACAAGATAAACGGTGATTGATTCTCAGCTTGGATGAGTGAGAACCAACCAAAACAAACCAAACTCCCAAGCGCCATTCCTATGAGCCTAACCTAATGAACCGACTAATCTAGTTTCCCAACCAGTCCATACCATTGAGAGAGGCTCTCAAAATTTGTCACAAAATCTCTAAAAGAGTCAAGAATCTAAAAAAAAAAACGGTGCACCATTCCAAGTCCGGATGAGGGAGATATGATCGAAACAAGGAGGAGTGCTCACCAAAATCACCCAAAAAAACAGTGTTGTATACGTATTGCCACACGATGAACCAGTCAAACCCGATTAGTGCCCAACGGTTGGCCACAAATTATGAAATTTTAACAAAAACCTCCTTGGCAAATAAGAATTCAACAAAACAAGCGGTGAACAATTACGAGTTCGGATAAAGGAGATATGGTCGAAACAAGCAAATTGCTCACGAATTTGACATACTCTAATAAACTTTGATTGAGGCTAAAACCTCGAGGGTACTTGCTTCCTATAGCACGATGCCAATAACTAAAAAAAAAGCCATGGTGACACTCTAAAGTGAACTACATACGCACTCAACGGACCACATACAAGCCCACCCGAGGCTCAGAGACAGACTAAACCTAAAAGGGCTTAATGGTGTTATATAGGAAGCGATGAGGTCAATTGCATTTCCCATAGGATAAATGCAAGTGTTGAGGGGCAAAATTGAGGGTCTACAGCTGCCCTCAAACTTGTTCTTGCATGGTCTTTGTTCTTTCATGTCGGTTTTCATTCAGGGTCTAAATTGTTCATACTAAAGGTAAAGCTTACCTATACACACACTTTTTGAACAATATGCACTTTTTGTAAAAGCACAGCATACATACCTTTATTGTTTTTAGCATTGCTAAGGGACTAGCAACGTGTCGGTTTGAGAGTGTGATTGAATTGCCCAAAGTGCTATTTGACCCTATTTAAGATAGGTTTTGAGTGATTTTGCGCCCAATCATATGAATTAAGCCGGTTGTCATGTGCATGTCCACTTAGTGCTTCTAATTTGTTTCCGGTGTTTGGATAGTTTCTGAGTCTTGGGAACCCGAGTTAACAAGCAGCTTCTTATTGGTCTTTGAATCACGAGTCTCATTAATTTCACCAAGTTGGCGTTGAAATGTCAAGATTGGTTGAAGAATTGCAGGCAAAGTGATGAATAAAAAGTGCAGGATGCAGTAGCAAGAACAAACCAGGGATTTTCGCTAGGATTGCGAAAATTTCGCAATAATAGCGAAAATTTAGCAATCCTAGCGAAATTTTCACAGTGAAAATTTCGCTAGGCTAGCGAAATTTCGCTAGCTAGCGAAATTTACTGTTGCTAGCGAAAATTTTCAATTTCGCTATCTCTGCGGAATTTCGCTAGGCTAGCGAAATTTCGCTAGCATAGCGAAATTCGCTATACTAGCAAAATTTGCTGCATAGTGAAATTGCTCAGCCTGTGTTTTTGGTGTTTTGATTCCAAGCGATACGATTTATTGTCTTGTCACTGTGTAATTTCATATTTTAGGTAATTTTGTCATTTCACACCATGGGGTTGGCTATATAAGCCCCCTCAACTTTGTAACCCGGAGTAACTTTTCAATTTTACTACAATTTCCCGCAACTTTTCATTTTAGGTTTATTTTTCTCTCTTCTCTCTCCTCTTTCTCTCATTTTCTCGGCTGCCAAACACCCCCCTTGAGGATGACAACTCAAGGGATGCTCGGCTAGGCCTCATAGCCTTGAAGAGGAGGGGTGCTAGCTTGGTTTTGGGGCTGCTGCAGGTTGTCTTCATGCTTTGAATGTTACAGGTACTGTATTTATGGTTCCCAACTTTCCAAACTAGGGTTTAATGCCATTTAATGTCTTTCCTTTGGTCAATACTTGCCATGCTTTAGGAGTTGATGCATTCTTAATGGTAGATGCACTGATATGCTGAATATCATTCAAATAATTGAAATGAGGTTAAATGCGGGTTTCAAAGCTGAATGGGACTTTGAATACTTAGTACTTGGTTTTGACTCAAATAGGAGGAATTAGTTTTAGGGATAGGTTTCATAGCTAAACATAGATCCGGTTTTGGCTTTTGACTATGTCATTTGCCACTGTGCGAGAAATAACCGAGTCTTCTGCTACCCCATGTTATCAAGCTAGTGACCCAAGCCTTCAAGGTACCATTTCACACTTCATTTAAGCTATTAATGTTAACAGTGAACAAACAACTTCCCCTGTTTTTTAACGAATCCAAAAATCAGACAAAAGTCTCACCATTTCAGAAACATTGATGCGAATCATTAGTAGGATGGCTACATCCCGTGTTCGACCTAGACCGTTATATTGTAGTGGCTTGACTCGACCCATTAGAGAGGAACATAGAAACAAATTTTTGGTGATTCGGAGTCGCATACTAGTGCTTACGAATCACATGTAGATACGCATTTGGAAAGTGCAAGTCAGTTAGTTTACAACTCCCATCATGGCAACACCTGAATGGAACAAAGAGTTTGAAATCATATGTGATGCCAGTGACTATGCAATGGGAGCAGTATTAGGATAAAGAACTGAAAAGATATTCAGGGTCATATACTATACTAGTAAAACCTTCAATGAGGCACAAGAGAACTACTCTGCCATAGAAAAGGAGATGATGGCAATGGTGTTTGCTTGTGACAAATTCAGGCCTTACATATTGGGGTCCCATGCTATCATACAAACTGTTCATGCTGGAATTAAATATCTGATGGCAAGGAAAAATACCAAACTAAGACTGATGGGGTAAGGTGTGTTCTGACTGCGAGTTTGTTTAGAAAATAAATCATATTATGATTAAATATTTGATGGTAAGGAAAGATGCCAAACTAAGGCGATCGTGAATGAGGTACCCTCTTTGCCAAGAGTTTGATTTAGAAATCAAGGATAAAATGGTAGTGACAATGTGGTAGCTGATTACTTGTCTAGATTAGAAAGACCTACTGAAAAAGAAAAGGGAAATGAAAGTACAGAAAATTTTCTTGATGAACAACTTTTGGGTTGAATCAAGTATAGTATGCGAGATGTTGTGAGATTACTTAGCTAGTGGAATTATGACACACAGGTTCATCACGGCATAAAAAAGTTAGAAAACTGATAGCGTATTTTATATATGGGATGATCCTCTTGTTTAGAAGAGGAAGCGGTCGATTATCGAGAGGCCGTATGCAAAAACATAACAATTAAAATTCTTTATGAATGTCATGGCACCATCACTCACTCCTCACAAATCAAGGTCAAATAATTAGGCTGACTTTATACTATAAGAAATTATTTGCATATTTAGTGAACTTGCCCGAATCTTCCTTGTTTTGGATTGGAAACTTGCTCAAAAATAATTTTACAACTAAACTATTTTTGAACTAAATTGTGGATTCAAGAGAAAAGATGTCTAGTGCAGAACAAAAAAAATGTCCTTAAAAATAAAAGCTGAATTGTTTGAGGACAAACAAAATGGTATTTTCTTTGCTTGGGGACAAGCAAAACTTTAAGTTTGGGGGAATTTGATGAGCCCTAAACTCATGTATTTTTAGTCTATTTTTCTTGCATTTTTTCAAAAGTTGATGATTCATTTTAATGCATAATTATGAAGCTGATACTTACTTTGTGTTTCCTGGATTACGAATGCAAAATAAGCAAATCCAGCAAGAAAAGAAGAGAAAAATTGGCTAAGGCAAAAATGTCGCTACATAATTTTAGAATGTTGAGACAAAATATTAGAAATAATAACAAAGGCTCGAGGTAACGGCAAGGCTATGTTACTTGACAAGTATTATTATGTTGCAATAAGAAAGTTGAATAAGATGCAAGTAAAGATTATCGCGACATTTCACAAATTTGTCGCGACATAATAAGAGAAGGATTGAATGATAAATGTTGCAAAAAAGAGGCGCGACATATGGAATTTTATGTTGTGACATTGTCTAAGAAGTTCCTGAAAAAGAATGTCGTGACACAACAAAACTATATCGCGGCATAAAATGGCTAACTAAAGGGACAAGACAAAATAAGTTGGTCGCAACAAAGGTTTTTATGTTGCGAAAAATGTTTCTAAGAATGACAAGAGTAAAGCAAGAATTATGTCGCGACATTTTCAAAAGTATGTCGCAACATAAAGTTCAGAAGTCAGCATAGCAAGGCAGGAAAGAATGTCGTGACAATCATAACACAATGCTGAGAAGGAACTCTTGCTAACGATCTCAGCTCATATATTTTTAGTCATTTTCTAACCATTTTTAGAGATTTATGATTCATTTTAATGCAAAATTATGGAAAAATCACTAACTTTGTGTTTTGCAGAATTTGAATGAAAAAAAAACAATTGCAGCAAGAAAATCATAAAAATTGGCTAAGGTAGAAATGTCACGACATAATTTCATAATGTCGTGACATAATTTATAGGGAACCAGCAGGTACTATGTCGCAACAAAGATAAAGCTAAACTCAAGTTAGAAGTGAAGAATGTTGTGACATTTCAAACCTTTGTCGCAACACAAAATGAGAGGGATTGAATGATAAATGTTGCAACAAAGTGAATGTTCTTGACATAATGGTAATCAGAAGATAGAACTTTGTCGTGACATTGATTGAGAAGTTCTTGAAGAAGAATGTCGCAATATTATTTTGCTCTATCGCGACAAAGATCAAGCAAATGGCTAGAGTTTTGTCACGACAATCAAACCTATGTCATGACATAAAGAGCTAAAAAGAGAAGAAATAATGTCGCGACGAAAGAAAGCTATGTCTCGATTGAAAATGGCAGAGCAATGAGACAAGTCAAGACAAGTTGGTCATGACAAAGGTTTATTATGTTGCGACAAACAGTTCAGTGAATAACAAAGTTCAAGGAAGGAAATATGTTGCAACATTTTCAAAGTATGTCGTGACATAAAGTTCAGAGTCAGCATTGCAAGGCAACAAGAGTATGTCACAACATAAAAGTTTTATGTCCAGACAACAACAACATACGACTGAGAGAAACTCTGTCGTGACATGGGAAATTATTGTCATGACAAATGTTGAGAAGAACCAAAAAAATAATATCGCGACATAGTAATTGATGCTACGACATAATAAAGAGTTGAAGGTAAAAATATTTGTCGCTCCAATGGGAAGCTATATCGCGACATAAGTTGAAGAGAAGGGCCTAGAAGAGAATAAAAGACTGTCGGAACACCAATATGAGCAAAATAGTAATTTTTGTCATGACATTTCAAAATTATGTCACAACATAAAACAAAGATGAAGGGTGAGAAACTCTATCGGGACAAAGAAATTTTACCTCGCGACACAATCAAGACCAGCAAGAAGGAAACTTTGTTGCAACAAAGCTTTTATGTCACGACATACCATTAAAGTATTGAAGCTATAAGGCACTAAAGTATGTCACGAAAATTACAAGACAAAATTAGTAGAACTCTTGCGGCATTTTCAAAGTATGTCTCAACATAATTCAATAAAAAGGCATGAAACTATGTCGTGACAAAACACTGTGAGCCACAACAAGGATGGAGGACAAAGATGGCAACAATGTTGTAACATAATTTTTCAATGTCGTGACAAAGCCACCTACTGGGCCAATTTTTGGGGATCCACAATTCCAACCTCGAAGTGCGGCCCATCACTTGAAAATCTATAAATAAAAGCGCCTAGGGCATTGTGCGCAGCTTCCGTCGTACCTAGAATTTCTTGGTAGCTAAAGATTCCTTTGTATATTATTTTTTTTATTTTCTTTTTCTTTTATTTCTTTTCCGTCAATTTAGATATAGTTTAGCTTTTTAATTACTTTCTCTTGGAATTGAGTAGTGATCTGGTTGGAGTTTTAAGCTGGGTTTATTGTAAAATTTTAGTTGTCATTACTATCTAATTTTAATGGAATTTGGAAATTTTTTGGAATTCATTTATTTCAGTTCGATTGCAATTTCAATGAATTTTCCTAATCAATTACTCATTGTTATCTGTAATCCGATTTTGAAAGAGTGAGCTCCCTTTGGGAATGGATCGATTTTTCTTATTATTTTCTACACAATTTGAAAGAACGCCATTGTTGGAAATCTTGAATTTATTTAATTGCTGTTGTTCTTAAATATAATTGTTTCGAATATTAGTAGAGTGTACCAAGAAAAGGACTGTATCTTGCTTTGATTTCTAAGACGCCCTTTGAGTGACACAAAGATGGAGATTTCTGAGAGTATGGAGCAGTTACTTGGGGGTATGTTAGACTAATATTATTGAACTAATGAACTTTGAAATACTATTTTGATAGATCACTAATTTACTCATGGTGTGAGGATTAGTTGGATGATGTATCAATTTAGTTGATCAGAGGTTTCTCCTCTTTCTGATGAAAGGATCTTGATCCCGTGTTAGCAAAGATCTAATCAAGGAGTTAGAGAATTTTATCAGATTTGAAGGATGAGATACTAATTTGATTGGAGGAGGCTTGCATTATCTTGTCTATAGGGATAAGAATTCTTCAGTCCTAAGACTTGGGTGTGAAGTACTGGAAAGGAAAAATACCCAGTTCTTAGAAAGAGGATTATATCATACAAGTAACTAATTAGCCTCATGTATTTGGAAGGAACATTGATCTCTAACCAGTGAAATGTATGGTGTATGGAGTAATCCAAACTATACTACCTTGCACCTTTGACAAGTTCAGATTTCAAACTAATGGCTAAACCATGTTATAAAATGATACAGAAATTGATAATTATACACTGATCTATTTCCTAGTGTTAATACTCAGTAAACTTTTCAATCCCATTTTCTTTGAATTCTTTTTGTATAAAATGATATAGAATTTTAAGTAGTTTTACTTTCCTTTAGTTTAATCAAATCATTTTTAAACTTTGGATTTTAAATAGTAAGGATCTTGATTAGATGGGGTAATTGATCTTTAGATATTTCATAAATCCTCGTAGGAATGATATCTGGACTTAGATCCACTTTTATTACTTGTATGACTTGTGCACTTGCAGTGATCTACACCAAAACACATTTTCAAATGAAGCCTTTTCATACAAGGCAAACAACATATTTTATGTCTAAGCTTAACAAGTTTTTGATGCCGTTGCCGGGGACTGAATAGTCTTTGGTAGTTGTGTTGAAGATTTGGTTGAACACATATTTTGGTCTTAACAAGTTTTTACGCCATTGCCGGGGATTTGAAAGGAGAATTTAAATATCAATATTCCAACCAAAGAGAGAATTGCTAATTTGGACATTTTCTTTTTTTATAAAATTTAAAATTTCAAATCTTTTTAAGCTACTGATGGTAGTAGCCTCTTGAAAATGTTATGAACTTAGAGATTGATATACCTATTTTCCACATATTACATTTGATTTTAGTGTGTTTCTATTTCAGGAAGAGCTTGCACGCATAGAAAACTATAATTAGAATTACTGCCTTTGGACACAAAACTGGAAAAAACACTGAGAAATCTGAGGAAAGTAAAGTGCTGGACTCGACAACTGTAGCGGAGTGAGAGAATCTGCCCAGCCTATTCTAGAAGCTGATGTAGAGAGAGACTTCAGAGACAAATGACTATGAAGGATTTTTGGAGGCTAGTTATTGAAGATGAATACTCTCTTTGTGAGACAACACACTTTATAAGAGAGCTGACAATTTTGAGTTGAAGCCAGCTTTGATCACAATGGTGCAACAACATCAATACACTGGCCATCCTAGTGAAGACCCTAATGAGCATATGGGAAGATTTATGAGGATGGTAAATACAGTAAAGCTAAATGGGGTGAGACCTGATGTAATCAAGTCACAACTCTTCCCTTTTTTATTGAGAGATTTGGGAGCTACTTGGTTTGAATCACCGCCATATGGATCAGTGAACAATTGGGAAGAATTAGTGGAGGCTTACATAAGCAGATTCTTCCCTCCTACCCTCACTTTAGAAAAGGGGAAATCATAGTGTTTAAACAAGGAGAGGATTAAAGTCTCTTTAATGCATGGGAAAGATAAAAAAAAATTGTTGAAAAGATGGCCAATGCATGGAATAGATTTGACCACCTAGATGGACATATTTTATCACTCTATGAACTACACCTCCAAATGTATAATTGATGCAGCCTGATGTGGAGCGTTCAAGAGGAAGAGTGCTAAAGAGGCAAAACACTTGATTGAAGATCTTTCCAAATGCAACTATAGAGCTCCATCTGAGACTTCAGGGAATAGCATCAGACTCAAAGGAAGTGGGGTGATAAATCTGAACAAAATGATTGCCTTAGAAGCAAAACTTGAGATAAACAAGATGGGAAACCAAGATAGAACAATGCACTCAACACATGATGTAGGAACAGTTGAAAGAAATGAGCAAAAGAGTAGTGCCGATGAGAGACTAGCCCATGAGGGTCCTTATCAAGTTGAGGAGGCACAGTTTCTCAATGCTAATAGAAGCTACAACTTTAAGCCAAGCCTCAACTTGCTAACTCACTACACACCAACACTCAGGAACCATGAGAATTTCTCATATGGAGTGGAGCATAGCAAGGTCTCTAAGACCAATGCGGAATTTTCAACATGATGCTTCTCCACATGGGTTCCAAGGACAACGGCAGCAAAGGGAGCTAGAGTAGAAAATCAGGTACAAGGAGATCTCAATCTTTAAAAGATGGAATCTTTGAAATTCACTTAGGGAGAAAAGAAATAAGAGGTTATTGAATATTCATAAGCAGAAATTTGCTGAGATAGCAGCATTTCAGGCAAACACAAATGTGTTTCAAGCTACCACGAATGTCTCTCTTAAAAATTTGGAAACACAAGTAGGGAAGCTGACCTTAGCAGTACACAATTAGTCCAAGGATGCCTTCCCAAGTGATACAAAGAAGAAACCTAAGGATTGTATGGTGGTGACTCTTAGGAGTGGCAGAGAGATAGAAAGTGGAAAAGAAGAGGAGAAGAAAAAGACTGAAAAAGTAGAGAAAGAAGAAACTGGGAAAAAGACAAAGTTGAGCAGTTTAGAATTGGCTGAAGAGGTTGAGAAAGAAGGAGTGCGGTGGGCAGGCGGTGGAGGAGGTGAAGAAGGAAGAGCAGGCTTACATGCCTCTTGTCCATTCCGCCGGAGAGCTTTAGAAAGCAAAAATGGAGGAGCAGTTCTCTAGATTCTTGGATGTCTTCAAGAAGATAGAGATTAATTTGCCCATTTGATTCGTGCCACAGTAGGCTGAGCTAAAATCAACAAAATTTATATACACCTAAGTTCCTACTACTGCCGTAGTCAAGCTACTGCAGTATAGTGGTCTAGGATCGAACACGGGGATGGGTTTTCATCAAAAATGGTTTGCATCGGTGCATGAAGGTAAGGCTCTATTTGGACTCTTTGGAATTGTGTTCAAAACGATGGGAATGAAGTTGAAAGCGGCCCATAAGCTGAAATTAAGGTGAAAAGTTAACTTTGAAGATTTGAGTCACTAACTTGGCAAGTTAGGGCAAACAAGTGTCCTCGGGTTTTATCCCTGGTTATGACATACGACCTATAGTCCATGGCATAAATGAATCCTATATTTAACTAGCAAACCTCACCATGAAACATCTTCTATTTGAGTCAATACGGGTAGCATACGGTTACTTGGCCCCTTTTTTAAAACCTTAACATTAAATTATCATTTCGAGAATTTCGTAAAGACCATCTAAAGAACAACAGTGCATCTCTCACGAGCGCTGCATCTAAAGCATGGAAGTATTGGCGAAATAATAACGATAAATGTTATTTAACCTAATTTGAAGAACCTAACATGTAAATATTATTTAGGCTCGTAAGACCATCTAAAGAATACTTGATGCATCTCTCACCCGAACCTTGCATCTAAAGCATAGGTATTAGTAAATCGGTAATATTTCAATGTTATGCAACTATGTTTGAGAATATAAGGACATAAATACACTTTACTATAGCTTTTAGTACAAAGGACAATGCACTTATGCCCCACCATCAAGCTGACTTCCTTCCTCTTCAAAGAAAGGAACGTAGCTTTATCTCTTGAGTTGTCCATCCTCGAGAGGTGTGTTTGAAAAGAACGGCCGAGGAAAGGAAAGAGAAGAGAGAAAGAAATAAGCAAAACCTAAAATAAAAACTTTGTTACAAATAAAACTGCACCTGAAAAATATCTTCTCCACAGTTGTTGCTCCAATTGTTTCTCCCGGATTATTTCACACTTTCTTACAAAGCAAGAGGGGTTTATATGGGCCTCCTCAAAGGTATGAAATACCAAAAACCTGAATTGGCTAAGTTATTGAATGGGAATTAAGTAATACCAAGTTTGGAGCGGTTTGGCATTAATTACAAAACATGACGAGGCATCGGAGTTGCTAGAGGTGATTCTTTGTGGAATCTGCAGTTTTCACTAATACGTTATACAGTATTCCTAATCCATCGGAACATAAACCCCTACATGAAAAACAGGACAACACCAAAAAGAAACACAAACAATTCTACCTAGAAGGGTTAATGTTAGTAACAAAAAAGAATATGTATATATATATATATATATATATATATATATATATATATATATATATATATATATATATATAAACAATGAAATGAGTTTAAGTGAACCTAGAAGACGAAGAAAAGAAATTTGCAAAGCTTGTGATGAGGATCACAAGTGTTTATAATTGTCATTTGCACTAAGGCACATCCACGGCGGTGCCGTTTGATTTGCAGCCCGTAGAATTATTCTAAATCATGAATTTATAACCTAATACCTCGTACTACCGTAGCATAGCTCTTTGTACAGTATAGCGACTCTAGGATCATCTGAGGGATGAGTTTTCTTAAATGAAATGACTAATACTAAGTTTTACACTAGTGATTGTAATTTGGATATTGGGATTGGATAAAAAGAGTGCGTTTTGGTGGTTGAGATCTTAACCAAAATGAAGTAAAAATATAGAAAGAATTCCCTTGAAGTATCATGGTCTTTTCCTCTCATTGGAGACAGTAACATATAGTTACTTCTCGAATCGGATCTTATTTTAGTTATAAAACTTGACCCTCAATAACTATCCTTTGAAATTGGCATTTACTGTCCCTTAATGATCTCCGTCAGTTAAAAACATGTCTCCTTGACTCACCTTTCAATAGCTCATAAATGATAACTAATGAACATCACTGGATCTATCAATAAGCATCCACTGAGCCCTAAAAGCTTACCAAGTACTGACCATTCAAGGTAAATCAAAGGGATTGAAACCTAAATTTGGAGGAAAGAACATTAATGAAAGAAAATATTTACGTTGAAAACATGAAATTTTGATTTACCATAGGTTTCCTTCTTGATGCCTTCGCTTCAAAGGAAAGGAAGGGTTTTAGTCGTTCATCCTCTAAGTTGTCATCCTCAGAGGGTATTTGGCTAGTGAGAAAATGAGAGAAAATGAGGGAAAATTAAAGAAAAGAAAATGGGAGCTTGTTCGACAAGCTTCCCTCCAAAACTAAAAGTGTTCAAGATCCTTTACAAAGTGTTGTTTTGGGGATTATATACCACCAAAACCATACAAATTACCAAATTGTCATAAGAAAGAAACTATTACATAGGGATAGATTGGGAAGAAAACAAAAAAAGGAGACAAAAGCAAAAATAATACAAGAGTTCGTGAAGTCAGGAAAACTCAGAACTCGCAAAATTGCAGCCCACGAACTCCTCGCAGTTCGCAACCCTTATGAAATTGGTAGGTTTGCCGCTCTCTTTTATGCTTCGTCCCATCTTCGCTTTCTCGGTTTCAGACTGCCCAAATGATTTCTTCATGCTCGAGTCGTATCCCTATCTTCAATACATATAGCTTACTATAAAATTTGATCAAAAGCATTGCTAGGTCCTTAACATGCCAACTGGGTCAATTAGGCTAATTACTAAGCAAAAAGTGCTCAAAACTCGGAGTGTTAAGAGTATAGAATAGCACGATTTAGGTAGTAATTAATGACACTTGTAGGACACATGGCAAGCCATGTGTTAAAATTCATGCAAAAGGAGAATCATGTATAAAAGGAAGATGTGTTTGTAGAAGAAGGGAAGAAAAAAAAGGAAATAAGAAGGAAAAAGGAAAGGGAGAGAAAGGAAAGCAAGAGAAGAAAAGAAAGAAAGAGGGAGGGAGAAGAAAGGGAGAAAAGGGAATCGACGTGTTCTTCCTCAGCTCGCTGGTGTTCTGACAGTTGGAACATGTTAGACCAAGAAGTAAAGTTCGTATATTCGACGAGGGCTACACTTCAAGAGGTAGGGATTCTTCATATTTTGGTTTATTTCTATCCTTTGTCCTATTGTATTGGGTTGGTTTTGGACTCATACAGCCATGTTTATGGCATAGACTCGGTTTGCAACCGGGTTTAAGGGGCTTCTGAGACAAATTTAGTTGAAACATTGCGCGGTACGGGCGCTTAAGCAAATGGCCCAAGACTGAGTGTGGAAGCCACACAATTGCGTATTTCCTGTGAGCCCCTCGAGCACACCATTGCATGGATTGGCATAGTAGCATGGCCTGCTGCAATTTCTCAACCTCGACGGTCATATCTTCTCATCCGAACTCCGATTCGCACGCTCTGGGACCTATAAGCCTTTTGAGTCTAAAATTATCACATATCGTGAGTTCACATTTGAATTACATCATTGCGAAAATTTTGATTATAGCACCAAGTGTACTAATTAGCATGGAATGACATGCTTGTTTGATGAAAGGTTGATATGTGTATTAATATATTGACATTTGGATGTGTTCTTGTTTTTGAAATTATATGCATGTTGATATAATTATCCAAGATGCTTGGTGTATTGATTAGTGCTCAAAAAGTGCTATTTTGAACCCTATTTATTGCAGGTTTTGAGCACTTTTTATGTACTAATCAACGTAATTAACCCGATTTGCACATTAAGGTCCCTGCTATTCTACTGATCGCATTTTGTGGCTAATTTTGTAGTTTTTGCGAGCTAATCATGCCAAAATTGTTGAGTCGATCCAAGCACGAAGAATTCGAGTCAAACTCAACATTGCAGATCAGATCCCAGAAGGAAAGAAGAGCAAAAAGTGAAGAAAAATGGAGCACAACCAAAATTTCGCACGTTTGAGAAATTGTCTCGCGAGCACTGCTCACTTGTATTAAGACTATTCATCAAGCAGCCACTGTTCACCTGCTTTTTGACGCCTCATATTTTTGTTATAATTTTTTGTTTCTTCCCATTTTATCCCTTCTAATACCTTCCGATCTTAGCTGTTTTTGTAATTTCCCCTTGTTCTGAGCATATATAAGCCCCGCCATAAAACCATCACTTATCAATCAGTGAAGGGAGAAGCCTGCCTCTCCCGCTTTTTTTTTTCTTCTTCAGTCCCTTTCTCTCATTTTCTTTTCCACTTTTTGGGCATCCAAACACCCTCTGAGGATGACAACTCGCAGGATGAGCGCTTAAACTCCATTCCTCCGCGTATATCGCTGGGTGCAGGATCCGAGGCCAGAGGTCCCCCCGTTTTCACGCGTAGTCACCACCGTCTGCGGTTCTCCTTTATTGGTGTAGATCCTTCGATTCATGTTTAATGGTCAAGATTTTTATAATCTTAGTGCTCACTTGATGCTTATTACTAGATCTAGTGATGTTCATTAGTTATCATTTATTACCCATTGTAACGTGAGTCAAGGAGACTCGTTTGAACTGACTGAGAACATAAATGGCTAGTGAATGCCATTTTCAAAAGGATAATTATTTTGGGTTAGGTTTTATAGTTAAATGAAGATCCGGTTCGGGAGATGACTATAGGTCATCCTCCCCAACGCGAGGAAATAACTCGAGGACCCCTGACTGTAGGAACTCCTAATCCAAGAGAATTTGACACTTAAAGGGGTTATATTTTACATTTTTTTTTTCTTATTTTATTTGCAGCCTGTAAACAACCAACACACCCTGTTTTTACAAAACATGAAAATCCAAATTTAATTCACCATTTTGGCCTTCACTGTTAGTCATTTGTGCAAAGAAAACCCATCCCTGAGTTCAACCCTACAACAACTATACTACAGTAGCTTTGCTACGGCAGTAGGAGGAATTTAGGATACAAATATTGTCGATTCCAGACTCTACCGTGGCACGAATCAAATGGCGTCGTTGCAGAGGATGGTGCCTAAGTACATTTGACTAGCAGTGGAACACTTGTGATCCTCATCACAAGCACTAGTGAATTTTCTTTACTTTTTCAAGCGACGCTCTCGGCAAGCTTGCCAATTTTTCTCTCTGTTAGTTTTTTTTTTTTTTTTTAGTTAACATTACCTTGTTTTTTTTTTTAAATTGTTTTCTTTTTTTTTCCCTTGTTTGGTGTCTGCCCTATTTGCTGTAGGAGAACACGTTATGGTGGATTAAAAATTATGAAGTCAAGGCCAAGATGTGTTAAGTGGAAAATTGGATCAGGATCAAATGGAAGAGGAGAACAATATAGTGAATATTTGAAAGAAACCCTAGAGCATACATGTCAATGAGGGATTACAGGAACCCTCCATGGCAGTGGTAGCAACCTGTAGAGAGAAATCCAAACCCATGTAGGTCTATGAGAGAATATAGAGATCAATGGATGAGTACACCCTCCTACAGTGTTACCCCAACTTATGCACCTCCTCCACATCCACGTGATGTCTTTGCTCAACCTCAACCACTACAATGACCCCTCACTGAAGCAAGCAATTTAGACCTTACTAAACTGGTGGGTGATGTTGTAGAAGGGCAGGAGAAATTCAATTCTAATTAAGTCAAAGAATTTGTACTAGAGCTCTCAAGAAAAGATTAGATGTGCTTCAGTGACCTTGAGAAAAAAATTCGACATCACGCAGCATCTATTTAAGGCTCACCATTCAGCATGTCATCAAGAGGAGAACTAGAGGGAGAGTGGTCGAATTACTAGGAGAAATTGATGCGTAAACCAGTGGAAGCTCCAGAATTGCCATCATGGGAAGCAGGTGGGAGGTAGGAAAAGAAGCAGTGGGAAGAGCCCCAAGAACCTATCCTTCAACCCCGACTAATCCTAGTGCCACGTCGAACCCTAGGGCATTGAGCTGCATCGCCAAAGAAAATATACGCCCACACCGCAAGAACTCAACCCAAAGACTCCGCCTTCCCAAAGTTCATGCTAGTCCATCAATGCTTGTACAAAATATCGTAGTTAGTGGTCAGCTTCATTGAGCATGGCACAAATGGATGGTTCGGATTCGAGCACCAACCTCGACATTTCTAAGCTCCGTCAAATTAAATAAATTCTCCAAAGGCTAGAGAAATGGGTTTGGGGGGGAGCACAGTCTCCCCCACTTTTTGTTTTAATTTTTCTTGTTTTATTTCATTATATTTTATTTGGATTTCTATAATTTTTCTTCTTATAAGTTAATCTTTGTTCTAACTTGTTTTTCACTTTTCTGCAATTTTTCTTAATTTTTCTTGTATTAATTTTTGCAATTTGTGTGAAAATTTTGAAGCAGAATGAAAATCAGGAGCAATAGGGGAAAATTCGCTTATCAGCGTAAATTTTCACTAGAATAAATAAATTCTTTTGCTATGTACGTAAATTTCATACATAGCGAAAAGCTGTACGGAGGCTTGAGAATTTTGAACAGTGAAGTAAAAAAAAAAAAGTTTATTTTTTTTTATTTTATAAAAATTAAATTTCAAAAAAGAAAAATAATTTGTTTTATTATTATTATTCTGATTTGATTCTAATCATAATTTTATCCCCGTGGTATTTACTTATTTATTTAATTATTTATTTATTTATAGGTGGTCATTTATATGAATTTTTATATCATCACAATGATCATGGCATGACTCCCATCCCATTTCACCCGCACTTTGTTTTTGTACATCAACCCATCATTTTGTGGTGTTCTGCACCTCACGGTCCTGAGAATCCGAATCTAGCAGGCACAGTGATGAGGTTCTGAATTTATTTTGCATGAGGGTCATCTAATCATCACTCACTTCAACCTCTTGTTTATTTAACCAAAACCTGAGTATTTAGAAATGATGGAGTAGATGATTATAATCTGATCCAAATGGATCATCTTATCAGAGGTAACATCACCCAGATCGTTAATCTCTAATCCGGGAGTCCCATCGGTAAGACAATGAGACATTTGGTCGGGGAGAGTTAGCTAAAGAAGTGGCAGAATGTATTTATGTTTTTGTTATTATTTCGAGCAAGCCCCATTTTCAGGATGTTCAGCTGCTCATTGTTTTCTCAGGAACTGCTATACTATACAAACTACTTTTTTCAAAATTAAGACCCATTTGAATCCACTGTGTTTGCCAGCTTGTAGTTTGAAAATTGAAACTTTGTCCAATTCTATTGATGTTAGATTATCCATGCCTAATCGAGTGGATAATAAGTTGAACTCTTTGCTTCTTCGACCATTTTTCTTCCACCCTTTAGCTAACCACACACCGTGCACATTAGGCTCAACAATAACTTGAAAATGCTTCAGCCTCCCAAGCCTCTGCAATAATCTCTACTCCTAGTTTCGTTGACTACCTTTAATAGGTTAAGGACCCCCATGAAAAGAAGGCCAATGTGTCTTCCAAAATAAAAAGAAGTGAGAAAGAAAAAGAAAAAGAAGAAAAATTGCAACGTCATTCCTAACCCGAGCACGTCCGATGTGGGTATATGCGAAGCCTTTAGTTTCTTGCACTCTAAGCCAACTGGTTGGGAAACCACCGACTTAGTGCTTGCTACATGGGCACGCAAAGCGGAGTTTAGCAAGTTGTGTGCCGGAGTCTCAAATCATTTGAAGTCCGAGGAGAAACCCGAAGAGTTTGCGGGTCAAAAGATCCTATGACTTGCCCTAAGCCTTAATTGGTTTGAGTCATCATTAGATCCTGCTACATGGACTTTGGTGGAGGTCGATTCTCAGCATTGCACCCCTACAACACAAAAAGAGCCGTGTGGAATAAGAGTGGGTCCCGACCTATCTGGCCTGTTAAAGATGTTATGGTAGTAGCTGTGTCAGGGAAAGGCTTGACGTTTTTATCATGAGAGCCGATCAAACAAACACTTAGATTTTGTGGAAGTTTCGTTGATTCAACGAGATGGAGGCTCTTTTCATACTCATTTTGTATGGCATTCATTCTCAAGATAGTTACTGACAAGGGTCTGACATGATCTTACTAGGCCAGCATTACTCATTCTCATTCACAACCTTTTGAAATACCATTTTTTCTAACATTACTTTGTTATCGCTTCATATGCTCCCTTTCTT
Organism: Tetrastigma voinierianum; assembly: GCA_016808115.1. Taxonomy (NCBI): domain Eukaryota; kingdom Viridiplantae; phylum Streptophyta; class Magnoliopsida; order Vitales; family Vitaceae; genus Tetrastigma; species Tetrastigma voinierianum. The sequence goes on from JAEQBH010000567.1 coordinate 394,142, forward strand.
TCTTTCTTTCATTGATAAGGACTAGCAATGTAGGTTGGGCGGTGATTAGTGCCTAAAAGTGCCAGGCTTCAACCCCTATTTATTACAGTTTTGAGCACTTTTTATGTACTAATCGCTTTAATTAACCCGATTTTCACATTAAGGTCCCCGCTTATTCTACTGACGATTTTGTGGCTAATTTGCGCTTTTATAGCTAATCATGCCAAAATTGTTGAGTCGATCCAAGCACGAAGAATTTGAGTCAAACTCAACATTTCAGATCAGATCCCAGAAGGAAAGAAGAGCAAAAAGTGAAGAAAAATGGAGCATAGCCAAAATTTCACACGTTTGAGAAATTGTTCCTGCGCGCACTGTTCACTTGCATGGCACTATTCATCAAGCAGCCACTGTTCACCTGCTTTTTGACGCCTCAGATTTTTGTTATAATTTTTTGTTTCTTCCCATTTTATCCCTTCTAATACCTTGTTTTTGTAATTTCTCGTTTCCGAGCATATAAAGCCCTGGGCCTCGTACAAACTATCACTTATCAATCAATAGCAAGTGGAGGTGCTTTCAAATTTCTCCCGTTTTTTCTTCTCTGCTCCCTTTCTCTCATTTCTTTCCACTTTTGGGGCATCCAAACACCTCCGAGGATGACAACCTCAAGGATAAGCGTAAACCCGCTCCTCCTCGGGGCGTAAGGCCGGCTGGGCGTGATCCGGAGGCTACCGGAGGTCCCCTGCTTTTTCAATGTAGTCACTACCGTCGTGTTCTCCCTTTTATTGCGTAGATCCTTCGATTCATGTTTAATGGTCAGTAATTGCACTTTAGTGTTCACTTGATGCTTATTACTAGATCTCGTGATGTTCATTAGTTATCATTTATTACCCATTGTAACGTGAGTCAAGGAGACTCGTTTGAACTGACTGAGAACATAAATGGCTAGTGAATGCCATTTTCAAAAGGATAATTATTTTGGGTTAGGTTTTATAGCTAAATGAAGATCCGGTTTGGGAGATGACTATAGGTCATCCTCCCCAACGCGAGGAAATAACCCCGAGGACCTCTCAGTGACCTGTAGAACTCCGAATCCAAAGAGCTCCCACACACTTCAAGGTTCTATTTTTACATTTTTTTTCTTATTTTAGCTGCAGCCCTCAGAACAACCAACACTCTCGTTTTACAAAAACCTGAAAATCCAAATTTAATTCACCATTGCCTTCACCGCAGTCATTTGTGCAAAGAAACCCATCCTCAGTTCGACCCTCAGAGTCGCTATATCATAGTATTTTTGCTACTGGGCAAAGAAGAGGAATTTAGGATACAAATATTGTTGATTCTGGCACCCCTACTGTGGCATGAATCATGTATGCGTGAATTAAATTGTCCATATAGGATTCATCATATATGTGACATGGTATGATGCAAGGGCACATCACATTGTACTATGCACGGACACGTGATTTATTACGGGTGAGTGCATGGTATGGATCAACATTGTGTTTGGTGTTTGATGGTGGGCTCGGTATTGTTGGGTGACGTCTAACAGAGCCTCACGGTTGCATACATGGAAAGTGAGAACATGTTTCGAGTAATAGAAAGCAGGGATAGATACTCTCGAGTGAAAGTTTTTCCCTGTGATTTTTGGTTATACATATGTTTCAACAAAGTGACAAACTGGTGAGTGTAGAAGGCATGCGATGTAACAACCCAAATTATACCCTAGTAGTTTTGTCACATGTTTAGGGTATAATATAACTTAAATTTGTATTTGTCAAAAATTTAAGTGCTAAGTGTGAAAAAGGATATAATCGGAAATAATAAAGAAGTAAAAAGAGGTAATCTAGTAAATTACCAATTAAGGACCCAAAGGACATTATGTAAGAAGATTATATGTTATTATAGAATTTGGATAAATTGACTTGCAAATAGATGGGAGTTGAAGGACTAAATAACTAAAAGGAGAAATTTGGGTCAAATGGCATTAAGAGAACAAATTGTCTTCTTAGAAGATAAGATTTCTCTTTTCGCTTTGCAGAATAGGCATCCAGCTTTTGGTGGGAGAAGAAACGATTTTGGCTTCTTTCTCTCCATTGTTTTGGCTCTCTTGATCAAGGAAGAGGCAGAAAGAAAGTAAGAGGAAGAAAGCTTGGTTTGAAGATTTCAAGGGAACCTGGCAATAGGAAACTATCCTAACTCCTTTCTTTGTTCATGTGTGGGTTAGGAAAACCCTAACTCTCATTATAAAGGTGTTTTTGGTTGGGTTAAGTTCAGTTTTGAGGTTGCGAAGATCTGTTCACCTAGGCGAACTCAAAGCCTTAAAATTCCCAATCTCTACCTCGCCTCGGCGAAGGTCGCCTTTACCTAGGCGAACCTGAAGTCCTGTTTTTGTTCCTGTCTTCTGTTAATTTTAGAAACCATTGGATTAATGTAGGATCCTAACAAGTGAATGAAAGGGTCTGTACCTATATACAAGTTATATGTTAAATGGTCTGAACCTCGTCGCCTTGGCGAACTTGTTTCTGGGCAGACTTTGTTTTCTTGCCCCTTATTTACGTGTGTTATCCAAATACAAGAATGTGAGTAAGAATAATATAAAAATATTAGTATTACATATAATTATATGCCTGCTTAAGATCGAATAGTGAATGAATAGGCACTCCATTAGTGCTTCGATACTGCTTAGTGCTTCAAAGACTTTGTTCAAGGCTACGCACTTCGCATGCGATATGAGTACCTCCTCGTTACGTATGCATAATCTCTATTTGTGCTTCAGCACCTCTATTTAGTACTGTACTATACCTTCAGGTACTTGTTGTAAAACCCGAGAAAATTCTAATTTTCTTAAAAAGGGTAAAATGGTCATTTCGGTCAAAATCCAGAATTTTTCTAGATCTCGTATGGAAAACGTATCATCTTTAAATCGTCTTCGTGAAATCTAGCCGCCATCAGCTTCATTCTCATTGAATTCCGAGACAATCGGAATTTCATGTTTTTCGAGGCAACGAGGGTAGTGCGGGACACTTGGCATATTTTGAGTGGCTCAAGATGAGACATGTGTCAAGTGGAGAGCTAGTAAAACATGAGCTCAAGTTGGACCCATGAGAGACACATGGCATCATGCTATTGGAAGGAAATCCATGGTAGATGGATAAGGGATGAGTGTAATCTAAGGTGGCCTGTGACGCCCCAAAACCAGGGTGTCTCGTTGACCATCGTCAACCCGTGGAAAATCTGTGTCTCATATCATGAGACCCATACATGCGTAACACGTCCCACACATCCATACAACAAAAAAGCATATTTTATACAAAAAAGGGAGTTTGTTTACAATTGTATTTAATTACAATTTACACAAAAACTGGATCGTCTTTCTAGAATTTACAAAATACGGAAATAAGGCCAGTTTGGCCATTTCTTCGCCTCTACGGTCTCAAATGTGTCCCATCCCCGGGTGCACTTCCAGTACCTGAAATAAATATATTCCCTCGACAGGGTGAGCAATGCTCAGTAGTGGAATTTTCCTACTTGGATTACTCCCCACCTAAATGCTCATGCAATGACACACCAAACATTCAACACATGCTAATATATCAATCATGCATATATTAAAAAAACCTACACATGTTATTTATTCATAGAAATATCATAAGATTAGCTCACATGGGTTAATGTACAATCTTGCAGTTCATCTTGGAACTGCCCACAAAATCACAATCAGCATGTTATTAACTCATGGAAATAATGCAACATCACACAAGCCACACAACAATTCGTGAACTGTCCAAAACAACTCTAGGGATTTCTTCAATCGGTCCAAATCTTTTGGAACCGAAATCACGGCCATCCAAGCCTTAACAAATCCCCATCCATTAAAATGGCCCTTAGCCAAAGAGTAAAACAAGTAGGAGAAAACCCCTACCTTCGTGAGTTTGCTCAAACTCTAAAACCTGCAGACGCGACAGAAATTACATGGGGAGCAACTTTGTTTACTCGACACGAAATCGAGACCGATCGCTGGAATTCTAGGAGAGAAGGTAGAGCTTCTCTCTCTAAAATCCACTCTTTTCTCTCTCTCTTCTTGTTTGCTCTTCTCTCTCTTTCCTCCTTTCCTCCAAACCAATTTGGTCTAGATTTGAGGTCAAGAGAAAGTCCTTCATGCCACTTTGGTCACTTCCCATTTGGTTCCCAGATTACCCCTATCCACTTATCCATCTAACTTAGATTTCCTTCCACTCACAAGGTGCCATTTGTCACTCATGGGCCCCACTTGAGCTCATGTTTGACCCATTCTATCCAGGAAACGTGGCACCTCTTGAGCCACTCATAAAGTGCCAAGTGTCCCGCACTCCTCTACATGCGTCGAAAAACGTGACATTCCGACTGTCTTGGAATTTGATGAAATTCGACATGGTAGCTAGATTTCTCGAGACGATTCCAACAATGAAGTCTGTTTCATCATCTGAGATCTAAAAAATTTTCGGATTTTGACCAAAACTATCATTTTGCCCTTTTTCAGAAAATTAGATTTTCTCGGGGTTTCACATGGCCAATAAGAATTGGACACTTGGCAAGTGAGAGGACACCCAATCTTGACCCATCTTCTCCCAAACCAGTTTGGGAGGGAAAGGAATAGAGAGAAAGATGGAACCGAAAGAGAGAGGGAGAAATAGAGTTTTTAGAGTGAGAAGCTCTCACTTCTCTCTATATTTTCTCTCCGACGACGTCCATCAAATTTCAAGTAGACAAGAGGTAAGTCGATCCCCACCGCAAGAGCTAATGCCGCGTGTTTCAAGGTGGAGTTTTGACAAATTAGAGACGTAGGGGTTCTCTCCTACTTGGTTTAGTACTTATTTAAGGACCTTGTTAATGGTTAGGGATGTTCGAGGGCCGGAATGGTCTTTCATTCGGTTCCAAAATTTGGACTAAGTGGCAAAATCCCTAGAGTGGTTTTGGATAGTCTCGAAACTGACCGTGGACTATATGAGTTGCTTGTGCGTTGATATGTTATTGCAACATGTTGTGTTGTCTTTGTGATGCTTTGGGTTGTTCCAAGATGGACTGCCGGATTGTTTATTAGCCCATGTGAGCTAATTTGTGTTATTGTTATGAATGAATAACATGTTGTTTGTGTATGATTTTTGTTTATATATGAATGTGTGATATATTAACATGAATTATGGTGAAATGGCATATTGCATTTCATATGCACTAGGGCACCCTAGACTGTAGGTGTGAGTGCATGACATGAAATAAATCGGAGGGTTGTCCAAAACTATAATTTTACCAAAAAGTTGTCCGAAGAATTGTGTTGGGAAATCTCCAACAATTCATGTCGGAGAGGCCCATGAATTATTTTGGAGAGTTATCCAACAAATTCACCTCGGAGGATTGTCCAAAAACATGTGTGTAATTAAGTCTTGAAACTATTATAATATAGTTGATTATATTTTGGTGAGTATGGATGTATGGGCCCGACGTATCCATTTTACTCATGTTTGGGTCTCATGATATGAGACACACATGTTTCCATAGGTTGACGGTGGTCAATGGACCCCTGGGGTTTGGGGCGTCACAGCTTGGTATCAAAGCCTAGGTTTATAAATACCTAGAGCTAGATGTCAAATACTAGAGTTATAGCTTACTATCAAGAATTTAGGTATACGATTACCTAGGACTCGATGGGCACGGGTTAGATCATGCATTCATCAGGCATCTCCGATGATTGTTACGTGATTCCAGTTGTATGTTTGTGTGATTGTATGCTTGGCAAATAGAAAATAGAAAAAAATGTTGAACACTAGGGTTGGAAAAACCTTAGGGGCTTGAGGAATTATATGCATGGTTCAGGGTTTAAATGAAAAAAAAAAACAGTAGTGTTTTGGTGGAATTCCGAAAATTATTCCGCCAGACAATAAAAAAAGGGTTGTAATTAAACTCTTTAATTTGTGAAGTATATAAATTGCTATATTTTTAGTGATTTGGAGAGTTAAGCTATTGCATCTTAGGATTAGTAGGTTTTGTAAAGGCTATAAGAGCCAAGAAGTGGCAGGAGAGTTACTGGAGAATTTTGAAAAAAAAAAAAAAAAGATGTGCAGGAAAGGAAACTGGGAGTGGCTACTACCCATTTTCCAGTCTTGGTCGCGACACAGCAGGTCGTGTCACGACAAGCAAGGCGCTACACCCGTCGACATGGAGTCTTGGCCGTTTGGTCGCGACGTGGTACTGAGGTCAAGTACCGCCTTTTAATCGTGGAGCTGAGTCGCGACACCACTTGTCGCGACAGGCTGAAGTCGTTTGCAACCTATTCTGCGTCGCAGTGGCACTGATTATCTTGTACCACACACTTTTGGTGCTGGGTACATGTTTGGCTTTTCAGTCGCGACATCACTCTTAGGTCGCGACCGGCTGGACTGCTGTGGTCGTGACATGGTTTTGATGTCGCGACCTGGCTCTGGTCAATAGGAAAATTCTTATGTCACGACTCGTTTTTAGCCGCAACACCTGGCGGGTAAATGGTCGCCACCGTGTCGCAACTCATTTTTTTTTTTTTTTTCGCGACTGCCTATCGAGGCTGTAGTTGAAACCTTTGTTTTTTTTTTTTTTTTTTTTGTCTCGACCTAGCCTGTTGGAGGTGGTGTCGTGACCCTGTTTTGAGGTCGCAACCTGGTTTAGCCTTGAGGGTGTCACGACATGGATTTGAAGTCGCGACATGGCCTCAAGTGTTCTGGGCCCGCAACCCGGATTTATGTCGCCACTGACCGCAAGGATTAGTGCCAGTCGCGACCTGGTTTTGATGTCGCGACCTGGGCCTTCACTGTGAGGTATGCTCAGTCTCGACCTAGGCTTTGGCCGCGATTGCAGGCAAAGCCGTTGTATGCGGTTACCACAAATACAAGCACATGCACACGTGATTAAACAGTTGTGCGCGCAATAGTGCGACTGAACGTAGTGTGCGAGCAACTAGTCTGGGTGTGCACATTGTGCACACGACCCAGTTTTGAGATAGTGCATTATTTAGGGTCATTGTTTGGATCATTGTTCACAAGTATTCAAAAAAAAAAGTACAATTTTTTTTTTTTTTATATGACTTAATATATGGAATGTTTATCTTGCATTACTTATGAATGCCTTGACATGGTGCATGAAATTTATTTATTTTTTCGGTGTGTGAATAGTGTCTCGGGGCTGTATTTACACCCTTTGAGATACTTCATTAAAATTCAACTTGTCATTGATGTGTGTAGATGGTAAGTCGAGGATGGGGACGCGAGGAGATCGGGTCCACTGGTGCTACCAAGCACCACTCAAGATTCATCAACGTGCCTACGAGGTCATTGAGTTGCGCTGTTGCTATTGCACAAAGCAAGTGCCTAGTAGCTAGGAGGCTCGAAATAACTCCTGTGAGGTTCACACATCATCCTCCTATATTTATAGGGGAAGGGGATCCGATGTTAGCATACCATTGGTTCCGACAGATTGAGAAGGTATTGGAGGCTATGGATATTACCTCCAATGCGGCCAAGATCAGACTAGCTGCGTTCCAGCTAGAGGGTGAGTCTTAGATATGGTAGGACTGGGCCAAGACCTCTAGGGACATAGAGGTAATGACTTGGACAGAGTTCCATGCGCTCTTCATGGGAAAATATTTTCCGGCCACTGCTAGACATGCAAAGGCCCAACAGTTCCTAGAGTTGAAGCAAGGAGCTATGACTGTGATATAGTATGTGGCCAGGTTCACAAAGTTAGCTCGCTTTGCTGACGATTATGTGGCCACAGATGCGGCCAAGGTTAGGAGGTTCGAGAATGGACTGAGATTATCCATTCGGGGCAGGATTGTAGGACTCCGCCTACAGGACATGGGCTCTACGGTTGGGACGGCCATGACCATAGAGAGGGAGCTTGAGATAGGGGTGCTAGTGGCAAGAGGAAGGAGAGTCAGTCTTCTTCCAATTCGGAAAAGAAGCCCAGGGTTTCTAGTTCACGAGGGTTCCAGGGTCACAATCATCCAGCCAAGGACATATCAAGGTTGCCACTTAGGCAAGGCAGATGGTGTGCTTCCATTGCCAGTAGCCTGGACACATGAGGAGGGATTGCCCCTAGAGACAGGGATCCCAAGGCTTCGAGACAGCACAGTCCCAGTCAGCTATGGGACAAGGGCGGATACAGTATGTTCCTCCATCTCCCAATATAGGCCAAATGAGCCATTTTCATCTGTAGTGGTGCACGGCACCTTCGTGTACGTACAGGGGCCGAGGGGCCAGACAGGGACGAGGTAGAGAACAGCCCACAGTGGACGCACTCAAGGGCATGTCTACGCCATTGTACCACCATTTGAGCCAGTAAATCATCTAGTTATACAGGGTACGTTCTAGTTATATTGCCTATGGGCAAGAGTATTATTTGATTCTGATGCATCGCATTCATTCATTGTTGCACTCCGGGCCAGATAGAGTTAGCCAGAGGCTGAGACCTTGGAGGAGCCCATACGTGAGTGTGCCCTCCCTTAGGGGCCTCACGCAGGATTGCATACATCGGCTGTGAGCTAGAAATCTCGAATTCGTCACAATGGACCTGAGGGTCATGGACATGTCAGAGTTCGACGTTATCCTTGGATGTGGATTGGTTGACGCATACAGAAATAACGATTGTATGGAGAGAGCTACTCGCCTAATACGGGACGGTACCTCAGATTATACTCGGGGACAAGCATGGCTTCGCCTGCACTGCGATTCTAGATGGCATAGACAGTTAGTGGGTTGGCTGACTAGCCTTACCCTAGAGGACGAGGTGAGATCAAACCTGGATCTGCCTTGGGTAGTGTGCGAATACGAGGATGTTTTTTCGGATGAGCTACTGGGACTACCTCCACAGAGGGATGTGGTGACTCTCGCATCAGTTACACCCCAAAGACATCGCTCTACTTCTCTATGACTCCGCATAGGATGGCACCAATTGAGTTGTAGGAACTCAGGATCAAAATACAGGAGTTATTGGACAAGGGGTTCATTAGACCGAGCACTTCACCATGGGGCTCTCTGGTTTTGTTTGCAAAGATGAAAGATAGGACCCTTCGACTGTGCATTGACTATCGACAGTTGAACAGGGTTACGAACAAGAATCGGTATCCTTTACCAAGGATTGATGACTTGTTTGATCAGTTGAGAGGAGCGCGATTCTATTCATAGATAAACCTTCGCACTGGTTACCATCAACTAAGGGTTAGGGAGACAGATATCCCTAAGACGCTCATGACGCCGCATGGGCACTTGAAGCCATAAAGATGCCTTCGATTACGAATGCTTCAACAAAGATTCATTAACTCATGCATAGGGTATTCGAACCCTATTTAGATCAGTTTGTCATAGTCTTCGTGGATGACATCTTGATCTATTCTCAATCAGAGAGGGAGCATGAGTATCATTTACGGATTGTACTACAACTGTTGAGAGACCATCAGTTGTATGCCAAGTTCAGTAAGTGCGAGTTTTGGCTTACTAAGGTGAGATTTTTGGGGCACATAGTGTCAGCTTCAAGAGTGTCAGTAGACCCTGAGAAGGTTAAGGCTGTGATGAGTTGGGAAAGGCCGAAGTCAGTCTTCGAGATACACAGTTTCTTGGGATTGGCTAGGTACTACATGAGGTTCATTGAGGACTTCTCCCGACTAGAAGCACCTATGACGAAACTGACCCGGAAGGAGATCAAGTTTGAGTGGAATGGCCGATGCGAGAAGGCGTTCAAGGAGTTAAAGAGGAGGCTTACTTCAGCGCCTATTCTGATAGTTCCAAAGAGAGGACAGAGGTACACAGTGTATTGTGATGCCTCGAAGGTTAGACTGGGATGTGACGATGTAGTCAGGAGAGTGGTACTACGCTCCCGCCAAATAAGGATCACGAGCACTACCCCACACACGACATGGAGTTAGCAACCAGAGTCTTCGCCTTTGAAGATTTGGCGCTACTATTTATGGCGCTTGAGATGTACTCGCACCACAAAGTCTCGGGCATATTTTCACGCAACAGGACCTCAATATGAGGCAACGCAGGTAGATGGAGTTCCTAGAGGATTACGACTTCACTTTGCATTACCACCCTGGTAAGGCAAATGTGGTGGCTGATGCATTGAGTCAGAAGTCGCGGGGAGCATTGGCTAGTATAGCTTCCTGAGAGTATAGTTTAGGCTACGGTATAGTGAGCAAGCTCAGGGTACGTTAGGGAGTCTTGTAGATACACCGTCTCTATTGATCGGAGTGATTGAGTCCCAGGGGCAGGATGCAAAGATAGTGTCCATCAGGGACCGAGTACAGTTAGGTACAGGTGGCGAGGGCTGGACCATCCCCACAGATGGTAGTCTTCGGTATAGAGGACGGGTAGTGGTTCCCCAGATGACAGACTTGAGAGAGGAGATTCTCAGGGAGTTTCACTGCTCTCGATTTGTCGTGCATTCAGGTGGCATGAAGATGTACCGTGACCTTCGTCGGTAGTTTTACTTGAGCGGAATGAAGAGACACGTTGGGGATTTTGTTCGACAATGTCTCACATGTCAACAGGTTAAGGCTAAGCACTGTGAAGCCAAAGAGGCTACTTCAACCATCGTGAGGTGGCTGAGTGGAAGGGAGCACGCTCACTTATTGGATTTTGTGACCCACTTACCACTTTAATAACCGCATTTAATAAGGATGCCAAGATAAGTAATAGCGGACCGGCTCACTTATCGACACATTTTCTAGCCGTGGGCGGATGACCTTCTTCACATTGGAGAGATTTTGGCAATAGATATCTGAGATCATTCGCACACTATGAGTACCGCAGATCCATGTTTGGATAGAGACTGAGGTTTACTGGGCGCACCTTTGGAAGAGTTTCCAAAGGCTAGCTTGGACACGGCTGATCATGAAAATAACCTTCCACCTGCATTGCATGGTCGGGGCTAGGGAGAGGACCATACAAATTTTAGAGGACATGCTGCGAGCATACGTCCTAGATCACAAGGGTAGCTGGGAAGAGCCTTTTCCCTTAGTGGAATTCACCTACTACAATGCTTATCGCGAGTATACGTATTTAAGACCCTACGAGCACAGACTGAGGCCACGCCGATCACCTATTTGCCGGACCGAGGTGGAGAGAGCCTATCACTCCGGTCCTCGATCGGATTAGAGACACCCCGTAGAAGGTGAGTTTGATACAACATCGCCTTGTCACAAATTCTGCAGCTTCCAAGATAAGAGCCATGCCGATCGATGCTCTGATCCCTAGAGCTCGAGGTCACATCACGCCTTCTCAAGGTGATTCCTAAGAGAGGAGTGGTCAGGTTTGACAAGCGAGGGAAGCTATTACCGAGGTTTATTAGGCCCTTCGAGATACTCGAGAGGGTGGGCATTGTAGCGTACCGGTTGGCTTTACCGCCCAGCATGTCAGGTGTCCATGAGGTATTCCATGTCTCCATGCTTCGGAGATACACTCCAGATCCAGCTCATGTAGTGGATTGGGGAGCGATTGAGGTTAACACCGATGGGACCTTCGAGGACCAGTGTGCATCATGGATAGTTGAGATCAGGTTTTGCGATGCAAGACCGTGAGGTTAGTGAGGGTGCTATGGAGGCACTGTGGAGTGGATGAGGCAACGTAGGAGTGCGAGGACACGATGCGGGCCACCTATCCCTTCTTGTTTGAGGATGAAGGTACGCAGTTTAGTCGTTTATAAATTAAATGACTAGTTTACATCCATGACATAGTAAACGTTGCATATGCATGTGAGTTGATGCGGTTGTGGAGTTTTGGGATGAAATTCTTTTAAGGGGGGAAGAATGTAAAACTCGAGAAAATTCTAATTTTCTGAAAAATGGTAAAATGGTAATTTCGGTCAAAATCCGGAATTTTTCTATATCTCGGATGGCAAAACAGACTTTACCATCGAAATCGCCTCGCGAAATCTAGCTACCACGTCGACCCCCTGAATCTCGAGACGGGCCTAATTTCACGCTTTTCGAGGCAACGAGGTATCACGGACACTCTGGGCATTACTCTCGAAAGTGGCTCAAGATGAGACACGTGTCAAGTGGAGAGCTAGTCAAACATGAGCTCAAGGAGAACCCATGAGAGACACATGGCATCATTCTATTGGAAGGAAATCCATGGTAGATGGATAAGAGATGAGTGTAATCCAAGGTGGCCAATGAGAATTGGACACTGCAAGGGAGGACACCTTAATTCGACTCCATCTTCTCCAAAGTTCAGCCAGGAGGGAAAGGAATAGAGAGAAAGAGGGAACCGAAAGAGAGAGAGAGAAAGAGAGTTTTTAAAGTGAGAAGCTCTCACTTCTCTCTAGATTTTCCGACGATCGGTCCGTCAAATTCCGGCGAGATAAGAGGCAAAGTTTATCCCCACTGCAAGAACTATGCGTGGGTGCCGGAAGTGTGGAGTTTCAACAAACTCAGAGAGGTAGGGGTTCTCTCCTACTTGGTTTAGTCCTTGTTTAAAGACCTTGTTAATGGTTAGGAATGTTCGGGGGCCGGAATGGCTGTTCATTCAGTTCCAAAATTTGGACTAAGTGGCGAAATCCCTATAGTGGTTTTTGACAGTCCCGAAACTGACCGTGGAATGTATGAGTTGCTTGTGTGTTGATATGTTATTGCAATATTTGAATAACATGTTGTGTTGTCTATGTGATGCTTTGGGTTGTTCCAAGATGGACTGCCAGATTGTTTATTAGCCTATGTGAGCTACTTTGTGTTATTGTTATGAATGAATAACATGTTGTTTGTGTATGATTTTAGTTAATATATGGATGTGTGATATATTAACATGAATTATGGTGAAATGGCATATTGCATTTCATATGCACTAGGGTACCCTAGACTGTAGGTGTGAGTGCATGACATGAAATAAATCGGAAGGTTGCCCAAAACAATAATTTTATCGAAAAGTTGTCCAAAGAATTGTGTTGGGAAATCGTCCAACAATTCACGTCGGAGAGGCCCATGAATTGTTTCGGAGAGTTATCTAACAAATTCACCTCGGAGGATTGTCCAACGTATTTTTATCGGAGGGTTGTCCACAAATAAAAAAAATAGATTTGTTTGGAAATGATTTTCATACATGGCACAATAAATATGTGAGAGACAAATAGTCGGTGAGGACTTGAGCCATGGGATTGGGCATGTAGGCATTCGAGTATGAATCATGAATTCACTTGAATGTGTGTGTTTGCCATTGAATGAGCACTTAGGTGAGGAGTAACCCTTGTAGGAGATTATCACTACTGGCCATTGCTCACCCCGTCGTGGGATCCCCCTTTCAGGAACAGGGAGTATTCAGGGAGACGACACTCACTAGAGCTCGCTGTTGAGAAGAAAGCCGACATGTGGCTTTGTTTATATATTTTTGTAAAACATGTACGAAACATTTTGATTTATACATGTTTGTATAAGAGTGTAATTAACTCCTGAAACTATTGTAACATAGGTTATTATATTTTGGTGAGTATGGATGTATGGGCTCGACGCAACCATTTTACTCATGTATGGGTCTCATGATATGAGACACACAAGTTTCCGCAGTCGACTGCGGGTGAATGAACCCCTGGGTCTGGGGCGTCGCTGACCGTTGTGTTGTGTCCCTCCCCATCTCATCAAGTACTGTCAAAATACATACATGTTGTGTATCTGTATAAGATGATATATAGAAATAATTATATGAAAACAAAAGTAATCAGTTTTGATGCTAAGGCATATCTCAGTTCTATTCTGTAGTGTACCTACGAGTACCTTATGTTACAAGATTTCTGTTATGAATTCCTGCGAGAGATGTGAATATTTTGATATATGAATTATGTTGTATGTATACTATAATTGAGGATCACTGCATGTGGTCATATATGTTATCTATTTTCCTACTAAGCTATAAGCTTAGCATAGGTGTTTCATCTGTGTAGGTACTGAAGAGGTTGTTAGAGACATTCTGCAGTTGCTAAGGCCAACACAACATCTTCGAGTCTTTCGATGGTGGTCCATGAATTTGTTTTTGAAATGTAAATTTGAAATTTTGTAAAAGTGGAACTTGTGTAAGTACAAGTAAATGGGACTCCAATATATGTAAAAAAACAATTTAAACACCACTACGGTGGGTAGTTTTATAGTTTTACTGCTATTATGAATTTATGATTGAAATAAGCCCAATAATATAAAAAAAATCAAGTTAAGAAGTCTCAGTTTTGTGTGATGCCCCCTCTCCTCCCTCTGCTAAGGGGAAAGGGCGTTACAGTTTTAGTGGTATTAGAGCCTAGGTTTAGGCATTTCTGGAAAACTATTAGGTTAAAAATGTTCATACATAGTATAGTGTTGGCTTAATGTGGATGTCCTTGTTTTGTATATTGTCTGGAATGGACCTATCCCAGGAAGCTATAGAGGAAACAATTGAAAGCGTCAATCCTATAGACCTTGATCCATCAATCTTTGGTCCGTCTGGGTCAACTAGAAGTGAACATGCTTCAACTGAAGTGTTGTTAAAAATTTCTCAGGAAACGGCAAGGGTCTTAGATCAACCCACGACCCCTCGAGCTCCGATTGATTCTGTAAGAATGGATGAAGTAGAAGATATTCCGGTGATAAAAGAATTCCTTAATGTGTTTCCTGAGGAATTACCGGGTTTGCCACTCGAAAGAGAAGTAGATTTGTCTATTTAAGTTGTACATGGGACGACTCCTATTTCTAGGGCACCTTACCGTATAGCTCCAACTGAACTAAAAGAGTTGAAGACTCAATTATAGGAGTTGTTGGACAAGGGATTCATCTGACCTAGTGTTTAGCCCTAGGGTGCACCGGTTTTGTTTGTTAAAAAGAAAGATGGCACTTTTTAGATGTGCATTGATTATCATAAAATAAATAAGGTAACAGTGAAAAATAAATATCCTTTGCCGAGAATAGAAGATCTTTTCGATCAGTTGAAAGGAGCGAGTGTCTTTCAAAAATAGATTTGTGATCAGGATATTATCAACTTCGGGTGATAGATGTTGATGTCCCGAAAACAACCTTTATAACCTGATATGGTCATATTATGAGTTTTTAGTAATGCCATTTGGGTTTACTAATGCAATCGCCAGATTCACGGACTTCATGAATAGGTATTCCACCCTTATTCGGGACCCTTCGCTTTGTGCGGGTATTCATAGATGACATCTTGGTGTATTCTAAGGATGCACAAGAACATGAACAACATTTGAGGATAGTGTTGCAGATCTTGAGAGAGAAAAATTTGTTTTCAAAGTTAAGTAAATGTGATTTTTGGCTTAAGGAAGTGTCATTCCTAGGCCATATTGTGTTTGGAGAGGGTATTAGAGTGGATATTGCGAAGATTGAAGCGATTGTGAGTTGGAAACCAACTCGTAATGTAACAGAGGTGAGAAGTTTATTAAGTCTAGTTGGGTATTACCGACGATTTGTAAAAGGATTCTTCGTCATAGCCTCTTGATGAGTGCTTAAAATGCTCATGTCATACCCGCGTCCTTTCTACGATTTAGCTCTATTTTATATCTGAATAAGTGCATTATTGCTCGATATCTGATTTTTGGATCTTGTGTGCATTTTAGGTGAATATGGTGGTTTTCAATAGCTTTTTGGAATTACAAAGAAGAAGAAGGAGGAAACTAGCAGCAACGTCGCGACGTTCTAGCGTCGTGATGTTGCAACATCGCGACTTCTAGTCAATAGAAGAAAAAGTTAAAGAGCGACCCAAGGTCGCGACGTCCCAACGTCGTAACGTCTCAATGTCGCAACGTTGCGACGTCGCGACGTTCTCGAGCCAGCTCGTAATCATAAAAAGCACTAAGAATCTAATTGAGGGGATTATCGAAGAACGTATGAATTGGGGAGCTGAATACGAAGCAACAACAACTAGAGTGATTGAAAAGACAATTGTTTTTGTATTTTTCTCTTCTCAAAAACCATTTATGATTTATAGAATTATGCGTGTAGTAAATTCCGATATGTTCTAGATTTATTTCTAGGGTTTTGTTGAACCCTGCTTCAGTCGTATGGATTAAGGTTTAAATTCAATATTATTCAATTTATTTATGATTTGAATCGATTGTTCTACATCTGTGGTTTCTTTTCATGGTGATGTTTGGCCAACATTGGCATGATCTTCCTGGGTATTCGAGATCGAGAGATAAGGAACCCCAGGGATATGAGTAGAACGACCCTTGGTTAAATCGGCGAATAGAGATATCTCGATTCCGAGTGTGGCGATTAGGGTTTGAACATTTAAGCATTTCAGATTATAGGGTCGGGGCAAAGATGTACCCAACCCTACTGGCGAGATAGGCGGATATACCTCGAGAGAGGATATCTCATAGGCACGATCACCCCATCATCGGAAAATCAATGATAGACTGAATAGTAATTCCTCTAGGTAATAATCCATCAAATGTTGCAAGGAGAGACAAATCCCTAAGCCACAGCCAAAGTACTTTACATAAGTTCATTAGAATTAGTTTTAATCTCATACATTAGTTAGATATTCATTAAGAGTTTAAGTCCAAATAATATCATAGGGCCAATTCTAGTAGTCAATGCACTTCTCCCCATGGATCGATATCCGTACTTAGGTACATTATATTACTTGATATGACGTGTGCACTTGTGCACATAGGCGCTACACCTAGTTTAAGTTACTCTGGAAATGGGTGAAGTTTGTATGGGATGATAAGTGTCAATGAAGTTTTGAACAGTTAAAGAAAATACTAGTCGAAGAACTAAGTCGACCTATCTCACTCAGGTAGAGAATACGCTAGAGTAGGGATGTTTGCTGAATGGTTTAGGATGCTTAATGATGCAAGATGGAAAATTAGTGGCATATGCTTCCAGAAAAATGAAACCACATGAGCAGAATTATTCCACACATGATCTGTAATTGACAAATGGTGAATATTGCCTTCTTCGAAAATACGGCAACATTTACTTATATGGTGAAAATCAGAGAATATTTACAGATCATAAGAGTCTTGGCAAATGTTAACCTCGTATGAACCGAACTCGAGGCAACGCCTGTGGTTAATCAGTAAGGGCTATGATTGCATAATTGATTACCACCTAGGAAAAGCTAATGTGGTGGCGAATGCCTTAAGTAGAAAGACAATTTTTGTTTTGTCCCTAAAACACTATGCATGGAGATTTACATCTAATGGAGCCTTGTTAGCTTAATTAAGAGTTATGCCTAATTTGAAACATATGATAATAGATGCTGAGAAAAATGATGTCAAGTTACAACAAAGGGTACAATTAGTCAGAAATGGAGACAAAACTGACTATTCTATAGAAGGAGATGGAGGTCTCTATTACAAGAACAGATTATGTGTACCGAATGTCCAAGAATTGAAAAAGAAATTGATGTATGATAGCCACAATATTGTATTCACCATGCATCCCGGAGGTAACAAGATGTACCAAGATTTGAAATAGTACTATTGGTGGTGAGGGATGAAAAAGGATATAGTAGAGTATGTATACAAATGTCTGACTTGTCATCAAGTAAAAGCTAAACATCAAGTACCGTCTGGTCTGTTAAATCCCATCCCAATTCCACAATGGAAGTGAGACAACATAACTATCCGAAATGTATGTGAGTGAGATTATTCGATTACATGGGATTCCACTGTCAATAGTGTCTGACTACGATCCATAGTTTACGTTAAGGTTTCGGAAAGAATTACAATCAGCTTTAGGTACAGTACTGAATTTTAGTACTACCTTCCATCCAAAAACAAATGGAAAATCTGAAAGAGTAATTCAAGTGTTAGAAGACATGCTTCGTGGTTGTGTGCTAGATTTTCCTGAAAGTTGGGATAGGCGTCCCTTATGGAATTCCTTGGGCCATAACAATAGTTAATAACACCACACAGGGCCCCATAAGCTTTGTATGCCAGGAAATGTAGAACTCCTATATGTTGGACATACCTAAACGAGCATAAAGTAATTGGTTTTGACATAGTGAAAGAAACAGAAGAAAAAGTTCGAGTCATTCAACAAAGATTACAAACAGCTAGTGATAGACAAAAGTGGTATGCAAATCTGAAAAGAAATGACATAGAGTATGTAGTCGAAGATAAGGTTTTCTTGAAAGTATCACCCTAGAGAAAAGTACTTCGATTTGGAAAGAAAGGAAAATTGAGTCCAAGGTTTATTAGACCTTATAAGATTTTAGAAAGAATTGGACCAGTAGCGTATCATTTGGCTCTTCTCACTGAGTCACAAATTACATAATGTGTTCCATGTGTCAATGCTTCGAAAATACCGTTTTGACGAATCACACGTTTTGACAATACAAGATGTACAAGTGCATTTAGACTTCTCTTTTGATGAAGAGCCAAAAGTTGTTCTAGGTCATGAAGTTAAACAACTAAGGAACAAACAAGCCCCTCTGGTAAAGGTGCTTGGCAAATAATCTTTCACTGCATGGAAGAAGCGACTTGGGAACCAGAATCGACAATGAGGGCACAATATCCGCAACTCTTTAATTTAGGTATAATTTTGAGGACAAAATTCTTTTAAGGGGAGAAGAGTTGTAACACTCAAATTATACCCTAGTAGTTTTATGGCATGTTTAAGGTATAATATAAGTTAAATTTGTATTTGTCAAAAATTTAAGTGCTAAGTGTGAAAACTAATATAACCGGAAATAATAAAGAAGTAAAAAAAAGGTAATATGGTAAATTACCAATTAAGGACCCAAAGGACATTATGTAAGAAGATTATATTTTATCATAGAATTTGGATAAATTGACTTGCAAATAGATGGGAGTTGAAGGACTAAATAGCTAAAAGAAGAAATTTGAGCCAAATGGCATTAACAGAACAAATTGTCTTCTTAGAATATAAGATTTCTCATTTTGGCTTTGGCATATTAGGTCATTCGGTTCTTGTGGTAAAGAAATGATTTTGGCTTCTTTCTCTCCATTGTTTTGGCTCTCTTTGCTAAAGGAAGGGAGAAGAGAAAGAAAGTAAGAGAAGAAAGCTTAGTTTTGAAGATTTCAAGAGAATCAAGGTTATGAAACTATTCTAACTCTTTTCTTTGTTCATGTGTGGGTCAGGAAAACCCTAACACTCATTATAAAGGTAAGCTGGTTGCTAAGTTCATTTTTAAGGTTTGTTTTGATTTGGTTTTGGTTTGGAAGGAAGTTTTCCAGTGAAAATAGGGCAAAAATGCCCATTTATGCTTCTGCTCAACACCTCTTCGCCTAGGCAAAGGAGTGCTCTCCTTCGCGAAGGTCTCACCCTACGGATCCGTTCACCCCAGCGGTAACTCCTAAGCTCCAAAATTCCCGCACCCTCGCCACCTTGTTAGGCTGTCTTCGCCAAGTGAAGGTCCCTTTACTTTAGCTTAACATGAAGTCCTGTTTTTGTTCCTATCTTTTGTTAATTCTAGAAACCATCAATTAAATTAATGTAGGATCCTAAAAAGTGAATGAAAGGGTTCGTACTTGTATGAAAGTTATACGTAAAATGTTCTGAACCTCACCGCCTCGACGAACCTGTTTTTGGGCAGACTTTGTTTTCTTGCCCTTTATTTGCGTTTGTTATCCAAATACAAGAAAGTGAGTAAGAATAATATAGCAAGCTCAGTATTACATATAATTGTATGCCTGCCTAAGATCAAATAGTGAATGAATAGGCACCTCTGATTAGTGCTTCGACACTTTCTATTTAGTGCTTTGGCACTCTCTATTTAGTGCTTCGGCACTCTCTGTTCAATGCTACGACACTCCTGCATAGTGCTACGACACTTCTGTTACGTGGGTAGACACATCACTACTTTCTATGCTTCTGAATTTATTCAAGATTGTACCTGCACTTCAGTAAATTCCACATTGTCAGGTCCCTCTCATTCATTGTTACCGTCCATGGCGAGTACTATGTTGTAATCTGAATAAGATGATATATGGAAATAATTATATGAAATCAAAAGTAATCAATTCTGACGCTAAGGCTTATCTCAGTTTTGTTCTGTAGTGTACCTACAAGTACCTTATGTTACATGATTTATGTTATGAACTCCTACGGGAGATGTGAATATTATGATATGTGAATTATGTTATATGTATATTGTAATTGAGGACCACTGCATGTGATCATATATGTTATATGTTTTCCTATAAGTTATAAGCTTAGCACGGGTGTTTCATCTGTGTAGGTACTGAAGAGGTCGTCATAAACATCCCGCATTCGCCAAGGCAAACACAACATTAGGAGTCTTTCTGATGTAGGTCCATGAATTTGTTTTTGAAATGTAAATGTAAAATTTTTTCATAGTGGAACTTGTATAAGTATAAGTAAATGGGACTCCAATATATGTAAATGACAACTTAAACACCACTACGGTGGTAGTTTTACAGTTTTATTGTTATTATGAATTTATGATTGAAATGAGCCCACTAATGTCAAAAAATTAGGTTAAGAAGTCCCAGTTCCGTGTGACGTCCCCTCTTCTACCTTGGCTAAGGGAAAAAGGCGTTACATGCGAAGCCTGTGGTGAGACCCCAAAAATTCGCTGTCCACAAAAGACACATGACTTTGTAAAAGAAATGGTCATTCGAATGTGACATCCAAAAGTTTTGGTTTCAAGAACAAATAACTTTTGATTTGAAAGTGATCATTGGATGTTATTCATCGATGATAGTTTTATCACGCATGGACATCATGGCGTGTGGTAAGAGTCGGTGATTGACTCGGAGTTTATTACTCATCGGCATCACATTGAGTAATGGAGTTGATAATGACTCGGAGGATGGTACATGATTGAGTCTCATCTCATTTCATGGCATAACATCGAGGATTCCATAGTAGAAATTGCATGTTGTCTACTTGGGATGTGAGTGTGAATTGTGAACATGACCATTGCATGTACACTATATGGGAGTAGCCTCTATAAATTTTCTATACCAAAGCCTACTCACTCCTTTATAGGAAAATAATTCCAGCACAGGCGTATTAATTGGGAATGGAAGGCGCTCATTCGAGGCTACAATAGTATGGAAAGCCGACATATGGCTTTTATAATTATTTTTGTAAAATCTGTTGAGCGAACTAGGTTGACATGTATTTTGGTATATAAGAATGGTACTGAAAAATGTGTGAGTTGTTTTAATGTATATATATATCCTGCATGTCTCGTGAAGAAACATGGGTAAATCGACCTAAGTGGTCAAGGGACGTAATGGTGTGACATCGGGTTAATCGGGACATATTAATTAGTTGTAACACCCCAAATTATACCCTAATAGTTTATTACATGTTTAGGGTATAATATAAGTAAAATTTTCATTTTTTGGAAATTTAAGTTCTTAGGGTAAATTGGTAATTTTATATTAAGGACCCAAAGGTCATAACACAATAAGATTATATGCTAAGTTAGAAATTGAATAATTTGATTTGCAATTAGATTGAATAGGAAGGGCCAAATGGAAAATGGAAAGAAGAATGTATAAGACCAAACATGGTCTTATGAGAAGGGGGTTTTCTTGTTTATGATTTGGGAGAGCTAGGGTTACGGTGGGGAGAAAGGGAGAAAAGAAGTAGAGAAGAAGAAGAAAATCCAGGTTTGGAATTCATGTTTGGAACTCTTATTTGGAACTCTTGTATGGAACTTTGGTATGGATTTGTTGCTTAGGAAACCCTCATAACTCTTTCTTTGTCTATGTTTGGGTTAGGAAAACCCTAACTCTTCAATACATGTGTATTTTGGTTGGTTTAAATCAATTTTGTGGTTGGTTTAGTTTTTGGTTGGAAGATTTTCTGTGAAAATGGCTAGAACTGACCATTTCTGTAGAAATCGCAGGTTAGTATCGGTACTCAATATGGTTTTAGCCTAGAGGATTTGAGTACCGCATCGGTTGAATAATCGATATTCAACCGCTTTTAGTCCAGAGGATAATGAGTACCGGTACTGAAAGCTAAGTATTGGTACTCAAAGTGATTTAAGGTCCAGATGATGTTAAGTACCGGCACTAAAAGTTGAGTACCGTTTTTCAAAGTGATTAAAGGTCCATATGTGGATGTTTAGAAAATCGACATCAAAGTTAAGTATCAGATTAAAGTGGTTTAGTTGGACTCGGAAGATGTTATACGCAGATCAAAGTTGAGTACCCATTCCAAGTTATGTAAGGCCCGAGTACAAGTCTTGCAACTCTATTTATGTTATGTTCTTCCATTAATTCCTATTTGTTTAATCCCGCATAAGTATAAAAGTTATATGAAATGTTCTTTTCGCTTTCGCCTCGGCTTAATCCAATTGTTAGCAAACATTGTTTCTTGCCCTCATTTGCTAATGGATTAAGAATGATATAATTTAGTTCAAATGCCATATAATTGTATTTAAGATCGAATGGTGAATGAATAGCACCTCTGCTCAAAGGCTTTGGCACTTACCAGTGTTACCACACTTTAATACGTAAGGCATGTCATTAATCGCGTTTGGCACTTACTAGTGCTACGACACTTTTGTTACGCAAGGCTCTCGTTCAATGCTCGACACCCGCTAAAGGTTATGGCACTTCACATTGCGGCAGCACGTCTCTCTATTCAAAGGCTTCGACACTCCTGCTAGTGTTACGACACTTATGTTACGTGGGCAGACACATATTGTGCTTCGATACCTTTGTTTAGTACCGGCACGCACCTCTCGAGCAATTTATCAGGTTTCAGGTCCTCTCATTCGCATTTCCAAACTATGTGCAAATACTTATATGTTATATACATGAATACTATGATACATGAAACTAAAAGTACTCAGTTCTGTTCTGAGGTCTATACAGACAAACATTTATATGATAAGAATACGAATAATGAATAATAAGAAAGCATAAGGAATCAGCTATGTTATGTAATATACCTACGGGTACCTTCTGTGCTTGATCTCTATTTGAACTCCTATGGGAGATATTAAAACTCCATCATAAAAATGATAAGAATATGAATAAGGAACAATAGGAGTTTGCACCGCTTTTCTCTCGTTTCTATATTGTACTAATGGAAATCTTCTCGTGACAAGACCTCGTCTAACTCCTATGGAGATATAAAACCATGTAATAAGAATAATGTTATATGAAAACTCAAGTATAAATTTATGTTATAATGTAAACTCGACATGCATTATGTTATACGATCCCAGAATTATGGACCACTCGCCGCTTATACTTCTATCCGTTTCCCACTAAGTTATAAGCTTAACACGGGTGTTTCATCCGTGTAGGTACTGAAGAGGACATCTGAGTCATTCCACATACACAAATAACACAAAGAATAGAATTCAAATAAAGTAGTCTCTGACTGCTTTTGTAATGTAAATGTACAAGTTTTGGTAATAGCTGAATTTATTTATGTACAAGTAAATGAGACTCGGGAGTCATGTAATAGATGCTTAAATACTACTACGTGGGTAGTACTAGAAGTTTTATTTCCTTATGGATATGTATATATATATATATATATATGAAATGGGCCCACCAATGTCTGAAATACGGGTTTGTAAGACCCGAGAAAATTCAAATTTTCTGAAAAATGGCAAAATGGTAATTTCGATCAAAATCCTAAAATTTTTCTAGATCTCGGATGATGAAACAGACTTCATCGTTGGAATCATCTCGCGAAATCTAGCTACCACGTCGAATTTCGTCGAATTCCAAGACAATTGGAATTTCACGTTTTTCGAGGCACCGGGTGCCGTAAAACTGGCTTTCGTGAAAGACATGTGATGTGACAAAAGTCACCTACTACATGTACTCATGTGACACATGTTGCATGATTAGTGAGAGGATGAGATGAATGGCCTAGATTATGCCAAGTGTCAAAAATCAAGACAAAAGGGACATGGATGGAATTATTGGAAATGTAAATGAGAATAAGACAAAATGCAATAGTTTTCTTCTCAGAAGGAAAAGCAAAAATCGGCAGAAGGTTGGAGATCCAGATTTTAGAGAGAAAGAGAATGTCTTCTCTAGATTTCCGTCGTCGGACCGTCTGGCTTATCAAATAAAAGTAAAGTTGTTCCCACGCGACTGTTGGCTACACGTGGACACCGATTCGTGGAGTTCCATAACCCAAGAGGTAGGGATCTTTCCTTACTTGTGTTATTCTTGGCTAAGAGCCATAAATGGTTAGAAATATTCCCGAGAGGGCTTGATTTAGCCGTAATTTCGTCTCAAAACATTTGAATCAGAGCGGAGAAAATTCCCATCAGGTGGGTCAGGAACAAAGTGCCAACCCGAGGGTTTCACCGTTCACGTGATTTTTTATGTGAATTTTTATGATGTTGAGTGATTCAAAATGAATTGCTTGTTTTTGTTAATTAGCCCATGTGAGCTAATTTTTGTGTTATTGATTGTGAATTTGAATAACATGATTGGTGTGAATTAATTATGTTAATATATACATGTTTTATATATTGGCATGAGTTGTTGGGATTGGCATAATGCATTCCATATGCACTCGGGAAACCTAGAATATTAGGTGTGAGTGCATGACATGAAAGAAAATAAAACGAAATGTTTGTGAAAGGAATTTCGATCAAGATTTTTCTGAGAATTGTGTTGGGAG
The DNA here is from genome assembly GCA_016808115.1 of Tetrastigma voinierianum. Taxonomy (NCBI): domain Eukaryota; kingdom Viridiplantae; phylum Streptophyta; class Magnoliopsida; order Vitales; family Vitaceae; genus Tetrastigma; species Tetrastigma voinierianum. The sequence continues at coordinate 418,704 of JAEQBH010000567.1, forward strand.
ATTGTCCAACACCACGCCTGAGGGGCCCATGAATCGTTTTTAAGGTTATCCAACAAATTCACCTCGGAGGGTAGTCCAATATATTTACCGAACTCGATAGTGCTTTTTAAACAAAAGCTTTTGTTTTGAAAGTCAGATTTTACTTGCATTTAGTTAGCATGTGAGGGAGCTCTGGAGGACTCGAGATATGGATTGGGCAAGGGACATTCAAGTAGATCATGTATTTCCGCTGAATGTGATTGTTTACTATGACATGCACTTAGGTGGGGAGTAACCCTTGTAGGAAATTATCACTACTGGGCTTTGCTCACCCTGTCGATGGATCACTATTTTAGGTACAGGGAGTGTACAGGAGGACGACGTTCACTAAAGGCCACGTTTTAGATAAAAGCCGGGTTGTTGCTTTGGTATTCGTTTTGTAGAACATGTATTAAAACTTTAAATTTTGATATATGTTTTAATTAAGAGTATTGTATTAACTCTTGAACTATTGGTATATAATTGATGTATTTTGTGAGTATTGATGCAGGGGCCCAAGTGGCCATTATTTTACTCGCATGTGGACCCTGTGTGGTCATTGTTAATTGTCAGATTGTGTTTTGTACCTTGGTAGAGCCCCGCACAAAGCTGAGACTCGCCTCGATTCGTGAGTGGTGTCGGGTTACCCGACATCCACAATTATTCCGTGTCGACGGGGTCAGCCAACGGACCCCGAGAATGGGTGCCATAGCTCGTATCGCAGCAAAGGAAACACACCTTGGAGCCCTGGGTGTATCCATGTTAGTCCTGGCTACTCACTTCACACTTTGGTATCTAAATTTTTGGTTATATCGAAAATGAAAAAAATAATAATAATATTTTTTCGTGGTTTTCCGCAGCTAAATGAAAAAAAAGTGTGAAAATACTGAATCGCCACGCCCAATTTTTTAAGTTTCGAGTCACAATACAAAGAAACTCAGACAGGACAGGCAAGGCCGCGGAGATAGCGCCAGCGGCGTGCCACGACACGCACGCCAGTGGCACGACCACCACCGCCGCCACGATACGGCTAGGGCGGCCCGCGATAATGACGGGCACCGCGACGATAAGCGCGCAAAGGCGCAAGTACCGGGAGAGGGGGGTCATGGATACAAAGATTTGTATCGCGTCGTAGGTGACTTTAGGTCGCGATACGATCGCACCACGCCAGGATACAACGCCAGCAGTCGCGCCACGCATACCAACGCGCAGGAGGTCGGGCGACACGACGCCAGAGTTGCAAATACGGCCGCAAAGAACACGCCTGGGCTCGTGACACGAACGCCGAGGCCGCACTTCGCGATATCGACCCGCTGTGCCCACACGCCATATCGACATGGCTGGCCATTGCCACGACATCGCTTCGGGTACCGTGCCCACGATATAGTCGCGACACGACCGCCTAGGGCGCACAAGTAGCACGTATGCTTGGTCAAGGTGTATGACCGTGACACCCGACTTAGTTTGACTCGCACCGGTTAAATACCGTTGGGACCCACTGTTCACAATAATTTTTCAAAAATAAATAAATAAATAAATAAAATAAAATAAAATAAAATTTTTTAGAAAAAAAAAATATTGTTTTTGTTTTGTTGCATATGATTTAATATATGAACTTAATTGTCTTGCATTACCTATGAATGCATGGACATTGTGTATGAAGCCATTTTTCTCGTGATATGAATAGTGTCTCGAGGTCAGCGATTAAGCCCAGATATCAGATTAGGAAATTAACTTGCCATTTGACATGTGTAGATGGCTAGTCGAGGGCGAGGACGTAGGATCATCCACGGGGTACTGGTCAGGCACCACCAGCATTTGACCAGCAGCTCTTGTTGAGGTTGTAGGTATCATGTCGCATCGTGACAAAGCTAGTGCAAGACGTAGCCGGAGGTAATGAGTAACCTCCAAGACCCAAGAAAATTCTAATTTTTTGCAAAAGTGTAAAATGGTAATTTTGGTCAAAATTCAAATTTTTTAGATCTCGGATGACAAAATAGACTTCATCGTTGGAATCGTCTCGCGAAATCTAGCTACCACGTCGAATTTCGTCGAATTCCAAGACAGTTGGAATTTCACGTTTTTCGAGGCACTAGGTGTCGGGTGCCATAAAACGATATGTGATGTGACAAAAGTCACCTACTACATGTACTCATGTGACACATGTTGCATGATTAGAGAGAGAATGAGAATGAATGGCTTAGATTAAGCCAAGTGTCAAAATCAAGACAAAATGGGACATAAGTGGAACTAATTGAAAGTTTAATGAATGAGACAAAATAACAAATAGTGTTCATCTTCCTCTTTGAAGACCAAAAAAAGGACAGAAGGTGCAGTGGCTGGAAATAACGTGCAGTAGTGAGGGTTTTGTGATTTTTAGAGAGAGAAGGATCTCATTCTCTCTAGATTTGCAGCCGTTCGGACCGTCGGTTCTCGGCGGAGCAAGAAGCAAAGTCGATTGTTAAGACCAAAGAACGTATACAAATTTATGACACTATTACCAAAGGACTATTGTCTAATCCCCGGCAACGGCGCCATAAAACTTGTTGAGACCAAAATACATGTACAAATTTATGACACTATTACCAAAGGACTATTATCTAATCCTCGGCAACGGCGCCATAAAACTTGTTAAGACCAAAGAACGTATACAAATTTATGACACTATTACCAAAGGACTATTGTCTAATCACTTAAGTAATCCGCGCCATAAAAACTTAAGACCAAAGAGCGATACAAATTTATGACACTATTACCAGTGACTATTATCTAACCCTAACCACGCCATAAAACTTGTTAACTTTCTATTATATAAACCAAAAATCTCCTAGTGTAAATCATTTTTTTTATTTTAGTTTTGGCCTAATATCCTGCAAGTGCACAGGTCGACAAGTAATAAAATGGATATAAGTCCAGATATCGATCTCATAGAGATCTCAAGAATTCCAACCAACTACCCCGACCACTCAAGCTCCATACTATTCGGACTATAACATGCATCAGGATCCAAATTTTAAGAAGTCAGAAACATACAAATATAGGGAAAAAGAATGAACAATCAAATAAACTAAAAATCTAAAGAATAAAGAATAAATGAATAGTGAAGAAAATAATTAAACTGGAATAGTTATCTTTAGAGGACACATCAAGATCGGGCCGCTATCAGGAAGTATCAATCAGAGTTAACACGATAAATTGTTTCTGTGTATTTCAGTTTTAAAATTCAGCCCACAAGCAAGAAGACAAATTGATCTCCATTCCATTGTGTTCATGATCTAATTTTCCTGATTCTTTTCAAGACAATTAGATGACTACTTTTAATAGGATTTCCTTAATATGGGTATTTTTCTTTTTGAGAATAATTTCATACCCATTTTACGGACTCAGAACCTTAGCTCCCAAGTTATCTACAAGGATATACAACTTCCAGTTACTCTTCCTCTAAATTAGAATAGATCACCCTCTCCTTGATTAGATCTCAAATTTAACACAAGATTGGTTTCACTCATTCGAATTGAGGTGAACTCTCTCGCTTGTTTAAATTGATAATTCATTCACCTGCTCTTGATTTCAAGTGAGAAGAGGATTTATCTAAGTAAACTTACAGCTCATTAGATCTCTAATAACAGTTAATATACCTTCAAGGAAATGCTCATAACTCTCAGAATGTCTTCTCTCAGGTCACCTGCAGGACCTCCTTGAAATCGTGAAAGCAATGAAACAAATCTTAAATCGGTATAAGAAACCGATATCGTGATCAAAAACATTAAACCCATAACCAGAAGTAAATTCATAAACTGAAATCCACAAGCTGCTGGAAACAACTACAGGAAAGATAAATTACCATAAAGATTCACTTAATGAAAGTCATTTCTCAATTATCGAATTACACTCACAAAGCATTCCTCCGATCATAGGAACAACTGCAAATTGAAACCGAAAAGTCGAATCTTAAATTCCATTCGAACTTCAAACATTCCAGGTAGTAATTTGAAAAGAATGGAATTCTGCATTCAGCTTCTGCTCAAAACGATAACATCCAGATCCAGAAAATAAAACAAAATAAAGAAAGATGAAAATAATCTAATCTATAACGACGGAAATAGAAAAAGAAAAATAAAAGAAAAGAAAGAAAAGAAAAAATAAAATGAGTTTCCCCACACCCGATTCTTCGCTCGGGCTTCACTTCATGTCCGCCCGCTCTTTCTTCTTCGTAGTCGCTATTTATAGGGTTTCTCGCTTGGGCCCTAATCTAATGCATTCTTGCGGATTTCCAAGTGGATCGCCCATGTTATCGCTCGTGTCGCGAATTCTCGCATCCCTTGTCGCGACATTAGTTACGGTACTACAAAGATTTATCAATAAGTCATGATATTCCTTTGTTTTCCCGAAGGTATCCATACGCGACATCAATCTCTTATCGCGACATCAACTTTTGTCTTTGCAGCTTTGAACTGAAGGTTTCTGATGTCGCGACATCAATCTCTTGTCGCGACATCAACTTAAGGAACTGCAACTTTGAACTGGTGTCTTCTTATGTCGCGACATCACTTTATGCTTCTGCAGGTTTCAACTGTTCGTTCCTGATGTCGCGACATCAATCTCTTGTCGTGACATCAGCTCATGTCTGCAATTTTCTAACTAAGGTTTCATGTCGCGACATCGATCTTTGTTACGATACATCACTTTACGCTTCCGCAGTTTCAACTGCTCGCTCTCGATGTCGCTGACATCAATCTCTTGTCGCGGACATTAGCTCTGCGTCTTTGCGCCTTTCTAACCGGTTTCTGATGTCACGGCTATCGATCTCTTTGTCGACATCGCCTCATGTCTTTGCAGCTTTCAACCATCGCCCCGAGCGTCGCCGCATATCAATCTCGTCGCGGACATCGCTCATGTCTTGCGTTTTCAATCGGCGTTTCGGCGTCGCGGTCGATCTTTGTCGCGGACATCATCGCGCCTTGCGCTTAACCGACGTCCCTGAAGTGTCGCGACATCAATCTCTTGTCGTGACATCGCCATGTCTTTGCAGTTTTCAACTGATGAGTTTCGACGCTGAAGATCGACTTGTCGCGATATCAACTTAAGGAACCGCAACATTCAATCGAAGCACGCTCTTATGCCCTCGAGGCTTCAATCGCCGCTGTGTCGCTGGCTATCGCCTCTTGTCGCTACATCAACTTAAGTCATACCAGCCATCTTTTCAAACCCGCTATGTTTTCCGCGCTTCCGTCGCGACCTCCATCCCTGTCGCACATCAACTTTAAGTCTCGTTAATCCGAACCAGGATCCCCGCCGCCACCGCATCAAATTTCCTTCAATTTTTCCGATGTCGCGACCTGCATAATCGACTGCGTGAACTCTAAAACCGCAACATTAGTTAACCAACCGCTTTCATTTCGCCTGCCATTTTCCTCAGATTTTACTCCACCAATTGCCGATTTTTCCACCGCTTTTCTTCTTTCTTCACACTCGCTAATAACAAATTGGTGAGTTTCTTCATATTTCAGATATTAATATTCTAGATTTAAAATCAAACAGAAAAATGGATTAAAAATGGATGACTTTTAAGTTCATCAAACTCCCCCAAACTTAAAGTTTTGCTTGTCCTCAAGCAAAGGAAATAAAGAATTGTTTGTCCTCAAACAAAAAGGACATTTTTCTGTTCCGTTTTGCATTGCGCCAATTTACTGAAATACAAGGCGTACTGGGCTTCGTACATCTAGCCAAGTCCGCTCAAGGTTAGTTTTTAATCTTTATAGTATACAACCAAACTGCTGAAATTGTTTACAAACAACATAATCATTAGATCCCGTTTGAATAATAAATTATTTTCCTTTCTCATCTTCATAATGAGTCACTTCACCCCTAAAGTCCTTCACGCTTTGATTGTTTCCATATTTTCCAAATTCCATAGGTTTGTTGTTCATATTGATCTCCACTAATGTAGGTAATTGCACTCTTCAAGATCAACTGCAGTCTTTTCTGGGCTTATATTGTTAGGCTTGGGTAATAGGTAGGATGGCTGAATTTTTAGGTTGGCATTCACTCGAACCTTTTCTCTCCTCTTTTACTACGCCTTTCTTTCTTGTAGTTTTTAATAAACTCCCTAAACTTCATGTTTTGGACATCTCTTGATTGCTTCAATTCGAATCAGGAGGCCCCCTATTTCTCACTTGTAATTCAACTGGGAAATTTCCTTTGTTTGTCACTATTCAGTGGATAGTGCAATGTTTTACCTTGTGCTTCTAACACTCTTAGCGAACTTTGGGTTAGTAGCCCCATACTCGTGATGGCATTAGGATACTAGGTGTTGAAACACCCTAAGAACTTAATCGATCAAGAGAGTTAGGCCACAAGATAAAACTTATCCCTGTGTTTCTTTCTATCGTGATTTTCTCGCTTCTTTGCCTTTTTCTCTTCATTCCCTTTTTTTTTTTTTTCTCCTTGAGTTCCTCAAAAACATATACTCCCCCAAACTTCATTTCTTTCTTCCTCCTTGAATTCCTGGGTAATCATAGGTTCTTTACTAAAGGATTGATTTTTTTAGGATGGGTTAGAGCTCTTATCAAGCTTATTTTTGAAAAATAGCTTGTTTGGCCTAATTTCCTAACTAAGGTATATGCATCAAGATAAGGACAGGATGGTCGAATGGCTCAAACTATCCAAGAATGGCCTCGCATCATCTCTGTCAACCAGACACTAGGATTACCAATCAATATAATCTAACAAATTCTAGAATTGATCAATAGTCAGGACTAAACATAAGGATTTCTCGACTCATTTTTGTTGATGAGTAGTTAAATTAATTGATATTCAACAGTTCTTGACTTACTATTCGTACGCCACAAACTCAAAAAATGTTTTGCTCCTTCTATTGCATTACCTTTCCTAATTGACTTAGTCAGCTAGACTTAAGTCACTTTTGCACTTCTCAGGTTTCAATTAAACCGTATTCATCTCGGGCCTCTTATTCTCATTTTGTCTCAGATTTCCTCAAATTTTTTATTCCTAATCTAACTGCTTCATTCAATTCAGCTTATTAAGCATCTCGCCAGCTTTTTATTCTAAACTAATTCCTACTTTTATTTTCCCAACTATAATCACAAAGCAACACAAATTTAACAACCAAAGTAATACAAATAACCAATTCAAATTTATCATTTTATTTCCTCTGATGACTGTAAATCAAGTGATACACAAGAGGGGCTTGGAGAATAAGTGGCATGTCACTTGGGAAGCAGTCTATCTCTTTCTTTCTAAGAGCAAAGAAAGATATTAGGATCCTTGGTGTCTAAAGTGGTATTCAAAATGAGCTGAAATGGAGGGAAATTTCCTACTTCTCTCTTTCCTTTCTCTTCTTTGTTTCCTTCTCAAACTTGATCTTTCAATGAAAGATCTCATTGGAGAGATCAACCTTTTGTTTAGCTCATCTTGTCTCTCTTCCCCTAAGCCATTCATTGTGTTTTCCATCTCACCATTATTTCCAAAATTTAAAAGATTGCTTAATCAAATCCAAATTTTCTAGCCATTCTCTCTCGCTCTCGTAGATCAAAGATCCTGCTTCTCGTCTCTCATCATCCAAATTATTCTCAAAATCTTTTAGAGACTTGAAGTAAAAATTTGAATCCTTTATTTGCTCCCTCCTAATTTACATTTCCCTGCTCTAATTTTTTCAGATGATGGTTTTAAAGAGCCGAGAATCACGCCAAAACCTAATGTTGCAAAAAGACCCTATGACTCAAATTTTTTCAGAGAAGATCGCGATCTCTTTCCTTCATTTCTTTCTTGAAGTCTTCTTTTGTCGAAGAACCTCTTTCATCCTGTTTCTTCTTCTTTTTTAGTTCTTCTTTCCCATTGCCGATCTCTTTCTTTAGCTCTTTTTCATAAACCTTCCCTAATTCTCACACATTCCACTCTTTTCCCTTTCTTCCATCTTCTTCCTCAGATGGTATCGAGGGCCTCCATTATTGCATTGTGCTCTTCAGGTTCCCTGAAATTTCTCCCCAAGCCTCTAAATGTTCTGCTTGCATGGGAGAACTAGCTGGGCGGATGGAGAAATCTTAAGGCTTCTCACCCCCGCTCTTCATTGTCCCCAAATGTGAAAGTATTATTTTCAGATGAAATTTCTGCTCCTCTTCACAAAGAACTCCCAAAGTCTCCCTCTTCTTGTCTTGCAAACCTGAGCTTCTTCTCTTGCTCAACTCAACACCCCCTTTTCTTTTGGGTATAGTTTCGGGGGGTCCTCGTTTCAATTCTCACAAAGAGGGAGTGGTGGGCTGCTCAAGCAGCACTCCTTCTTCTTCTTCCCAGACTCCCTTCACCCCAGCCTTTAAACATAAACAGTTATTGTTGCTGGGTGAGGGATCAGCCCTCTCTTATTTCCTCTGATGGTACCTCATTATAGAATTTTCTAAATTACTATTCCTACATCGAGCCTTAAATTCCTCTCGTATCAGCATACAAACATAATTTGCTTCCCCGCTCTCTCACCGTGCACACATGCTTGGTCGGGACCAAAACAAAGTGCCAAGCAAACAGAACCATACCCAGCCTCCTCTGAGGCTTCCCCCTGCTCAGGGTTTTTGGTCCTCCTTCCCTTGTCCCTTGTGCTTTTCCGTCAAGCAGCTTTTGGCAATTTTCTTAAAATCCTGGGTTTTCCAAGAGCTAACTGACTCCATGTCAGGCCCCGCTCATCTTATAGCTTCAAGTAATGGCCTTGCCCATATGGTACCCACATACCTGACAACACACAAAGGTTGTCTTTCCCGCCTACCAGATTTGAATAAAATTTTCTTCACCACCGCTGTGTAAATGACTCGATGTGCTTTAGAAAGCTTCCCAAACCTCTTGTTCAATCATCTCCTTGAAAGGGGTAATAGGGTTCCCGAATCTCTTTCCGATACGAACCCCCTTTGTTGGCATGCTTCTTCCAATTGGAATAAGTTTCTCTCGACACAAAATTCCACTTCTTCTTCTCTTGCTTTTCCCTTTCTCTGTCTGCTCTTTCTTCTCGTAAACCGCTCGGTGCTTCCGGTGCTTCTAGCGGGCATCTCTTCCATCTGGGCTCCCCCGTCGATTTCTTCTTCTGGTTGCACATATTCCTCCATGATCTCTTCCAGGTTAGGTATGAGGTTTTATGGTTTCAAATGCATTTGAAACTAAGGGAAACTTTTCTCGAAGACTTTGGGAGCTGGGGTTCGTGAATTTGTAATCTAAGGAAGGGAGGATGAACTGGCTTCTCGGAAATCGAACTGAGCAAAACAAAGTTCTCCAATTAATGCAATTCAATCGCTTTTGTGGGCTAATTATTATTTCATTAAATTCGCTTGTCGCAACATCCATTCCGCCTCACTTTTATTTATAGAACATTGGTTTTAGGCATTTAAGAGGTGAGGTGGAAGCCGGCACAGGTGACTCCGCTTTATGTCGCGACATACTAAGTTTGTCATTTACATAACAGCTCCATGTCGTGACTTTTCATTTTCAAGTTTTTGTTTATGCTCTTAATTCTTATGCCCTTAGTTTAAGGATCTCAAAAACTTAAATTTTTATTAATCCTATACTCCTATACATTTATTCAGTGCATCTCCAAACAGAAATTCAATAAGATATTCACTCATATTTACGTTTGGTTTAGGGAGAAAGTTACCCCTTCGCTCATGTCGTGAAATTTCAAGTCAGCCGGAGGTGTCCCGAGTTGCTTTTTCATGCTTGTCTTTCAAATTTCTTGCACGATACGCATGATTCAGTACCCGTGAATTAAACTACAATTAATTTCTCAAAATTAAATCTATCTTTACAAGAGCTAATCAAAAAACGAAATTATCGCAAAAAATTCAAAATCTAAAAGGTAAAACTAAATTTTCTATGCGGGGCTGCCTCCCATCACCGCTCAGCTTTGAGTCCTCACCGACTTGTCAAGCTTTGGTTCTTCTTCTTTCTGTGATAACCCGGAGCTCTTCCGCTCCTTCCTCCCCGCTTAGATAGTGCTTCTTCATCATTCATTGACTTTGAATTCCTTCCAAGATCGGGCTCCCAATGTCACTGCCTTCCAAATGCTGGTCGATAACTAATTGTGCATGGCCTACTCCATTTGGATTTTAACTTTCCGAAACAATTTCGCCTAGAATTAAACAAAGAGAACCCGTCCCCCTAAGCCTCGAACTCTTCTTTCCTCGTGATCTCTTCGATCAAGCTGGCTTCTTTCTGCCTTTATCCTCAGAGATTCTGAAGATTATCATAGCTTCTATTTCTCACCCCTTCCAGCCTCAGACAAATTATAATCTCTTCCTCATAGCTTTAAAATCGAAGTTCACTTGATGGCCCATTACTTCTGCCTTGTATTCCAATTCCGCAGGTAGGTGCATGGTTTGCCAAAAAACAATTCTTGCATGGGGACATTCCAATGGGAGTTTTATATGCAACCTCGTGAAGCCCAAAGTGCATCACTGCTGAAGACCATCCTTCCTCGCTCGAGCTCACGCCTTTTCAAAGTATTCTTTGACCTCTCAAATTTCTCGCTGTCCATTGGTCCGGGATGAGGGCTAGATCCACACGTGCTTGATCCCCATACCCGGCTTTCATGAGTTTTGCAAATATTTTGTTTGCAACGGCTTCCATCACCAATGATAGTCTCCGGTGTTCCAAATCGCTTCAAAATATTTTTCAAGTAAGAAGCTCACAATCGTATAGCATCATTCCTGACAAGCCATCGTCACCCATTTGAAACATAATCAACCGGCTTAGCGTGCGTATGTATGTGTTCCCAAATGACGGTGGGAATGGTCCATAAAATCTATTCCCATACATCAAAGATTTGCACCACCATTATACTTCAAAGGCATTTCTATTTCAAATAAATGATATATTTCAAATCTTTTTGGCATCTATCACACAATTTAACTCCACTCAAGACACCCTCGAAGATGGGCCAATAAAAATCCAGATTGGAGATTCTATGAGCTGTTCTTTCCCTGAAAAATGCCCCCATATGGTGATGTACATGGTATCTTGTATTCAGAATTTTGCCTGCTCATTTTCTAGCACACATCTTCATTGCTTCCAAGTCAAGACTCTCTTTAAATAATAGTGGATCATCCAAATATAATACTCCCACGTCACTCGAGTTTCCTCTCTTCATGGTAGCCGAATTCGGGCTGAACTACTCCAACAAGCCAAATAGTTCACAATATCAAAGATAACATGGAAGTCGGAAGGAAACTTAAATACGCTTGCTCATCCTCAAAGTTCTCTCAAGATATTACTTTTTTCTTTACAAAGGTTCTACTCTTGACAAGGATCGCCATCCATTGTCACACCCCTTTTATCCTCGATCTCCGTCAAACTCGTAATAGCAACACCCACCTTATCAATCTCGCTTAGCTTCTTCTTCGATATCAAAATTTTTAGATTTGCCGCATGATAAGTATAAACAATAACATGGATCCCAAAAATGTATCACTCGAATTTTTCACAAGCAAATACTATGGCTAGCATCTCCTTTTAGTCATGGAGTAATTTTCTTTGCAGGCTTCATCAAGGTTCTTACTTAGCATAAGATATGTCCCGAATATTTTCTTCTTTCTTTGCTCCCAGACAAAATTCCCATTGCAAAATCACTAGCATCACATATTACTTCAAATCCCCGATCCCATTCCTCGCCCATTATAGGTGCTTTGAACCTCAATTCTGATTCTGATTTCTTCAAAAGCAAATTCTATGTGAGTCATCAAAATTAAACTCAGATCCTTCTCCAAGAATCCGCGATAGTGGTCCCGCTATTTTTGAGAAGTCTTTGATGAATCTCCTATAAATCCAAACATAAGATGCCCCAAGAAGTTTCCTTACTCCTTTAACTCCGTGGGTAGGTGGTGCAAGAGTTTTGATAATGGATACCTTTGACGGGTCTACTCCAAATTCAAAGAGTATAAATTCCATACCAAGAACAATACCTTCCGTTACTCATAAATGGCATTTTTCCCAATTCAAGGTTAGTCGCTTGTCTCGCATCTTGGAAGCACTGCTTCTAGGTTCTTCAAACACCGATCAAACTCGGATCCATACATAAAGGAAGTCATCCATAAAATTTCCATAACCTCTTCTCAACTGCTTAAGTCTCAGAACATTGACATCATACACCTCGAATGTAGCAGAGCATTACATACCCCAAATTATATCCTTTGAAGGCAAAGGTACCATGTGGGCATGTGAATGGTCTTCTTCTCGTCCTCAGTGTAATATAACTGAATAGATTCGACACTCAACCAAGAAACAAAAATGAGGGAACCCGCTAATCATTCCAACATCCGATCAATTAAGGGCAAAGGGAAATGATCTTTTCCTGGGTGGTCAGTGGTTCAGCTCTCGTAATCAATGCATACCCTCCATCCCGTCATCGTTCGTTGGAACTAAATTCATTTTCTCATCATGCACGCCCAAGAAACCCACCCTTCCTTTTGAACCACATGGACTCGGCTCACCTAAGGACTATCCGAAATTGCATAGATAAACCAAAGCGATTCAGCGAATTATGTACCTCCTTCCCGACTACTCCCTTCATCATCGATTCAATCGCTTGATGTTCTGCTGCATGGCTTTGAATTTTCTTCTAGTGCACTCTTTGTGCATGCAAATTGATGATCGAGCACTTTAACTCTTCAATGGACCAAGCTATAGACTCTTTATGCTTCTTTAAGATTTTTCAAGAACTCCTCTGCTCCTGCCATCACCGAGCCCAGCGTAGATAATCACTAGTTTTCGTGATTCTAAGTAAGCATACTTCAAATGACTTGGCAACTCTTCAACACTAAATTTCTCTTCACCGGTTTCTCATGAATTTCCCTTTTCATTATTTTCCCCTTTGTCATTTCGTTGGCTTCAAAGCTCAACACGCTTTCTATAGAATGAAAACTGGCCAGAGGGATAATCGTAGTAAACTATCTTCAATATATCGAAGTATCTCTTTTTCATTGATAAAATTTGGAGACATAAATCATTGTGAACATCGTGGTCAGAGAGGTATACATCATCAACTACATTGCAATTTTCTCCGTCTATGTTCATATTCGCATGCTTGATCAAGTCAGTGTGCCAGCCTTCCTCTCCAACCTCAAGGTAAGAACTCCTTTTTGCATGTCGATCGTGCGCCCAAAGCCTAGGAATGGTCTCCCCAATAGCAGGGTACTTGTGAATCTTCTTCCATGTCCAGACCACGAAGCCCTCATCGGAAAACAAACCCCAACAAAGGACTAAGACATCTTCCACTACTCCTTCAGTTTTACTACATCGATCCAGTTCGCCATTTGAAGAGGGCTGTGGTGGGAATAAATCTCCCCAAACGAATTGCTTGGCAACAGAAAGAGGTATCAAGTTTATACTAGCCCCAGTCACGTAGAGCTTTCTTCGGAATCTTAACTCCTCCAATGATGCAAGGAATTGTAAAACTCCCTGGATCCTTCATCTTTTATGGCAATTCTTTCTTTATCACAGCACTGCAAGTAGCAGTGAGATTCACAATCCCTTCTTCTACTATCTTTCTTTTCTTGCTCAGCATGTCCTTCGGGAATTTTGTATAGGAGGGCATCTGAGTCACCACTTCTATAAAGGGCATAACGATTCTAAATTTTCCGAAAGGTTTTCAAAACCTCGTAATCTCGGCTCCTCTATCTTGATTTCTCGTACTCTCGTGGAAATGGGACTGCAGGTCTAGAGCCTTGGATATCCTTCTTGTCCACTCCTTCTTTCTTTTCTCCCAAAGGCTTCTTCCCTCTTTCTAGGCTTTCTTTTCTTTGTCAGCCGCCATTTTTCTCTCTTTCATTCCTCTAACTCCTTCCTTACTCCTAAGCTGCACCACACGCAGTCTGATTCTTCTCAGGTCACTTAGGAAGGCATCTTTCCTCCTGCTTTGCGTGGTTGGTGGCGCTGCCCTACTTGCGGTTCCGTGTTCTTCAGTGGATGACAGGGTGAAATTAAAATTTGAGAATTGGTAGCGCTTGCTTCCAATTCCCGTTAGAAATTCCTTTGTTCATGGAGGTTCAACAGCTTCTATTATCCCCTATGAACTGCAAAGATCTGCTCTTCCAAAAGATCGAGCCCTCCTCCTCGACCTCTCTCGATATTCATTTCTCGTGTTCATTTCTCACACGCAGAACCTAGCATTCGCTGATAACCCCGCTGAGGGTTCTGCCCATGCCGAGGGCCTCGTGGAAGCCCTCTTACCATATGAGAAATTCCTACGGGTTCCTCGCTGTCGGTGATAATGTGTCATGGTAGGTTAGTATCGGGGTTTGAAATGGTAGTTTCGCTCACCCGCATACTTTAACCTCACATCATAATCGTTTCAAAGAAATTTCCTCTCAAGACTTCCTTCAATAACCCTTTCAATCGGCCTCCTATCTCACGGGCAAGTGTGTGTCTTCCTTTCATTGGTCTACTCTATGCATAATGGCATCCAACTCGCCTCCATGGTCGCCATCTCGCCAAATTTCCATGATCCTCTTTCCTCTGCTATTTCTTCTGAAAACTCGTATGAGTTTTCATATTGCATTTAGCCGTGTCTTCAATCGCCATTTTCAAAGATTCTTTTTTTCGCTTAATGTCTTGCATAACATGAAGCATCAATGATCCTTTGATATACTGGTCATTCAAGGCATGATATACAATGTCCATCCGAGCCTTCGATCTATCCCATGCATCGATTAATCCTCAAGAACCGCTTGAATTTTCCGCTGCCATTGCAAGCCATCTTCCCCGCTGAAACACAATGATTTCCCCTCCTTCTCTCTATGCGTAGGGACGGGGGAAAGAATCTACCTAAGCAGCTCCCTACTAACCCTCCTAAGTATCAATAGAACCATATGGTAAAAGATTCATACCATGTAGTCACACGATTCTTAGAGAGAATGGAATAGGGATACTTTAATGACTGTCTCACCCCATTCAACTTCACCGTATTAGCCATCCCGAGAAATCTTACCAAAGCTCGTCGTCCTCAAAGGATGACCGTAAGAAATCGATGTCATTGACCATTGTAATTAAAGCAAGGTCGGGTTTAAGTTCAAAATTATTTGCATCAATAGTCGGGTCGCTCGATCAAGTAGAGTACTCATCTCAATAATAGGCTCCGTAAAGTCCTATAGTATCGTTGATCGAGGCCTTCTAGCTGCTTCTGGCGTACTTCATTCCGATCCCGCCTTTCATCCGCCATGGTCAGAGTTTTCGCCTTCTTTATCTTTCTCGCTTCGAGTGTTCTCTTCTAATTCGTGTCTCCGCTTCGAATCGACGTTGTCTCTCGTTTCCTATGCATTAAAGTTTTCGTCCCCTAAATTAAAACATTAATTTCTACATTAATGTGTGGATTAGTCCTGCCTAACAAATATTTTCAATATGGTTTGTTAAAGGTTAGTATGTAATAACTATCATTAAAAGCTATTTTTGTTCTTTTTCTTCAAAATGTCCAAATTAGCATTTCCTTCTTTCGTCTGGATATTGATTTACTAAATTCTTTCGATCCCCGGCAACGGCACCATAAAACTTGTTAAGACCAAAGAACGTATACAAATTTATGACACTATTACCAAAGGACTATTGTCTAATCACTTCAAGAATCTGCGCCTGCTAAAACTTCTTGTTATTGAGACCAAAATACATGTACTAAATTTATGACACTATTACCAAAGGATCATTATCTAATCCCCATGAATCTAGCGCCTATAAAACTTGTTAAGACCTTCAAAGAACGTATACAAATTTATGATACTATTACCAAAGAAGAACTATTGTCTAATCACAAGAATCGCCATAAACTTGTTAGTACCAAAGAACAGATAATAAATTTTATACACTTTATTACCAAAGGACTATTTATCTAATCACTACAATCCGCGCCATAAAACTTGTTAACTTTCTATTATATAAACCAAAAATCTCCTAGTGTAAATCATTTTTTTTATTTTAGTTTTGGCCTAAAAATCATTTTTTTTATTTTAGTTTTAGCCTAATATCCTGCAAGTGCACAGGTCGACAAGTAATAAAATGGATATAAGTCCAGATATCGATCCCATAGAGATCTCAAGAATTCTAAATCAACTACCCTGACTACTCAAGCTCCATACTATTCGACTATAACATGACATTGTGATCCAACTTAAGAAGCGAAATATACAAAATATTAGGAAAAGAATGAACAATCAAATAAACTCGAATCTAAAGAATAAAGAAAATAATGAATAGTGAAGAAATAAATGGAAACCGAATAGTTATCTTAGAGGACACATCAAGATCGCTGCTATCGTGAAGTATCAATTCTCGTAGTTAACACCCATAAAATTGTTTCGTACTTCAAGTTTTAAAATCATCTAAGGCGCGAGCATGTACCGATCTCTCCACACTCCACAGCCTCATGATCTAATTTGGCCTCGATTCTTTCAAGACAAGGAATTAGATGACTACTTTTAATAGGATTTCCTTAATATGGGTATTTTTCTTTTCAAGAATACTATATACCCATTTTATGGACTAGAACCTTAGCTCCCTACAAGTTATTCTTATTGCAAGGGATATACAACTTCCAGTTATTCTTTCTCTTCCTCTAAATTGAGAGACCAGTCGCCCTCTCTGCAGTTGAATACATTACTTTCTGGATTAGCTTCACTATTCGAATTAAATTGAACTCTGCTTGTTTAAATTGATAATTAAATTCAATGGTTGATCTTGTTCAGTGAGAAGAGGATTTATCTAAAACAGGCTACAAGGCATCATTAGATCATACTCTAATAACGATGCTAATATACCTTGAAATGTTCAACTCTGGGAATGTATTACCATTATACTTTCAGAGGACCTCATGTCAGACAATGAAATAAATCTTAAATCGGGTATAAGAGCGTCTTCAGTAAAAAAAAACATTAAACCCATAACCAGTAATTATAAGCTGAATTTCACAAAAATTTGTTGGAAACAACTATAGGAAAGATAAATTACTATGACTGTAACATTCATGTCATTTGGTTTCTCAGTCCGAATTATAGTGGTACCCTCCGATCATAGGAACAAGCTGCAAATTGGCGAAAAATGAATTCGAAGTTTGTACAGACTTTGAAATTTGAAAAGAATGGAATTTCTACATTCAAATTTTCCTCGCTCAAAACGATAACATCCGTGATCCGTAAAATAAAACAAAAATAAAGAAAGATGAAAATAATCTAATCTATAACGACGGAAATAGAAAAAGAAAATAAGAAAGAAAGAAAAAAATAAATGAGCCTCTTGGCCACCTGCATTCTTCGCTCGCTTTCATACCTCATGCCCTACCGCTCTTCTTCTTTTCCTGGTAGTCACATTTATAGGGTTTACCGCCCTAATTCCAATGCATTCTTTTGTGGATTTCGCGGATCGCCCATGTTATTGCTCGTGTCGCTGACTTCTCGTGATCCCTTGTCGCGACATTAGTTAGTTTGGCAATTTGTTAAAAGATTTATCAATAAAGCCGCGATATCCCTTTGTTTCTTTCCCCTCAAGGCATCCGATGTCGCTGACATCGACCATGCTTACATCACTTTATGCCTCCGCAGCCTCAATTGTTCGCTCCTCATGTCGTGGATATCACCATGTCTTTGCAAAATTTTTAACTCGGTTTCGATGTCATATCGATCTCTCGCCGTGACATCGCAAATTTATGCCCTGCAAATTTTCAATCGATCATTCCCGATGTCGACATCGCAACTTCGGTCGTACATCACCATGTCTCAGAAGCTTAATCAGGTTTCATGTCGCGACATCGATCTCTTGTCGTGGATATCACCATGTCTTTGGTGTTTTCAATCGATCGCTCCTCGATGTCGCGACATCAATCTTTGTCGTGGATATCGCCATGTCTTTGCAAATTTTCAATCGATAGCGCCGACGCCGCGACATCGATCTCTTTGTCGTACATCAACTATGGTAAGGAACTCCGCAACCTTCAACCGAAGCACGCCTTATGTCTCGAGGCTTCAATCGTTGCCGGTGTCGCTGACACGCTCTGGTCGCGACATCAACTTAAGTCACAAATAGCCATCTTTTCAAACCTTCATAGCTTCGAGGCGCTCCGCCGCGACCTCCATCCCTTGTCGAAGATCAAACCTGCCTTGTTAATCCGCCAATCACAGGATCCCCTACCGCTACCCGCATCAAATTTCCTTCAATTTTTCCGACTGTCGCTAATTCGCATATTCGATCAGGCAACCCCAAAATCGCAACATTAGTTAACCACCGCTTTCATTTCTCGCCCCGCCACTCGCATTTTTACTCCACTAATTGTCAGTATTACCGCTTTTCTTCTTTCTTTCACACTCTCGCTAATAACAAATCGTGAGTTTCTTCATACTTTTACATATTAATTATTCTTCGCATAAAAATCGTAGTCAGAAAACGGATAAAAATAGATGACTTTTTAAGCTTCATCATCGATCTCTACGCTGCAAGGGCTACACGTGGGATTACTTTCTGGTGGAGTTCCAACAACTCCAAGATGGGGATCTTTCCTACTTCGTTTTATTCTTTCGTCTAAGAGCCATGTTTATGGTTAGATATTCGAGGTTGATTCAAATGTAAATTCTGGCTCAAAGTCATTGAACCGAAAGGAGAAAAAATTCAATTTGGTGAGTTATGAACAAGCTAGTTAAATTCCGAGGGTTTCATTGTTCACGGAATAGTGACGAGAGATTTTCTTGGTGTGAAAATGTGTTGTAAGATTTTCCAATGGATTGCTATACTACACATGAATGATTTACAGATTATCAGAATTTGCATAACATGATTTATGTGGACATTATGTTAGTATATACATATTTTTATATATTAGCATGAAGTTTGTTGGGATTGACATCATGTATTTCATACGCATTAGTTCCCTAGAGCAGGAGTGAGTGCATGACATGAAATTGAAAGAAAACGGGGTCAGCGCAGCACCACATAAGATTTTCAAGAATCGCTTTTGAGAAGGTTCAACAGTATCACTTCGGATGAGGACCATGATTGTTTCGAAGAAATATTCAAAGAATTGCCTGAGGGTAGTCTACCGTATTTATCATCTTCGAAGTAAGCTGAGAACAAAAAAGCTTGTTTTGAAAACTGATTTTACCGATTGGCTTAGTGGCTGAGGGAGTCGGTGAGGACTCGAGACATGGGATTAGTCATGTAGACATTCGAGTAGGTTCATGTAATTGCTTGAATGTGATTGTTTGCTATGGCATGTGCAATTTAGGTGGGGAGTAACCCATAGGAAATTATTCCCCACTGGCTTTGCTCACCCCGCGAGGATCACCATTTCAGTACAAGGAGGTGCACGGTGACGGTGCCTCACTGTTAGAGGCACGCTTAGACGCCCCAAAACCGGGGTGTCCGTTGACAACCCGTCAACCCGCGGAATACTCATGGATGTCGGCGAGTAGAGTCTCCTTTGTACGGGGAGCTCTACACAAAGTACAAAACCTGTCCCAATAATCAACAATGACCACACAGGGTCCAAATGCGAGTAAAATAATGGCCACTTGGGCCCCCCGATCAATGACCACAAGTACATCAACTATATACAATAGTTCAAGAGTTGGGTTACATTACTTTAATCCAAAACAAATATCAAATTTATAATTTTAATACATGTTCCACAAAGCGAATACCAAAGCCACAACTCGAACTTCTTCTAAAATGTGGCTCTAGTGAGCGCCATCCTCGGTGTACACTTTGCACTCTAAAATAGTGATCCTCTGATGCAGTGAGCAAAGCCTACTAGTTGATAATTTCCTACCTAGGTTACCTCCCCACCTAAGTGCACATGGATGGTAAAAATCAAGATTCAATTTCATGAACCTTAATTTAATGTTCACGTTGCTCTAACCCATGTCTCGAGTCCTCACTCGACTCTCACACATGCCTAAGCCATGCGAGTAAAAATATCCACTTTCAAAACAAAAGCTTTTATTCTTGAAACTTACTACCAAGTTTCTCAGAAAATATCGATCATCCTCCGGTAGAGGCTTAATCAATGATACAACTCTCCAAAATAATGATAGTCCTCATCCCGTTAACTGGACGTCCCTCCCAGGCAATTCTTCGAAAAATCTTCAGTCGAAATTCCTTTCACAAACATTTTCATTTTTGTTTCATTTCATGTCATGCACTCACACCTAATATTCTAGGCTTCCCCAGTGCATATGGAATGCATGATGCCAATCCCAAAACATTTATACCTGATATATTCACATGCATATATATTAACATAATTAATCCAATCAAATCATGTTATTAAATTCACATCAATAACACCAAAATTAGCTCACATGGGCTAATTAGCAAACACAAGCAATTCATTTTGAATCAACTCAACATCATAAAATTTCTACAAAATATTCACGTTACTATTCACATGAACAAGAAACCCCCAAGTGGCACCGCTCACGTCATTGGCAAATTGAATTTTCTCCACTCGGTTCAAAGCTTTTGAGACCGAATTTACTGCTAAAACAAGCCTTAGAACATTCCTAACCATTTACATGGCTCTTAGCCAAAGAATAATACAAGTAGGAAAAGATCCCTACCTCTTGGAGTTGTCGGAACTCCACCAAATCAGTGTCCACACGTAGCCCTCGCTGCGTAGAACAACTTTGCTTCTTGCTCCGTCGAGAACCAACGGTCCGAACGGTCGGAAATCTAGAGAGAAGTCACTTTCTCTCTCTAGATTCTAATTCCAGCACCCACTACCGATTTGTGCTTCAAATTGCCTTGGAGAAGAAAGCTATTCACCAATTTTGTCTTATTCTCATTTATTCTTTTCCATTAATTCCACTTATGTCCCCTCTTCTTGATTTCCGGGGACACTGGCACCATTCCAGGCCATGCATTCCCATCATCTCTAATCTTGCAACACGTGTCACAAGAGTACATGTAAGAGGTGACTTTGGCTCACATCACATGTCTCTCAAACCCGCTTTTACTAAGACCGACACCGACATACGAAAAACGTGAAATTCCGACTGTCTTGAAATTCGACGAAATTCGATGTGGTAGCTAGATTTCGCGAGATGATTCCAACTGTGAAATCCGGTTCGTCATCCGAGATCTAGAAAAATTTCGGGTTTTTACCGAAATGACCATTTTACCCTTTTTTAGAAAATTGGAATTTTCTTGGGTCTTACATTCTCCCCTCCTTAAAAGGAATTTCGTCCCGAAATTCTATACAATCCCAACAACTCACATGCATATGAAACGTGCACTATACCATGCATGTAAACTAGTCATTTAAGTATTAAACGACTAAACCACGTACCTTCATCCCTAAACAAGAAGGAATAGGTGGCCCGCATCATGTCCTCGCGCTCCCACGTTGACTCCTCCACTCCACGGTGTTGCCATAACACCCCTCATTCAGCCTCTACACGGCCTTAAGGCCGTGAAACCTGATCCCGACTATCTATAATGCACACTAGTCCCTCCTCGAAGGTCCTATCCATGTCAACCTCAATCTCTCCCCAATCCACTACATGAGCTGGATCTGGAGTGTACCTCCGGAGCCTGGAGATGAAATAATTTCGACACCCGATAAGGCCGGGCTGTGAAGCCAACCGGTACGCTACAAAGGCCTACCCTCTTGGTATCTCAAGGGCTCCAAATGAACTCCTAGCGATACCTTCCCACGTCGCGAACCTGACTACTCCTCTCTTACGCATCACCTTCAAGAAGACATGATCACTAACCTCGAACTCTTAGGGTCGATGTCGTACATCAGCATAGCTCTTCTACCGACTCTGAGCCGTGAGAAGATGTTATCGTATCGAGCTCACCTTCTCGGAGGTGTCTCTATCGATCAGACCTCGTAGACGGAGCTCTCTCCCATCTCAGTCCAACATATCAGGATTTGCATGGCCTCCCATACACGCCTCATCTGTGCTAATCAGATTCTCGCCTCGTAATCGTTTGTTGTAGGCGAATTCCACTAAGGGCAAGTGCTCTTCCCAACTACCCTTATGATCCATGATGCATGCTCACAGCATGTCCCCTAACACCGGTGATACCTTCGATCGACTCATCTGGCTCCGTGGGTGGAAAGTTGTACTGTGTGGTCACCAGAAGCTCATAGCCTTTGGAAACTTTCCAAAAGTGCATCATAAACCTCGGGTCTCTATCCGACACTATGGATACTGGTACCCTATGTAGCCGGGCTATCTCTCGAATGTACAACCTAGAATCTCTCCAATGTGAAGGTCATCCACCAGGCTAGAAATGTGCCGACTTCGTGAGTCGGTCCACTATCACCCATACCGCATCCAACCACGTGCATATGTAACCTTACACAATCCCTGCTTGGTATGTAAACGCTGACCTTTCTAAGGTCACAATCACTAACAATCCAATGGACTGTCAACCTAGTCCATGTCATGAATGACATCCATATACTCAAGCCTCATTTCACTAACAACACTCCAATGCAATCTCCAAAGGGTATCCAAATCTCGAAATACTCCCTGACTCCTATCACTTAACTCTAAGTCTACGTGATAACCATGACCGTGTGTTTTGATATCTCGCAATGTAAATTTTCTACTTACATCATGAGCCTCTTTACATTCAATACGTAGTTTCCTGATGACCTACGGGTCTCCTTTACACCCACACGAATTTCGGATATCTCCATGGGTCTCTTACACCCACATTGTAAATTTATTAGCTCCTGTGATCTCTTACACCCACACAGAATTTCGGATTTCTCCACTCGGCCCTTACACTCCACACAGAGATTTCTGGATAACTCACGGTCTCTTACACTCAATAATACGTAGATTTCGTATAACCCACTGGTCTTTACATCCACACGTAAATCGATAACCCACTGCCCTTACACCCACACATAAATTCGATAGCTCTCCGGCCCTTACACCCACAAATTTCGGATTTCTCCGTCTGCCCTCTTACACCCATAGAAATTTTGATTTCCACGTCTCTTACACCCATTACTTAAATTTGATAGTTCCCAGGTCTCTTACACCCACACGTAAATCTGGATATCTCCCATGGTCTAATATACCCATTACTTAAATTCAAGATATCTCTCCGGGTCTCTTACACCCACACAGACCTTTCGACTACCGCTGGTCTCCTTCACCCTAACTCCAGCTTCTCACCTTAGCATTAACGACCCCCTCTTGCTTTGCCTAACACACATTAATTACTCTTCATTTCTCGGGACTAACTATGAGTCTTCATCGGATGTAGTCCCAAAGACAAACTCACCCCATACATTCACCAAGAGTGCCGAATGACCATACCATGCACCCACCCGACTTTCGACGCGATGTTATCGTGCACATGAACGCAATGATGCCATAATCGTGACACCCCAATCTCTGGGTCCACCACTTGTTGACCCTCAAGATCTCTAACTCACAATCCCGACCTATCATGTCAACTCTCACCCCACATCCTAGGGAAAAACATCCATACCTGGCTTCTCTAAAGGCCTCAAACTCTAAGCCCAAAACTATCACACAAGATGCATTAGAAGACAAACATGGTATAAACGCACCAGACGCCCCGTACCGATCCGCATGCTCACTTCAGAACGATCTAAAATACCCTAGAATTTTTATAATAATTTTATTATATATTCTGGGTATGAATTGAGTCAAACTTGGGTTTTTCCGGGTAATTTGATAAATTGATAAATTGAAAATGTAAATTGAAAGAGTGAGCATATGATTGAATATTATATGCTAAATTGAGAAATGTATTGAACTCGGAAATAAACCTAAGTGAAAAGGGAAAATGTGGAAAATTTGTAAATGGGACCTAAGGGTCAATTGTTATAAAGAATAGATGTTTAAGTGAAATTGTGATAAATGAATGGCCAAAAGTATAATAGGAGACCCCAAAATGGAAAATTGGATTTATTGGGTGGCCAAACAAGGCCTTATGAGGAATAAGTAATTAAGACCAAAAAGGGGAAAAATGAGAATTGAGAATATGGTGGAAGGCCAAACATGGCCTTACACTTAAGTGGGGTTCTTAAAGACCAAAAGAGTCTTTGGGAGCTCATTTGGAGCACATCCCGCTTTTTTTTTAGGAGAAGGGAGGAGAAAGGAGAGAAAAGCTAGTGGTTCGGGAAGAGACTGCTTTGCCTGGGGTTTGGTTCCCATTTCTTCCCTAAAAGATCAAGCAACATAGCGGAGATTTGAAGAGGTTCAAGGTAAGAAAACAAAACCCTAACTCATATTTTGATTCGATTGGGAAAAGCCCTAACTTGAGAGAAAAATGGTTTTATTGATTCTAAACCACTTTTGGAATTGTTTTATGATTCCATGGTGGATTTTGATATGGGACATATTGAGAAGATTAGTGGATGAAAATTTAGGTAAATGCAAATCCCGAACATTTCGAGCAAAAAACGAAAGCACCCGCACCGGTGACAAGTCAAGTCAGACCTGCAGACATGGAGAAAAAAGAGGCAGTTGAGCAACTGCACTTCCAGACAGTTAAACCCGTATCGGTACACCCTCGGGTAGCTGAGTAACCCGTACCAAGACAGCACAGACCAGACAGTAGCCCAAAGAATCTAGATCGACATATTTTCGCATTTTTTTGTCCCGCATTCGTATCCCGATTGTTTAGGGACCATAGGAATGATTAATGGGGGTTCAAATAAGGATAGAACTAAGTGAAAACGCATCAAGATTCACCGCTCTCAACAAAGCTTCGCACTGGCGAAGTCTGCCTTCTAAAAGCGTAATTTATGTCTTAACCTAAGACCGTTAATGAAAATAAAATTGTAATTCACTAAAATTGTTATTCATTAAGAGTGACGTGAATGTTATTGACTAGGATTCGTGGATAATCGCTCAACCTAGGACCGTAGATCACATAGTGAAGCCAGATCGACATCTTCTAAGTACTTCTTCCGACTCTATTCTTATTTCAAATAAATTGGTAGTTTACCAAGTAACTATGAATGAGTACATGAAACGAGTACATGAATGAGTATATGATATAAGTACATAGATTGAGTATATCTTTGAAAAGATAATACGAAAGTGAATATGGAATTGAAATGTGATATTTGAAAACCGAATGAATGAGAATGATGATAAAAACGGGATTCATCAAACAGAATCCGTCAGAAATGTAATTTAAATGATGTATTGATATTCGAGAACCGAATGAACGTGAATGATGATAAGGACGGGATTCATCAAACGGAACTGGCCGTGAAATGTGGAATTGAACATATTGAATGAACTACCGACGGATGCACCAATCGGGCATCCATCACGGCGGCACTTTAAATTATTATTCCAATGTCCCACTTGGCGGATGCACTAATTCCGCGATCCGTCATGATGGCGTATGACGCCGAAGAAATGTCCCACTTGGCGGATGCATCAATCGGCATCCGCCATGATGGCGTATGGCATTTGCGATACCACATGCCTGGGATGCACCAAACGGCATCCGCGATGGGAAACCGACAAAGTGATACTCTCATTGCCTGATGCACCAAACGCATCCGCCATGATGGAGATTGAATTGTTAAATGTGCAAGCATTAATGACGATAATAAGGGCGGGATTCATCAAACGGAATCATTTAAATGTGAATTGAATAGGTCAAAATAAATAACCAACATTGGATTTAGTATAATGGGATTTTTATGTATATGCTTAAATCTCATAAATGAATTGTGAAATGAAATGTTGCATTGAAAATGCATGTTATGATATGGTAAATGATTTGTATATTGAAAGCATGTGGAAATGAATAGCATGAGCATATGTTGATATATATATATTAGGCATGGTTTAATGTTAAATGCATGTCGAGTTAAATTGAATATTGGAATAGAACTGTATAGAACCACTAAGCATGAAAATGCTTAGCGCGTAGTTTCATCTATGCGCAAGTATCGAGTAAGCAAAGAAAAAGAAGACCAAGATTGAGTAGCGCAGAGTCATAGTGAGAGTACGGCGTATAAGTATATACTCCGTCATTTGCATATCATCTCTTTTGAACAAGTGGTATTTTGTAAATAAAAGGGTTAAACCCTGAAACTTGATTTTTGTATATCATTTAGAAAGGGCATAAAATGCCTTTCTTTGTTAATGTTTATGGGCCTACCGAATTGCTTTGAATTTGTAAATGATTATGGGCTTACCCAAACTCAAAACCGCCTCCTGAATCAAATTAATTAATAAAATGTTTTGATAAGAAAACGAAACATCGGAGTAAATCAAGGTCTTGCCGATCCGCCATTCGGGCCGCCGGATTCGGGTCGCTACATTTTTGAAATGAAAATTTAATAACACCGAAAATAAAAGAAATAAACCAACGTCCCTGCTCTCGCTTTGACTACGATTCTGCTCGCTCGGGTCGCTACATCCGTACTCCATGAGACCTCCGCCTCCTGTGACAATCTCGCCCCATATGCCCGTTGTGCCGGGCGGCAATGGTAACACGTCATCCGCCTGCCCCGATCCGAACCCTGGCCGCAACCCGCCCCCGACCTCGACCCACGCTCCGTCTTGACCTACGTGACCCATCCCCAAGTACTAGATGTTACATGCGACCTTGAACTGGAGCATCGGGTTCCCCGATCCATACTAAATTTGCAGAACAAACCGTGTCCTCTCCTCGTCCCATCACGACTGGATCGCACGTCCCAAACCTCGATCCCCGTCTCTCGGGGCAATCTCTCATAAGTCTCGGTTGTCGGGTAATGGTAGCACCACCATCTCCGCCCCATCCCCGACCGGGGCAACCCTAACTCCCCGTCCACCGATGATCGGGATCGGGAGGCGCCCATACCTCGGGATTTCCTCGCCTCCATGGGCAATCCCGCCGAAAAGTGTCCGGTGCCGCCTAAATAACATATCACCCGCCTCTCGCCCGACTAAATGCTCCATCCCGTCCCTCGTCCCATAACTCTCGGGGCCCTGACTGAGGTCCGTGTGAAACAGAAGTCTTCTGTTTCTTTCCCTAATTAGAAGAAGATGAATCTTCCTTCCTCTTAGTACCAGTACCCATATCTTGGATGCCTCGAGCATCCTCTATCTCTCTCTCTATGGTAAGGGTTGTCCCAACCATGGAGTCCATGTCCTGTAGGTGAAGTCCTACGATCCCCGCCCCCCAAATGGAAACTTCAAATTTCCATTCTCAAATCTTCGACTGGGCTACGTGTCCGTGGCCATGTAGTCATCAAGAAACTGCCAGGCTCCATGAATCTAGCCATGTAATCCATCACAGCCATCGTCCCCGTCACTTCTGGGAACTCCTCGCCTTTGCATGTTTAGCAAGATCGAAAATACTTACTCCATGAATGTTCTAAAACTCATTCCACAAGCCATCGTCTCTAGGTCTCTAGAGGTCTTCGCCCCGCCCACCATACTGGCTCTCACCTCTAGCTGGAATGCAGCTAGTCTAATCCTGGTCGTATCAAAGGCGATCTCCATAGCCTCCAAAACTTTCTCAATCAGCATGAACCAATGGTCTGCCACCATCAAATCTCCTCCCACTATAAATGTCGGAGGATGATGTGCCCTGAACCTCTAGAGGTTACTCGGACCTCCCTTGCTACTTCCAATGACTAGCGCCTCAGACAATAGCAAAGAAATGCAATACCTACAAATTTCTAAGAAAATGCCCGCCAGGTCAAACATTGGTGGTGCTCATTAACACTCGTGGACGCCTCTTCATCCTCACCCTCGACCAAATCATCTTACACATGTCAAATGACAAGTTATTCAACGCAAGATTCCAAGGTATAAATACAACCTCAAGACACTATGCACAAACATAGAAAACATTTCATATTATTACCGTCCCATTCATAGGAAATGCAAGACAATAATTCCACATTAAATCATTTGTTAACAACAAAAATTTTATTTTAGAAAATTTCATTTTTAAAAGACTTTATTTCATTCGATTTTATTTTATTTTATTTTATTTAAAAAAAATTCGAAAAAACTTGTGAACAATGTTCATGAACAAATGTCCAAACAGAATCAAACAAGGCATTTAGTCCAAACTGGTCAGTGCACTGTGTGCACACTCGAACTCCTAACCTCATACAAGACAGCCACGTGCAATCGCGCCCCAGCAAAGACGCATCGCACTGCATCGCGGGCGCGCAATGGCGCCAGACGCGGCCCAAAGACCAGAGGCCGTAGGCCCTCACAGATCAGCCGCGGCCGCGCGCCGCACGCTTATGCCGCGTGATCACAAATTTCTAGTGTCGTGACGCGCGCACCAGGTCAGATCGCAGCCCCCGGGTCAGCTCAGACAAGGCACACATGGTCGCCCTCCCCGCCCACGATACAACTTTGCATCACGACCCAACCCCGCCAGCCTGCCCTTGAGCGCGCGAGCCGGCCGCACGCTGCCCTCCGATGGTCGATCGTGGCGCAGCCTCACCGAGGTCGCCGAGTCCCGCCCCCTCGGCCGCGCCCAGCCACCCTTCCCAGACCAACCCTCCTCGCGGTCACGAAACAAATTGTTGTATCGTGACCCTGCAGCGTCGAAAATGGGCAAAGAGCCCAAGAAGAAACAACGCTTTTTTTTTTTTTTTCACACATTTTTTTTCATTCCAAATTACTAGAAAAACTACTGTGTAAAAAAAAAATATATATATATATATATATATATATATATATATATATATATATATATATATATATATATATATATATATTTTCTTTTTTTTTTAATTTCCAGTAAACCAAATAAATTTATTAAAATTTATTTATTTATTTTTCTTCCAGTTTTACACACTGTAAAACCTTAGAAAAATTTCTTCTCATCATTTTTTTTCATCTCCAGTAGCCTCCTTGCTACTCCATAAATGCAGTAGCCTAGACCACTGCACTTCATACAACTCAAAAATTTATGAGTTAAAATCTTACCCTTTTCTTGTGCAAAAACTGAGAAGATTTCCGTGCACTTCACAACACACCGCTTTATGTTCAAATCTGAACTATCGTCTTAAAATTATATATATATATATATATATATATATATATATATATATATATATATATATTCGCTCACTCGACCATTTTGCCAACAATTTTCTCGAATACCTAAGGTTATATTTTCTCGGCCCTAGTGTTCAACGTTTTCTCCTATGCTACTCACCAAGCATACAAATCACACAATTCATACAACATATGATCACAAATAACTCATTTTATACACACCAATCACACATAAAACACCATGCATGCAGTGTTCTAATCTTGTCCCGTGACTTCCTAGGTAATCACATACCTAAACCCTAACATCAAGCTATACCAAGTTGTGATGTTCTTATACCTCAATAACCATGGCCTAAGCCCAAGTCCCTCAATCCCTAGGTTTTCATTTACCTACGCTCTACACCCACCGAGCTACCAAGGTAATCGTTTACCTTAGCCTGGAGCACAAGCCGTGACGCCCAAAACCGAGGTCCGCTGACAACCCACAACTACCCAGACGACTGCGGATGCCTGCAACCCGACACCACTTACGAAAATCTAGCAGAGTCTCCTTCAGGACGGAGAGCCTCTACTCAAAGTACAAAACCCTGGTCCTAATAATCAAAAATGACCACATTGGTATCCAAAATGTGAGTAAATACCGCCACTACTCAGATCAATACTCACAAGTACATCAACTATATACAATAGTTCAAGAGTTATTACATTACTCTTAACTAAAAAATATCAAAATTTACAATTTTAATACATGTTCCATTAAAGCTTAATACCACAAAGCCACAACCCGACTCTCTTCTAAAATGCGGCCTCTAAGGAGCACCGTCCCCACACTCCCAGACCAAATAGTGATCCTCGATTGTGGTGAGCAGTTCCCAAGAGTGATAATTTCCTACCTAGGTTACTCCCACCTATGCACATGCATGGCAACAAATTACATTCAAGCAATTTCATGAACCTACCTCACGTCTACGTGCCCAAACCCATGTCCTGTAGAGTAGCACTCACCGACTCCCTCACACATGCCTAAGCCAATATGTGAGTAAAAATATCCAGTTTTCACAACAAAAGCTTTTTGTGCTTGAAAAATTACTACCAAGTTTCGGTAAAAATATTGGACTACCCTCCGAGGCGAATTGCTGGATAACTCTTCGAAACAGTCATGGTCCTCATCCGGCGTGATCCGATCGCCGTCCAGAAATTCCTTCAAAATCTTCCTACGAAATTCTTCACAAACATTTTCATTTTTGTTTCATTTCATGTCATGCACTCACACCAATATCTAGGATCGCCCTAGTAAATGGAATGGATGATGCCAATCCTAAAACATTATGCTAATATATTCACATGTATATATATTAATATAATTAATCCAAACAAATTATGATATTAAATTCACGTCAATAACACCAAAATTAGCTCACATGGGCTAATTAGCAAACACAAGCAATTCATTTTGAATCACTCAACATCATAAAAATTCTCACAAAAGTATTCATGTTACTATTCATGTGAACAGTGAAACTCTAGGGTGGAACTGTTCACGACCACACAAATATGAATTTTCTCCACTCGGTTCAAAGCTTTTGAGACCGAATTTACTTCTAAAACAAGCCTTAGAACATTCCTAACCATTTACATGGCTCTTATCCAAAGAATAACACAAGTATGAAAAGATCCCTACCTCTTGGAGTTGTCATAACTCCACCAAATCAGTGTCCACACATAGCCCTCGCCGTGTAGAACAACTTTGCTTCTTGCTCTGTTGAGAACCAATGGTCCGAACGGCCGAAAATCTAGAGAGAAGTCACTTTCTATCTCTAGATTCTAATTCCAGCACCCACTACCGATTTGTGCTTCAAATTGCCTTGGAGAAGAAAGCTATTCACCAATTTTGTCTTATTCTCATTTATTCTTTTCCATTAATTCCACTTATGTCCCCTCTTCTTGATTTTTGACACTTGGCACTATCTAGGCCATTCATTCCCATCATCTCTCTAATCTTGCAACATGTGTCACAAGAGTACATGTAGTAGGTGACTTTTGTCACATCACATGTCTCTCAAAACCTGCTTACAAAGACTCCGACACCCGATGCCTCTGAAATGTGAACTCCGACTGTCTCAAATTACGTGGTAACTAGATTTCATATCATTCTTAATCTGAAATCCGCTTTCGCCATCCGAGATCTAGAAAAATTTCAGGTTTCTAACCGAAATGACTGCTTTACCCTTTTTAGGAAAATTGGAATTTTCTCAGTCTTACAATATTAGAAGAGTTTTTCTGCTGTGGCTTGGGTATTCGTTGTATAACATGTAATAAATTCAGAAGCATTTTGATATATGTTTAGTAAAGAGTAATTTATTAATTCTTGAACTATTGTGGCAGTTGATGTATTTTAGCAGATGACGGTAAGCCCAAGTAGCCCATTATTTTACTCGCATGTGGACCCTATGTGGTCATTGTAAATCGGTCAGGGACAGTTTTGTACATCGCGTAGCCCCCGCATGCTGAGACTCGCCCGATTCGTGGAGCAGGTCGGGTTACCCGATATCCACGAGTATTCCGCTGTGAGGCTGACGGTCAACGAGACACACCCTGGCTAGCGTCAAACATCCATAGATTTAGGGCACATCATCCTTCGAAATTCACAAGGGGAGGAGATCCGGCGGTGGCACTACCGTTCATGCGTACCGAGAAGGTGTCGAGGCTATGGAGATTACCACCGACACGACTGGTGATTTTTACTAGCCGCATTCCAGCCTAGAGGGTGAGGCCCAAGTATGGTGGAACTCCAAGCAAGACCAGAGAGATCTAGAGGCAACACATGGACAGAGTCTCTGCAAGACCGAGAAAAATCTCCAATTCTCAAAACGGGTAAAACAATTATTTCACTAAACCCGAAATTTTTCTAGATTCTAATTTAAGAAAACATTTCACCGTTGAATCATCTCACGAATCTACCTACCACGCCGACATCGTCGACCTCGAGATACTTAATTTCACTTTTTTTGAGGCACCGAGTGTCTGTGTCAAAACGGTTTTTTTTTTAGAGACATGATGTGAAAAAGTCACCTACTACATGTACTCATGCAGACATATGTCGCATGATTGTTATGAATACATGGATGGTCGAGATTGTGCCAAGTGTCAAAATCAAGAAAAGTGACATCGTAATTATCGAATTGTTAATATAATAAGATAAAATAACAAATAGTCATCTTCTTCCTTTTTGAGCCAAAATGTGTGAGAGCAAAAAAAAAGGGTAAATGGAGTTAGGATTTTAGGATTTTGCAGAGTATATGAGCTCATTCTCTATATTTGCGGTCAGTCTCGACCATTTCTGTTGTCGACTATAAGAAACAAAGTCAATCTATGCGGCGAAGGCTATGCATGGACACCGATTCGTGGAGTCTCGACAACCCCGCATGCAGGATCTTTCCTACTTGTTTTATTCTCTCTTTTCAAGCAAGAGCCATGTAAATGGTTGAGGATGTTCCAAGGCTTGGATTAGCCGTGTTTTCGGTCTCAAAACATTTGAACCGAGTGGAGAAAATCCCCATTGTTGTGGCCGTGAATAGTGCCAACCCGAGGGTTTCACTGTTCACATGAATAGTGACTAGATTTTGTTGGTGTGAAAATGTGTGTTGTAAGTGATTCAAAATGAATTGCTTGTGTTTGCTAATTAGCCCATGTGGAGCTATACGATTGGGTGCTATTGATGTGAATTTAATAACATGATTTTTTTGAATTAATTATGTTAATATATATGCATGTGAAAATATTAGCATGAATGTTTTGGGATTGGCATAATGCATTTCATATGCACTAGGGCACCCTAGAATATTAGGAGTGAGTGCATGACACAAAAAGGAAAGAAAACAAAAACGAAAAATGTTTGTGAAAGGAATTTCGACGGAAGATTTCCCAAAGAATTGCCTTGGAGAGTCGTCCAACAGATCACTTCGGATGAGGACTCAAGGATCAAGCCGAGCGTTATCCAAAGAATTCGCCTCGGAGGGGTAGTCCAATATTTGGCCAGTCTCGTATAAAGTTTTCGAGAACAAAAAGCTTTTGTTCTTGAAAATCGATATTTTACTCATGTATCTGGGCTTTAGCATGTGTGAGGAGTCGGTGGAGACTCGACATGGGATTGGGCATGTAGACATTCGAGTAGGTCATGAAATTGCTTGAATGTGATTGTTTGCCATGGCATGTGCACTTAGGTGGGGAGTAACCTATGTAGGGAAATTTTCACTGACGGGTTTTGCTCACCTCGTCGAGGATCACTATTTCAGCACAGGAGTGTATAGAGACTCAGGCTTCACTAGAGGTCATGGAAGAAAGCCACAGCTTTGGCATTGTCATTTCGTATAACATGTATTAGAAATTGTACATTTTAATATATGTTGAATTAAGAGTAATTTATTAACTCTTGAACTATTGTATATAGTTGATGTATTTTGTGGGTATTAATTGTGGCTCGCTTACCATTATTTACTTCCGCATGCACTCGTGGTCTTTGTAAAATATTGGGACGGGTTGCCATGTGATTGGGACAGGTTGTATCTTAGGTAGAGCTCCTCGTACAAAGGAGACTCTGCCCGATTTTTGTGAGTGGTGTCGAGTTACCCGACATCCACGAGTATTCCCCGGGTTGACTGGTTGTCAACGGACCCTCGGAACGCACTGGCTAACCCAGAGTCGTTTCATGGGCAAAGTATTTTCCGGATATCGTCACACGCTTTTAAGGTCAAGAGTTCCTAGAGCTGGAAGCAGGGCACGATGATGTTGGATGGAGTATGTGGCCAGATCCATGGAGCTAGCTCCGCTTGTCGATGACTACTTCAGCCGCGCATGGCCAAAGCCGGGAGATTCGAGAACGAATATAAAGTCATTCCATTCGGCAAGATCAGACTTCGCCATGGTGATACGACTCTATGGTTGTGGCAACCCCAAGCCGAGGAATTCATGTTGTCTAGCATTGTAATACTGTGGAATCACGCAGTCATTCCACGGTGGAGTGGTCTTAAATTTGTTGATCCGAGGGAGCCTATTCTCCACAAAAGTGTAATTTTAAAAGGGAATCAAAGGGGTTGTGCCGCTGAATAAATGATTGGATTGCTTTGAATATTTTGAAATAGAAGATGATTGCTTGGATTTTAGGTTTCCACTCACTTATGATCATGTAATTCCCACCTCTTACGATAGCCTCATCTAGGAGCCATTGATAAATGGTCTTCGATGGAAGATTTATCCTTAATTATCTTGAAAAGAAAAATGATCAATGATGCTAAGCACTGGCTCCCAATTAATTCGTACCTTAGCTTGCATTTGTAATCAAGCACAATGTACCGAGGATCTCCTGCTCACACGTTGACAAGAGGATGCCCAACTAAGGTTTTACACAGCTTCAACAGTTAATAACATCAGCTACACAATCCATCGGGAGGTATAAAAGAGAAATCGAGGGAATTTACCTTGATCAGGTGGAGTTTCCACCGTAGAACCCCAAAGATAGAAGTTTAGAACCCATGGAACTTATATGACAAACCATAATTGAAGAGAATTTATTCATAAAAAGAACTTTGAAAAAATCAGAATTCAATTGCAAAGCCTAAAGATGAAGAATACAGAATATTGAGAATGGAAACGAAATATGAATTCCTACTGAAAGATTACATGTAATTGAAATCAGAAAACCCAGAAAAATAAAGTCTTTAACTCTAACTATCGAGAAGAACTCCTCTCCTATGAAAACCTAACCCTTCTTATCAGGCATGCCAGTGTCCCATAGCTTTATACCCCTCTTCGATGTGATCTCGCATTAAAGGTTGATTGACAAGTGTGCCCTTGCGTTAGGATCGAATTCCCAACCAATTCATGTAGTTCTCACACAGGTGTACAGGTACATGTTAGTGGTGTACCGGTACACTTTGGCTACTATCACTTTTACGCACGGTGTCAGGTACATGTTGAAGGTGTCTTGGGTACACTTTCCCTCTTTGCCCACTTTTACTGCCTGGTGTGCGGTACACGTTGAAGGTGTCTGGGGTACGCTACCCTAGTCTTTTCGGCATTGTTGCGAGTTCTGAAACTTCTGTCGGTTGCCAACATCCTCAATGAAAATCCATATTTGCTTCCCGGACATAAATCTTTGTACAATTATGCATTATACCTGAAAGACCTGTACAAATCCAAAAAAACACAAAAGCAATTAAAGTGCACTACTCCCTCATGCAAAATATGGGCAAGTGTGACTTGAATGTGCTAAGTGCCGCTATAATTCTTTGCTGGTGTAATATTAATCTTTGACATGTATCTTGCTAGTCCCTAGCAAGATTTAGACTAGGTATACCCACTGGTTATGAATTCCAACAAGTGCGCTCGGTACAGTTGAGCTTTGCAAGATCCTCGAATAGCAAATAAACATAATACTTCACACCACTTTGAAGTATGCACGGTATGACTCATTTAGAACTGACCAGCAGTCTTGGGCGGTGAACATAACTGACAGAAAGCTAACAAAAAAATCAGCCATTGAATAAGGGGACAGAGGTGAAGGAAAATAAGGTGGTCATGCAAACATCATTTGAAATATTGATCGATATTATGAAAATCATTCGACATGAACACATAACTCTTATGCATAAGTCAAAGAAACAACGAACACAAATTGAAATCAAAAGGTCTTAGAGAGGTTTATAATGTGACCATAAATTTGAACGAGGAAAATGAACAAAATGGGTGTTGGCATAACATGGTGAAATTCGCAACTGCCCAATTGCCACACCACCACCCCAATCTAGCACAATAATATACTACCGCGACATCACATCATAAGTCATCTGCGCGAGGAAGAAAATCGTCACCGTCGACGTAGTCATCCGAACCTCTGAATCTCCCTCCAGTCGGGAGAAGTGGCGCTCTGCCAGCCGCGGGTTCTTCTCGAAAAATGTGACTCTCGAGCCTAGAAAGCTGCGGTCGAGTTATGCAATTTCCCCCGAAATACATTTAGACACCCTTTTTATCAGACGCTGGAAATTTCACTCTTCAGTGGGGATGTCTTTCATAGTCTTTGGTCTTGTAGATGAGGGGGCCCCGGGAATAGTCACTGGAGGCTGTGAAGGCTGCGGTCTAGTAGATGCGGCTCAGCTCTTGGCCTCAGTTTTGTTTGTAATAGGCCCCAACCTAGGAAGTACCCTCTTTCGCCAAATTTTGCTCCCCTCGTTCCAGCGGCTTCCCACGAAGACTCGTCACAAGCGATGGAATGGAATATGTCTACTTTCATGCGGAAGCGCGAAAGTCCTCATCACGCACCATATGACTAAAGGCATGAATTGATAAGTTTCCCGGTCATGACTTCATATAGGAACTGAACTTGTTCTTTGCTAGGAGATTTCTCATTTGCTGCCAGTCGGTCGATCATGAATAATCTTATTCATCAATGCATGAGAAATTCGAGTTTGAGCTTCCACTGGTACAAATTCTTTTCATGAAGCCATTCATGGTCCGCAGGGTAGTGCACATAATATGAGTGAACAAGCGGGCATCAATCATTGATAATACTAAGTGGGTAGGTCGGTCCGGTAGGAGGCGGGTCTGTGGGAATGATCTGCCGAATCGGGGTGATCGCGTGGCCCCCTTACCCATCAGTGGTCTCCAATAGGTCTCGACCCGATTTTCTTTCATATTGGTATAAAACTCTCCCAAACCAGTGAAATATCCACTGAACCTCATTACTACCTGACGCATAATTACATTCTTGAATAATTCCACGATGGGATGAGAGTACAAGAATATCTCCAACTTCCGCCCCTCTCGCCGGTGAAATCCCACATTTGCAATTAGTAGGCCCATTTTCTGCTCGACTCAGAACCCTCGACCAAACCGCCTCTATTTCCTCATCATCATCCTTTATCTGACCTTCCTCACTCTCTGAAGATGACTCACATTTGCTTTCCGCACCACTTTAGCGGGTGAGTCGGATTTCCTTTGCCTATTTCACGACCATCCACGAGGAGGAGCTAGGCGCTTTTCCTTTCCCAATAATCTTGGATCGTGCCATAGATACGGCAAGGATGGAAATGATGGCACAAATGGCCTTTATATAAAACAAGATCCACAGAAGCCGTTTCAGGAAGTATCCAGTGGCCCAATCTGATCGGGCGAAATTCTATCCCATCTAGTTAATGAGACCCCCGAACCACAAGTCTGGAAACCACTAGCAAACCAATAGGAACAAGTCCATGTATAATAGTGGATAGCACGAATGCTCTCGAGGAGTTTCAAAGGGCTTACCACGTCAGGTACAAGAATCTTAGGAGAATCCGGGCCTGAACGAAGGAAACCCTAGCAGAAACAAATGAACATGGAGATGCTTGTGTGAGAGGGCAAAAAGGCTAGGGTTTGGCTTTGTAGAGAGTGGAGGAGGGTTTGGAATATCAAAAGGCACAAAATTTTGGGTTAAAAGCTATTTACTTGAACAAATGACATGTAAATGTCTTTGGTACACTTTGAGCCTTCTCTTCTTGCTTGAGGGTGTACAGAGTGCGCTTGGAGAGTGTATCTGGAGTACACTTCCAACTCTTGTCCTTTTTACGCGAGGTGTCAGATACACTTGGAGGGTGTGCGAGTACACACAATTCCCATTTTTGTTCTTTTTATTTTTTTTTTTATTTTTATTTTTATATAATTTTTTGCAAATTAGAACAGTGGTGCCCCGTTATGAAATTTGTCTTTGTCAACTGCCTTCCATCCCGGGTTTCAATGCATGCTCACCTTTCTTTTGCTTATATTCTACCAAACTGACTGTTTCCATGGAGTTCAATCGTACCTTCTTCTTTAGACACTTTCAATCTTTACATGGATCACTGTATTGCTGATGATCGGGGTTCCTAGGGTTTGAACCAACTTGGCAACTTGAGGCTCAAAATAGGTGCAAGGGATAGGACAACACGACTCCACAAAGTGTACACAGAAAACATGGTCTTTAATCATTTTCCAGTTATGCAAGATGTTCCTCAAAGACTATGATGCATAGAGTTAACATGACATGTAAAATTAATGCGAGAGAACCTGGCAGGCAAAACAAGAGTATGATCGATCAGGTATGTGTTTTGTGTAAGTAATAAGGAGCAAAATGCAAAGGGTATGAAACCCCGAAAAGATGAATATAAAGATTTTTTTGCATGCTAGTTAAAATGTACATGCATTGAGATGATGTGGAGTGTTAATGAGATCATGCGGCTCTATACATTTCAGGTCAAGTATTATATCTAAAAGAAGCACAATTCGAAAAAATTTGCCATACACTGAACATGTAACAAGCGCATAGTTAGGTTCAACCGGTGTCGCCCACCTGATAGAGCAAGCATTGTCCTCAATGCACATAGAACCCGAGGACCCCATGACTATCTTGGGAAACAACATAGAAACAAGGGCCCCTATAAAAATTTTTGTTTTTTTTTTTTTTTTTTTTTTTTTTTTTATTGCAAAGCAAATGGAGTAAAGACAAGAGAAATAAAATGCAAAAACGAAAATAAAACAAAACCAAAACTATATACAACAAGTTGAGAACGAATTTACTCTGAAGGGGTATCTTGGTAGAGTGGATCTACCAAGTCCGCACTAGTCTCTTGAAGATTGAAATGCTCGAGGAATGGCTTGAGGCGTTGACCATTAACTTTGAAAGACTTTCCGGTCTCTTGATTCTCAATTTCCACGGCTCCGTATGGAAAGACTACTTTAACAATGAACGGACCAGTCCAACAAAATGAGATTTTCTGAAATAAGTCTGTTTGTGAGGTATCGTGAGGACCTTTTGGTTTAGTTTGAGCGTTTTCGAGCAATAATCTGTCATGGAACAACAGGCATTCTTTGTAAATCCTGGGAGCTTTTCACATACGACTCCTCGCGAGATTCATCAAGCTCATTTAAATTACCATGCGCGTGTACTGCTTGGGATCATCGAATTAAATGTTCTAATAGCCCAATCGGCCCAGATGTTCCATTTCATTGTAAATGACAAACCTTTCCATACACAAGCTATGGGAACATACCAAACGGAGTTTAAAGAGCGTCTGGTAGGCCCGAGAGCATCGATCGTCGGAGTGACCAATATTTGCGATTTGGGGCAGCAGTTTTCTCAAAAATATATTTTATCTCCCTATTAGCTAGTTCGGCTTGACCATTGAATACGTGGGTGGTATAATGGTGCGAAACTTTATGGGTGACTCCATATTTTTTATGATTTTCAAAGATCGATTACAAAAGTGGGTCCGCATCACTAATAATTGCGAAGATGCTCCCGAAGCGAGAAAAATGTGTTCCTTTATAAATTTCAAAACAACCTTATAGTCATTGGTTCTCGTCGGGAATAGCCTCAGCCCACTTTGACACATAATCAACGAGATAACATAATGTATAAGTACCTGAAAGCGGTCCGCGCAGAAATCTATACCCCAACTTGATCCAAAGATTTGATGATTAAGATGGGAGTAAGAGACATCATGTTCGTTTGTGACCCCTCCTAATTGTTGGCGTGAGCCTGAAGTTTTGCGAAGTCGAAACAATCTTTAAATAGGGTAGACGGTAAAACGACTCTGAAATCTTATCTATTGTTTTCTTGCGAGAAAAATGCCCTCCCTGACTTCGGAATGGCAGGTTAGGATCACGATTTGCTCATCATTGGGCACGCATCTTCGTTAATTGATGCGGGCCGGTCTTTAATAAATAAGGTCATAAAAACGTATTTCTTAATATCTGCCAAAAAAATTTCTTTTACATTGAGAAGTCGACCGTATTTGGAAATTGTGGTGACCGTGATGGCAATGTCTGGCACCACCATGGGCAATGAGCAAGAGCAAAAGTTGCTCATGGGGAAGCGCCGCTATGGAGTGCGCCATGAGGAGTGGATTACGGTGTCCCGAGATAAATGGTCGGCTACCACATTCTCACCCTTTTTATCTTTAATGGTCGGATTAAATTCTTGACATAGTAAATCCACCCTAGTTAGCAGGAGCTTAGTGTCTGGCAAGCGGTACTTAAGTGTGCATGATCTGTGAAAATGGATTCTGGAGGCCTACAATGTATGACTGAATTTTCTAGGGCAAGGCGACAACTAAAAACTCTTTTATTGGTTTGTAGTTTGCCTTGACGAGTCTAGTGTCTTCTTGGCATGATAGATTACAAAGCCTTTTTATCTTCCCTTTGTCTTAAAACAACCTATGCTTCAATCATTAGCGTCACACATGATCTCAAGCGGAAGGTTCCAGTGGGAACCCCGCATGATAGGGAGACAACATAGTTTTGAGCTTAGCAGCGTCTTCTGGCCTGTGACCATCTGAGGGGCATCTTTGTAAGCAAAGTACATAAGGGACCCCGAGCTATAGCGCTAAATCTTTATAATCTCCTATAAAATCAGCCCATGTCCCAAAAATGATACGATGTCTCTAACACTTAGGAGTAGGTAAATTGGAGATCGACTCGACTTGGCACTATCAACTTCAATTCCGATTTTAGACACTAAATAGCTAGACAATCCTTATTATTTACCATGAAATGACACTTTTCCCAATTTAACACAAGGTTTTTCTCTTGACATCTCTCCAAAACCTTACGTAGATTCTCCAGACAACCCTCATAAGAGTCACCAAAAACTGAGAAATCATCTATGAAGATTTCCAGAATGATTTCTATCATGTCACTAAAAATTCCCATCATGCCATTAATCAGGGCATTACATAATCAAAGGGCATTTTCCTAAAGGCAAAAGTACCAAAGGACAAGTGAATGTAGTTTCCTTGATCTTCCAGCTATCTCGATTTGATTGTACCAGGTACCCATCGAAAGCAATAAAATTCATGCCTATGACTCTCTAACATTTGATCAACAAATGGGGAAAGTGATACTCACAGTCACAGCTTTAAGTTTCCCATAATCTATACACACCCTCCAACATGAAGTGACACAGTAGGAATAAGCTCATTATTTTTAAAATTAGCGACCACGAGTGACTCGTTCTTAGGGACTACTTGTGTTGGGCTAACCCACTTGTTGTCTGCAATAGGGTAAATAACACCTACATCCAAGAGTTTTAAGACTTCCTTCTTTACCACTTCTTTCATTATTGGGTTTAATCGTCTTTGTGGTTGCCTAGAGGGTTTAACATCCTCTTCTAAATGAATTCTATGTGTGTGCGGATCAAGAAATTTAATTTATAATATCTGCAAATTATCAATCTAAGTAGATCGGATTCTCATTATCTTCAAAAGTTGATTTTCTTGGTTCATCTCGAGTAGAACTTGTCTACTTGTGATACATCCTTCACTATCCCTCTAGGAATTTTACACTGCGGTCGGCTGGTTGAAGTGATATTGGTTGACTCATCAATTCTCTAACCTAGGTCTACATAAATGAGTAAGGTAACAAATTAACACTTGCCCTAAATCCATGAACATATTCGACTTGGGAATTCCACTACTACTAGAAATAAGTAGGGCTTCTGAATCTTTGTATTTTGGGGGCAAGTTGACAATCGATGAAGTAGATTGCTCGATCATGAATGCCTCCTTATTGACACCTAGTTTCCTTTTCACAGTGCACAAATCTTTTAGAAACTTAGCATGGGATGGAATTTGTGATAGCATCTAATAAAGAGAATGTTAAGTTCCTTGTTTGAATAATTTCAGAATCTAGAATGGTTGTTTTACTTTCTTTTGCGGTTCATTTCTCAAAGGATCACATTTGGAGAATATTGGTTGCCTTATCTTCCTCTGGCTCACCTTCAATAACATTTGTCCTAGGGACATAAGGCTTTTCTAATACCTCATCATCTATGACTGATTCACTTTGAGACTCTTGTGATGGTTCTTTGGTTAGGATGGTTTTGTCTTTATGCGCGAAGAATGTATGACCTTACAATGTTCAAAAGTACCCTGCTTGGACACGGAAACTCCTACATATTTTGACCTTGGGGTTTGGATGGGTTGAGATGGGAGTTTCCCTCACTGATGGAAATTACCGTGAAATCGGCTTAGTTGTTGGGATTTCATATTGAGCAGTCGAAACTACGTGTTTGTGGATTGTTGGGTTTGTACAAAATATGTTACTATATCCTCCAAACTTCTCTTATGTGGGGGTTGATAAAGTGTAGGTTTGGTTCATAGTTGGTGGATGAAAACCTTGATTAGAGTTCATGAGTAACTTAGGGCCAATTACGAAATGGAGGTACAATTTGGAAAACTTTGGTTTTGGTAATGGGGACCTTGATTGTTTTGCAGGTTATGTGGGTATCCCTCATTTCTCCAACTAAAATTAGGATGCTTACCCATCGAGTTATATCATTTGTTATGGGAATTGAGCGGCTTCCTTTGGTAGTTAAGAGCATTCTAGCTTGCTCTATCGGGTGCTCCCTTAGCAAGAGTTTGGCCAGTTAGTAGTTAGTGTGTGAGTCATTGCATATTATGCATGGCTCCTCCACTAAGGTACAATAGGTATAGAGAAGGTGCCAGAGGTACACTAATTACCTCATTACCTTTTTTCATCTCTATGGCCTCCAAACTGTATTGATAGCGATTTTTGCTTTGTAATTCATCATTCTCTTTGGGGCTGATGGATTCCTCCTATGGCGTGTGTGCACTTTATGGAGGTGTCTATGGAGATTGTTGATCTCCCATGTTGAGCATTTTTACGCTATGGTGTCAAAAAGTTGGATTGCCTCCCTAGCACTCTTTTCATAAAATTCGCCCGCACACATCATTTGGATGTATTGTTTATTAGTTAATTATAGTCCTTGATGAAAGTATGGGCAGATTTTTCCTACATCCAATCCATGATGAGAGATAGCATGGAGGAGATCCTTGTATCTCTCCCATACGCTGACAGGTTCGCCTTTTCGGAAAAGTGCAGATTGCTCGCATGAGAACATTGATGCGTGCGGGAGGGAAAAGAATTTGTTAAGGAATTCATTCCGCATATGTTTATGTAAAGATTGAATTAGGTCTTGAGAATGAAACAATTTTGGCTTTCTCCTTTGACCGAAAACCGAAGCCAAGCAGTTATGTGGAAGGTGAGCGAGTAGAGAAATGCTACAAACATCCTCAGATCCTCTCATGAATGAGTAGGGGTTCTCGGTCGACCCAGTGATATACGGGTAAGACGGATCATTTCCGACTTCATGAGGTGTTGCCTGCAGGTAAGCGAATACATGAGTTTGTTGTAGTTACGTTGAGGTTGCAAGATCTCTGGAGTTCTTTCCCACATTAGGTAAAGGAGCGGGGGGACCCTATATTGATTCTGTTGGCCTTCAACATTCCCCCCTCCTGTGCGGGTGCTCTTGGGAGTGTAACATCATCTTTGCATGTTGTGGGGGTTCATGGATTCCTTGTGGGTGGCTGGAATCCCTTGAGTATGTTCATTAAACAGATGTTCTTGATTCGGGATGATCCATTTGAGGTAAAATTTTATCTTGAAACACTTGACTTATTATAGATTCCTCAAAGTTTCTAGGAGGTGCAATTCTTACAAGTTGGCGTTGCTCGTTGCGAGTCCCCACCGACATGCACTAATCTACTCATCGAGGAAACACCAGCTGAGATTTCTAACAAAAGCAATTAAAAGAAAAGTAGAGCGTCACAGGATTTGCGATACAATCGCAAATTACCTCTAGCTCTCGTCGGATCAATGGATTGATAGCCACTCCCCCGAGCAGTGCAAAATGCTTACGTTCTTATTCGTATCTTT
This sequence comes from Tetrastigma voinierianum, assembly GCA_016808115.1. Taxonomy (NCBI): domain Eukaryota; kingdom Viridiplantae; phylum Streptophyta; class Magnoliopsida; order Vitales; family Vitaceae; genus Tetrastigma; species Tetrastigma voinierianum. Next base: position 462,461 of record JAEQBH010000567.1, read on the forward strand.
GAATTCTATTCCCAAGCGTAGGAATTAAGGTTATGCAGCATTATGTCTTGTCAGGAATCCACGGGTCATCTCCTGAGGAGTGGTCTAAATTTACATTGTCCGTAGGAGCTATTCTCCACAAAAGTGTATTTAAAAGAGATTGTGGGGTTGTGTTGTTTTGATTGAATGATTGATTGCTTTGAATATTTGGAAATAGAAGATGATTCTTTGGGTTCTTAGGTTTCCACTCATATGATCATGTAATTCCACCTCTTAATTCTGATCTCATCTAGGAGCCATTGATAAATGGTCTTCGATGGAAGATTTATCCTTAATTGATCTTTTGAAAAGAAAAATGATTGAATGATGTTAAGCACTTGTTCCCAATTAATTCAGACTCTTAGCTTGCATTTGTAATCAAGCACAATGTGTACCGAGGATCTCTCGTTCACACGTTGACAAGAGGATGCCCAACTAAGGTTTTACGGTTTTAAATAATTTAATAACATCACAAATCCATTCGAGGGTATAAAAGAGGAATGGGGAATTTACCTGCTGATCGAGGTGAGGTTTTTCCACCGTAGAACTTGACTATAGAGTTTAGAACTCCATGGAACTTATAAGGACAACCATAATTGAAGAGAATTTATTCATAAAAGAACTTTGAGAAAATCGATTCAATTGCAAAGCTAAGGAATGAAGAATCTGAATATTGAGAATGGAAACGAAATATGAATTCCTACTGAAAGATTACATGTAATTGAAATCAGAAAACCCAGAAAAATAAAGTCTTTAACTCTAACTATCGAGAAGAACTCCTCTCCTATGAAAACCTAACCCTTCTTATCAAAAGCTGCCTTCTCCTTGTGTCCTATAGCTTTTATACCCCTCTCCGATGTGATCTCGCATTAAAGGTTGATTGACAAGTGTGCCCTTGCGTTAGGATCGAATTCCCAACCAATTCATGTAGTTCTCACACGAGGTGTACCGGTATGTTAGTGGTGTGCCGGTACACTGGCTACTATCACTTTACGCACGGGTGTCAGGTGCATGTTGAAAGTATCTTGCGGTACTTTTCACTACTTTGCCGCTTGCGCACGGGTGTGCCGGTACCGCGTTGAGCGTGGCTGCGGTACACTTTTCGCCCACTACGATTGCTTTTCCAGCATTGTTGCAGTTCCCGAAACTTCACCAATCGGTTGCCAACATCCTCAATAATCCATATTTGCTTCCCGGACATAAATCTTTGTACAATTATGCATTATACCTGAAAGACCTGTACAAATCCAAAAAACACAAAAGCAATTAAAAGTACCTATCCTCATGCAAAATGTGGGTAAAGTGTGACTTGAATGTGCTAAGTTCTGCTATAATTACTGCTCAATTATGTATTCATCAGCCATGTAATCTTTTCCTACTTGTGTTATTCTTTGGCAAAGAGTCACGTAAATGGTTAGGAATATTTTGAAGCTTGATTTAGCCGTAAATATTTTGAGTTTCTTTATCACCTAATTATTTGTCTTAACTTCTATGTAGGTTTTTCCTATTATTGTTGTCAAATCTTTCCATATATTATAAGGATTTATTTTACTTTCTAAAGGTTGTCTTGATTTTCTAAATCGAGGAGTCTTATTTCTAGGTTTATTTTGTATTTCATTATTCAAATTTATTTTCATCTAAATTTTTTCAACTTCAAAAAATTCTATTTTACTAATAGGTTCATTTTCTTTTGGTTTATTACTTCCACAATTTCCATGGTTTTATTTCTAAATTTCTTGGTTCAAATGGATTGATTTTATATTCTACACTAGATTTTGGTTTTTCTCCTAAACTTAGGTGGCGTTTGTTTTTTGACTTAATCTTTGAAGGCCCGAATAGCTTTCGGCATTAAAACCGTTTATTTTTAAATTTTCACGACTTATTGCGAAATTTTTTAAAAAGTTACGAATGAAAAGTGAAAATATTTGGCTTTTCTATTTAGAAAAGTCATTTTCCAAAATAAGAAAAACTCAATCATTGCCCAACAAAAAGAATAACTAGCAATATACACTACTATGGATGACAACGGGAGGGTTTGGGACGGGGCGATCCCATCCCGACCCGGCTCGTTTATTTTTTTCAATTCCCAAACTTGTCTCATTTAAAAAATTAAACAGGATGGGGCGGAGATGGGAAAATTCCCAAATTCACCCCGTTTACATTTTATTTTTGTTTTTATTTTTTAATTTTAATTTTTTTATATTTGCTTTTTTATTTTTATTATATTAAAATTAATATTTTTCATAAAAATAAAAATATTATAATTTTTATATATTATTTATTAAAAAAATTATAATAATAATTATTATTTATATTAAAGTATAAAAAATAAAATAATAAAAAATTATTTTTAAATATAATCGGCGGGAGCTTATTATTATTATTTTATATATATATGGTTCATATTGCTTCATTCGGGTTCGTTTATACCCCGAAACAATTTATTTCTTTTCAGTTCACTTTATTTTAAATTAACTTAGCCTAAACCATTTCCTAACTTTCGAGATTTTCGTAAAAATCTTGTCTATAGAGTCACTAACAACTTATCACTCAGAAAATCGAAAAAATTTCCGCTTGTCTTAGAATTAATGAAACTTTCTAGGTCACTAGATTTCAGAGGCAATTTACTTGGCGTGAATCCGTTTAAGTCATCCGAATCAGAAAATTTTATAAGACCCTTTGAACCTTATGACGAATTTATTATTTTTATTAACATTTTACCATTTTTGAAATTTCTAATTTTCTCGGGTTCTGAAATATAATACAGACATGTGTCGGATTTGAAAAAATAAACTCAAGCCCGTTAAAATCCGATTAAAATTAAATTAAACATGTGGCATTAAGATGAGAGCCGAGACGAGAACCCAAAATAATCCGTCCCGTTGTCATCCCTACTCACTACCTAATGTTAAAAAAACAAACAACTTAATACTTAATACTATTAAGTCATATTGACGTGCTTCAAAAGTTCTATTCAGTATTAAGTAAAAAAAACAAACACCACCTTAGTTTTTCAAATTGTTGTAAAAGATTTTCTATTTTATTTTCTTCTAATTTACTTGTTTTCTTAACTAATTATTCAAATATTTGATCTAGTTTTCACTACAAGAAAAAATGTCTTCATTGACAGTTTTTCACCATCAAGATAATGGATATCTGTCAAAATAGATAGGTATATGCATATGTCATCTATGCCAGTGTCAAGAAAGGGTAAAAAGTAGCTTGACATATGCATATGTCAAGATTAGGTTAAATATATTGCTGAAGTTGACTCTATTATTTGTGAAGATTATATTTATTATGTCAGGATTCGATTATCAAATATAATTTTACAAATGTCAAGGATGGTTTTTCAAAGTTAAACTTTTAATATGTTAAGGTTCCTTTGCTCTTATGTCAAGGAATATAGTTTATTTTTTTTCAAAATTTCTTTGTTCATATATCAAAGAAATTATTTCATTCTATGTCAAGGTTGAATATGGAATATGTCAAAAACATAAATTGTTGCCAAAATGATTCGAATCTAAACTAAACCTATTGCAAAACTGAATAATCTATTATCAAAACTCAGTATTAACTTTCATATCATAGAACAAAAATCTAATTATCAAAACTAAAAAATTATATATATATATATATATATATATATATATATATATATATATATATATATATATATATATATATATATATATATATAGTAGTTTTTAATTCGCACAGTACATGTAATATAGGTACAAAAAAAAGATATAAACATGTAGCCAAATATATTGAAAATAAAAAAGAAAAACTTTGAACATCTACACATGATCTTCCATTGTCATCAAATATATCCAAAAATACAAAGCCCAATATAGCCTCAAATATCCAATAGTTATACATCATATATAGAATGTATCCGTAATCTTGTTCCTGAAATCGTGAATCGTTGCAAATGTCACCTAACCTTGCAAGTAGGAAAAAAAAAGTATTAGTTTAAGTTTATGTTTAAAAGATTAATAAAAAATATATATAAATATATACCCAAATGTATTTACAAACAATCTAGCAATTTATATTATCATGTTATCAAATGTTACCCAACCTCTAAGAAGTAAGAAAAAAATAATACTACTATATGTTTATAGTTAAAAGTTTATTAAAAGTTCAATGAGAAATAATTCATGCTTTAGGTGTATCAAAGTTGTTACCCAACCTCTTGCAAGTATGAAAAAACAAAAATATTGTTTTTATGTTTATATTTGAAAGTTCATTAAAAATATGTAAAACATGTGCCCAAATATATCTAAATGTATCACAAACAACTTAGCAATCATACATGATATTGTACTGTTATAAAATATATCCAAAAAAAAAAGTGATAGATATTTACCCAAAAATACAATAGTTGTATATGAACATGCAAGAACTTATACTCTAAAAATTACAAATGCTGCAAGTGTCACCCAACAAGTAAGAAAAAAAAATTACTTAATGTTTATATTAAAAAAAGATATAAGCATTTACTCAAATATATCCAAATGTATTCACAAACAACCTGACAACCATACATGATCTTCTACTCTTATCAAATATAGGGGGGGGAATGAGAGAAGACAAATATTTACCCAAAAATCTAGTAGTTGTAGATGATGACTATAACTTATGCATGACCTTGCACTCAAAAAACTGCAATAACTGCAAATGTTACCCAACATCTTCCAAGTAAGAAAAAACAATATTAGTTTATGTTTAGATTTGAATGTACCAATTAAAAATATATAAACCTATATGCAAATATATCCTAAAAAAATGTAGTAATGTATTTTTAGGAAAAAAAAATCTAGATAATGTATGTACCTAAAAATATCCAAAAAATAGTTATACCTCTATATGATAGTAAGAACATATATATGATTTTGTACTCTCAAAATGCACTTATTGCAAATGTCATCCAACATGTTGTAGGTAGGTAAAAAAGTACATTAATTTAAGTTTATATTTGAAAACTTACTAAAATATATTAATATGTACCGAAATTATGAAAAAAAACCTAGTAAATCTATATAATTAAAACAAAAAACTAAGTATGAACTTGTACCTTCATCACATTAAGATGTAGATATGTACCCAAAAGTATCCAAAAATCCAACATCTATACTTGACAGCAAGATCTTATGCATGATCCTTGTAATCTCAAAATTGCAATAGGTGCAAATGTCATCATTTACCTTGCAAGTAGGAAAAATGCAATATTAATTTAAATTTATGTTTGAAATTTATTGAAAAAATTATAAAATTCACATACCCACTATACTTGATCTAAGATAAGAGTGATAAAAAATGAGACCCATTCAGATCTCACTTCATCTAACTCGGCTCGTGAGTAGGTTTTTTGTGACACCCCAAAACCCGGGGGTCCCGTTGACCACCGTCAACTTGCGGAAACCTGTGTGTCTCATATCATGAGACCCATACTTGAGTAAAATGATCCAATAGGGCCCATCATCCATACTCGTCCATACGGTTACAAGACCATACATTTCTATAGATCCAAGAGTTATTACAACACTCTTAATACAAAACATATATTAAAACTAGTTCGTTCTAATATATATAAACAAGAATCAAGGCCACACCGCCCGCTCATAATCCCGAATTCTAAGGAGCATCGTCGCTCGTACCAAGGGGTCCCACGACGGGGTGAGCTAACGCCCAGTAGAATTAAATCCTACAAGGGCTATTCTCCACCTAGGTGCACATGCAAATAATCATTTCATAGTCAAACCAACAACCAATCCGTGCATACATGTTGTCCTATCATGGAAAAATCTACATGCATGTATGAGATGACACTCTACATGCCTCAAGTACCGGGTCAACCTCCAACCCACCACCCAATGCAAGTGCCAATGGGAAATCAATACTAAGTCAGTCTCGACTCCCATCTCACAACCCGTAGTCTATGTGATATTTATTTAATCGCTTTCTGTCTGGGGCAAATGTAACTTTTCGGTCTCACCGCGGTCTCTTACACCCTCCGACATTTTCTCGGCTTTCACAGTGGATACTGCCTAACCAGTTTCGTGTTTTTCACCCGAGGGGGTATCTATCCCCTACTTGCTACGCCCGACACATTTCATTTTCCATTTTCGCTTAACACCGTGAACTCAATTCTGACTTCGTCCCATTCTAAGCCCACACGATTCAACACCAAACACGCTGCCAAATCAAGAGACAGTGGTGGGCGATGTACTCACGTAATGTGGTGTTATCGCACACCAATGCAATGCACTCAGGCCACGCACTCAAACCCATGACCAATGTATGAAGACTCCTACACACATTCTACACCGTACACTATGTGTGTGCTATGAACACTCATGTCTAATGCACACAACATTTCATATATTTAACATACATGTAGTCATGTTAATATTCCACATATTCAAATTAGTACATCACATAAGCATGCACTACATCTTTTCTATCATTCAGTTCATTCATGTCAACACATCATTCAAGCAATGTATTAACATAATCCAACCATTATTTAGGCAAGTAATGCCATAATTCATATTCCTAGGCTGAGACATAGTATGTCAGTCATACAGCCTGCTACATGCCAAGAAATGACCATGTTCAAGCACAACACATTACAACCCAATGTGTTTGAAACACCCATATTGATAGCAATTAGTACACTTAGTACAACACTCAGTTTTTCAGCACAGATGTGAGCACCTATTTCCACTGAATGGCTAATGGCTAGATTCTTGACTCCATGAGCTTGTCATAGAGTCCAAGATCATCTGGACCGGAGTCTGACATGTTATGACCTAAACAACCAGAGCTAAACCTATAAAATTTCTGCATGTTAGTCATGCAAGCAATTACACTCCAAACTGATTTTTTTTTCTTCAGTCTAAAACCCAAAAAAAAAAATACATGGCATTCATTCAAGTAATTAATAAAACCCAACTTAGATTTCTTAATCTTAAAACCCAAAAAAATAGCATATACAATAACATGCAAGGACTGATTAGTTCCGTAAAATTCTTACATGTCATTCATTCCAAGTAATAACAAGCCAACTTGATTTTCTACCTTAAAACCCAGAAAAAAACAGCACATACAATAACATGCAATAACTGTGATTAGTTCCGTAAAAATTTTTGCATGGTATTCATTCAAGTAATAACAAGCCAACTTGGATTTTCAGTCTTAAAACCCAGAAAAACAGCACATACAATAACATGCAATAACCAAATTAGTTCCAGAAAATTCTGCATGGCATTCATTCAAGTAATAACAAGCCAACTTGGATTTTCACGAAACCCAAAATGTAACATACAATAACATGCAATAACCAGATTAGTTCTAGAAAATTCTGCATGGCATTCATTCAAGTAATAACAAATCAACTCAACCAAATGCCATTTCCATGGCCCCAAACAAGAAAATAACCAAGGAGGAAAGATCCCTCACATCTTGAAGTATGTAGGACCAGTTCTTGATCCTTCAACCTTGCAAAAATGGAGGTGTCTTGTATTTTTCCTCCTCTCCTTCCTTCCTTCCTTCCTTCCTTCTTTCTTTCTTTCTTTCTTTCTTTCTCTCTTTCTTCTTCTCTTCTTGTCTACGAATTTGTTTTGAAATCTCTCCCTGTTCACCAAGTTGGGTTTGACCTAGGTGGGGAGCACACCTAACCCACTTGTTTTGACACTTAGTCAACTCCTGGCACCAAGTGTTCTCTATGCCACCAACCACTTTCATGCTCATGCATGAGGGTGGCTTGACATTTGCCCCACCCAACTCCTCATGCAATCCTAAGGGCATGTGACACTCTGCCCACCCATGCTGCAATCTCCATGCAAGTGCCAATGGCACCCCATGGTTGGGTCTGCTCCATTTCGAATGCATAAAACCAACAATTTAATTTCTAGTCGTAGTTTGTTTGGTTCAACTAGATTTTTATGGAGATGATTCTAATCTACGTGAATCCGTTTCACACATCCGGGAGGTCTGTAGAAAAATCTAGGTTTTGTTTCTTTTCGTAAATTGATCCCAAGAAGAATTACCGATTCGCTCATTTTCAGAAAAAATACACTTTTCCCGGGTTTCACATTTTTTTCCCTTCAAACTAAAATATATGGCAAGAAAAAATATGTTAATATGTAGAATTAAATATATGTATAAGTTCTTATGCACTTTTGACAATACATAAGTAAATAAACCTGAGATGTTAAGAGGTTTCTATTTGCAATTATGTCTCGTATGTATCGTATGACAAAATATCTGCACATGACACCATCCAACTGTTTGGGCCCCTGCGAGGAAAATTATATCAACAAATTTTCATGATCAAATATGACATCATATAAACTTGGTTGATTTTTTCATCCTTCACATTTTTATAAGAATAATGAATGACATAATATTAATTTGAAGCAAAAATTACACCAAAATGAAGTCAATACATGTGTAGCATAATATCCTAGAGTTAGTAGAGGACCCTAAGCTCCCATATTTTAGACTTGGAGGGTTCAATTGGGTTTATAAAATGTGAAGTTATAAGAATGTCAAGCAATATGTAAATGAAAAATATGGATAAAAAAAAGTAATAGATGAAGACAATGATTAATTATATTTATTAAGAATGGTGATTCACTATTAAAAAGGGTAATAATTCAGTTTTGTCCATTGTGATTATCCCAAAGATAAATATCATGATTTTAAGGTTTCAGCTGAGTATATCATAATCAAGCTTTAAGAGTAGTCATCAATAACATATTTGGAAATATGTGGTATTGACCTCTTTGTTACATCTCATAGATTATCATTATAGAAAAGAAATGCAATTAGAAATTACAAGAAAAAAAATGTTTTACAAATGAATTGATTGAAGAAAGATAAAACAGTTGAGAGTTTTATTTAAAGAGAGAGAGAAAGGGGTTATGCCCAACAAGATGAGTGTAAACTAAATATAGAGAAAGAAAAGTAGTCATACTAACGTTTGTAAAGGGAAATATATAAGGAACAACTCACACATAATTAGTATGATCAAAGCTATCTATATGCTTGAATTATTTCCTTACCCACACATACATTTTAATGGTTATAAGATGTGAGACCTTTGAAAATCCGCATTCCCCGGGCGATGGTAAATGGTAATTTCGGGTCAAAACCGAATTTTTCTAGATCTCATGATCAAACCCGACCGACCGTTGGAATCGTCTCGAAATCTAGCTACCACGCCGAATTTCGCTGGATTTCGAGATGATCTGGATTTCACGCTTCTTTCGAGGCGCTGGGTGCCTGACGACACATGGCAAGGTTAGAGAATGCCACATGTCACTCCGTGAGTGACACTTGCATTGGAAAAGAGTGGCTCAAGTAATTAGCTACTTTGTTGGAACAAAATCCCATGGCTCACATTGAGCCATGTAAGTGATGATGTCATAAAAGAGAGTTAAGAAATAAAAGAAAATGAAGAAAAATGGAGAGCCACATGTTCGTTTCGAGGTGAGGGAGGAAATTTCTCATTTTGTCTCACACGAGCAATGATTCAAAAAAGGAGTGAGAGAAAGTCAAAGAGAAAGGAGATAATGGGGAGAAATGAAGCTATAAAAAAGAGTTAAAATGAGTAGTTGAGTTAAAAGCAAATTTGTAGAAATGAAATAAGAGAAGGAATAAAACAAAAGAAAATAAACATAGGATAAGAAAGAAAGATTATGAGGTCTGGATCTCATTTTCTAGAGAGAGAGTCTCTTCCTTCTCTCTAGGATTGTAGGCGATCCGACCGTCGGATTCCTTCGAGACAAGAAGGGAAGTTGTTCTACACGGAGAGGACAACGCGTGGACTCCGGTTTTAGGGAGTTTCGACAAACTCCGAGAAAGGTAGGGGTTTTCCCTACTCGCTTTTACTTTCGCTTAAGGGTCATGTAATGGATAGGATTTGTTGAGGCCCCTGGATGGTCGTGGGTCCTGGCCCAAAAGATTTGGACTGACCGAGGAAACCCAGAGGATTTGGACTCTTACCGGGCCGCTTCAGGCGATTACACAGATTGCTGCTATCGCTATGAGTAAAAATAACACGCTTGTGTGTGAAACGTGGTCTGCTCTAAGACGAACCGATAGTGCCTGCACTTCATGTGAGCTAAGTTTATGTTATTATTATAAACTCGAATAACATGATGTATGGATTAAATTTTTGTTAATATATGCATGAGTGATATATTAGCATGTGTTGAATGTCAGGTGTCATTGCATCGCACTTAGGTGGGGAGTAACCCAAGTAGTGGGAAATTCCACCACCGGGCTTTTCTCACTCGGGCCGTGACTATCTTTTCGTATTGAAGACGATCGATGGACGATCCGTGTTTTAGAGAAGAAGAACCACCAGATGTACTCTAATTTTATTTCAGATTTTGTAATTTAAGAGACCCAAGTTTTCAGATAAATCAGAATAAATACAATTGTAAATAAATAAATTTCAGATAAAATATACATTTTACGAAGACGATGCGCAGCTCCGGGGCGTATCATTTTTACAGATCATCGCGTTTCATGACTTGAGACATGTAGATTCACGTTGACGGAGGGTCGAATCTGACACCCTGGATAGAGGCGTCACATAAGAGATTATAAAGGCTATGGATATAGTGATAAAAGGAAATACATAAGGAACAACTCACACATAATTAGTATGATCAAAGCTATCTATATATTTGAATTATTTCCTTACCCACACACACATTTTAATGGTTATAAGAGATTATAAAGGCTATGGATATAGTGATCAAAGTTTAATAATTGTTCTTCCTATGGCCAACATTTCAAATTAACTAATTATAAATTCATTAAATTTTTTTATACTTGAATTTTCTAAGGTTTGATATTCAACAGTAGACTATGATTGAAAAAAAAAATATTGTACTCATGCATTTTTTACAAAATATTTCTTTTCTTTTAGTTTCCATTATTTTTATTTTTATTTATTAATTGTAAAAAGTGCAAATGAATTATAAATCATTCAATCACATGATAAAATGGGTTTGTTCATTTTTAGTACTACTTCATTACTAGTGGAATAGTGGACATATGAATGCATTGTATTCATAACAATTTAGATTATATTTTCATAAGGTGATCAACCAACGCATAATATCTTTCTTTAACTCCAAGTTAGCTTATAATATCCTTCAACCTGCTAGGAATAGGAAATAAAATTAAAACCAAATATAAGCTAAGAAAAATCATAACTAAATGCAGTAATTATATAAATATCCTTACATTTCAAAAATCAAGTGAACTTTTCAATAAAGCAACTCAAATGTAGGTAAGTGTCAAAAAAATTAGAAAAATGAACAAAAAGTTTAAGAGGGGAAAAAAAGATTACCTCAATAACCATCCACTTGAGCTCTTTTTTAGATCCTTTCTTCTTTTGAGATACAAAAATTCGAAAACCCCTAAATAAAAGTTCAAATTAATGTTCATTTTGAGACATGAAAACTAAAATTATGGTAGACTTGCATGTTCACAATATCTTTTAGATCTTTGTATGGTTGTTGCAATTGTGAATCTAAATAGTAGACTATTTGTGATTTTTGGTCAATTACAGCCAAAACCCAATGAAATCTACAATATATCAACATATGATTTAGATAAATAACATACATAAGGCTAAGAAATTAAAAATAAATAATGATTAACAACTTACCTTGGGTTATATGGAACAAAAATAAGGTTCGCCAATTTAGAGTCAATTAGTCTATCAGCAACGAACCTTGCTCTTTTTTCAATTTGTGGAGCTACTAATCCAACCCCGACACCATCCCCTGGATTTAACAACACATTTTCTCCCCGTAGTGCATCATCCAAATTTGTATGCAACCACCTAATGAAATGTCACCCAATTTAGGAATGACTTAAAAAAAAGAAATGAATTCTGACCTATTTATATTATGAACGTAACAAAAATATTAACAAATAATATCTTACCAACATGGCATAAACAATTCTATATTCAACTCTTTGTAGAAATTACATCATTCATTTCAAATTTCTTGTTAAGAGGAAGGTTTGAAATTTCATTCCCAAAGACATTGATTGGAAAGTTAACTTCAAGCCGCTTACCCCTCCAACAATGCTAAAACTGTTTTAGAAAACAATTGTATATCTCTAGGATTTTCATATTCGATTTTCTGGGATGTCGAGATCTTCTTCATTTTATTCTTCCTTTTGCCAACATCCTAAACACGTATAAATAGATGCATGACATTAAGAAAACAAACCAAAAGTGTAGGAAAATGTAACTTAACTTGGAAATTTTAGTTATAACACTAATATTCACCTCATCATTTTCATCATCTATCACAAATGTAAGAGGGCCACAAACCTCATATCCAATGAAATTCTCCCTTATTGTATGAATGTTTTTAGCAACTGCGAATGGAAGAAGTGCATTAGGTTGAAGAGGATAAAGGATGACCACTAATATATCATAATAACCAATGGAACTTTTAAAATCTCATAAATAAGTTCCATATGCAACAATGTTCCCTTGAGTTTGAAGAGCCAATTTGAATTTATAAACCTGTAAAAACATACATTTATAAACATGTAAAACAAAATATAATCCTTAATCTTTAATTTTAGTTATTTTATATATTGTTTTTACAAACTTAACCTAGGAAAAACCATATATACCTAAGTTAGTTGAGAAGCTTTTACACTTGTGATGATGGGTCCTCCACATGAGCACCATAATGAGCCTTTTCTTGTATTTCTTCATGTCAGAACAATTGTTTCCTTATGTTTGTGTCGCCACTCGCAGTGGGTGCGAGGGTTCTTTTTTTGGCTTTCAAAGCAATAATCTCCTCTTCCAAGGTCCTCACTTTCTCCCTTAACATCATTTCGCATTCCTCTTGTTCATGAGCTTTTGAAGGTATTGGTGTGTTGAAGAATTGTTTGGCCTTTTTTTCCCACCCTTTCCCCTAACTCATCCAGGATGCTCTGGTGTACCTAATGCTAAAGTGAGGATATCTTTTTGACCAACGCATGTAATCTTCCCTTCCTCAACATCCTTCACTAACTCATCCTCTAAAAAATAAAAGATGCTTCAAGAGTCATATAAAATAGAGAACAAATTAAATTGACTATATATATAAACAAATGAAATTGACTAAATATATACATATATAGGTTTGACAACTTACACCATCATATTCACCTTTCTTCATTCTTGCTAGCTTCCATAAGATCCATCTATCAATAGGTTTCCTAGAACCTATCTTTTGCATCTTTCAAAAAATAAAAAAGGGTAATCATTAAATTTTACAAAGGTAAAAGTGCAATTAAATAAAATAAATTAATTCAACTTACCAATTCTTCTTGAAGTCCTGCATATCCTTTCCTACTAACTCTGTGAGTATAGATGTTTTTTGCCCTCCTTTCTTTTCCCTTTTTTGATTTAATTTCAAACTCTTTTGACAACCTATTAGCCACTAATTTTCTCCAATCTTCAATTGGAATGTAATTATATTCAATTGGTGGCTACAAAAGGTGCTCAAGCTTATCCTTATAAGGAAGGATATACTCTTTTGTCAATGTGTGCCTAAATGATCTAAAGCTAGTGCCTATGGATGACATGATGTTGTTTTTGCTATTCTCATCAACCAAGAATGCACCCTACAATATAAAAATATCTTAATTATTAAATAAGCATGTAAGATATACACAAAGTGTAGAAAAATAATTTCACAAGATTACTATATACCTTCACACAATCCCATAATTTCTCCTTCAATTCAGTTGGCACTACCCTCCAATCAATATGATATACAAGCACCATGGTTCGTGCTAACACACCCAAGTATGAGATTAGTTGTACATATCCCTCCCCCACTCCCTCAACATCATCATTATATTGAATATCAATTTTCACTCCTTCACTTCTCTTTTTAGCAATTTTAGGTTTTGAAAGTTGGGCCTCTTAACCTTTCTTCGGTGAAGTAATTTTTTTTCTCCCTTTCATCCATCTATATATAAATAAAAAGAATATGATCAATCTCATAATATATATCTTACAATCAAAACTAAAGCGTGGTATTTTAGTAGTTTACCTAACCTTTGTCTCTTCTTGGTGGAAACATTTATAAACATGTATAACTTTTCTTGCAAGTTCCCAAATGATTGCGAATTAAATAATAATAAATATCAATTGAAAATGTATGTCAACTCAATATAAAGAAGTTAGTTACAAAATTATCCCATTAGTAAGAATTAATTAATGTTGTGCTGTATCTCAAGAAAATTCAACTTGATAGTGAAATATACAAAAGTCAAAGGAGAGAATCTATTATTAATCCAATTAACAACATAACATCGAGTTTTAAGAAAAATACTACTACTTATCTCATAAAAATAATAAAATGAATATTCCACCAATATGGCTTCGATTAAATTATCTATTTTATTCAATAAATTGTTAACGTTCCAGTTGGAACTAAGCTTCGTTGGGATATAATATTCATAAAAAGTTAAAAGTGTGGGTTGATGATGCACAGAACGTTTGATTTTCCTACCATTACACATAAGCATTGATTCAATTCTAAATGATTCTAGGATACAAGGTCAATTATATAACATTCATGATAAGGTAATGCCACTTAATAGCAATAATCATAAAGCCATAAATACATAAGTTTTATTAAAGTTAAATTAATTGAATAAACATGTTCTCTAATTTGACATTTAGTCTAAAATCCATTACTAGATTTACATGAATGAAATTCTTATCCTAATTTTCTAAAACTAAATGTTATTCAATTATTCTAATTAGTAACTTGCTTACTAATTTCAAAATAATTTTGTTACATATCATAAACAAGTTACCTAAAACAAAGGAAGCAGCAAAGAAGGCGAAAATCAAGTTCTTAATATATTGTTTTGGTAGGAAAAACGAATATTCAATAATCAATTGCAAAGGATTTTGTGACGCCCTAAAACCCGGGGGTCCGTTGATCACCCGTCAACCTGCGGAAAATCTATACGTCTCGCATCACGAGACACACACATGAGTAAAAATGGTCACATTGGCCTACACATCATACTCTTCAAAATATATCCAACCAATTATATTACATGGTTTAAGAGTTGATTACACTCTTAATACAAACATATCTAATACATGTTTTACAAAAAGATAACAAAGCCAGAATTCGACTTTCTTCTCAAAACAGCCTCTAATGAGTGCCGCCTTCCTAATCGCTCCCCGTACCTGAAATAATATTCCGTCGACAGGGTGAACAATGCCCAGTAGTGGAATTTTCCTACATGAGTTACTCCCCACCTAAGTGCACATGCAATGGCACACCAAACATTTAATACAATCCATGTTAATATACTAGGCATGCATATATTAACAAAACCTACACATGTTATTTATTCATAGCAATAACATAAGATTAGCTCACATGGGCTAATGTACGATCCAACAGTTCATCTTGGGACTGCCCACAAAATCACAATCAACATGTTATTCACTCATGGAAATAACGCAACATCACACAAGCCACACAACAGTCCGTGGACTGTCTAAAACCACTCTAGGGATTTCTTCAATCGGTCTAAATCTTTTGGAATTGAAACCACTGTCACACCCCCACCCCTACTAGCGGAAGGTGTGTCGACCACCCCACAAAAACCCCTAATTGTTACTTCCAACGACTAGAGAATCTTGTGAAGCCATGTTGTTGCTTGGTCGAAAAACCCATAAAATTTTTCTTTTCTAAAACTAGGATTTTTAAAATTTCTAAGAAGATAACAAATTTCAGATACAAGATATATCCCAAAACCTGAGACACAGCTTTACACTTTCAAAAGGCAAACCCAACACACTCTTTCAAAGAGCCTCAGTTCATCACATTTTCACAATACAAAACTATGTACATACATATGCTCAACTGTACAAATTCCAAAGTATTTCCTTACATAAGTTATTTAATACAAAGATCGATACAAAAAGTCGTGAGAATCCTAATATGCTCCACCATCCTACGTGCCTGCACTGAAAATAGTTTTAAACAACAAAATAATGAGCTAAACAAGCCTGAGTGTATGCTTTATACAATGTTTTCTTTTCCTTCAAAATATCTCAAAATCAGAAATGATCTTTTCAAGACATTTTCCGTAAACTCGCTTTGCTTTGCTTTTAAAAGTTTCTAAAACTTTTCATACTTGCTTGCTTGCTTTGCTTTAAAAGTTTCTAAAACTTTTCATACTTGCTTGCTTGCTTTGCTTTGCTTTTCTTTAAAATTTTCTAAAACTTTTTATACTTGCTTGCTTGCTTTGCTTTGCTTTTCTTTAAAAGTTTATAAAACTTTTCATAAACCTCTTTCTTGCTTGCTTTACTTTGCTTTAAAAGTTTATAAAACTTTTCATAAACACGGGAGCTTGGGCTCGACCGTTTGCTTTAAAAATTTATAAAACTTTTCATAAACACAGGAGCCTGGGCTCGACCGTGCACCAGTGGTTGATTTCAAAACTGTATGGAAAATGTTTATAAATCAAGATCAACCACTGGAGGCCTTTCTTGCTTGCTGTACCCTAGTAAACACGGGAGCCTGGGCTTCAACCGTGCCGGTGGAAGGACCTGGGTCCGCATCACCTAGGTGGAAGAGCCTTGGCTCAATTCCCCTTTTCTCGGTAAATATGGTGGAATGACCTTGGTCTACGATCACCATAATCTAGCTAGTGCGCTAACCCTATATACTCCAAAGCATATTTTCACGTCTCCTTTAAATGCCATGATGCATGAACTAAGTTTGCCGACCAGGAAAATCTAAAATGCATGAAATGATGTCCTAACACCACTGCGCACGTACGGAATACCTCTGACCTATATGCTTGCTTTAAACAAGGGATTTTCATTAGGCCTGTTTTATAAAATATACTTTTGTTTGCTTGCTTGCTTGCTCTTTGAAAGATGGTTTTGTCCTCAAAACCATCGCTGTTTGATTTTTAAAAGTATGGTCAATACATCAAACCTATGACGCCCCCAAACCCGGGTGTCCGTCGCTGAATTCACCACAACCTCATGGAATACTGTAAATGCTCGTGACCCAACATTTTTCACGAAAACTGCGTAGTCTACTTTGCTCCTGGGAGCTCTACCCAAATACAAAACCTGCATATCCTGTCCCAAACAGTGCAATATAATCCAATATATCCAGTCACATGAGTAATACGACCACTTGGGCCCATAAACAATACTCAATATACATACCAATTATGAATCCAACTATATACCCAATAGTTACAAGAGTTAATATATTTTTACTCTTATACAACATATATCAAACTTATAGAGTTCTAATACATGTTTAAATCAGAACCAAAGCCACAACTCCTAGCTTTCTTCTAATCCTCGCCTCAGACGAGCCGTCTCCCCGCATGCCCCCTCGATTCGTAAAATAATATCCCCTTGGCTAGTGGTGAGCCAATGCTCGCAGTGGAATCCAGCCTAGGCGGGCTACCTCACCACCTAAGTGCAATGCAATGTTCCAAATTAAACGCACATTCAAGCAAATGCATGATCCTACTACATCGTCTACATGACCAACTCGTATCCCGAGTCCTCATCGACTCTCCTCACACTCGCCTAAGCCCTCGTATGAGAATTTCTAATTTCTGTTTTTGTTTGTGTAATAACCCCCTCGGGCGTGAATATATATCAATTGGGCCGCTCCGACGATTGATATATTATTAGTTTGTTTGTGGACAACCCTCCGATGTGTATATATCAATTGGGCCGCTCCGACGATTGATATATTATTTGTTTTTTTGACTACCCTCCGATGAATATCAATTGGGCCGCTCCGACGATTGATATTTTTAATTTGGACTACCCTCCGATAATTAATATTTTTAGACAACCCTCCGAACCGTTTTCTCTATACTCATCTCATGCACTCACTCCTATAGTCCTAGGGTGTTCCAGTGCATATGGAATGTATGTATGCCAATTCCAATACATTTAATTCATGCATGTAAATATATAAACATGCATATACTCGCATAATTCAAATCACACAATCATGTTATAATTATATGACTTATATCACATCAAAATTAGCTCACTTGGGCTAATGATCAAACACGAGCAATTTACTTGAATTGCTCGACCAAAACACATTAATTCCCAAAAATATATTTTTAGAACACTGATTCGGGAATAGTGAAACCCTCGGTTACTATTCCCGAAAAATCACAAATCATCGGTTCACTTTGTGAACCCGGGTTTCACGGCCATTTCCGGCCTCAATCCAATCAACACAGGATTAACACTTGGATGAAGAATTAAATCACCCAAAACAGCGTGGGGCAGTCACGGGCTGCTCCATTTTTCTTTCAAAAATTTTATCAATTCGGTCCCAAGTTTTGGGACCGATCAAACGGCCCCCTCTCACGGCCTCATTCAACTCAAACATTAGTAAAACACTTAAATGGCAAGAAAACCTCAAGTAGGAGAAACCCTACCTCAAGGAGCTTGTCTAAACTCCTTAAACTGCACCCACGCCAAGCCCCTCCGTGAGCCAGCTTCTCCTTCTGTCCCGAAGACCGTCGACCTGGGCCTGATCGCCAATATTTTGCAGAGAAGTTCGACCTTCTCTCTAAAATCAATTTTGCTCGCTACTGGTTCCTCTTTTTTTTTCACGTTTTTTCTCTCCTTTAACATTTGGGGAAGAGAAATATTTACAATTTTGTCAACTAGTGACTTAAAAACTTTTCTAAAAATGACTGTTATGTCCCTCTTTTCCCAGTTTTGATATTCGACACTATCTCTAAGTAAATAATTTTCATCATTTCTACTCATACTAATTTACGGCACATGAGCATGTTATATGTGATTGCAGTATCGTAAAATCGTTTTACTTCAAGACCCGAACCGCGATGCCTTAAACGTGGTAATTTTTACGGAATATTCCTAATTCCGAATTTAAATTTTTATATGAAGTATAGATTTCATGAGACGATTCCAAATCGGTGCAATCCATTTCTGGCCATCCAAGATCTTATAATAAATTACAAATTTTTAACCGAAATTAACAATTTTGTAATCTAATTATTAGATTTTCGTTCCTTTTTCCATAAATGGAATTTCTGGGTTTTAGACATTCTCCCTTCCTTATAGCAAGGAATTTCATTCGAAATCCAGACAATCACAATCACTCACATGCATATGCAACGTGCACTCTACCATGCATGTAAACAACTATTTAAATCTTAAACGTACTAAAACCACGTAGACCTTCATCCCCGAACAAGGGCGGATGTAGAGCTCCACATCGTGTCCCGCGCTCCCACGCGACTCCACTCCATAGTGCCTCCATAGTACCCTCACTAGCCTCACGGTCTTGCGTCGCAAAACCTAATCACGGCTATCAACAATGCACACTGGTCCCATTTTAAGTGTTTTACCTTCCGGAGCATGGAGACGTGAAATACCTCGTGGACACCTATCATGCCGAGCCAGAACGCTTAACCGGCATGTTAATCCGCGCCTACCTCTCGAGCATCTCAAAGATCCAATAAACCCTGCAGATAAATTCCACGCTTGCCGAACCCGACCACTCTCTTAGTATCACCTTCAAGAAGACGTGATCCCCAACCCGAACTCTAAGGGTCGAGGCTCCACATCCGCATAGCCTTCTCCGCGCCCGAGTCATGAGAAGACGCCTGTCGCATCAAGCCCACCTTCCTGAGGTGTCTCTAATCAGATTAGGACCGTTGATGGAGCCTCTCCCACCTCTATCCAACATAACTAAGTGGGATCTACATGGCCTCCCATACAATGCCTCATATGGCGCCATATGGATTCGCCCCGATAACTATTGTTGTAGCGTAATTCCACTAAGGGCAATGCTCCTCCCAGCCTACTCTTATGATCCAGACGCATGCCCCGCATGACGTCCTAATAACTGTGATAGTCCTCCCCGCACGCCCATCCGTTTCGAGGGTGGAACGCCGTACTCATGGTCACCGTGTGCCCATACTTCCGGAAGCTCTTCCAAAAGTGCGCCCGTAAACCCGGTCCCTATCCCGATACTATGAATACTAGTAATCTACGAGTCTGACTATCTCCCTCGAATGTATAACCGCAATCTCCTGGGCGCAAGGTCATCCGCAGACTACTAGAAATGTGCCAACTTCGTGGAGCCTGGCCCCACTATCACCCATACCGCGTCATGCTTCTGCTGCGTCCGTGGCAAGTGGGTCACAAAGTCCATCGTGACGTGCTCCCACTTCCACTCTGAGCCACCTCCAATGGTCAAGTAGCCTCACGGGGCTTCTCGGTGCTCAAATTTTTAACTCGTTGACATGTGAGACATCATTTTAACAAAGTCCCTACGTGTCTCTTCATCCCACTCCAATAGTAATGGCGACGAAGATCCTGGTACATCTTCGTACAATTCGGATGCACGAAGCAAATTGAGAGCAAATTAAACTCCCGAGAATCTCCTCTCTGACCTGGCCAATCTGGGGAACCACTACTCCGTCTCCCTCTATATCGAAGACTACCATCTCGCGTGAACGGTCCATCCTCGTCACCCGCACTGGATCGTGACACCCCGATGGATACCATCTCGCCCCGCCACCGGGACTCAATCACTCTTACTCAACGTAGACGGCAGCCACTAAACTCCCTAAGGTACTCGAGTCCGCATCAGAGCCTTAAATCGTCCTACGCCTGCATCCGCCACTCCCGAGAAGCTATACTAGCCAACGCTCCTCGTGACTTCCGACTGAGTGTATCAGCCACCACATTTGCCTTACCGGGGTGGTAATGCAAAGTGAAGTCATAATCCTCTAGGAACTCCATTCATTTACGTTGCCTCATATTGAGGTCCCGTTGTGTGAAAATATACTTCAGACTTTTATGGTCTGAGTACACTCGAACTCCCTCGTATAAGTAGTGGCGCCAAATCTTCAAGGCGAAGACTACTACCGCTAACCTTATGTCGGTGTGGGGTAATTCCCGCTTCGTGATTCTTCAACCGACAAGAACCATAAACTACTACTCCTCCCTGACCGCATCAAAACACATCCCATCTCTACTCGAGGCATCACAATACACCGTGGTACCCCTGCTCCCCCCGGGTCCGGAACTATCAAGACGGGAGTCATGTCTCCTTCAACTCCCCGGAATGCCCTCCGCACGGCCATCCCACTCAAACTCGACCTCCTTCCCAAGCAAAACAACCAGTCATAGGTGTCGCTTATCCCGAGAAATCCTCAATGAATCTCCCGTATCACCCAAACAATCCCAAGAAACTACGTGATCTCAAAGACTGATCAAATTCTCTCCTAACTCATCACGCCTCAACCCTTTCTAGGTCGACCGACACTCCCGATGCCGACACCACGTGTCCTAGTGTGTCCACCCCGCAGCCGTGACTGCGACTTACCGAATCCTCATGCATACCGATGGTCTCTCAACAACCGAAAACGATCCTCGCGATACCATGCTCCCACTGGATCGAGTAGATCAAATGTCATCCACGAAGATCACGACAAACCTGGACGAAATAGGGTTGGAATATCCTATGCATGAGAGGTCCATGAAATGGCCGCGCATCTGCCAAACCAAAGGGCATCACCGCAAACTCAATGTGCCCATAACGCGCCCTAAACGCCGCCTTAGGGATATCTCGTATCCCTAACCCTACCGATGGTAACCAAGGCGTATCTCTGGAGTAGACCCCGCCCTCTCAACCAAACAAATCGTCAATCCTCGGCGAATGGGTACCGATTCGATCGTGAACCCTCGTTCAACCTGCCGATAATCGCTACGGCGGGTCTTGTCCTTCTTTTGCAAACGTAACGCGCCCCATGGTGAAGTGCTCCTATTTCCACGAACCTCATCTAATAACTCCCCAGAATCGGACTCCTCGAGTTCAGCCAACTCTGACCGTGCCATCCTATGCGGAGTCATAGAGATGGGTAAAGTACCAGGGTGTAATTCCATACCGAAATCTACAACCCTCTGTGAAGGTAGTCCAGGTAGCTCATCTGGAAAGACATCCACATACTCGCACACTACTCGAGGTAGATCTGGGTCTGCCTCCCTTCGCCCTTCTGTGCGGTAAGGATCGCTTAGCCAACCCGCTTAACTATCCCCGACACTGACCTCGTGATACCGTCTTCTGTGGTAAAATATCATGTCGTCTCTCAAATACCACATGAGTACCGTCCCGTGTAAAGCAGAACTCTCCTATGTCACACAATCGATAACGATCATGGCCGTCACCCAATCCATCCCTAAGATGACATCGAACTGACATGTTCATGATCCCGTGTCCACTACGAAAGTAGAACCCCGAGATCTCCAACTCGCAACCACGACATATCATCCCTATTCTCGCCCTAATCCCTAGGGGATAACTCACGTACAAAGGCTCCTTCAAGGTCTCAACCTCTAAGCCCAACTATCTCTCTATGGTCAGGGTTGTCCCAACCATGGAATCCATATCCTGTAGGCGAAGTCCTATAATTCTGGCTCGAATGGACAACTTCAGCCCATTCTCGAATCTCCTAACTCGTCAAGCTCAGGCCACGAATCATCAACAACCTGCCAGCTCGTGAACTCAGTCACATAATCCATCACGCTATCGCCCTCGTCAAATCTAAGAACTCCTGAGCCTTCGCAGTCTCTGGAAAGTACGTACCCATGAACAGCTCCTGAAATTCTGCCCATGTCATCGCCTCTAGGTTTCTAGAGGTCCTTGCCCATTTCCACCATATTTGGGCCTCGCCCTCTAGCTGGAACGCAGCTAGTCTAATCCGGGTCGCGTCAGAGGTAATCTCCATAGCCTTTAACACTTTCTCGATCTGCATGAACCAATGGTCTACCACCATCGGATCTCCTCCCCCTGTGAATGTCAGAGGATGATACGCTCTAAACCTTTGGAGGTTACTAGGACTCCCGACTAATTCGCTATGCCACCATGCGATAGCATTCGGCCGCGAACACTTACAAATTTCAAGAAAGGCTTGCCGAATTGAAATATCGACTCAATGGTCAAATGTCTGCAAATCGACCAAAGGCCCCCGGACGCCCCCTCTGTCCTCGTCCTCTACTAGCCATCTATATAATTAACATGGCAGTTAAATCTCAATACAATATCTCTAAGGCATAAACACAGCCCCGAGACACTAATCATACACATAAATCAGTGTACACACATTGTCCTTGCATTTACGGTAATGCAAGGCAATCCATTTTGCATTTAAAATATTGTTTTCAACAAAAATTTTATTTTCGAAAATTTCAATTTTGAAAATTTTATTTTTCGCAAATTTTGTCTAATTTTATTTTATTTTTGTTTAATTTAATAAAATATTATTTATTTATTTTTCGAAAAAAAATTGTGATGAACAGTGTTCATGAACCGGGTTCACGAACAATGTCCAAAAATTGACTCAGAACAAGACCGAGTCAAACCGGTCGAAACAAAGCCGAGCAAAAGAGTGCATAGCCCCTGCCACCAAGGCGTTTAGGGTCGAGCGCGCGCCCCGCGAGCCTAGGTGGCGCGCCTCGCAAGGCCAAGCCGCGCCTCGCTGCGGCCCGCCAAGCCGCGCTGGCCCACGCGCTTCGCCCGCCAGGTCCCATGCGCCCAGCTCCCCGCGCCCAGCCGCCCCCCGCGCTCAGACGCCCAAGACGCCAGCCGCCCGCCACGCCCGCCCCGCCCGCGCCCGCCCACCGCCTACCAAGGCAGCCTCCACTCGCGCACCCAAATACCGCCTGGGCCGCCTCTAATTGCGCCCTTGATCACAAGATAAATTCCGCACAACCCCACCCGGGCCTCGTGATCCAATTTTTCTTTTTCATTATTATTATTTTTTTTCATTTCCCCTTAGTTCCAACTACTGGAAAATTTTGAAAAAATATTTATACATTTTTTTTTTCTCATTTTCCATACTCAAATAAATTTATAAAAATTTATTTTCTTTGATTTTCTTCAACTTAGAAAATTATTTTCATCACCTAATAGGCCAAATAAATTTATAAAATTTATTCTTTCTCATTTTTGTTCCAGTTTTGTACACTGTAAAAATTTTCAAAAAACTTTCCACTACACCTAGGTGCTATTTTTTTTCCTAAGCACACAATATTCACATAACATGACATGGTATATATATCATTCATCAAACATTCACATAACATTTCATCAAATAACACACAAAACACAACAACACATGTATGCAGTGTCCTAGTTTTGTCTCATGATTTCCTAGGTAATCTCATACCTACACTTATCATCGAACCACACCTAGTGGCGATGTTCTTACACGACATGGCCTAAGCCCAAGCCCTCATTCTCTAGGTTTCCACATACCTATACTCTACATCGACCACCCAAGTGGTGATGGATACCCAACTCGAGCTCCCTAGGTATTCGTATACCTAAGCTCTGATACCAAAGCTGTGACGCCCCAAACCCAGGGTGTCCGTTGACTACCCACAACTCCGCGGGACACTGCGGAATGCTCTGTGCGACCCAACATTTTTCATTTAAAATCTGCGTAGTCTCCTTTGTACTGGAGCTTCCACCCAAATACAAACCCGCATATCCCGTCCCAAATAAAGGCAATATAATCCAATATATCCAATCACATGAGTAATACGGCCACTGGGGCCCATAAACAATACTCAATATACATACCCAACTATGAATCCAACTATATACCCAATAGTTACAAGAGTTAATATGTTTTTACTTATACAACATATATCAAACTTATAAGAGTTCTAATACATGTTTAAATCAAACCAAAGCCACAACTCCTAGCTTTCTTCTAACTTTCGCCCTAGACGAGCCGTCTCTCACATGCTCCCCCAGACTGCAAAATAATATCCCTCGACAGGTGAGCTAATGCTCAATAGTGGAATCGCCTCTAAGTGGGCTACTCACCTAATCAAGAAGCAGTAATGTTCCAAATTAAACACACATTCAAGCAAATGCATGATCCTACTTGAATGTCTACATGACTAACTCGCATCCCTAGGTTCATCGACTTCATACCGCTAAGCCTCGTATGAGAATTTCTAATTTGTTTGTTTGTGGACAACCCTCCGATGTGTATATATCAATTGGGCCGCTCCGACGATTGATATATTATTAGTTTGTTTGTGGACAACCCTCCGATGTGTATATATCAATTGGGCCGCTCCGACGATAGATATATTATTTGTTTTTTGACTACCCTCCGATGAATATCAATTCACGCCCGACGACGGGGGAGTATTTTTAATTTGACTACCCTCCGATATTAATATTTTTAGACAACCCTCCGAACCGTTTTATCTAGACTCATCTCATGCACTCACTCCTATAGTCCTAGGATGTTCCAGTGCATATGGAATGCATGTATGCCAATTCCAATACAGTCTAATTCACATGTAAATATATAAACATGCATATACTCGCATAATTCAAATCACACAATCATGTTATGTAATTATACATTTTATCACATCAAAATTAGCTCACTTGGGCTAATGATCAAACACGAGCAATTTACTTGAATTGCTCGACCAAAACACATTAATTCCCGAAATATATTTTTAGAATGATCATTCGGAATAGTGAAACCCTAAGCATTATTCCCCAAAAATCACAAATCATCGCTCACTTTGTGAACCGTGGCTCACGGCCATTTCCTGGCCTCAATCCATCAACACAGGATTAACACTTGGATGAAGAATTAAATCACCCAAAACAAATAGAAGGGGCCACTTCTGCCGCCCGCATTTTTCTCTTTCAAAAATTTTATCAATTCAACTTAAGCCTGGGATCGATCAAACGTCCCTCACTCTACTCATTCAACTCAAACATTAGTAAAACACTTAAAATCGGAGTAAAACTCAAGTAGGGAGAAACCCCTACCTCAAGGAGTTTGTCTAAACTCCTTAAATCTGGTACCCACGCGAAGCCCTCTCCGCGTAGAGCAGTTCTCCTTCTTGTCCCGAAGACCGTCGACGGTCGGATCGCCCAATATTTTAGAGAGAAGTTCGATCTTCTCTCTCTAAAATCAATTTTTGTTTGGCTACTGGTTCTTCTTTTTTTCACGTTTTTTCTCTCCTTTAACATTTGGGGAAGAGAACTATTTACAATTTTGTCAACTAGTGACTTAAAAACTTTTCCAAAAATGACCGTTATGTCCCTTTTCCCGCTTTTGATATTCTGCAGACTATCTCTACCACAATTTTCATCATTTACTCATACCACTTATGGCACACATGAGTACATGTGTTATATGTGATTGGCAGATCGAAATCGCTTTTACCAAGACCGAACCGCGATGCCTCGAAAAACGTGTAATTTACGACTGTCTCGGAATTCGATTAAATTTTACGAGCTAGCTAGATTTCGCGAGACGATTCCAACGGTGCAATCCATTTCATCATCCAAGATCTAAATAATAAATTACGGATTATTAACCGAAATGAACAATTTTGTAATCGAAATTACGATTTTGCCCTTTTTCCATAAATTGGAATTTCCCGGGTCTTACAAAACCATTACTTGTTTGCTTTTCACATATGGTTTAAATCAAAACCATTGTTTGCTTGCTAAAACTCATTGCTTGCTTTAAAATATGGTTTACAATCAAAACCATTAAATACCAGCAAGGTAAAAACGCTTTTTATAATAATACACTAGTATTTGAAAAATAGGCTTAACACTCACCTTTTGTTTACCAAAACTCGAGCACGACTCCACAACTTTCCCGCCTCGCTTTAGCCTACACACTCAAACGACGGCGAAAACATTAATCGCCCCTGCGGTATAGCTGCAAAAACTTAACGTACTTCACACGCAAGTCACTTTAGGGTCACACAACATTCATATAAAGCCAAATGAACAAATTACCCTTAAGAACCAAAAGCCCCTAAAAAAAAACCACTCATTTTGGCAAACCTTTTTCCAATAATACTCTCTGGACTTTATTACCCAAAAATTATTCAAACAGTCTTCAAAAATTATGAAACTCTCCGTGATCAGTCCTTTGATATATCCAATGATATCTTTTAAATTTAAAATTTAAAATTCCTTCTAAGGCCCAACCACATAACACAAGTTACAACATTATTTGATAAATTGAGCAGTCATCAATCACTCATCATATCCTTGCTTTCTAGGGTCTTAACTCCATAAATTGGAAATTTTTCTTCACTAATTTGAAGCTATGGTTCTAAGGGTTTCCTCCAATTGAATCACCCAATTTGGATCACCAAAACTCAAGTTATTGTATTTTACATCTAGATTACTCAATTTGGCAGAACAGAATCTGCACATAGCTCCACTTTGACAAATTTTTGGGAACTTTGGGTTTAAAATTTTCTTGCACTTCCTTCATATAACTTATTCCCCTAGAAGTCTATTTTACCCATAATTTTGAATCACTCAATTTGGATGAGTGAAACTCCACTTATGGCCAAAACACTACAACAATACCCAAAACAGAGCATAACCAAATGAGCCTACACGAGCTCACCTTTCGGGCCCGTATTGGGAGCCTTAGAGCTACAATTTGCTCTGGTCCCTTCTATACATTTGTAGTCCCATTCTTATGGTTCTTTAACAATTAGAATCAATTAATATGGGATGATTATAACTTAATCTATATCCAAAACAAGAATGTGGGTTTTACTAAAAATTTTGACAAAGATTCCCTTTAAAAAACTCTACATTCTCCTTTTACAAATCCATTCCTCAAAACCAATCCAACCAATCAAGACAACACAAACAACCTCAAACCCTAGCTCTAGGAACTAGATCAAAAACCCAAGAACCATGAAACCACAAGGTCCAAAAGTCCAATAATCTATACCAAAAACCTAGAAACTAAAATATACATAATTCCAATACAAAAACATACCTTATTTCTCTTCTCCCTCTTTCTTCTTCCTCTTCTTTCCTCTCTTCTCTCTCTTTCTCCTCTCTTTCGCTCACCAAAAATGTGAAGCCCTAGTTTGAGAGACCAAAATGAGGGCTTTGTTTTTCTCATGCCCTTTTATAATCTCATCTTTGCCTTAATTGCAAGTTGGTCCCCAATCACTTTAATATTTTCAATTCAACTTATGTTATTTACAACCACGGCCATCCAGGCCTTAACAAATTCTAATCCATTAAAATGGCTCTTAGCCAAAGAGTAAAACAAGTAGAAGAAAAACCCCTACCTTCCGGAGTTTGTCGAAACTCCTCAAAACCGGTACCCACGAGTAGCCCTTGCCGTGGGGAGCAACTTTTCTTCTTGCCTCACCGGAAACCGACAGTCCGATCGTCGAGAATTCTAGAGAGAAGGTAGAGCTTCTCTCTCTAAAATCCCTCTCTTTTCTCTCTCTTTCTCGTTTGGTCTTTCTCTCTCTTCCTTTCCCTCCCAAACCAGTTTGGGAGAAGATAGTGGTCAATTTGGTGTCTTCTCACTTGCCAAGTGTCACTTTCTCATTAGTCCTTTGGATTACACCCAATCCACTTATCCAACCACTTTGAGATTTTCATCTAATGGCATGATGCCAAGTGTCCACCCATGGCCCACACTTGAGCTCATGGTTGACCTGCTTTGCCCAGGACACGTGGCACCTCTTGAGCTACTCATAAAGTGTCAAGTGTCCCGCACTCCTCTACGTCTCAAAAAACGTGAAATTCCGACTGTCTCGGAATTCGATGAAATTCGATATGGTAGCTAGATTTCGCGAGACGATTCCAACGGTGAAGTCTGTTTCATCATCCGAGATCTAGAAAAATTCCGGATTTTGACCAAAATTATCATTTTCCCTTTTTCAGAAAAATTGGATTTTCTCGGGGTTTCACAGATTTTCATTTTATTTATTGATTTCTTTGCGACAAATTAACCTATGTAGGACAAGTTGTTATTATGTTTACATTTACTTTAAATGTTAATTATTAGTGTTGAAACTATGGAAATCTTTAATGAGATTTTCCTTAGTTAATTTTAAAATTTCAATTAATATGAAATAAGTGAGTGATTGTTTTATCTTGTCCAATCTAAAATTGAATTTAGAATACCAACATATAAGCAACATTTATTTATACATATCAATTAAGATCAAATAGAACTTGAAACTATTCGATAGACATGAAATATGATACTAGCTCCACTTATTTAGAATGTCTTAGAAGTGTATAATAGGAAAACATATTTAATAGGGACCAAATTAAATGTAACATTGTAAATCATCACATTGTATGTTAATTAACTCATAAATCACAATAATACACTTAGCAATTACTTAGTAGTCACAAACACACAAGAAAAAAAAAAAGCATGCATAATATATTTGATCTTCAATCCAAGTCCCCTCACAATCAGTATGAAACCCCGAAAAATCCAGATTTATGAGGAAGGGTAAAATGGTAAAATTCGATCAAAATCTGGAATTTTTTTTTTAGATCTTGGATAATGAAACGGACTTTACCATTGGAATCGTCTCACGAAATCTAGCTATCGAGTCAAATTCGCTTCGACTCAGACAAATAAATTTGCACACATTTTTCGAGGCAACGAGCGTAATGGGGGACACTCACGCATTTGGAGTGGCCTCACAAAGTTCCACGTGTCAAAACAGATTCGCCAATCCCAGCTCAAGTGTGGGACCCGGTGATGGACATGTGGCACACATGATTGGATGGAATCCATGTAATGGATAAAAGTATAAGGGTAATCCAAGGAGCCACTTAGAATTGGACAAGTGGCAAGTGAGAGGACATCTCACTTGACTTCTATCTTCTCCCAACCGGTTGGGAGAGAGGGGGAGAGAAAGACAAACCAGATTTGAAAATAGAGAGTTTTAAAGAGAGAGAGACTCCACCTTCCCTCTAAATTTCCCTAGCTGACGTGACCGAAGGCTTCAAGCGAAAGCAAGAGGGAAAGAGTTCAACCTCACTCAAGCAAGGCCTACATAGAGACTGAGTCGGGAGTTTGACAAAAACTCCAAGGGTAGGGTTCTTCCTACTTGGTTTAACTCGTTTAAGGGCCATTCAAATGGCTTGGGTTGTGTGGAGGTCGCAGAACCGCTCCAAGATTTGGGGATGCAGCCGGAGATTCCCGATCGAAGTACTTACACCGGACCGATTTGTGGACTAAGTAATTTTCCTCAGGGTTCCATTTTATGTGTTAGAGTTAAAATGAATGAAGCCGTTGTGGTCATTTCGCCTTAAGGGGAATGTTTGGTTGTGTTTTGAACCATGGGAAGCTGCCATATTGTGGTAGTACACATTAACCGGACTTTAGAACTGATTTTTGGGTAGGAAATAAAGGGATTTTGGTAGTGATTCCTTCAGGTAAATTTTATCCAAGTCAATGAACTCGAATCTGAAGCTACTTCTCAACCCACTTCTAGCCCAAGTTATGATCCGCTTTACCAAAAACAAGCCTAGCTCGAGGGGTCAGTCCGACCGGGTTAGCCTACTAAATGGGTTCAAATCAATTCGGATGGGTTCAATTCCCGCATGGGGTCACCTGCATGGGTTCACCCTGGATGGGGTCACCCCAGATGGGTTTACCCCAGATGGGTTCACCCTGGACGGGTTCCGTCCGACTAGGATCATGCATGACCTCCAACTTTGGAAGGTCATAACTTCTTCGTCCGAATTCTTATTCAGGTATTCTTGGACTCTATGGAAAGCCCATTGAGTCAAGTTTTCATCCGGATGCCTTTGCAGGGTAGAGGGTGCTGGAGCTGGCTGGAAAGGGGCGTTTGGGTAGGTAAGGTAGGCTAGCCGGGTAACGCTGCCTAGTCATGTGTGACCTCCAACTTCGGAAGGTAATAACTTCTTCGTCCGAATTCCCGATTCAAGTGTTCTTGGACTCTATGGAAATCCCATTGAGTCAACCTTCCAGCCAGATTCCTTTTGAGGGCAGTGGGTGCTGGAGCTGTCCAGAAAGGGGCGTTCGGGTAGGTAAGGTAGGCTAGCCGGGTAAGGCTGCCTAGTAATGTGTGACCTCCAACTTTGGAAGGTCATAACTTCTTCGTTCGAACTCCGATTCGGGTGTTTTTGGACTCTATGGAAAGCCCATTGAGTCAAGATTCCAGCCGGATTCCTGTGGAGGGTAGTGGGTGCCGGATCTGGCCGGAAAGGGGCGTTCAGGTAGGTAAGATAGGCTAGACGGGTAAGGCTGCCTAGTCATGTGTGACCTCAAACTTCGGAAGGTCATAACTTCTTTGTCCGAGCTTCGATTCGGGTGTTCTTGGACTCTATGGAAAGACCATTGAGTCAAGCTTCCATTAGGATTCCTGTGGAGGGCAGTGGATGCGGGAGCTAGCCAGAAAGGGGCGTTCGGGTAGGTAAGGTTGCCTAGTCATGTGTGACCTCTAACTTCGAAAGGTCATAACTTCTTCGGGTCCAATTCATTCAAATGGACAGATGAAACGATTGAGCATCATGCATCGGATTCTGGGAGGCAGTGGTGCTGAAATGGCCGGCAAGGCGTTTCCTGTATAAGATAGGCTAGCCTGCAAGGCCGCTTAGTCAGCGGTGACCTCAAACTCAAGGTCATAACTTCTCTTCAATCGAATTCACACCCGGTGTTCTAATCTATGGAAAGCGCATTGAGTCAAGTTTTCATCTGGATGCCTTTGGAGGGTAGTGGGTGCTGGATCTGGGTGAAAGGAGCGTTTCGTAGGTAAGGCAGCCAGCTTCCTGCAAGGCCGCCTTAGTCATGTGTGACTTCCAACTTCTAGTCATAACTTCTTCTGCTCACCTCTCGATTCGGTGTTCTCGGACTCCTATGAGCCCATTGAGTCAATATTGCAGCCATGTTTCTTTGGTGGACATTGGCCAATCGGGTAGGTTAGTTCTGGCTAGTTAGGTTGTGTGTTATGGCTTGTGTGAATAACATGCAGTGTGAATATGACATGTTAATGTATGCTGTATGATGTATTAACATGGGTTGTGCATGGAGGACAATTATATGTATAAATTATAATTATCCATGGTATGTTGATGTTGCATATTAATATATATATATATATATGCATGCTTGATATGAACATGAATTATTGTGAAAATGGCATAATGCATTTCATATGCATCGGGGTAACCTAGAAAATCAAAAGGAGTGCATGGCAATTTAAAGAAATGAAAAATGGAAAATGATTGTGAAAGGAATTTCAAGGGAAGATTTTCCGAATAATTGCCATGGAGAGTGGTCTAACTAAGATCCTTCAGAGGTCGACCCATGGACTGTCTCGAAATGATCTAGCACTACCGTAGGGTAGTCCAATATATTTACCGAAACTCGGTAGTGTGTTTTCAAGAACAAAAAGCTTTTGTTTTGAAAACGATGTTTTGCTCGCATTTGGCTTAGGCATGTATGAGGGAGTCGGTGAGAACTCGAGACATGGGATTGGGCATGTAGACATTCAAGTAGGATCATGTATTTTCTTGAATGTGTTTATGTTGAATCATTTCATGTGCACTTAGGTGGGGAGTAACCCATGTAGGATAATTCCACTACTGGGCATTGCTCACCTTGTCGAGGAATCATTATTTCAGGTACAGGGAGTGTTCAAGAAGACGGAGCCCATTAGAGGTCACTTTTGAGAAGAAAGTCGGATTGTGGCTTTGGTATTTATTTTGTATAACATGTATTAACATTGTAAATCTTAATATATGTTGGTATTAAGAGTGATGTAATCAACTCTTGAACTATGGCAATATAGTTGGGATGTATTTTGATGAGTATGATGTGTAGGCCAATGCGGTCATTTTTACTCATGTATGGGTCTCATGATGTGAGACAAAGGTATTCCGCGAGTTGACGGGTTGTCAACGGACCCCCGGGTTTTGGGGCATCACAATCAGAACGCATACAAATTTCATCACAGTCTTCAACTTCATCAAAAGAGTCAATATTAGGCATTCCATTCGCAAATGGGTTATGCTTCATACAACTATCAGTCATGTTATCATCACCCTCAATGTTGAAGTCCTCCATTTTTGGCCTTGATAATGCAATGGACTATATCGATCAACTCGGGTCTCTACAGTAAAATACTTGTCTGGGCTCGCTGCCAAACGAAAGGATCTTATTTATAAGTCCCATTCGTCGATCAACTAATGTAAACCCAAGCTCATCAACTTTGACACCATTTGTACTATCAACCCAATCACACTTAAAACAAAATATTAAACATGTTATAACTATCCCATATATCCGTGGATACCCCATAAAACACATGTCACCAAGTACGAGATTCTTATCTTTAGCACTCACAATTTGCATGGTCGATGCCACAATACTAATGCCACTATTTTGGTTGACTCGTGTCTCATCACGATGCTTGATATGGTAACGACAACCATTAATGATATAACCAGGATAAGCAAGACCTTGTTGCCTTGGTCCTTGTGAAAGTCACTTAATTTCCTCTTCAATAAGTACTTTCTTACCTATTTCATCTTAAACCTACAAGTTTTATTGATGATATGTAAGTTTGCGTAATTTAAAATTTACAACAATTAAATTTAAGGGGAGTACTATACGTATTGAGTTTCATACCTTTCTCTTAAGCCAATAGCTAAATGTGTGCACATGTTCATCCTCCAACCACTTCACCCTCTTTGATTGACGAGGATATTTTGTCTTCAAATATTTCATATGTTCACTATAAAGAAAAACATGCCAGTCATGGTTTGCATAAATATTAGTTAGAGTACTAACAAACTCATATATCCACATTTGTGATACTTACTCAATATAAGGTTGCATTAAGGTTATATTTTGTAGAACATAATGATGTGCTTGCTCCACTAATTTATAATCATGAATAGTAATTGTCGGACCACCAAGTAGAGGTTTCCCACATTTCCATTCATCTTTCATACTAGAAGGAATCTCAATTGCATCCATGCCTGATATGTACTCTGTACAAACTCTAAAGCTTCCTCTACGACATAACAATCAACAATGCACCCTCTTCTCGCGATTACGACAACAACCTCTTTAGGACTTTCATGTACCTTTCAAATGGGTACATCCATCTCATATACACCGATCCACATAATCTATCCTCTCTTACCAAGTGCACTGTTAAATGAAGTATGATGTCAAAGATCGAAGGTGGGAAATACTTCTTTAGCAAGCATAAAGTGACCACCATGTCTTGTCAGACATCATTTAGTATCGATATATCCACCACCTTGCACAAAGTGCATTAAAGAAAAACACAATCTTGTAATAGCATATCTACCATGCTCAAAGTAACACAAATCTAATCGCCAATGGCAATAGTTGTCGCATAAGTGCATGATAATCATGAGACTTAAGACCACTGCTTTAGCTCTTCCATAGACACAAGGTTTCTAAAGTTTGAACAAATAACCTCTTCAAGATCCCTTAAATCACCAAAGTTTGCAAAGACTCTTTTCTTTCTCCTTTCTACTTAGAGTATAACATAGTAGGGAGATAAGTTCGCTTCCAACCCAAATTGGGTGCTAAGTTTGGTCGTATGCCCATTTAACAAAAGATCAAGTCGAGACTTTACTCCATCCTTTGTTTTACTAGAAGCTATTACAAAGTTCCAAACATGCTCAGCCAAATTTTCTCAATATGCATGATATCCAGTCGAATTTAAATATTCAAAGATTCAAGTTCAAAGAATATAGACTTCTTTTTTCCAACAACTTGTAGGATTAACAAAGGATTGACATTGTTTCACCTTCTTCTTTCCCATGAATTATGAATCGTATCAACCTTCTAAATATTTACTTCCAAGAGTTCTTTCGAGGCAAATCCTAAACTCTTGTTCACCATTAAATGCCTTCTTTTGCTTTCTAAATGGATGGTCGCATGGAAGAAATTTTCTATGGCCCCGTATACGAGTTCTTATTCCCATAATGAATAAATGTGAGTTATGTTTCTTCACCACACATCCCTAACTGCAACCTGATAAGTTCACATATGCAGGAAATCATTAATCGTCCATACCAAATAGCCTCTTGAATGTAAAAAACTCTTTGATGTGCACTACAAGCTTCTAAATTTTTACCTCATAAAGTTTTCAAATCATCCACCAAAGGTGTCAAGTAAACATCAATTATTCTACTAGGCTGGCTACAGTGGTCCTGGAGTTATTAGCAAAGATAACACTAAGTAAATTTCCTCTTCAAATATTAAACTAAGGGAAGGCTTAAAGAGTTTGATAGGACAGCCAACAATTGCTTACTAGTCATGAGCCGTGAGGATTAAATGTCATCCAATGGAACACAGAAAAAGTCTTTAAGTTTCACAACTGCTAAATTCAGCTACATTTAGGTTCACTTAGTTGCCACATTGGGAATCACCAAAATAAAGTTACCATTATTTTCTCCTCCCCGTGCATTCCATTTTGGAGTGCTTTTAATAGTTTTGGGGGAGTGAAACATCTCTTTTAACCCAAGGATGGGTGGGAAATACCACAACACCTTTCCAGGAATCTTCTTAGTGTTTCTCTCCCCTGCCTTGTTTGCCTTCCACCTTAACATTCCACAAGTAGGACTGTGAAGCCACAAATTTCAAGGGTCATTTTTTTTTTTCATACAACAGTTTGATGTACAACTCTTTTACATACCAAAATATATAAAACTATATTGTTCTAATATATTTTACAAAAATGTTTCTCAAGGCCACAACCCGGCCTTCTTCATACTCACAACCTCTAAGGAGCGCCATCTTTGCGCTGTGCTGAAAGGGGATCCCCCTTGACGAGGGCGAGCAAAGCCCGATGGCGGTAATCTCCCTACAGGGTTATTCTGACCCTAAGTGCTCATGCAATGATCGCACAATAAACACACATTCAAGTAAAATGTCTACATGAATGTCATATGTCATGCATGAAATGTCATCATGCCCATATCCCAAGTCACTCATCGACTCCCTCACACATGCTAATGCGAAGTGTGAAAAACCCAGCGAATCATTTTGTTTATCAATGACCATTTTCAAAACAAAAGATTTTGTTTTTAAAAACTTGTAACCCATTGGAAAAACCTCCAATGTTCATTTGATTTGATTAAATTTCGTGTGTTTATGCATTTTGTGGGCCTGATTTTTCGAATTACGCCCGGCGTGCGGCGCCTTTAGACACTTTTTTGATGGGCTTTCACGCCGGTGGTCATGTCTAACTCGATAAATTTGGGTGCTTTCACGGAGGATGCACCCGTCTTGTTCACGCCCAACACCGCGTATATTTTTCATTTCTTTCAAATCGTGCGACTCATTTTTGAAGATTTACGTCCCATGTTAGAGCCCACCCCTCGGACACCAAACATAGTGTCGATCAACCCGTGTATGACGTACCATCGAACACGGCTCACCGATTAATCGCAACATGCACTCACACCCATGTCATGTGATGTCCTAATGCATAATGCAATGCAATCATGCCATTGCCTATCCATAACATGCTATACGTATAATGAGTGCTATATGTGCATTTAACCCATGCATAATACATGCATCATTAAGAAATTCATATCAACAGCATACAAATTCCAGAGATTATTTTACTCATTTCAACATACCATGCAACCTGCACACTCGGTGCAAAACATCAATTACAGCAAGGTTATGATCACCCACTACCCTCTATAGGACCATATCGGGAATCTTGACTCACTGGGATTTCCATAAAGTCCAAGAACACCAGAATCGAAATTCGGACGAAGAAGTTATGACCTTCCGAAGTTGGAGGTCACACATGAATAAATGACCTTGCAGATGACCTACCTTACTGCAGAACGCCTTTTCCGGCCCGGCTCACATTGCCTAATGCCCTACATAGGCATACGGTTGGAATCTTGACTCAATGGGATTTCCATAGAGTCTAAGAACACCCGAATCGAAATTCGGACGAAGAAGTTACGACCTTCCGAAGTTGGAGGTCACACATGACAGGGCGGCCTTGCAGAGCTAACCTACCTCACCTACGAGGCGCTCCTTTCCGACTGCTCGGCACCAACGCACCCTCAAAGGCATCCGGCTGTAAACTTGACTCAATGGGCTTTCCATAGAGTCTAAGAACACCCGAAACGGAGTTCGGTTGGAGGTCACACATGACTAGTAAGCATAGTTGTTGGCCTGACCTCACAATAACTTTTAGTCCTTCCCAAGATTTTGTCAAAAGTTATGACCTTTGTGAGGACATAGTTGTGAGGCCTATTACCAAAACTCCAACTTTGTGAGGCCAACAACTATGTCCTCCAACAACTATGGCCTATTGTGAGGACAGCCATTTGTTGTTGTGAAAAGTTATGGCCTTCCCAAGTAGGAGAAAACCCCTACCTCTTGGAGTTTTTGTCAAAACTCCCGACTCCGTCTACATGCGAGAAGCCACTTTGCCGTGGATGAGACTCTTCCTCTTGCTCGCTGGTAAGTCGATCGATCGTCGGGAAATTTAGAGAGAAGGTGGAGTCTCTCTCTAAAACTCTCTTTTCCTTCCTCTTTATTTTCTGCCCTTTTCTTTTCTCCCATCCCACTGTTTGGTCCAAAATGGGCCAAGAGCTTGTCCTCTCACTTGCCACATGTCCAATTTTCATTGGCTCTTAATATTTCCCCTTATCCTCTCATCCATATACCATGGATTTCCCTCCAATGACATGATGCCACATGTCACCTATAGCCCATACTTGAGCTCATTGTTTGACTTGCTCACATCCTGACACGTGTCTCATATTGAGCCACTCTAATGTGCCAAGTGTCCCGTACTACTCTCGATGCCTTGAAAAACGTGAAATTCCGACTATCTCGGAATTCGACGAAATTCAATGTGATAGCTAGATTTCGTGAGACGATTCCAACGATGAAGTCCATTTCATCATCGAGATACAGAAAAATTGGGACTTTTGGCCAGAAATTACCGTTTACCCTTTTATTAAATTAGGGTACTGCCCAGGTTTTACAAGGACTCTGAGAAGCATCGAGTTCCACTTTGTGGAACCATCCATGGCCATTTCGATTTTCATTACACATACTTAAAAACATAATTTATAGCATAAATTATCACACAACCACCCAAAACAGTCCCTACACTATCCAAAACGGGTTCAAAATATTCCAACAATTCGGTCCCAAGTTTTGGGACCGACCAAACGGCCACTCACGGCCTCAAAGAAACTCAAGCATTAACACAACACTTAAACAAGGGGTAAATCAAGTAGGAGAAAACCCATACCTTTCCGGATTTTGTCGAAACTCCCCAAAACCAGTACCCACGCGTAGCCCTTGCTGTGGGGAGCAACTTTGCTTCTTGCCTCCTTGGGAAAGCAGACGATCAGATGGAGTCGAATTCTAAGAGAAGAAGGTAGAGCTTCTCTCTCTAAAAATCCCACCATTTCTCTCTCTTTCCTTTTCTCTCTATTTTTGCTTCTCCCGAAACAGGTTGAGAGCTTGGGATTAGTGGGGACAAAGCGACTTGTCCTCTCATACATGTCAAACTCTAAAGTGGCCCTGGGATTTGCCGCCTCCCGCCCATCATCTACTTTGAGATTTTCACCCAATGGCATGATGTCATGTGTCTCATGTGAGCCCAGCGAGCTCGATGTTTGACTTGCTCCGCAGTTTACATAGGCGCCTCTTAAGCCACTCACAAGGTGCCAAGTGTCACGCGCACTACCCCGTTGCCTCAGCATTGAATTCCCTGCGTCTCGAATTCCATGAAATTCAACGTGGTAGCATTTGGGCGCGAGGCGATTCAACGATTGAAGTGCACGTTTAAATCATCACGAGATACAGAAAAAATTATGGATTTTGACCGAAATTAACATTTTGTCATTTTTCATAAAATTGGAATTTTCTCAAGTCTTACATTCTCTCCTCCTTAAAAGGAATTTTGCCCTGAAATTCTGGACAATCACTACAACTCACATGCATATGCAACGTGCACTATACCATGCATGTAAACTATTCATTTAAGTATTAAACAACTAAACCACGTACCTTCATCCTTAAACAAGAAGGGGTAGGTGGCCCGCATCATGTCTCGCGCTCCCAGTTGAGCTCTACTCCCACGATCTTTGCCATAGCACCCTAACAACCTCACGGGTCTTCAGGTGCAAGCACGATCTGGTATTCCTGATGCTGCTGATTGCTCACTCGAAGATTCCATCGTGGAGC
This sequence comes from Tetrastigma voinierianum, assembly GCA_016808115.1. Taxonomy (NCBI): domain Eukaryota; kingdom Viridiplantae; phylum Streptophyta; class Magnoliopsida; order Vitales; family Vitaceae; genus Tetrastigma; species Tetrastigma voinierianum. The sequence goes on from JAEQBH010000567.1 coordinate 501,644, forward strand.
CTCAATCTCTTTGATCTTCATGAGTTGGATCTAGAGTATACCTCCGGATCATGGAGACGTGAAATACCTCGTGGACACTTGACATGTTGGGCGATAAAACTTCATGGAATACTTATTGCCGCGCCCTACCTCTCAAGTATCTTGAAGGGTCAAATAAACCTTGGCGTCTTCCTCGCTTGCAAACGCCTTGCACTCCTCTCTTAAGCATCACCTTCAAGAGGCAGTGATCACTGACCTCGGAACTCTAGGGTCGGCGTCGCCGTCGACATAGCTTTCCTAACTGCTTGATCTCGTAGGTGAGAAGGCAGAATATTAGTGTCGAAGCTCACCTTCGGAGGTGTCTCTTTCAAATCGGGGACCGTGATGGAGCTCTCTCCCACCTCGATCCAACATATAGTGACTGCATGGCCTCCCGCTGGCCTCATATGGTGCCATCGTATACTCACGACCAACTATTGTTGTGGCGAATTCTATTAAGGGTAAATCTTTCTTCCAGGCCACCCATATGATCAGGTTCATAATGCTCGACATGTCCTCTTACACCTGTATAGTCCTCTCTGACTGGCCATCTATCTGTGGGTGGAAAGGTGTACTCATGGTCAGCCGTGTGCCCATAGCCTTTTGGAAACTCTTCCAAAAGTGCGTCGGCAACACCAGGGTCTCTATCGACTTATGGATCGCGGTACTCCATGTGTGGGACTATCTCTTGAATATACAGCGGTAAAATCTCTCCAATAATGGACATCGCGGTTGAGGAAAGATAATACGACTCAAGTGACGTTCACTATCTTAATAATCTTCCTCTGGATGTCTGTGAGTGGATGTGGTGATCCATGGCGATGTGGCTCCATTCACTTCAACCTCCGATATTTTGATGCGCCACTGGCGATATGCGGTGCTGACCTTATTATCCTGGCGTGCGTGTGGAACGACATGATCGAACAAAGTCCCGTGTCTCTTCGTCGCTCGATGAATGCTTGGCGGCGCGAATCACGGTATTTACATCCTCATTTGGATGCATGGAAAATCTAGAGCAGTGAAACTCCATGAGAATCTCCTCTCTCAAATCGGTCAATTGGGGAACCACTGCCGGGTCCTCTATGCAGAAAGACTACCATACATTGTGGATGGTCCAGCTAAATCACCGTGCATTTATGTCCGTTTTGATGGGCCAGTATCCGCATCCGGCCACGGGACTCCAATCACTCTACTCAGCAAAGGCGGTTGGCTATAAACTCCCCCAACGTACCACGACCTGCTTTCGATGCGTAGCCCAAGCGTCCCACGGTCTCGAGCATCCGCCACTCCCGGGAAGCTATACTAACCAATGCTCCTCATGACTTCCAACTGAGTGCATCAGCCACCACATTTGCCTTACTAGGATGGTAATGCAAAGTGAAGTCATAATCATCTAGGAACTCCATCCATCTGCGTTGCCTTGTTATCTTGAGGTCCGCATTGCGTGAAAATATACTTGAGACTTTTGTGAGATTACGAGTACACCTCGAACTCCCTCGCCATATAAGTAGTAGCGAGAGCTCTTGAGGCGGGCTACGGCCACTTCAACTCATTAATAGGTGTGTGGGGTAATTCTGCTCATGATTCTTCAACTGGCGGGAACCATAAGCTACTACCCTCCCGAACTGCATCAAAACACATCCCGGTCAGGCCCTCGAGGCATCACAATACACCGTGTACCCCTGTCCCCTGTCCAGGACTATCAAAATAGGAGTTGTAGTAAGCCTCCTCTTTAACTCCAGGAATGCCTCCTCGCATCGGTCATCCCAATCAAACTTGACCTCCTTCTGGGTCAATCTCGTCATAAGTGCTGCTAATCGGGAGAAATCCTTAATGAATCTCTTGTAGTACCCGGTAATCCCAGAAACTGTGTCTCGGCGACTTGACCTCTCGGCTTCGTCCGGCCTCGACCTTCTGCGAGTCAACACGACCGCGCCTATGCGACACCCACGTGTCCCAAAATCTCACCTCGATGAGGCAAGAAACTTCGCGCTGCGGGCTTGAGCGTACGGCGATGGTCTCTTAGCAGCGTAAGAAAGCAGTCCTCAAGAAGTGATACTCATGCTTCCACTCTTACTGGGAGTATATCAAAATGTCATCCACAAAGACTACGACAAACTGATTTAGATAAGGTTGGAACACCCTATGCATGAGATCCATGAATGCCGCTAGCGCATTCGTCAATCTAAAGGGCATCACTATAAACTCAAAGTGCCCATAGCAGCGTCTAAATCTTTGTCTTAGGGATATGCGTCTCCCAACCCTCGGTTGATGGTAACCGGTGCGGAATGCATTTTTGGAGCTTCGCGCTCATTTCAGCGATCAAACAAATCATCAATCCTCGACAATGGGTACTGATTCTTGATCGTAACCCTGTCCAACTGTCTGTAATCAATGCACAGTCGAAGGGTCTTGTCCTTCTTCTTCGCAAACAGAACTGGAGCGGCTCATGGTGAAGTGCTCGATCTAATGAACCCCTTGTCCAGTAGCTCCTTTAGCTGGACTCTGAGTTCCTGCAACTCAACTAGTGTCATCCTATGCGGAGTCATAGAGATGGGAGAAGTACCAGGGTGTAACTAGATACCGAAGTCTACAACCCTCTGTGGAGGCAATCCTGGTAGCTCATCCGGGGCTTTATCCTCATACTCGCAAACTACTTTTTCGAGAGTAGATCCGTCTGGTCTCGCTCGTCATCGGTAAGAGCTTGCCTTGACAATAGCCCCATCCATTACCTAGACTTCGTTACCACGGTTGGGCAAAAATATCATGCTTGTCCACAAATACAACACGAAATGCGAATCCTGCGTGTGGCGGTAACCCTCGCTCCTGATCGATAACGACTGTAAGTTGTCGACCAATCCATCCCGGGATGGCGTCGAACTCGACATGTCCATGATCCTGGGTCCACTATGAGTAGAATCCCAGAGATCTCTAACTTCATAACCCGCGACATATCATCCCTATCCTCGCCAATCCCTAGGGGAGAACTTCCATACATGGGCTCCTCAAGGTCTTAACCTCTAAGCCCTGACTTCTATCCTACAAGCTGTTGCGGCGATAAATGACCCCCAGGCGGTGGGCGAGCTCAACTGCGATTGTGGTGAACCAGACACACCCACAAACCCCCTAACGTCCTGTACTGTGGGCCTCGTCCTGCGCTACAAATTTAACATGGCTCTACTTTGTCTGCACATTAATAACGAGAGGTGCTTAGGTGCGACTCCTGAAGCGATCTTGGCTCCTACGGCTGTCTTGGGGCTGTGGAGGGAATATACTATAGCTCTTACGTCCTACCACTCTTGGGGCTGTGTTGTCAGAAACCCTAGGATCTGTCTCTAGGAAATCCTCCTCATATGTCGGCTGGCGGCAATGATAGCACACCATGCGCCCGGCGGCAACTACGATATGTCCACGGCGGGATGGCGCGACTGGAGACACGTGAACTAGAATCCTATCTTCTTTCCGACTGGAAGAAAGGCCGACTCTCCTTCCTCTTGCTTACTAACACCCGCATCGAGGTGCTCAGGAGCATCCTCGATCTCTCTCTATGGTTAGGGTCCTGATAAATGGAGTCCGTATTTGTAGGTGAAGTCTACGATCTGCCCAAATGGACAACTTGACCCATTTCTCGAATCTTCTAACCTTGGCCATGTCGGGTGGCCACGTAATCATTAACTTAAGCGGGCTAATACGTGAATCAACCACATAATCCATCCACGGTCATCGTGCTAGCCCCGACTCTAGGAACTCTTGAGCGCTGCGTGACTGGCCGGTATCGGAAGAAATACTTACCGCATGAGCGACTCTTGGAACTTTGCCCATGTCATTGCCTCTAGGGTCCTCTAGAGGTCTTTGCCAGTTCCACCATACTTGGGCCTCACCCTCTGGCCCGGGCAGCGGAGTAGTCTAATCTAGTCGGTGTCGAGAGGTAATCTCCATAGCCTCGCACCTTCTCGATGCGCATGAACCAATGGTACGCCCTTGTCGAGATCTCCTCCCCGTGAATGTCGGAGGATGATGTGCCTAAACCTTTGGAGATTTTCCCGGACCTCCACGGCTACCTGGCGCACTAGCACGTGCGATAGCGGCCGGCCGCAATAGGAGCCTCAATAAAAGCCTGCTGGTCAAACACTGGTGGTACTTGGCTAACACCTCGTGGACGACCTCTATGTCCTCGCCCTCAACTAGCCATCTACACATGTCGAATGGCAAGTTAAAATCTAATGCAGTATCTCTAAGGTGTAAACACAGCCTCGAGACACTATTCACATACCGTAAAAAAAAAATTCACACACCACGTCAAAGCATTTATAGTAGCCTTAATACAAATATCACACTTTTTTTTATCCACATGGCAGTGTCCATGAGCAGTGATTAAGCAGTGACCTAAGCGATTGCACAAATAGTGCACTACGAATGGTCGTGTGCAGCGATGCGCACCGCACGGCGTCTTGTCGCGGGCATAACGCGAATTGGCGGCGCCTGGTGTGCGCGCACGCAGCGTACCCGGTCACGCGCTCGGCATGCACAAGTCTGGCGCGCCAAGGTGCCGCGTCGTGTGTGCAAGTCTGACCTCTTTCCCTTGTCCATCCCTAGGCCAGGTCGCAACATCAATTCCAAGTCGCGACCTCTTGGACGACCAAGCCAGGTCGCGACGTCAATCCCATGTCGCGACCTCCCTTCCCATCGACCAAAGCAAACCGGTCGCGACCTGAAATGGGATCGGCGACACCCAGCCTACCAGCAGGCCCGAGTCGGAACCTCAAGCGAGATTAGCGCGCAATGGCTAGTGTCTCCTCTGCGACACCAAAAGCGAGATTAGATCAGCATGCTTGATGGCGACCCCGATCCACGGTTAGACTTCAAACTGGCTAGCGGTCGTGACCTCAAAACCGCCGAGTCCGCGACCGGTACTCCGCTTTCCGCGAGAAAGCGCCGCTGTCGACTGAAAACCTTAGTCGCGCCCGAGCCTCATGTGGCCAATCCGGCAAGGTCGCGGCGTCCGTTTCGGAAGTCAGCGACCTGGTAGCACGTGCATTGACCTCAGTCATGTCGCGCGACCTCCGTCGTCTTCCCAGTCACAACATGAATTTCATGTCCGCGACCCGAGGACCACTTCAATCTGTAACCTGACTAGATCGCGGTGCAAGGATATTAGTGGCGTGACCTCATTTCGGGTGCGGCACACAACGCCCACGCGCTAGCGGCGCTGGCGCCACCTTTGTACGACCTCAAAACTGAGTGAGTGACCCTAGTCTTTGAAATTGGTAGTAGTCATTCCGGCTTACGCAGCGCACGAAATTTTTTTATTTTTATTTTTATTTTTATCTCCAGTAGCTTCCTTGCTACTCCTAAATTCAGTAGTTTGAACAATGCAATTCATACAAACTCAAAATTTTCAAGAGTTTAATTACTAACTCTTTTTCTTGTGAAAAAACTGGAATTTTTCTCTAGAATTTCACAACCACAATCTGTTCATGTTCAAAATTGGAGCTACTGACCATAATTTTTTTTTTTCGTTTAATTCTGGATTATTTGCCCAAAATTCCTCAAACAACTTGTTCTCACACTAAACCCTAGTGTTCAACATTTTTTTTTCCTATGTGCTATTCACCAAGCACACAAATCAAACAATTCATAACACACAATCACATATCACACAACAATCATTAGGTGCACAAAGGAATGCATGATCTGACTTGAGTGCCCATCAAGTTTAGAATCACATACTAACTTATTGATCTTAGCTATACTTAGTATCGACATTAAACTCTAGGTATTTATAAACCTAACTCGATACCAAGGCGTGAAGGCGGCATCGAGGACTAAACTTATGGATACGAATGACTCCACACAGGTGTCACGTTTACCCTAAGCTCGATGCAAAGTTGTGAAGTTCTTGTCGGGGCCCAAGCTTATAACACCGTAGAGCTCACAAGATAATCGTTTACCTTGGCTCATACCAGGCGCGACACCACGAGGTGTCCGTTGACCACCCGTCAACCTGCGGAAAATCTATACGTGTCATATCACGAGACACACACATGAGTAAAATGGCCACATTGGCCTACACGTCATACTCTTCAAAATATATCCAACCAATTATATTACATGGTTCAAGAGTTGATTACACTCTTAATACAAACATATACTAAAATTTAAAGTTCTAATACATGTTTACAAAAAGATAACAAAACCCTTGTAAAAAACTAGAAAATTCCAATTTTTCGAGAAAAAGGGAGTAAAGCGGTAATTTCGAGTAAAAATACGAAATTTTTCTAGATGCCGGATGAGCGAAACGGGACTTCCGTTGGAATTTTCTCGCGAGAAATCTAGCTGCGTCGAATTCGTCGAATTCGAGAACCGGTCGAGAATTTCACATTTTTTGAGGCAACGAGTATCGGGTGCTGTAAAACGGGTTTGAGAGACATGTGATGAGACAAAAGTCACCTACTACATGTACCCATGTGACACATGTTGCATGAGTAGAGAGATGATGGAAATTAATGGCCGAGGTTGTGCCAAGTGTCAAAATCAAGACAAAATGGGACATAAGTGGAATTATTGGAATTGTTAATTGAATAAGACAAAATTCAAATAGTTTTCTTCTTCCTTTTGAAACAAAAAATCGACAGTGAGCTGGGAGATCTTATTTTAGAGAGAGAAGAAGCTTCTTCTCTCTAGATTTCCACGATCGATAGGACGTCGGTTCTCGGCGAACAAGAAGTAAAGTTGTTCGCGGCAAGGGCTGCGATGTGGACACCAATTTGGTGGGTGACAGCTCGAGGTGGGAATCTTTTTCCTACTTGCGTTATTCTTTGGAAAAGAGCCATGTAAATGGTTAGGAATGTTCTAAGGCTTGTTTTAGCCGTAAACTCGGTCTCAAAAGCTTTGAACTGAGTGGAGAAAATTCCTATTTGTGTGGTCGTGAACAGTAACCCGAGGGTTTCACTGTTCATGTGAATAGTGACACGAAATTTTTGGTGTGAAAATGTGTTTGGTTGAGTGATTCAAAATGAATTGCTCGTGTTTGTTAATTGGCCCATGTGAGCTCATTTTGGTGTAATTGGTCGAGAATTTACATAACATGTTTTATGTAATTGAATTATGTTAATATATATATATATGCATGTGAATATATTAACATGAATGTGTTGGAATTGGCATCATGCATTCCATATGCCTTAGGGCACCTAGAATATTAGGAGTAGGTGCATGACATGAAATGAAACAAAAACAGAAAATGTTTTGTGAAAGGAATTTGACCGGAAGATTTTTGAAGAATTGCCTTGGAGGGCGTCAGCAGATCGCGGATATGAGGACCATGACTGTTTCGGAGAGTTATCCAGCAATTCGTCTCGAAGGGAATTCCAATATTTTTACCGAAACTCGGTAGTAAGTTTTCAATAACAAAAAGATTTTGTTTTGAAAACTGTATTTTTACTTGCATATTGGCTTAGGCATGTGTGAGGGACTCGGTGAGGACTCGGGACATGGGATTGGGCATGTAGACATTCGAGTAGGTTCATGAAATTGCTTGAATGTGATTGTTTGCCATGCATGTGCACTTAGGTGGGAGTAACCCATGTAGGGAAATTATCACTACTAGGCTTTGCTCACCTGTCGAGGGTCTCGTTTTAGGTACGAGAGGGAGAGCGTCGGGAAGGCGGTCTCATTAGAATTTGTTTGAGAAGGAAACCCGACTTATTGGATTTGATGTTGTTGTATAACATGTATTAGAATGTTGTAATTTTAATATATGTTGAATTAAGTGAATTATTAACTCTTGAACTACGGTATATAGTTGGTGTATTTTGATGAGTACTGATGTATGGGCCCAAGTGGCCGTGTTTACTCATGTACATGTCTCATGAGATTGATGGTGGGACAGGTTGTAGTTTGGGTATAGCTCCCCGTACAAAGTAGACTCTGCCCGATTTTCATGAGTGGTGTCGAGTTACCCGACATCGACGATTATTCCGCAGGTTGACGGGTTGTCAACGGACCCCCGAGTTTTGGGGCATCACAGCTTGGTATCAGAGCTTAGGTAAACGATTACCTTGGGAGCTCGGTGGGTGTAGAGCTTAGGTAAATGAAAACCTAGGGCTTGAGGGACTTGGGTTTAGGCCATGGTCATAAGGTGTAAGAACATCATAGCTTAGTATAGCTCAATGTTGGATACTAAAGTATAGCTTAGTATCAATAAGTTAGGTATACGGTTTATGACACACCCCCACCCCCTATTTGCGACGGGGTGGTAGTCGGCCACCCCTCACAATCCCCCAATGCGTTACCTCTAACGACTAGAAATTTACGTGAAGCAAAAACTGCGTATTAACACATGAAAACTCCTATAAAAATTTTTTCCTTTTTCCAACTTATGATTTTGTAAAATCTCGTGACATATCGGCTGCGATAAGGACATATTCAAAATCCACGTAAACAATCCTATAACCTGATTTACACTTTTCCAAATATGGCAGCCGGCAACGTTCTTTCAAAGAGCCTCGAGGGCTCAACACATTTCTCAAACTACACTATGTACATACATATACTTCCACTTCATAAATTCAAAGTATTTTCTTACCTGAATTATTAATACGGCATAACGTACAAAAGTCGGGAGAATCTGTCTGCTCGGCGTCCCAGGCGTGCTGTGCACAGAGAAAAATAGTTTTTAAAACAGGAAAATAATGAGCTAAACGAGCTCAGTGAGTGTATGCTTTATAAAATGTTTGCTTTTTCTGAAAACATCTCAAAACTATAAAACTTTCTTTTACAAGATATTTTCCATAAGCCTTGCTTGCTTACTTTGCTTTGCTTTGCTTTAAAAGTTTCTAAAACTTTTCATAACTTCTTGCTTGCTTTAAAAGTTTAGAAGACTTTTCATAAATCTCTTGCTTGCTTGCTTTACCTGGCTTTGCTTTAAAAGTTTATAAAACTTTTCATAAATCTCTTGCTTTAAAAGTTCCATGAAAACTTTTCATAAACTCTGAGAACTTGGGCTCGGCTTAGCTTGTTTTAAAATAAAGAAAGCGGGACCTAGGCTCCAACCATTTGCTTTAAAATAAAAGCAGGAGCACAGGCTCAGCAAGCTTGTTTTAAAATAAAAACGGGACTGGGCTCAACCGTTTGCTTTAAAATAAACACGGAGACTTTGGGCTCAACAGTGCACCAGTGGTTGATTTCAAAACTATATAAAACATGCTTATAAATCATCAATGCTTGGAGGCCTTTCTTTGCTTCTTTGTACCCTAGTGAGCACGAGGGCCTAGGCATCGGCAGGTGTTGGTGGCGAAACAGGCTGGGTCATCACCTGGGTGGAAGAGCCTTTGGCTCGATTCCCACTACGGTAAATATGGTGTAGTGACCTTGGTCTCGTCGCCCATAATCTATTCTGCTTGATAACCCTATATACACAAGTACGTGCCACGGTCTCCTTTAAATGTCATGATGCATGAACTAAGTTTTCCAACCAGGCAAATCTAAAATGCATGAATGATATCCTAACACCACAGTGCACGTACGGAATACCTCTTACCGATATGCTTGCTTAAACTAGGGATTTTCGTTAGGCCTATTTTAGAAAATATATACTTTTGCTTGCTTGCTTGAAACATGGTTTAATAATTCAAAACCATTGTTTGCTTTAAATATGGTTTTACAACTCAAAACCATTGCTTGCTTGCTTTTTAAAAGTATGGTTGAATACATCAAAACCATTACTTGTTTGCTTTTCACATATGGTTTAAATCAAAACCATTTGCTTACTTACTAAACTCATTGCTTGCTTTTCAAATATGGTTTACAATCAAAACCATTAAATACCAACGTAAAACAGTTTATAATAATACACTAGTATTTGAAAAATAGTTTAGAGGCTTGCCCACGCTCCTGCTTTGAAACTTGGCTGCGACAACGTAACTTTCCCTCCTTTGCTTTTAGCCTACACACTCAAACGAATTCGGCGAACACATTAATCGCCTACGTATAACGTAAACTTAACGTACTTTATAGTACTTAGTCACATTTTTCATTGAAGCTTCGCCTCGGCGGCGAGGTACGCTATGTTTTTCATTGAGTTCCAATCTTCTTTGAACCTCTCTTAATCATTTAGTGAGGTTCCCACACTAACGGTGTATGGTTAGGCTCTAATACGGGCATTTTTGGAGTTGTGGTACCGGTACCACTTATGTTTGGTACGGTACCAAACTTACGATGCATGGTGGTGGGTGCCACTTATCTAACGGTACGATTCTGGTGGTGCTTTGGTACCTCGGGGTTTTTGCTTGAGCATTTTGCATCTTTTGGTACCAATTTTCTTCATACAACTTCTTCAATCCATAATACCTCAAGAATCAACATGGAATTCATCCAAAACAACTCCACAACACTTGAATTGGTGATTTGGAACTTCTTATTACCAACACTAGGTAAAAATTCCAATAATTCAACCCAAGGTCCACCAATTCCTACAAAACCATAGGATTATGATGGATTCCATGTTTATTTTATACCAACTAGGGTTTTTCCCACAAAACTTCAAGAATTCTAGGGTTAATGTGATCTCTCCACAAAACCTTAGGAAACGAGAGCAACACTAATCTCCATGGAAAATTCATACCAAAAACCCTAGACATCCAAAGCGAAATTACACATGATTCCATACTTGAATTTCTTCACTTTCTTCTCCTTCTCCTTCTTCCTCTTCTTCCTCTTCTCTTCCTTGCTCTATTCTTCTCTCTCCACGGTTTGCCCTAGCAAAATGAGACCAAAAATGAATTTTGGTTTGTCTCATGGCCTTTTATAGTCTAATCTTTCCTTTAATTAACATTTGGTCCTCCATTTCTCAAGAATTTCAATTCAACTTGTTTTATTTCAATTTTGGCATACTATCTTCTTTGATTATGCCCTTCATGTCCCATTTGATCAATTAAAGTTTTACCCTTGCTCTAGTACAACAATTCCGGGTTCATAAATTTATCATTTCACAATTTCATCTCCAAGATACCACAATGTGACACTTGGTGCTCGTATGCACCCCTACGGTTACATGTACTGTACACCTTCTCGGAATAGGGTGTTACAGTTTACCTAGGACTTGAAGGGAAACGGGATAGATCATGCATCCTTGTGCATTTTGGTGAATGAAATGTGATGTGTGATTTGATTTTGTGATGTGTGATTAAATTGTGTGATTTGTATGCTTGGTGAGTAGCATAGGAGAAAACATTGAACACTAGGGCCGAGAAATATAACCTTAGGTGTTCGAGAATATTTAGGCAGAATGCTCCAGAAAATTCTGGACAGTAGCTCTAGTTTTGAGCATGAACATATCGGTTTTGTGAAATTCTGGAAAAAAAAAATAATTCCAGTTTTTGCACAAGAAAAATGGTTAAAATTTAACTCATAAAATTTTTTTTGAGTTGTATGATGTCTCGATGGTCGGCTACTACATTACATGGAGTAACCAAGGGCCTAAAGATGAAAAAATGATGAATAAATTTTCTAAGGTTTTACGATTATTAAGCGGAAGAAAAAAAATAAAAAATAAATTTTAATAGAATTTATTTGGTTATGAGGAAAATGAAAAAAAAAAAAAAAAAAAATATATATATATATATATATATATATATATATATATATATATATATATAACTACCTATATATATATATATATATATATATATATATATATATATATATATATTTTTTGAGGTGGTTTTTCATTAGGCTGGAATGAGAAAAAAAATTGCGGGAACACGTGGACACCGTGCAGTTGTTGAGGTCCGCGCGTCTGATGTATTGTATCGTGACGGTGAAACTAGGAGGCGGCTGGGAAAAGTAACTGGGGGCCTGTTCTGGTAGGACTAGCGGCTTAGCAAGGCCTGATCTGACCCGGCCGGCCGACCCGATACAATCGAGAGGGCCGCGACGATTCGGTCGTCTTGGCCCGCGTGAAGCTGGCCGTTTGGGTGAAGTCCGCGATCTGAAGCATTATATCGTGACGAGGAGGCGAGGGGGGCAGCGGGCGGGGATGGGTCATGATACAATCAATTGTATCTTGGCGGGGAGGCGACAGCCAGCGAGAGGTGTGTCGCGATCTGTCGTTTGGCCAACCGTGACGAGGGCGTGGACTAGCCGGGGAGAATCCGCGATACAAATTGTATTCGCGCGGCGGGGAAGCGACCTTTGTGGGTCCGCGACACGGTAGCGCGGCTGTGCATTGGGTGTGTCGCGAGACGGGGCCCGCGACCCTGCGATCGAGACAGCAGCGACAAGCGCCCGATGCGCTGCGACACGGTAGGTGTTGAGCTGCGACATGGCTGCTTGCACGCCACGGCTGCAATGCGATGTGGCGTGACATGGGTGCAATGCTGCGGCACAGGCGCACCGTCTTCTTTCCCGAGGGTCCCGTGGGTATGCACCTTTGCACCCAACCCAGTTTTGGACATAGTGCACTGTTTTGAGTCACTGTTTGGAACATTGTTCATGACCCCTGTTCACGAGGTTTTAAAAATAAAAAATAAAAATAAAAAAATTTAAAATCAAATCAAATCAAATCAAATGAAATAAAATCTTTTAAAATAAAATTTTCTAAAATAAAATTTTTGTTGTTGAATTTGATTTAATATATTGAATTATTGTCTTGCATTACCTATGAATGCATGGACATAGAAGTATGAAAATATGTTTCGGTATGTGAATAGTATCGAGTACGTGTTTATGCGCCAGAATCTTGCATTGAAATATTAACTTGCCATTTGACATGTGTAGATGGCTGGTCGGCGAAGGAGACGTGGGGTCATCCACGGAGTGGCGGCTAGGCACCACCGGTGTTTGACCCGACCAGGCTTCGATCGGCAGGCTTTTGTTGTTGAAATTTGTAGGTATTCGCGGTTGCTACTATTGCACGGCGGTGCGGCGACCCGGGGAGGGTAGATGACATACGAGGCATCCAAGATATGGGTGTTGGTACTAAGAGGAAGGAAGATCCATCTTCTTCCAACCCGGGAAAGAAGCAGAAGACTTCTGTTTTGCACAGACCTTAAAGATAAGGACAAGGTTATCAGGACCAAGGCCAGGATGGGGCATTTAGTCAGGCAAGGCAGATGATGTGTTATTTCTGCCGACAGCCTGGACACTTTCAATGGGATTGCCCACGGAGGTAGGAATCCCAAAGTTATCAAACACCTCGGTCCCAATCATTAGTGAGATGAGTTAGGGGGTTGCCCGGTCGGGATGTAGTGGGGTGCTACCGTGCGGCGGCAGGACATATGAGGGAGGATTGCCCCCCCGAGAACGGGGATCCCGAGGTTTTGGGATTTCTTGTCAATCGGCGGTAGGGCGAGGAGAGGACCACGGTTTAACCTCCCACGCCCCTAGTATGGATCAGGGGAACTAATATCAGTTCCAGGGTGCCACACTAGCACCTAGTACTTCGCAGACGGGTCACATAGGCCAAGGCCAGAGCATAGGTCGAGGTTGACCACATGATTTGCAGGCCGAGAGTTCGAGTCAGGCTAGACAGATGACGTGTTACCATTGCCGCCAACTTGGGCATATGAGGCGAGATTGTCCTAGGAGGCAATGATCTCTCATGAGTGACGGCGACGTTAGTTAGCGGGATATCACCGAGGGGGTACGTTTCTACCCTTGCATTTGTTGACTAGAGTAGTGTTTAAATTAGATGCATCGAATTCATTCATTGTTGCATCTTGTGTAATAGAATCGGGCTTAGAGGTTAAGGCCTTTAGAGAAGCCATGTGTGGAAGTTCTTCCCTAGGATGTAGGGTGAGAGTTGACCGGATAGGTCGGTATTATGATTTAAAGATCTCCGAGATTCTGCTCATGGTGGACACTCGGGGGATCGCATCGAGTCGGGTGTGGGTCTGAGGTATGGTCATTCACCACTCTTGGTGAGTGTGGGATGGGTTTGTCTTTGGGACTAAAATCGATGAAGACTCGTAGTTCGAATCGGGGAAATGAAGTAATTGTATGTGTTGAGCGAAAGCGAAGGGCTGGATTAATCCCCTAAGGTGAGAAGCCTAGAGTTAGGGTGAAGGAGACCCGCGGTAGAATCAGAAAGGTCTATGTGGGTGTAGGGCCCAGGAGATATCCGAGATTTACGTATTGGGTGTAGAGACCCGAGGATATCTGAATTTACGTGTGGGTGTGAGACCCATGGAGAAATCGAGGCTACGTATTGGGTGTAAGAGACCGGGTGGAGATATCACCGAAAATTTTATTATTGGGTGTAAGGGCTACGTGGAGATATCCAGAAGTACCCAAATTATTGGGTGTAAGAACCCGTGGGAGATCTCGAAATTTGCGTGTGGATCAGAGAAGAAGCTGCGTTATATTGAGGAGCAGAAAAGATGTTATTGAGATGAGAAAACCTTTACCCGGATGGGTTCATCGGAAGTTAGAGTTCTCGAGTGTTAGTCAGATAGTGATTCGAGATGAAAACCCTGCGGTCAAGTTCTGTCATGGGCTTAGAGATTACCGACCGATAGATTCAGGGAGTGACTGAATGAATGCCCCCTTTGAAATTGCATTGGGTGTTGGTGAGCCGGCAAGGACTCGGTATACGGATGTAATTCCATGACATGGACTAAGGTTAACAATCCATTGGATTTGTGATGTTTGACCTTGGGAAGGTGGCGTTTGCACACCAAGCGGGGTTGTGTGGGGCCACATGTTGTGTGGATTATATACGGTGTTAAGAGGACATCTTTGCTGAGCATGCATCCTGATCATAAGGGTAGTTGGGAAGAGCACTTGCCCTTAGTGCCAGGTCGCCACGACTTAGGATTATCGAGGCAATGCTCTAAATCAGCATCATATGAGACTTGTTGTCTGGAGGCCATCACAAATCAGATATATTATTGATAAGGAGTGGAGAGGAACTGCAATATTTAGATTACAATTGATCAGAGCCCTGAGGAAGGTGTGCTTATGACAGCGTCTTCTCACGCGGGTCAAGCGGCGAGGAAGAGCTATTGGGTACTAGACATGAAATCCGCGGAAGTTCAGGAGGATTGGGAGATCCGTCTCCTTGATTATACCTAGAAGTGATCGGGTTCCCAGGCAAAGCAGGGGGGTATATTGGTTTATTGGGGCCTTTTGAAGGTCTACTGGGGGTGCGACAGCATGACGTACCGGTTGGCTTTATCGCCCGACGTAATAAGGTGTCCACGAGGGTATTTCACGTCTCGTGCTCAGAAAGTATACTCAGGATCGTTGTATAGTGGATTAGGAGAGATTGGGAGTTGACCTTGATAGGACCTTGGGGGAGGGACCGGTGTGCATTATGGATGGTAGGGATCAGGATGCTGCGGCAATAAGGCAAAGAAGAGGCTAGTGAGGGTGCTAGGGTGGCACCGTGGAGTAGAGAATCGGCGTGGGAAGCGGGAATGAGTCTGAGCCACTATCCCTTCTTGTTGAAATGAAGGTACGATGGTTTAGTCGTTTAATATTTAAATAACTAAGTTTCACAGCCATGGTCTGCAGTGCGCACATATAAATATGAGGTTATTCCTGATTGTCAAATTTTTGGACGAGGAGTTCAGCAGGATGGGAGGAATGTAAGACCAGAAAATTTCCAATTTTAAGTAGTAAAAGCGATGAATTTCGGTAAGATCGAATTACCATGAATCTCTGGGATGACAACGGGACTAGCAGTTTACCAATTATCTGTGAAATCTGCTATGGTCGATTTCGTCGGATTCGAGACAATCGAGAATTTCTGTTTTCAGAGCTGCAGGTATCAGGTGCCGATAAGCGGGTTTGAGCCTTTGTTGATGCGCAAGTCACCTACTACATGTGCCCATCAGGCTGTTGCATGAGTATGCATTGGTGAGTGAATGGTCGAGATTTACATTTGCCAAAAAGTGTCAAAATCAAGACAAGGGACATAAAATTGGTGTGTGTGAGTGGTAATTGAATAGACAAAATTCAAATAGTTTTCTTCCTTCCTTTTAGGCTCAAAATCGGCAGTGGAAATTTGGAGATCTGATTTTAGAGAGAGAAGGAGCTCCTTCTCTCTAGATTTCCGGCCATTCGGACCATCGATTCTCGA
This sequence comes from Tetrastigma voinierianum, assembly GCA_016808115.1. Lineage (NCBI taxonomy): Eukaryota > Viridiplantae > Streptophyta > Magnoliopsida > Vitales > Vitaceae > Tetrastigma > Tetrastigma voinierianum. The sequence goes on from JAEQBH010000567.1 coordinate 517,743, forward strand.
CGGAGCAAGAAGTAAAGGATTGTTCTGCGTGGCCGGGGAGCTGGCGTGAGACCGATTTGAGAATTTGGTTCGAGCAGCTCGAGGTAAGAGGATCTTGCTCTGCACTTTGAAGTATTCTTCTTTGGTTAAGAGTCATGTAAATGGTTAGAATATTCTAAAACTGTTTCCTTCTATCAAGCTCCGGTCTCAAAAGCTTTGACCAGTGGAGAAAATTCTTGACAACGGTGCGTGAACGGTAACCGATAGTTTCCTTGTTCATGAATAGTGACATGAAATTATTGGGTGCTTCAGAAAATATTGTTTTGGTTAATGATTCAAAATGAATTGGGCATGTTTGTTAATTAGCCCATGTGAGCTAATTGCTGAGATTGTAATGGGTGGCAAATTTGCATAACATGTTTTATGTGATTTAATGTATGTTAATATATGCATATGAATATATTAGCATGAATGTGTTAGGTATATATGCATTTCCCTTATGCATAAGGAGCACCACAGAATATTGGAGTGAGTGCATGACATGAAGCGAAACACAAAAGCAGAAATGTTTGTGAAAGGAATTTCGATGGAAGATTTGTCGAAGAATTGCCTTGAAGGGACGTCCAATAGATCACTTCGGATGAGGACCCATGGCCCCATTTCGGAGGATTATCCTCTGTGGTCGCCTCGAGAAGGGTATTCCAATATTTTCTTAGAAACTCAGTAAGTTTTCAAGAACAAAAAATATTTTGTTGTGAGCGTATTTTTACTCGCATGCGTGGCCGGCATCATGTGAGAGTCGGTGAGGACTCGGGACATGGGATCTAAGCATGTAGACATTCGAGTAGGTTCATGAAATTGCTTTAATGTGATTGTTTGCCATGTATGTGCACTTAGGTGGGGAGTAACCCATGTAGGAAATTAATGCGCCTCATACCGGGCTTTTGCTCTTTGTCGAGGATCACCATTTCGGTGCGGGGAGCGATCAGGGAAGGCGGCACTCATTGGGGCCGTTTGAAGCGGAGCTTGTGGATTTGATGTTGTTGTATAACATGTATTAGAATGTTGTAATTTTAATATATGTTAAATTAAGAGTGAATTATTAACTCTTGAACTACGGTATATAGTTGGTGTATTTTGATGAGTACTGATGTATGGGCCCAAGTGGCCGTATTTACTCATGTACATGTCTCTTGAGATTGATGTTGGGACAGGTTGTAGTTTGGGTAGAAGCTCGTCTGAAAGAGACTCTCCCCTGACCTTTCATGAGTGGTGTCGGGTTGCAGGCATCCCGCGATTATTCCAGCGTGAGTTGGCGGGTTGTCAACGGACCCCCGAGTTTTGGGGCGTCACAGCCACAATCCGGCTTTCTTCTCAAAACGGCCTCTAATGAGTGCCGCCTTCTCGATCGCTCCCCGTACCTGAAATAATATTCCCTCGACAGGGTGAGCAATGCCCAGTAGTGGAATTTTCCTACATGGGTTACTCCCCACCTAAGTGCACATGCAATGATTCAATGTAAACACACACTCAAGCAGAAAATACGTGATCTACTTGAATATCTACATGCCCAATCCCATGTCTCTAAGTCTCTATAGAACTCCACCTGCTTTTACCTAAGCCATGCCTTGATAAAATCTTGTTTTCAAAGTAAAGCTTTTTGTTCCTCGAAAACACCTTCTTTGGGGAGATTCGATAAAAATATTGGACTACCCTCCAGAAGTGGAATTGTTGGGTAGCAGCTCAGAAACAATCGCAGTCCTCATCCGAAGTGATCCGTTGGACAACTCTCCAAGGCAATTCTTCGGAAAATCTTCCATCGAAATTCCTTTCACAATCATGTTCCATTTTTCATTTCTTTCATGTCATGCACTCACACCTAATTTCTGAAATTTTAGTTACTTACGTGAATGCATTATGCCATTTTCAAACCACTCATGCTAATATATTTACATGCATATATTAACATAGTAAATCACCACATCATGTTAACACATCAAATTCCATGCATTGGCACATACTAAATTCTTTTCTTAATTCAAGGTCATTTCATCTTAGCAAGATTTCATGCAAATAAAACATGGACGTTTGGTCCGTCTGATACAAGCGGAGCTGTTTTTTGAGGTCACGAAAACCAACAGTGCCCGGCTGTTGAGCAAACACTCACCAAGCATCAGCTCCACTTTGTGGAACCAAAATCCATGGCCATTTCCGGCCTCCTACACACCAAAACATAATTTATCCTGACCAATCGCGAGTCCTACACTGTCCAAAACGGGTTCCAATATTCACAATTCGGTCCCAGTTTTGGGACGAGCCAACTTGACCACTCACGACCTCAAAGCAACTCCAAGCATTAGCACAACACTTAAAACGAGGGTAAATCAAAATGGGAGAAAAACCTACGCTAAGAAGTTTGTAAACTTCCCAAAACACGGTACCTTTGGAGCACTTGCGTGGGAACTTCAGCACTGTTGCTAACGACTTGTGGTCGATGTGAGAATTCTGAAGAAAATGACTTCTCTCTCTAAAAATCCCACCCTTTCTCTCTCTATTTTGCTTCTCCCAAAACCGGTTGGGAGACCTTGGGTCAAGATTAGGACAAGTGACTTGTCTTCTCATGCCACAATATTAAAACTCTAAGTATTTGGCATGCCGGATTCACCATATCCCTTATCCATCTACTTTTAGATTTTCACCCAATGGCATGATGCCATGTGTCTCATGTGAGCCCCACTTGAGCTCAATATTTGACTTGCTCACAGATTTACATGTGGCGCCTCTTCAAACCACTCTAAAGGTGCATCAAGTGTCCTTGGCGCGGGTGCCTCGGCATTAAAATTCTGATGTGCAAATTAGACGAATTAGACTGGTAGTTAGATTTCGCGAGCGATTTGCGGTGAAGAGTCTGTTTCCGATCATCCGAGATCTGAAAAATTACAGTTTTGACCGAAATTACCATTTTGCACCACCCCAGAAGGTGCAATTTCGGGGTCTTGAGGTTAAAACTTTGAAAGAACGACTATGTTTTTTTACATATATATTTTTGAAAAGAAAATTTATTTTTACAATACATCTGGCTAATTTATTTCTTCACAAATTAGTTTTATTGGGACTCGAACCACTGAACCCTTTCCTCTTTACATGCCTAGTCGAAACTCTTAATCATGAGTTCAAATCTTATTGATGAGAAGAGAAAAAGCTTAAACTAAATAATAATAACGCATTAGCAAAAAGTGATTCACAAAAAGTTATTAATATTTATTGGTGATCAAGTATAGTTCGGAAGCTGAGGTAGCTTAGGTGTGAGATTCGATAATAAAGTTTTCGAGTTGGCCAGGGTAATTGAGAGATGCTGATTGAAAGTAGTCTTATTGCAATTTATTTTTGAGAAGAATGATGGAGGGTTTAAATTCAAATGGTTTATTTTATTAAAACACATGAATAGATTGGTTTTGAAAATATTTATCAATATAATCTTTTGTCCGTACAAATAGTCATCCACTTGTAAAACCGTAGTTGATAAATGTGGTTTTAAGGTAAATTTGAAAACCACATTCACCAAATACGGTTTTAGAGTAAATTTTCAAAACCGCAGTTGGTGAATACGGTTTTAAGGTAAATTTTTAAAATCGTATTTACCAATTGTAGTTTTAAAATTTTACTTTAAAACCATATTTACTTTAAATCCGCGGTTGGTAAGTGTAGTTTTAAATTTTTATTTTAAAATCATATTCACCATAATTTAAAATTTACCCCCAAAACATATTTGGTAAATGTGGTTTAAAATTTACCTTAAAACAGTATTCAGCAAATCGTTTTAAGAGCGTGAAAATCTAAGTCATAAGAAAAGAAGACTCATTTAATAATATTTTTTAAAGAAATCTATTCTTTTTAAAAAAAAGAACTTTCTTGGCACAAAACTCAATGATGGAGGTATTATCATATTGAATAGATGAATGAGATGTGTCTTGATAGTGATGGTATAGATGTCCCTTCCCATGTACCTCTTTAAAACATTTTTTATCAAAATTTTATCTTTTGTAAATAATAAGACTCTTACTCCCACTTAAATTCAGCATTAACTTTTTCTTTCCCTAAATCAAAATCCTTGCCCCCCACCCCTGCATGTACTACCTAGTTTGTGATGCCCCTATCCCGGGGTGTCCGTTGACCACCCGTCAACCTACGAAAAATCTATACGTCTCGCATCACGAGACACACACATGAGTAAAAATGGCCACATTGGCCTACACGTCATACTCTTCAAAATATATCCAACCAATTATATTACATGGTTGAGTTGAATTCACCCTTTCTTAATACAAACATATCTATGCATGTTTTACAAAAGAATAACAAAGCCACGATCCGACTTTCTTCTCAACGACCTCTAATGAGTACCGCCTACGATCGCTCCCATTACTAAATAATATTCCTCGTGAGGTGAGCAATGCCCAGTAGTGGAATTTTCCTACATGGGTTACTCCCCACCTAAGTGCACATGCAATGATTCAATGTAAACACACACTCAAGCAAATACGTGATCCTACTTGAATATCTGCCTTACGATCCCATGTCTCAAGTCTCTGAGCTCCCTCACACTTTCCAAAACCATATATATGAGAAAATACCGTTTTCAAACAAAAAGCTTTTTGTTCTCAAGAAAACTTGCATTTTGCACTTTGTATTTTTGAGGAAAGACACACTACCGAGTTTCGGTAAAAATATTGAACTACCCTCCGAGTCAAATCGGTTGGAGAACTTTCCAAAACAGTCATGGTCCTCATCTGAAGTGATGTGTTGGACCATCTCCCAACCCAATTCTCCGGAAAATCTTCCATCGAAATTCATTTCACAATCATGTTCCATTTTTCTTTCAATTTCATGTCATGCGCTCTTTTTAATTTCCTAGATTGCCGATTGCACATGGAATGCATTATGCCATTTCAAACCACTCGAGCTAATATATTTATATGCATATATTAACATAAATTAAATCAACATCATGTTAACACATCAAATTCCATGCATTAACATAGCCAATTCACACAATTAAAGCCATTCATCTTAGCAATGTTTCATACAAATAACACATGGACGATTTGGTCAAATCAATGCAAATCGGAATGTTTTTTGATTGAAAACAGTAATTGGAGTTTGTTAGTGGGCAGCCACTTGCATTGTCGGTTCCACACACAGCGGGGCAAATCCCATGGCCATTCAGGCCTCTACCTGCATAATTTCTGGCATAAGTTATCACACAACCACCCTAAGCAGGTCCTACCTTTGTCAACGAGGGTTCAGCTTTCTTCCTACAATTTTGGTCCCAAGTTTTGGGATGCCCAGAAACGACACTCTCACGCCTCAAAGCAACTTCAAACATTAACACAACTTACTTAAACAAGGGGTAAATCAGAGTGGGAGAAAACTACCTTTTGGGAGGTTTGTCGAAACTCCCAAAAGCGCAGAATGCCACGCGTGCCCTTTCCCATGGGGAGCAACTTTGGCTTCTTGTCTCTGCGTGAAAAACGGGTGGTCCAGTCGCCCAGGAATTCTAGAGAGAAGGTGGGCTTCCTCTCTCTAAGAAACATCCACCCTTTCTCTGCTTTCCTTTTCTCTCTTTTTCCTTCCCCCCAAAACTGGTTGGGAGAGCTTGGGTGAATTGGGACAAGTGACTTTGCCTTCTCATGCCCTGTCAGTAGTCGCCCATAGGATTACACCATATCCCTTAACCATCTACTTTGAGATTTTCACATTGGCATGATGCCATGTGTCTAAATGTGAGCCCAGCAGGCCGTGTTTGACTTGCTCACAGATTTACACGTGGCGCCTCTTAAGCCCTCTGGTGCCAAGTGTCCCGCCTTACCCCCTTGTCTCAGCGTGAAGTGGTATCAAAGTCGATGAAGTCGGCGTGTTAGCTAGATTTCGAAAATTCTAGCAGTGAAGTCCATTTCGTCGACCCGAGATCTATAAAAATTCTTGATTTTGACCCGAAGTACCATTTGCCCTTTTCATAAATTCTTATTTCTAAGATCTTCCATGGTTTGACTAAAGTCTTTTTTTTTATTTTTTTTATTTTTTTATTTTTTTAAAGGTTAACCAGTATATATGAAGATTTTTTTTATACGTAAATAGTATTTTAAAGATAATGGTATAATAAAAGATAGTGGAAAAGTTGGATCTTACCCATAATAATAATGTGCTTAAGGTTACTTCTTTTGTCTTTAGGAATTTTTCCTTGAACATGTATTTGGCCAAAGTTGCATCTTTTAAAAATAAAAACGTACCCCTTATTCGTTATAATTTGTTAAGATTACTTATATTGATGGAAATTCGCTTGACCAGCATCATCTTTTATTTAAATTTTCATTTTAAGGTTTAAAGAGCCCAGAAATTAAAAAACACATATTTGAATATTATTTTTATTTTATTTTCAAAAGTAAGAACTAAAAAAAAAAAAAAACTTAGGTTGTATTTAATTCTAGAAAAAAAAATGCTAAAAATTGTTAAAATGAATATATATATATATATACCTCATATATATATATTCACTTCTAGCCTTACTTAGTAATATATCTAGAATAATGACGACCCCGATACATTTTTTGAAATATAAAACCGAGCTACAAAGCTCACTTCCATCATTGTGTTCTATTTTCAAAGCTTACAGTTTCTTTAATAAAGACAATTGTTAACACCATTTTAGCTAATAAAAATAAATAAATAGTCGAAAATGGCTCAGCTAAATACTTTATATTTATTCACTTCTCTTTTAAGAGTATTACTTAGAGGCTAATAAAAAGAATCTTCACCCTCAATCATTTCTCTTTACTCAATATCATTTCTTTTTTTATACCTTTGTTTCCATTTCCTATATTTTCTGGTGATGAATACAATTTTTTTTTTTTTAAATTACCGGAGTTTTCTTTATTTTAGATGGTGATGTTGATACCTTGAATGTAAAACCTGGGAAAATTCAAATTTTCTGAAAAATGGTAAAACTGTAATTTCGGTCAAAACCCAAAATTTTTCTAGATCTCGGATGACAAAACGGACTTCACCATTGGAATCGCCTCGCAAAATCTGCTTCACCACATAAAATTTAAGTGATTAAGGGGCAGTCGAATTTCATGTTTTTAAAGGCACTAGGTATCGGGTGCTTGCTTAGCTGGGTTGAGACATGTGATGTGACAAAAGTCACCTAATACATGTACCCATGTGACACATGTTGCATGAGTAGAGAGAGGATGAAATGGATGGCCTAGATTGTGCCAAGTGTCAAAAATCAAGAAAAATGGACAATATGGGAATTATGGGAAATGTTAATGAGAATGAGACAAAATAGCAATAGTGTCTTCTTCTTCATTTTTGAGACACAAAAACGTGCAGTGGCTGGGAGAGATGCATTGAGCTTGGGTTTGTGATTTTAGAGAGAGAAGGAGCTCATTCTCTCTAGATTTGCGACAGTCGGACCGTCAGGTTCTGGCGACGAAATGAAATCGTTCACAGTGACACCGATTGGTGGAATTCGACAACTCCAAGAGGTAGGGATCTTTCCTACTTGTGATATTCTTTGGCTAAGAGCCATGTTTATGGTTAAAGGATATTTTGAGGCTTGATTCAGCGTAAATTGGTCTCAAACCTTTGAGCTTAAGTGGAAAATCCCAAATTTGGTGGCCAGTGAATAGTAGTGCCCGGCAGGGGTTTACTATTCATGTGAATAATTGTGTGTTTTTGTGAATTTTTATGTGTTGCTGTCAAATAAAATTAGCATGTTGTTAATTGGCCCCATGTGAGCTAATTTTGGTGTTATCATGTGGTTTATAACATCAGATTATTAATGAATTATTGTCTTAAACCATATGTGTTTTTATATCTGTTAGCATGAATATGTTGGGATTAACATCATGCATTCCCGCCATGCCTTCGGGAGCTTTTCGTATTAGAAGTGAGTGTAAGACATGAAAAGAAGACTAAAGCAGCGTTTGTGAAAGGGTGGCCACCGAAGAAATACGGAGAAATTATCGACGGATCGCCGGATGAGGACCATGACTATTTGCATTACATCCGGTGGCAATTTTGCCTCGGAAGGTAGTCTAATATTTTTACCCGAATACCATTGAAGTGGTTACTGTTTCACTTTGTTTAACTAAATCTTCTGCGATGACGGCATATGTGAGAGTGGTGAGGACTCGGGACATGGATGGGCATGTAGACGACCGAGTATGTTCATGTAATTGTGGATGTGAGTTATTTTGCCATAACACCATCATGTGCCCTTTTGTTGGGAAATAACCATGTAAGGAAGTATCCTTTTCTCTTGGGCTTTGCTCTGCCAATAGGATCACTATTTCAGGTACATGGAGCAATTGGGAAGGCGACACTCATTGAAGTAGTTTGAGAAGGAAGGCGACTTGTGGCTTTGGTGTTAATTTTATACCAGGCATATGTTAAATGTACATTTTAATATATGTTTGAGGTAAAGTAATTTATTAACTCTTGAACTATTGTATATAAGTTGATGTTTGTTGTGATGTTAATCTTCAAGGGTTTGGTGGCCATTATTTTAATAACATATTCCTATTAATGATTCATTGTAAATTGTTGGACTGGGAGTTATGTACCTTTGGTAGAGCTCAGTACAAGGTGACTCACCATGGAATTCTCATCAGTCAAATCGCTTGATTTTACGACATCCACGAATATTCCAGTTTCTGGTTGTCAACAGGACCCCAGTTTTGAGCGTCACATTAAATCAGCGCCTTTTGCGAGAAAAGGAACCAAAGTCTTGAGAGGGAATTTTCATTTTTAGATTTAAACATAAAGGGCTAGGCATTCTAGCATGGATTTTGGAATAGATCTTAATCAACATTTGTCTGCAAAAAGAATTCTAGGAACCAGGGGTTTCAAGTAATGTCACGAGTCGCGGTCTCGTTACGGATAGAATCGATGATTAGAGCTTTATGATACAAATATATTTTTGAAAGATGATTTTTGAAAATCTTCTTGTCTAGTTACGCGCATATTACCAATAAACTCACTACCACCGTCTCCATAATCATTTGTTTGTGATGATCATCATTTGAAAAATATATTAGCTCTCACGATTCATCAATTTATATACTAATAATATATAATAAAGTTGTTGTATCAATCATCAATGTCGAAACGATCATCATACCCATACCCATCTGGATAAATCTAGCAACATAATAAAGCACAACAGCCCTGCGAAACCCGGGAAAATCTAATTTTGCCGGAAGGCTGGCAAAATGGTAATTTAGTTCAAATCTGAATTACTCTGAATCTCGGACCGATGAAACAAAACTACTGTTGATGTATCGCGAGAATCTAGCTACCAATTAAATTCAGAACTGGTAAAGATTTCTGTTCAGAATATGAACATGGTGGGGAGGACCCTTGTGTGTTTGAGTGGCTCATGGTGTTGCCATCATAGAATCTTTTAGAATCAGGTCAAGCGAGGCTTGAGTGTGGACCCATGGACCAGTGCAACAGCTTACACGAGTCTGGAGGAAATCCAAGGTGATGGACCAAGGGTGATAAAGGTAAATCCGAGCCCTGGGGTGAGACCAGAGAGTGGCAAGTGACATCCGCAGCTGTCTCTCGGCAGGTTGGGGAGAGAGGGGAGGAGAGAGAGAAAAGGCAAACCCGGATTTACAGAAAGAAGGTTTGGGGAGGGACTCACCTTCTCTCTATACAATTTCGGCGATCGGACCGCAGTTCGGCAGGCACGAAGGAAAGAGTTCATCTCGCGCGAGGGTTTCGCACTGAGGGCGAGGTCGGGGTTTCGACAGACTCCGGAAAGGCAGATCTTAAGCCTACTTTGGTTGCACCTACCCTCAGGGTTGTGTGGTGGTTGTAGTGCGCTAAGGGAATAATTTTGATTGAGTTTTGAGGAACCATAGGCTGCATATTGTGATAGTAAATTAATCGGACCTTAGAACTGGTTTTGGTGAGAAAGAAAGGAGATTGGCGGTGTGCCTTACGGTAGAATTGTAACCACATCGATGAACTTGATGTTTATGCTTTTAATTTCTAAATTCTAACCTCATGAACCAGTTAGCAGTCTTTTACTCTGAATAATCTGTCAGTTGAAGGTAGCACATGGGGTTAACTGTGAAGTTGGAGTTGTAGAGGTTAGTCTATAGAATTGGGCTATAAGGGTCGACATAGAGGATTAAAATTTGTGAGGTTAAAGCTTGTAAGTCGAGCCTCATGAGGTCAGCTTTGTGAAGTCAGCTTTATGGGGTCAGCCTGTGAGGGTCAACTGCTGGTCAGCTCAACCGGGAGGTCGACTCAGCGGTCGACTCGACTCGGGCGGTCGAGGACACCTGGCCCGAAGTGAGATGAGCTGTTTGGGATTTTGACTATGCCTTGGCCTCTCGACTTGGGAGAAGGTCATGCTTTCCTTAGATCGTTCGGTTTTGAGGTGTTCTTGGGCTCTATGGAAAGCCGGCGTGGTCAGAATCCATTCATATTCTGAGAGCATAGGCGGTGTCGAACCAGTGTTCGACCGAGCTCAGCAAAGTCGATTAAGCTAGAAATCTGGGTTTGACTACGTGCGTGACCTCAACTTGAGGAATCATCATATACTCCCTTTGTCGAACTCCGTTTAGATGATCGCGGAACTCTATAAAATCCCATTGGTCGAATTCCGTCATATCCTGGCGGAGACGGTGGATGTCAGGTGGAGCTCAGGCAAGATCCAGTTCAGCGCTCAGCAGTCAGTGAAGCTGTTTGGATTGACTACATATGACGCCAACCGGAAGGTCATAACTCAGCCGTCCGAACTCCGTTTTAGGTGTTCACTTGGACTTTATGAAATCATTGAGTCAGAATTCCATGCATAGTCTTTGGGGACATTGGGTGATCGGCACTCTGGGACCTATGTTTTACCAGCGTTAGTTTGCCCAGTTGTGTCCCTGATGTATCGCCGGGATATAACATGACATTGCATGGTATGTTGTGGAATCTTTTGCCAATTTGAATATGGTAGGGTATGGGAGGCCATGAGAGCCATATGGTTTAGTTCAAGCTTGGGATTTGAAGGATAGAGAGGATTTCTATGTCGGTTTACCTGATCGAGGCGTGGTGGGTTGAGGTTTGAGCTGAAGAACTAAGGTTTCCCAGGTTTTTAGTTATGAAGTTTGTATGGATGATTCAGAACCAAAATGGTTCATGTTTGTGAAGGGTGGCGGGAGCACGTTGGATCGAGTCAGATGTCTTATTGTATTGCATCATGTCTTGTTTGAGTAACATGAAAAATTGTGTGTGTTGTTGGTGAAGTCAGTTGGAGCGATTCGAATGAATTTGTGGGTTTGTGCATTCAACCATGTGAAGGCTGAATTTATAGTGCATTAACATATGTTGTGAATAACATGTTGATTGTGTATAAACTCCGTTATCTGTACATGCATAATATATTAACATGAATTATGGTGAAAATGGCATATTGCATTTCATATGCCTTTGGGAAACCTAGAGTTATAAGTGGCGAGTGCATGACCTGGCCTAAACAAACATATGGTTGTGAAAGGAATTTCACATGATGATTTTCTGGAGAATTGGGTTGGGAGATAGTCCAACAGATCATTTTGGATGAGGACCATGACTGTTTCGGAAAGTTCCCCAACCAATTCGCCTTGGAGGGTAGTCCAATACTTTTACCGAAACTCGGTAGTGTGTTTTCGATAACAAAAAGCTTTTGTTTTGAAAATGATGTTTTGCTCACATTTGGCTTAGGCATGCATGAGGGAGTCGATGAGGAGCTCGAGACGTAGAATGGGTAGATCTGCTTTCTCATCCACTTGACATACCTCGTTGCGATTCGAGTAGAAACTTGCATGTTTTACTTAAATGTGTGGTGTGACCATTGCATGTGCACTTAGGTGGGGAGTAACCCGCATAGGAGATTATCACTACTGAGCTTTGCTCACCCCGTCGTGGGACCCCCCTTTCACGTACACGGGAAGACAGTGCTCCTTCGAGGCCGTGAGTACAAAGAAGGTCGGGTTGTGGCCTTGAGAATGATTTTTGTAAAATATATTAGAACAATCTAGTTTTAATGTATTTTGGCATATAAAAATGTAAAAGAGTTGTACATCAAACTCTTGTATGATATTATTACAAATTGGTTATTTGTAAGAAAATTATACATAAATGGGTCTCCATATATGAGACAAATGAGCGTGATATCGGGATACCCGATATTCACAGGAGTTTCCACAGGTTGACGGTGGTCAACGGGACCCCCGGATAGGGGCGTCACAAACCCTTCAAGGCTACAATAGTGCTATGGTAGTCTAGGACATCCGCTGTAAACACCACCAATCTCTCTTCTACGGTTCTACCCTCTTCATCTCCCTGATTATCTAATCTTCACTATCTATCTCTCTGTGGACCCAAAACATATACCCATAAATAACAAATATAAAGAGATGAAAAGAAAAGCTCAAGTTTGAATCGATTTGAGGTGTCCTAAACATAAACAAGTTAAGAGATCGGACTCATTTTTACATGAAAGTGGCATGGATTGTATAACTCACTCAGCTCTTTTTGAGAATCAAAAGCCCTAAGTTAAACATCAGAAGGAACACAAGCATTTGGGGTTTCTTATTTACTAATTTTTAAGGGGGATCGCTTTATTTAGTTCTGTTCTTGGCCTCTTTATACATAAAACTTAAATCTGCGAGATGGACTAAACAAAGAAAGCGTGGTGGTGAGCATTTCCTCGTTTCTATCTGTTCATTTTGCATGAATGATCATTTCTGTTTACATACCTCCCGGTGAAACAAAGAAGGTCAGACATCCCATAATTTGTATGGAACATAGTAAAAGTTGAGAAGGAAGTGGATTCATGATTGAAGATTGTTTGGAAAGTGATGTCAGTAGGGCTAGAGAGGAAGGCGAGAAAGCGAATGCATGCGTGTGGGTGTTTGTAGACTAAAACTAAGACTAAATGTGGTGTTGTTCTAAGTTATGAGTTTTTATGGATTTATGTCTGGCATAATCATCTATAATGGAATAAAGTATTTGTTCCTCGATCTCATTGGAAGTGTGATGTGTGAGGACAAGAGGTTTTTCAAATACAAGTACCAGTGAGTTTAATGCATTTAGCTTTGATAGACTTTTGAGACAGTGGGACAGTTGTCTATAGAAGGTATACCATAGGATGTGAAGCTAAATGTACTAGAATGGGGGTGAGGCGTATGGAGTATTTATAAGGGGTGGTAATTAAGTCCCAATGGATGGGTCATGTTATGTTTGTTATTGTTATTAATGCGAATTATCCGATATTAGTAAAACAAATTCCTTTCCAAATAATAAATAATATACGATATTTGCTTTCAATCCGTCAACTTATTTATTAATTCATGTTAAATAGATCAATATGAATATATTTCCTATTAATTTGATTATTTAAAATAATAATAAAATTATATTAATATCGTTCATGCATTTTAACACCAAACAACTGACAAAATTTAACGTAATTTTATTGTTTTATTATTAAGATAATAGGAATTATAATTAATGATCATTTAACTGACTAACTTATTAAATTGGTTTATTAAATTAATACAAGTATATTGGAAATAGATTGATTCAGTTAAGTCAGTATTTATAAAGAGGTCAGCGAATATGGCCACGTTTATTCTACGTGTTAAGTGGTCCAGCGAATTATAGCCTAAAGCACGATTATAACTCAAACCCATAAAAACATTATTGGGTTGGAGTATGGTATTCCGCATTAATAGGTATCAAAAATTGTCAACCACAATGTTACGCATGAGACTAGTTGGAGAGAGACACAAGGATTCAAGTGGGCAAGCAATTTTTTTTGGTTTTTCCCAAACTTTCACTTAATTAAATATTAATGCTCATGCTATCCTTTTGTTCAATAAACCTAAAGCTAACATTATAAATATTCATAAAAAGGGAATATCCATTTCTAGATAAGTGTTGATATATGTGAGGGCATATTTTTAAATTTAGAAAATAAATTTTCCTTCACACACATTTAAATCAATTTAGGAACATTAGATGAAATAAGATCATTAATTTAATTTCTTACTTAGAAAATAACTTTCAATTTTTATATGTATCTTCTAAAATTAAAATATTTATTGTTATGTTTCAAATTTTAAAACATATCAATTACGTTTTGAGAAATAATTTTGAATAAAACATTAGTCTATTAGAAAATGAGATGTTTTAGCTAATAACATAAATTCAAGCATATTATGAATTCTTAAAACAAGTTATTACTATTACTATTACTAAATCATGATGTTACTTATAATGTTCTTCTGATAATTAGTTTATTTGCTTCTCCCTCTGTTGATTCATTGGGTAGTTGTTTTTATATTTAACGTACTTATGTGAGATATTAAACTTAATTCATCTTTGATTCTGATTCTATCACAAAATTTTAACCTTTCTTATATTGGGCAAAAATATGAAAAATGCTCAATGAAATTCCAAAACTTATATTGGTTAGTGTACATTAAAGGTGATTTAAATTTTGAAAAGTCATATTATAAATATATGTCTAAATTATAATAATAAAAATGATATTTATTAAAATAGTATATATAAATAATAGCTAATAAGACATATATACCTTCGATGATCTAGAAACTTCAATTGGCATTTGGAGGGGGGATAGATCCAGGAGTTAGTTCAGGTTACTAAAGTAAACTAAACTGTAGGAACATAACAAAATATTATGATGTAATACAAAGTGAATATATGTCAAAAAAATATTATATGCATAATAGTAATTTTTTTATTCTTTAATTAGTAGTATTTTGACACACTCGGTTTTGAAATTTTGACTTTTAAAAAATAGATTTAACTTTGTTCTCTTAAAAAAATTATTTATTATTAAACACATTTTTGAATAAAAATAAAACTACTATTGAAATAAAAATAAAAATAAAAAGCTATAACATCACATTTAAAAGGAAAAAATCAATTTTAAATCAATTTTGGAAGTATAGGGCATGTTTAGTACTGATTTTTAAAGCTGTTTTTTGTTTAAAATAAAAAATAACAAGTTTGCTTTTCTTTTCTATTTTTTGAAAAAACAAAAATAACTCTATAAGACCGCAATAACAGAATTTTTCATAGTACACAAAAACAGAAGGTGTGTTTAGTTTCTTTTTTTCAAAACTATTATATTTCTAAAAAATAAGGAAAATAGAGACATTTGGTTTTTTATTTTGCTATTCTAAAAGCACAAAAACACTAAATTTAGATATCAAAAACAATTTTCAAAGATTACCAAAATGGTGTTTTTTGTGTTTAAAGAACGATTTTTGAAAAATGTTATTAATAACGATTTTTGAAAACACAATTTAGATAACACATGCAAATATATCATCATGCATATATTTACATAATTTAATCACAACATGTTATATAAGTTATGTTATTTACACCAAGTAGCTCACATGGGCTAATTTAACAAAACCTGACAGTCGATTTGAATTACTCGATCAAACACATTTTCTTACAAAATATTTTGTGAATACTATTCACGTGAACAGTGAAACACCAGTTCGCGTGACAAATCCGCCACCACAGCCATCGTTCCGCCACAACGAACGAAATCAATAGCCATTCGACCTCATGCGCATCACAACATAATTTATAGCGCCGAATTCGCACACTAGCAGCAAATATTCCATACACGATCCGCGGTGTGCGCCAAACTCCAACGAATTTTACATTGGTTTCAGGGTTTTGGAACGTCGGCGATGAGGCCCCTCCCGGTAACTCAATCATCAACAAAACGCAGCAGTGTAACTTCAAGTAGGATAAAACCTGCCTCGGAGTTTGTGAAGCTTCCTAAAGCAGGTGCCATGCATGCCTTGTGCCTCTTTCCGTGATAGAAGAGCTTTCCTTCAGCCCCGAAGAATCAGACAGTCCGATCACTGAGATTTACAGAGAGAAGTCGCTCATCTCTCCTTTAAAAATCAAAAACCTAAGGCTCACTGTAAGTCTTCTCCCCCCTCACGTTTTCTTTTGGCCTTTTTCATTGTAGGAGACCAAACCTTTATTAGGCTCTTTGTCTTATTATCATTAATTAAAATTTTAATTTGTATCTTTTCTAGATTTTGACCGTGGCTTGCGATCTCGGTCGTCAAGTTTCCCAATCATTTATACTAACTGCGTACAGCATGGTAATACGCGTAATTTTATATTTATAGATGACTTTTTATCGTCGAATATGCGTTCTGACATCGATGCACCGGTCTTGCTCCAGCGTGTAAATCTTCTGTACAATCTCGGAGTCGCATTAATTCGACATGACACAACTAGATGTCGGCGGGGCGTTCAACGGTGAAATCAGTTTAGATCATCCCCGAGATCTATAGAAAAAATTTTGGATTTACCGAGAGTGGTTTGCTCTTTTTCGAAGTGAATTTTCTCGGGGTTTCACACCTCACGATTCAATCGTCCTCCTTAGTATTGTGGACAACCCACGCCAGAAAAATGATATCAACTTGTACTCCGATATAATAATGTGGACAACCCTCCGAAAATTCCATAACAACTCCGAAAAATATAGTATTTGCATGTCATGCACCCACATCGGATTCACGTGATGTCCTTGTGCAATTGAGATGCAAATGCCACTATATAACACCTCCTGTTACATGCGAGGGCGAAATCTACATGCAGCAGTCAAACTCATCAGCCATCAAACATGCTTATATTGCGTTCGTTTCTCCTGACACGCATGTTCTTGAGACAACAATAACACACAACACATACAACATCATCATCGCGCTTGTCTCATCGGGTTAACAAGACCATTTCGATTTTTAATCGCATATAAATCAGACCATTCGGACTCAATCCTCACATAAATCCCGGTTTCAACAAGGCCATTTCCAAATTTTAATTCTCATATAAATCAGTTTTCAACAAGGCCATTTCCATATTTTAATTCTCATATAAATCGGTTTCTAACCTGACATTTCGGATTTTAACCGTCAGGTTTCAACAAGGCCATTTTCCAGATTTTAATCCTCATATAAATCAGTTTCAACAAGTCCATTTCCATATTTTAATCCTCACATAAATCAGTTTCAACAAGGCCTTTTCCAGATTTTAATTCTCATATAAATCAGTTTTCAAAAAGGCCATTTCCAGATTTTAATAAATCGAATTTCAACAAGGCCATCTCGATTTTAATCTGTAAAAATGGATAAACAAAACAATTCTAACATCAGCAGTTTACGCTTTAGAAATTATGTCATTCATCAACTCAACGCATGGATTAACCTTCCCTGTCATCAAACAACTCTTAAACAAGATGTAACCATGGTAGGAAAAGTCCCCTAC
This sequence comes from Tetrastigma voinierianum, assembly GCA_016808115.1. Taxonomy (NCBI): domain Eukaryota; kingdom Viridiplantae; phylum Streptophyta; class Magnoliopsida; order Vitales; family Vitaceae; genus Tetrastigma; species Tetrastigma voinierianum. Next base: position 535,101 of record JAEQBH010000567.1, read on the forward strand.
ATGTTAGAGTGCAAATCAAACAGTTGTTGAACTCCATAGCACCCGTGAACCAAAAAATCTTGCACTGGTTCTCTTCGTTTTGCTTTCTCCTTCTTCCTTTCCTTCCATTTTTTCTTTATTTTCTCTCCTTTCTTTTTCCCTCAAAACTTGAGAACTCTTTCTCCCTTTTCTTTTCTTTTTTCCACCGGACCAGTTTGGTCTAGTTAGAGAGCATGTTCATCCTAAGTCTCTTGACACCTAACTTTCCACTTGTCTCCTAACCCACTTTTCTTCCACTGAAGGTACCTGTACAAAGCATCGAAGACACCTAGCATCCGCCCAGCATTTATCCTCATGCAAGACCACTTTTCTCTAGACACGTAGCCACCTACATGTATCCATGTGGTGTGGGACTTCATGCCGCTTGTCATTTTCTGTGCATCCACGATTTCCTGTTATACGTGCAAATCCCGAGTCGTCTGAATTCAGTAAATTCAGTGGGTAGCTAGATTTCACAAGACAATTCCAGGTGCAATCTGTTTTGTCATCCGAGATCTAGAAAAATCCAACTTTTCTCGGACTATTTTATGTTAAATTCTATGGTTTCTGAAAATTTAAATTTAATTTTCCGCAGGTTTTACTCCCAACAAAGAATTTCATCCCAAAATTCACACACACATGCATATGCGACAGTCATTTAAAACATTAATAGCTGAGAAGCGCACCTTCCACAGTCCGAGCAAGAGGGATAGTTGGCGCGCCACGGTGTGTCCTCGGCGCTCGGGTAATGGCCTCCTCGACTCCTCGAGTCTTACAGCACCTTTACAAGCCTCGCGGTCTTGCCACGCCAGGAAACCTGCTCTTGGCTGTCGCGATCGCTTGGCCCGGTCGCCGCAAGAGATGCATCGGCATCAACAACAAGCTGCTCCCCGATCCCTTTATATGAGTTGGATGAATTGTATACCGAACATAGGGCGTGAAACACCTGTAGGCGCTCAACAAGCTTGGCGACAACGCTAACCGATGCACAACCGCGCCCACCGGCTTGAGTACTCGAAGGGTCCAGTGCACCTGGTGGCTTGGCTTCCCTGCGTTTCGGTCAATCACTCCTCTCTTGGGCGTCAGCCGAAGCGTGATCACCCGCCTGAACTCTGAGGTCGGTAAAGTCTTATATCAGCGTAACTCTTTTGCCGGCTCTAAGCGGTAAGGAGGCGGCTTTGGATCCTTGCCCACCTTCTACGGTGTCTTTAATCAAATGCGGACCGTGAGTGGAGCTCTCCACCTCTGTCCAACATACGATGTGACACAGCTCCCAGTAGAAGTATCGTAGGGCGCCATCTGAATCTCGCGATATGGTGATATTATGGTGAACTCTTCCTGGGCAAGTGCTCCTCCCCTAGCTACCCTTGAGATCGAGCGCATGCGCGACATGTATCTGATCTACCAGACAGTCCACTGATTGACCATCCGTCACGAGGATGGCGGCCACCACTCGTGGCCAATTTATCCCATGGCCTTAAAAACTCTTGAACTAGCTATATGAAAGTTCGATCGAATCTTACTGGATCATACGGCACTCCATGTAGCGCGGACTATCTCTGCGTATCTCCCGACCTCAGTTTCCTCTAAAGTGCTGAGGGTCGCCATGACTAGAAAATATCAGAAACTTGATGGTGCGGTGCTATCTTCCCATCGCATCATATATTGTGGTGTCAGTGGCCCAGTGGTCCGCAGAGTCACGTCATTGGCGTGGTGTTCCCGGCCCACTTTCAGATATGTCGGTGGAGTAATATAGCGCCACGATCTTTCGATATTTACATAACGACGCGTGAACACCGTCAGAACAAAATCTACCACAAAGTGCGCTTCATCACGCTCGATGTCTTGGCGGCCAAAATCCGCGTTATCATTCTTGCACGGATGCGCAATGACGGGAACAATGGAACTCACGAGGGATCTCCCTTCCCTCATATCCATCAAGCGAAGACAATAACGTCCCACTATGCAGACCATTGGTGTGGATGGCCCGGCCTCAATCAGATTAATACTGCATTGTGCCGATCACTGATGGACTATCTGCCAACGTCACGCGCCGGTTTCAAATCACTTTGCTTTCGATTAGGGATGGCGTAGCCATCGAACTTCCCAATTACCTTGAGCACGCTCAATGTCTTTGTGATCACTTAACATGATCCCTAAGCATCGCCACTCTTGGGAAGCTATACTAGCGGTACTCTGTGACTTTGAAATTTAAATTATCGACCACCACGCATTTACCTTCTTTGGGGTGGCTGTCTGAGTCAGTCTTAATCCTCCAAAACTCCATCCACATTGCTACCTCGTGTTGAGGTCGGTGTCGAAGATATGCCCGGACTTTTGTGGTTTGAAAACACCTAAAGCGCTTCTTCAGCTCACAGGTAGTGGCGCCAAATCTTCAAGGCAAAGACTATGGTCGCCAACTCCATGTCATGGGTGGGGTAATTCTGCTCATGGTTTTTCAGTTGTCGGGAACCATAAGCCACTACCCTCAGGCTTGCATCAAGACGCATCGATCCGTCGCCGAGCATCACCACAAACCACCCGATTTCTGTTTCCCTTTAGGACCTCGTGCAGAGGCTGAAGTAAGCCTCCTCTTGATGCAGAATGCGCTTCTGCGCCTTGATCATTCCACCGAACTTGACACTCGCCAGAGATTGATCTCGTCATAGGTGCTACTGGTCGGGAGAAATAATCCTGATAAACCTTCTGTAGTACCCGCCAATCTAAACTCGTATCTCGGCCCGACTTGGTCTCTCGACTCATAACAGCCTCAACCTTCACCGGGGTCAGCGACACTTTGAAAGGCGACACTACGTGCCCCCGAGAAACCTACCTCGATAGCGAAGCTTCGCCTTGCGAACTTGGCGTCTGAATGATCATCCCTTAAAAGTTGTAGAAGAATCACCCACTTAAATGATCCTCATTGCTCCTCCTCCCGAATGGGGTGAATCACGGAATGTCATCGAAGACCACCCCAAAAACTGATCTAAATGAGGTTTGGAATACCACATGCATGAGATCCATGAATCTGCATTGGTGCGTAGTCGATCGAGGGCATCCTTGTAAACTGAAGTGCCCGTATCGCTTCCTAAACGTTGTCTTAGGGATGTTGGCCTCTGTCTCATGATGTCAACGGTCGCGAGAAGGTCTATCTTGGAGTAGATTCGCACCCCCTCGGCGATCATCTGAGTCATCGATCACCATTAATGGATACGATTTCTTTGATCGTAGCCACTATTCAGTATGCAGCGTGTTACTAACACGAGAAGGGACTTATCGCTTCTTCTTCGCGAAATAGAGCCGGGAATTTTCCATGGTGAAGTGCTGGAGTCATGACCCACGCCCGATAACTCTGCTCTACGGACCTTGAGCTCTATGGCTTTCAACCCGACGCCATCATGAACCATAAAAATCTGGCGACATACTACCATGGTAGCTTCAATGCGGAAGTCTACATCCCTCGACGGAGGTAATCCCGGTAGCTCGTTTGGAAAAACATCCTCGTACTCACATACTACCCGAGGCAGATCCAAGTCCTGTCTCACCTCGTCTTCTAAGTGGTGGCTAACTGACCATATTTGCCAATACCATACAGTCATACGACACGAGGCCAGCTGTCGTCGCATCCCATGAAATGTGTTCTGTTACCATCTTGAGTGTAGGCGGTAACTTTCCCTGCGCTCACAATCGGTAACTGCGGTATTGCCATCAGCCGGTCCATCGAGGATGGCGTCGAGTGTCATGTCGCCAACCCTCGGTCGATCTGGTGCTGAATCCCTGAGATCTCGACTCGCGACACTCACGACAAATCAGATTCACACTCACCACACAGTCCCCAAAGGGAGAACTCACATGCATCGGCTCTTCCTAAGGTCTCAACCTCTGGCTTTGATTCTCTCACACATGATGCGCCCGATGAATGCATAGATACGTGCACACGTCAAATAATATCTCGCCCACATAGGCGAGATAAATGGTAGAAAACATACCACATGGGTCAGTACGTCGTGGCTCGATCGATGGTGCGATGGTGTGACACGCCCACGGGTCCGAGAGATCCGTCTGTGAGCCCTATCCTCGACCTCGACCTTATACTCACGGCCTCTACGGCCGTGCGTATGCGAGAAGGGAGTGCTTTGTCTGCTCTCGGGTGATCTTTGGTTTCTGCGGCTCGCCTTGGGGTGAGAAGGAACACTGTGCATCATCCCGCATATCCAGCGATGAATGGGACTAAGGCGTCCCTTGGCCTGCTGATCTGCCTCCCGAGGGCGATCCGCTCGTATGTCGGTGATTGCAATGGTAACTTGTGTGATCGGCTCGGGCCCAGTTAGGAGTCACGGTGACCTGGCCGCGTTCGCCGACACATCAGATGAAACCACCAATGAATGAAGCCTTAGGCTTCTTTCTGTTTGTGAAGGAAGAAATGCGAGATCGTCTCCCGCCATAGCACCTGCGGTACCGCGCTCTGGATATGCGTGCGTTCTCATCTCTTTCTCGATAATCAAAGGCACATCTTTGAAATATTATCGGTCATGTCTTGTAGGTTATATCTCTAATCTTGCACGGATGGACAATTCAGCCCATCACTTAAACCTCCCCAGCTTTGGCGTGTCATTGGCCATGTCATCACGGCGATGCCCGACTAAAATGACTCGTACGAGTATAGTCATCGTCCCTGTCTCGACTCGAGGAACTCTCTGGCATATATATGAGAAGCCGAAAAAGCCTTCCCCATGAATAGTCTACAAAAATCATCCCGATAATCGCAAGTCTCAAAGTCAGAAGTCGTGTTGAGCCCACTCCCATGGAATGCGGGACTCACCCTGAGCTGAATGAAGCGTGTCAGGGAAGTGAATAGGAGGTGATCTCCGTGGCGGGAGAATCCTCTCTAATCCGTGTGGAATATCTCAATGGTCGACTCTGTCGGATCCCCTCCTTCTATTTGAGCGTGGGGATGATGTCTCACGCTTGAACCTGGAGATTCTTGGCACCTCCACCGGCACCCTCTATTGCATCGACTATTGGCCGATTAATTTATCGCTACACCAATGGCCTCTATGAGACCATCTGATCAAAAGCGGTGGTGCTTAGTGGCACCAAGTGAGATCTACGCCCCCAACCTCGACTTGCCATCTACATATGTCAAAAGGAAAAAGAGTTATTAAATTTCCATGTTCATTACGTTTTTTCGAACTAGTGTTCGCCGAACTTACATAAAAATCCTACCCGTATATAATTCACCTGATTTGTAACATGACCACACACATACAATCAAAACTATCTTACCGAAAACCACAAAATGCGTCTTAACGTGTTCGGAATCTGTCCACGTGAGACTTCGTGGCACCCGCCACACATGAACCTTGATACTGACGCTATGATGGACATCAGAATTCCAGGGACACTAATGCTATAACGACTCGACACCGGGCTATGTACCGAGAGTTGGCAGATGTTTCTCTCTATCAGCGCGACATGTTACAGACCCATCACCCTGCCAGATCTAGGTATTGTGCCCTCTGCTCGTCTGCTTTGTGACGCCCGATCTGGGGGGTGTTTATATATTGTGTCGAATTTGGTATGACCCATTTCTTTTTTTTTTTTTTTTTTTTTTTTTTTTTTTTTTTTTGTGAGCGATGGCGTGAACCTTGTTCATGAACAATGTTGCAAACAGCTAACCGCGATTTTCGTCGCATTGCTCACGCGACCACCGTGGAGGTTTGGTCGCGGCTAAAAACACTGGTGCCAACCTAAATTCGACCATGACCCCAAAGAAAACCTACAAGCCTTTATTCTAAGGCTTTTCTTGCATTTTCCACACTTCCGGTGCGTGATTTCACTTCGGTAATCTTTTTATCTTAAAAACTACCCAGAACTTACACGACAAACCACATAAAACTATCAAAAATTGCATTAAGCATAACACTTGTTAATTACAATTTCATTATTTAAATCTGAAAGCTGCAGATTTCTCCCGGTGCATCATAAAAAATTTGGATACAATCGGTGTTCTACAAAATATTTTTGAAGAAAGTGACTTTCTAAGCTTCCTCCACATAGCCTGGTTTTGACTCGGCACCTTCTCTTGGTGTATCTCTAGTACCTGAAAATTTAGTTTTCCACGGCTGAGGGTGAGGCTGTATGATCAAGTCTTAATCCTCCTCTTGGGTTCACTGCTGGTGAAATCAGATGACGCTAAACAAATGCCAATCAGGTCGTATCAACATGTAATATATGTGAGATACTGCCTTATCCCATCTTTGGTCGCACCGGCTGCTCGCTACATCTGTTGCCATGTAGCAAGCCTTTTCCTGGCAAAGCTTTTGTTTTGAAAAACTGCCGGAGCGATCTCGACCATAATAATGGCGGGCGGCTGCGCGATTAAAGTCGATATCGCGCGACCATGGATGACCATAAAATGATATCCCAGCTTTGTACTCGATATAACAATGCGAGACGCCCTACGAAAAAATTCCATAACAACTCCGAAAAATAGTATTTGCATGTCACTGCACACACCGATTCACGCGATGTCCACGCGCAATTCGGATGCAATTGCCACTATGTCTTTATCTATTCATACAAAGGCGAAATCTACCTTTTTTACATTACCTGTTTTTAAATCAAAACTCATGCTTATCAAACATGCTTATATTAACGTTAGATTTCTCACACAACTTTAAGTGTTCTTCAAGACAACGACAACACACAACACATACAACATCATCATGCTTGTATCTCATCAGATTCAATAAGACCATTTCGATTTTAATCCATCATAAATCAAAGACCATTTCTACAATTTAATCACTCACGCAAATTGTTTCAACTAAACTATTCCCAGATTTTGTTCTCACTTATAAATCAGTTTTTCAACAGGCTTGTTTTCAGATTTCAATTTTCCCTACCTGGCTCAGTTTTCACCCAGTTAAAACTTTCCACGATTTACCTGCCAATCTCAGACTCCATGAGGAAGAGCTGACACCGATTTTTTATTGCTACTGGCTGGACTCAACAGGCCATTTCGGACACCTTTCCTGTGATTTAACTGAGGCTTTTCAGTTTTGCAGCCTATAAGACTCTTTTCATACCAAGGCCTTTTTAAGGACACCCACCAGCTCTGTTTCGCTGAGAGCGCTCCTGCATTTTGTCACGAGCCGGATGTCGTCATTCCACTCTTGCGGTTTACTTTGGCGCATGGTGTTATCGGCTCACTACACTTGAGACCGTACACCACGGCGCTCGGCAGCGCGAGCTGCGAGATACCTGCGGCGCTGCCGGCGAAAGAGAAGCTCCTCGCCGGCGAACGATTTCCAGCATTTTCGCTTCATGGCACTCGTGAACGAAGAAATCACACGCGTTCTCATGTTTACTACTATTTAACTTTTCACCACTTTTCGCGCACCGCGCCCTTTCTCTCTTTCTTTTTACCAGAACTTGAGAACTCTTTCTGCACCAACACTCTTTTTTCCGCGGACGGTTGAGGTAGTTGAGCATGTTCATCCTGGGATCTTGACACTAACTTTTAACGTCTCCTTGCAACACTACCAATTATAATGCAAGGAAGCTTATCCAAGACACCTAGCGTCACTAACATTTATCCATATTGCAAGACGAAAAAACGCTTTCTAGACATGTAGCCTACACATGTATCGCGCTGATTATTAAGGACTTCCGTGCACCACTTGTCATTTGCTCATTTGTCCATTCGCACTTCGAGAAATACGATCGAAATCTGATGTCCGAATTGAAGAAAATTGATGGTAGCTGATTTCACAAGGCGATTCAATGGTGATCAGTTTGTTATCGAGATTTAGAAAAATCCAAACTTTCCTCCATACCTATTTAAGGTAAAATTACAGTTTTGCCCCCTTTTAAACATTTAATTTAATTTTACAAGGTTTTTACGATCTATAAAACTAACTCTGCAACATGCAATTATCATGTTTTCTATTTGTTTTTATTGTGCTCATTTTCAACATAACATGCTTAGCGGATGGGGCTGAATTTAATTTAGAAGTCAAATTTTATGGGGTTTGAAAGTTTTTGTTTCTTTGTTGTGCTTCAATGTGAATTTAGAAACAATTGGGATTCAATCAAAATCCACTTTTCATAAATATAGATTATTTTCTTTAATTGCAAGACTGGAAGCTGAGACTTCTTAAATAGTTTATTTTATGTTGGTTAAGAAAAAATCGGATTGTCTGACCCTTTATAATATCAGTTAGTCTAATAATGGTTGCTAATACACTGTCGTATTCTCCTGCATAGATCACAGATAATGCTCTAAATAATCACGTGACTATCACCAGTCATGTATTAAATACACATTTTCTGTAACACTCTGTCTGTTTGCTCAGTATAGCTACAGTACCATTTCCTATGTTTTGTACTGAAGAAGAGAAGCATATTCTATTGCCTTCAATTGCTAATGTTGTCATTTAAACAAGGTAAAAAATGTTAGAATGAATATTTTCCACTATCCCACACATTACCTGCAAAATTTCTAATTTTGCTTTCATTTATATCTTTATGACTTTGAAGCTAGTCCTTCCACTTGCTTTTGGTCAATGCCGACATGAGATTTTCTAATATCGTATATCAGAACAGCACAGGCATATCCACTGAATCAGGTTGGCCTGGGATGTTTTAGTTCTATTATGCGCTCTATATAAATTTGGGTTAATCTGGACCCCATGAGATTGATGCTGCATTTAGTACGACAGTTAACAAAGTTAGTGAATTTCCTGTTATGTTAAACTGGCACAACTTTTGATCATGATATTCTTTCTTCTTGCTGCTGATAGTTTTTGTTTCCCCTCAACTAATTCAAATTCCAATTCTTAGCTACTGTCTCAATCCTTGTAATATTTACTATTTAGGCTGCACTTATTGTTTATTCTCAGGATATTTGCAGTCCCTTTTTGGGGTCTACTTTATTAGGGTCAAAGAATGAGGTGCGAGCATCGCAAGTGATGATGTTCAAATTCAAGGAGTAAGTATCCAGCGGCACTTTTAGGAAGGTGCTCCTTATTTCCAGATCATGTTTCTTCTCTGTGACATCACATTCAAGGAAATTGATCTATTGATTTAACTGTTGTCTTTTAGGCTTTCAATTCTAGCGGCTTTCAGATATAAGAGTGATGTTTTCTCCAAGACAGTTCTGTAACTGAAGATGCTCAAGTTTGAGGATAGGTCATTCATCTGCTTCTTGGATACGTTAAAATATCAATTGGAAGAATTTAGACACACAGAATCAGTTTGAGTTCTTGAAAATTTTCTTAAATAATTCTTGACAATTTTCCAGTTTTGTCATTTTTCTATACAACGAAGGAGAAATTCTTTCTTTGGAGCTCTCACCTCTCCCTCTCATATTTGGTTTACACTTTTCACTCCTTTTATGATTATTACGCAAAATTTCACCGTTAAAATCTTAGGCATGACTCTTTTAATCCTTCAGGGGAACACAATCTTACCAAAACTATGAGAAAGAGGGTTGAAGCTACGTAAAGGTAAGAAACCAACACTACTTTTATTATATAAAAAGACTTTTTTATTGTGGGTAATATTTCTAACCATGAACATGTATATATATCGAGTGTTTGCTGCAGAGTTTAAACTTTGATTGAGGAGCAACGCTCTCAAAAATCTGATCTATAGATTGAGGTAAGACGGATTCGAGTGCGCAATGAAAATACCAGCCCTTGTTTCCTGATGTTGTCACTTAGTGTCTTTTTATTAACTTAAGGTGAATTCTTGTGTAAATATCTTCTGAATCTGTAAGTAGCAAAAACAGCACAATCTCCTTTGTGATGATAAGCGCGATTTCCTAATGCCTTCTTATGTGGAAGATCACGAACTTCGCAGTTTATATCAATGTGTCCTATAATTCGCATCGTGAATTTGATGCTTTGTCGCATGTGCGAAATGGGCCTGGATCTTATATTGGCGATCTTTCAAGGTGCTTTGTTAGATAGTGGAGTCAGTGAAACTTTAGTGCATTTGTTAGTGTCCTTTATATATGAACTTTGTTCGTCTTAATAGTCGTCATAATTTAATTTTAAATCGAGTTTGAGATTTTGAGTTAAGAGCGTGGTTAAATTCGTATAAAGTAGCAGACGATCTATTAAGAAAGTAGCCATGTAATCGAAAGCTCTATAAAAGCATTAAGATTTGGGTTAACCTTCTGTCCCGCGATTAAGTGAAGGGAGATGTGTTTAGTCATCATGGCGTAGTGTTGGATTGAAATGAATCTGACTATTGGATTAGGGTAGAAAATAACGTGGTTGGGTTAAGCTAAAAGAATCTTTGTGTCTAAAACCTAAACACCCCAGAGAACTATGTTAGGTTGATTCGACAGGCGACTCGAAACTTGTTTAGAGCTAAACTAAAACTCTATAATGAGTTTGAATTGCATAATCTTGGCTGAGCACATTATTTTGTCTTTCGGTTGTTTGGTATTATACATTATAATAATATCTTGATATATTAGCATAATTATTTGAAGCTTTATTCTTTCAGTATATCTGTTTCTGTATACTAATTACCGAGTTTTTGTTTGAAACAAAGGAGTAATGAATGGTTTAATTTTATTGTAAGTTGGTCTATTTTGGATCTATGATGCGAGGATATGAAGTAAAATAATATCTTGGGATGCGATTTTTGAAGATATGCATGTTTAGAATGCTTTTTAGGCTCTGAATTGGTGGAGTGCGAAGCGAGTACTTCACTAAATTCGGAAGTGAAAGGCACCTTTGCACATCACTTAGTGAATGCTAGTTTAAGCCATTGATTAGTTCCGCGAGAATGCGCGACACCATGGGAGGTTGGGTGGCCTAAGTCGGCCCGTGAATCTTCGTGGATGTTAGATGGCAAGTCGCCTGAAACTACGAAAATCGATGATCTCCTTTATACGAGGAGATCTACGAAATCTGCTTTGTCTGATGTCAACCAAATGACCTTTGGGGTCGAATCTGCGAGTAAAATAATGGTAGCGATTTTTGCGTAATCTTGCCAAGTATATCGTATATCTGTGGATTCGAGGATTATTCATTCTTCTTAGCGAAGCAAACGTCGAAAATTTACAATTTTAATGCATGTTCTAGAAGTGAATACGAGCGGCCCAGTTCTTACAAAAATCGGCCTCTAGTAAGCGCCATCGCGTGCGCACCTGCTGTACACGAAATTGTGATCCCTCGGCGGGAGGGTGACGAGCCCATGAGACGATTCAGCCCAGTGAAATCCGTTCGTCATCAGAGATCTAAAAATTTAGGACTTTTTGGTAATGATTTAATTTTACGAAATTAGATTTTCTCGCGTCTTACAATACAGTAGCATCTTTTGATTTTTAATTTGTATTTCCATTATTTACAAATAGGGGAAATATCTTTTCCATGTATTCATTGAACTGGATTTCCTCTTGTTATCCGTGCTTGTGCATTTTCATTTTTTTTCTAGTTTAATTATGGTTACTAGGGAATGTTCAATATGTAGGGAAAATTGAAACTCTGCTTATGAGATTGTTTTTGGAGAGTGGATTTCTTTTAAACTTTCATGTCCTAATTTATTACAGTATCACATGTCCACAACTAAAAATATTAGCACTTGCCTTTTATGGAGCTTATGGAGTTCATCATGTTTACCAAGGACCAGCTTTATCAGATGAGTTTAACTATTTGACTCTGCATGCTATTATATCCCAAGTTTTCTTCCTTGTGAGTCTGTGATTGGAATTAAAGTTTGTTGGGTCATCAAATTGAGGATAGTTCTGGTGTTATGATTCTAATATTAGGACTGGTTAGGTGTTTGGTCTTATGTGACACAAGGCGGTGAACTTGACCTTTGAGTATGTACTTTTTTTGGTCGACCTGATGCCATCCTCCTCTTAGTTTAGGCAGGTTCTGGCCACAAATACTATGTCATGGACTGATGAGATCTTATCAGTAGAGAAATTTCACTAGGATGCGGAGGGATTATAGGAGAGATCATTTCATTCAACTCAGCACCACCCCACCGAAAGAGGTATTGTGATGGTATTGAAAGAGGTATTGTGATGGTATTAGGCTTCTCATCTTCATTACTGAGGTTTCCTTCATTGCTGATAGCATCTAGCGACATCTAGATCATATGAAGCACTCCAGACGCAATTTGTTTTACTCTTTTTTCATTCTTTTTCTCAAAAGTTTGTGTGACCTATCAAAAGTCTAACAATCCATAGGACCCACCAAATATCAATCAAATTGATTGGGTGCTAGAGACAATATGTAAAGGTACTAGGAAAGATAATTTTTATAAAGGAATAAGGAAGCAGTTGATGGGATTATGAAGTTCTATGAAAACGTTCAAAAGCTTTTTGTAGATGTTGGACTTTGTGCGAGAATCCAATTGCTATTATTGTACTACATATTGTGGGGCCTTCATTTAACATACTAGTTTGATAAATATAATAAAGGAATTTAACAATTTTTCTGGAATCTTTTGTAGTATATTAGAAATTAATGGGACAAAAATAAATAGAGTAATAAAGACTAATGTTTTTAAAAGTAATAAACCTGAGGTCTAAGCCATTGAATGAGAAACATATAATATTAAAAAATGCGGAGTCCATAATAGTCTTGAAATTTTTTTTATGGAACATAACATATATAGTCATCGAATGTACTATTTTCACTTATTTTTTATTTTCACTTATTTTTAGTTAAAAAAATGTTAGTGTTGACAGATGCTAAAATATGTGTACAGAAACTCAAATTCTAGATATACCAAGGCTTAGCCCATGAACCTTTACCACTTCCATACTGGTCAAGATCTAGGTGTATTACAACACATTGAAAAAAAGACTTGGAAAATGAGCTTAGAGAAATGCGGGAACTCATCCAAAGTCAAGGGGCTCGATTCCCATGAAATACTTTTAGTTTGCTACATTTTTTTAAATTATGGAACTTATCACATTTTATAAATGTAAATATTAATGCTTGTAAATATTAATGCTTGCTACCTTTTATTTGTATGTGTGAATAAATAAAGTTATTTTGTATTTGGTAGAATATTTTCAATTATTTATTAAAATTGTGTTATCATCTAATCAATTAATCAATTAGGTAATCAATTAGGTGCTATAATTTCTTTTTTAAAATTAATTAATTAAACATGCTATGATTTTCAAACTATTATGTAGATCATGATTTTTTTTGCAATGAAAAACTATGACTCGGCATTTTTTATATCTTCTCCACCTAACAACAGTAGCCTCAGTATTGTATCATCAAAATAACCCACTTGAATTCTATGACTGGCTATTGAATAGCATGGAAGGGAGCTTTTGCTTCCATCTCATTTTTTTCCCATTGAAGATGATTTTCTCTCTAAGAAAAAACATATCAACTTATTTAAGGTTTTAATGTTAATAAGTGGGCGTAATGATCTTTACTTTAGTTGGAGTTTGAAAAGTATTTGCAGCAAATCATTTTAGCCTTATTGTGAAGGGTCCACTTGTAATAACATATTATGAGATCAACGCATTCTTATGACACCGAGGACTTAGATAAGAGAGAGAATTAATAAATATAAATATAAAACAAGGTCATTATCTTTAAGAATACAATTAATAAAATTTGATGTACAATTTTATGTCTTTTTCTTATTGTTCGAAAAAATTATAATGATGCTTGAAAAAATACTAATTTTTAAATAATTGATGCTTAACATTTTTAGTTCCATTTTCTTAAAATATTATAATGAAAATTTCACTTATTTATCATAAGTTACAGCAATATAAAATAAAATGAGAAATCATGTTGAATCATTTAATAAATATCCAAAAATGCACAAATAAGAATTTAAACCTTATAAAGGATATATTTTCGCATGAAGAATAAATATCAAATTCAATAAATTTTCATAAAAAATATTTCTACTTTTCACAAAATTTTCAAGTTCCCCTATTGCCTTAGAATTTTCTTTCAAGTTGTTTATAGATGAGATTGAGTCTAGATATAATTAAAATTAAAAAATAAAATAAAATTGAGAAGTAAGATTTTCAACATTTAGCCATATAACCTTAATAGATTTATAAATGAGGTTATATTGGCTTGTAAATTATTTGTTAAGATAACTTTTACCTACTTTAACATAGAAATATTTGAACTATATGTATTGACTTTTAATTTTTTCTATCAAGGTTATTATCATATATGTCATTATTGCTTTTATTTAGATGTCTTGACCTATGAATATATTAATTTTATATTGACTTAAAAATTCTATGTCAAAGTTGCATTATCATAAGTCATGAAATAATCAATATAATTCATATATGTCATTATTCCTTTTAACTAAGTTTTATATGTCATAGTTACCCATTTAAATAAAAATTATTGACATATATTGTCTTATGTCAATGTAAGACCCGAGAAATTCTAATTTCTGGAAAAAGGGCAAAATGGTAATTTCGATTACAAAATTGTTAATTTCGATTACAAAATTGTTAATTTCGATTAAAAAATCGTAATTATTCTACAGATCTCCCGAGATGGCGAGAAGCAGTTTCACCGTTGGAATCGTCTCTACGAAAATATCTAGTTAGCACGTAAAATTTTGTAATATTAGAACAGTCGGAGTTAGCGCGTTTTTGAGCGTGTCAGCGTTTCGGTCTTGAAGTAAAGCGATTTTAAATCTGACGAAAGCCCGCGTATAGCCTCTTTGCCATGTACTATAAGTGGTATGAGTAAGAAATGATGAAAATGAATGATCGAGATAGTGCGAATGTCAAAGCGGAGAAAGAGGAATTAATTAATTAAATGGAAGTCAACTAAATGACAAAATAGTGAATGGATTTTCATCTCCTCAATTCAATTTGGAAATAAAGCCAAACGTAGAAAGGCAAGAGGAGGTCGGGTAGGCACAACATGACGAATGGAGGTTTTTAGAGGGTGACCTCTCTAGATTTACGACAAGAATCCAGGCCGTCGCGATCTTGAACAAGAGAAGAAGAAGCTAACCTACTTGTGAGAGAGGGTTTCGCGTGGATCTGGGATTTAGGGAGTTTCGCCGAGGGGTTCATATTTCCTTGAGGAGTAGGGTTCTACTCCTCTGCAGGTTTTTATTCTTGGTTAAATGCAGTATAAATGTTGGTTAGTTGAGGGCGCCCGAGCGGCCGTTTGATCGGTGGCCCAGGCAAGAAATGTTGATTTGAGACCACGAGAGCCGGTCAGTATCGATTCTGGCCCATTTGGGTTAAATGTGTGAGGAATGGTTGATAAATCATGTATTAGTTTGATTGAGTAGGAAATGGCCAGAGAAATTGGTCTGCCACGACAGATAATTTGTGTTTGATAGGAACGATGCTTGAGGTTTTTCTGCTGTTCCTGAAACGATATTCACAAATAAAATTTGGCAAAAATATGTGTTTAGTTAAGTAATTAGTCAGTGCTTACGTTTTGATACGTTAGCGCGCGTGAGCTAATTTTGATGTGATGAATGAGAAATTCACATGCGTGATTGTGTGATTTAATTTTATGTAAAATATATTCATGTTTATATATTTACATGTGGTCATATGTGGGATTTGGCATCATCATTATCTTGTTTGGAGCAGCCTAAATTTATTGGAGTGAGTCTTGAGGATAGTGCAGAAAATGGTTAGAAGGGTTGTCTAAAATGTGAATTATCACGAGGTTGTCTAAAACTAAAAATGTCAATCGTCGGAGGCGTCCGGTGATATATCGGGTGGTCGTAAATAATATCGATCGTCGGACGCGATTGATATCTGCGCGTGGAGGGTTGTCCGCTCGCGAACAAATGAATATAAGGGTCGTCCCTGAGAAGCAGGCGAGGTGTGAGGGGGAGTCGATGAGGTTTCGAGATACGGAGTTGGTCGGCGTAGACATTGAGTAGGATCGTCGTTTGCTTGAATATGTATTTATTTTGGAACATTGCTTGCTGACTTGGGTGGAAGTAGCACGTAAAGGCGATTCCTTCTTGAAGCGTTAAACTCGCGTCGAGGATATTTTCTGGTACGGGGCGTGCGAGGGCGGCTAGATCTAGGGACGAGTTAGAAGAGCCCGGGTTGTGGGCTTTGATGATGTATCATGTATAAGGCCGTTAAGTTTAATATATGTATTGTATAAAGTAAAATATTTGAACTCTTAGGCTTATTGGATATAGTTGGTATGTTTTATGGATATTGCAGTGTGGGCCCCGAGAGGAGTACATTTTTATCGTATTTGTATCATTTGTGATTATATATTGTCTTTGCTTGGGACGGGTTTCGTGGGTGTTATTTAGTGAAACGTCTGAAGAGCTGTAGATTTTCTGAGTGGCGTCGGGTAACGAGCATCTACTTGTCTGTTCCGCGGGTTAATGAATTAGTCAGCCAGTTTTGAGTTTGGGGCGTCGCGGTCAATTAATATATGTGACAATAGCCATGCAGCTGGGGGTGTCAGATTGATATAACCGTCGACTGCGGAATTATCGTGGATGTCGGAATTGGCCGCGTGCGTCAATCGGGTGGAGTCTCGCACTATGTGGGGTTGACCAGATGCGTTTTTTGATCGGTAGCGGGTATAAATGTGTATATATGAAGAGCCTGAGGTGCTCGGGGGTACAAAGAAGAGGAAACGAGGAAATACAGATCAAAATCTTTGTATCATCCAAGAATAAAAACAGTAAACGAATGCAAGTTATATTGTTGTACAGCAGCGCGACGTAAGGAAAACAAAAAAATGATTTCATCACAGCGAGCGGAGGTACTTCATTCTCACAAAATCGCCTTTATTCGCTCCAATGCAGCGTCCGGAAAATACAAGGCGCGCCGTCGAGCTCTCTTAGTTTTTTCAGAGCACTAACGCTTTGCCATGCACGGAGGTTGTGAGCCAGACGGGGGAATACGGGTCAGGATTAGTAATAGCGAGAGAATATCCCGTAATATCTTGGCTTACCGGACAATGGATAATGAGTGAATTACATTGTTTAAATAGATTCTCTTGCGTAAGCAGCGCTATTTGCCCAGGGAAATCACCTCCTCTTTAAGCTAGTGGGAGTAAGCCTTCAAGGGAAAACAAACGAAAAGCCCGTTTAGGGAGCGATTGGGTTCGAAATGGATTGCCCGAGAATGTACATGAAGAGAATACCTTAACTACGATACGTAAGACTAAGCGAGAAGCGGGTTAGTCGAGACTCCTTTAATAACAAGCGAATCCTCTTGAAATGGCACCAATTTTTTTGTTGTCTGCGAGGAAGAGGAGGAACCTTTCCCTCTGCCGCTCCGTCGTTAAAATTACAGAAGGCGAGGCCGGCCTGTCCTCATGAGAAATCCCGAACATCTGGCTGGCGTCGCTTATGGCGCCAGGTGAACAAGGTGGGGAAGGCGTTGCATAGCCGGTTCGTTGCACCACGGGTCCTTCCAGCCCGACCTCACCATTACCTAAAGGAGGCGAATTTTGAGAGAAAGGTGTGCCATTCTTTTACGATGTCTTTCCATAGTCGATACCATGCCCACGATATCCTGGGTTAATTTTTTGACTTCCTCCTGTTAGCGCGAGATCCACCGGTCTCGGAGAACCTCGTTCTGTACTTAAATGCGCTACCGAAGCAAAGCTTGATTCATCGAGGAAAGGCCTCTCACCTAACCGCCTACTTTTCTCTTGACAAGCGAGTATTCCAGTTGACGGGTGAGGTTTACCGCGGCTCGGTTGCCCACACGAAGTCTCTGCGAATCTTATAATTTGCTTGAAACGATGCTTTTTGGCATTGAACATTGAGAGAAGTAAATGGAAGGAATTTGAAACCAGTATCTTGGATAAAGGAGTAGAGTCTCGTATTTTTGAGATATATTGTCTTTCGGAGGAATAATCCCATTTAAATCTTTCTTTAATAGAATCGGCTCGCGGTACTTGTGAGGCTCAGGGGAAGGCCCAGTACTTAGTGGGGAGGAGGCGAGGCCTTGTCAAGCTCGGTACGCTATCTCCATGTTGTCCACCCCTCCGAAGGGATAATCACCATTTCTTGTTCGAGTTAATTTTCAAACTGAGAGGGCAGACCACGATTAAAGATTAAATACCAGACCATCATTTGTTAGGGTTGGCTTCACGGAAGATGATAGTATCATCGGCCCATAGAAGATGAGAAGCGACAATCTCACCGCCTTAGTCTCTACCCCGAACACTGCATCAGAGAAATAAAATTGCCTTCCATAGCTCTCTTTTCATGATGTTGAGGAACATGCAGATATGAACAAATAGGGTGATAAAGGATCCTTGTCTCGGAGCCTCTGGAACTCGGAAGTACCGGCCCGAACCATTTATCGGTAGCAGTGTGGAGATGCACGATTATCCATCTAATCCGTTTAGAACCAAAGCCCCCATTCTCTGCAACATGCGCATCGGAGAGTCCCACTGATGGAGTCGTAGGCGCCTTTTCGATGTCTAGCTTCTGAAGGATCGCTATCGCCTCTTTAGAATGGGTCGCTGAACCGTTCGTGTGTAACGTCTGGGAATCACATCTCCCTTACTGAGACGCATTACGGGGCCCCCGGGAGATAACTAAACTCAAAGCCACTTTTGATTACATTTGGCCATGACACCGATAAAATTTTATAAGGCTACCCGCTGTGCAGTGGGTCTTAGGTCCTTTGGGTGCTCGGCGGATCTTCCCTTAGGAACGAGCCAAAAAAGTAGCATTCGGACTTTTCCTGGCGATCGTTACGGAAAAATTCCGCAGAAGAACCCATGTGCTCCTCTTTCACGAAATCCCAGAAATTTGAAAGACCCGAGGAAAGCTAATGGGAAGCCATCGGGGCCAGGGGCTTTATCAGCATTAAGCCCGAATCTTCTTTGCTAGAATTTCTCACTACCATGAACATTTTCTTCGACAGCGGCTTGATCTTCTGATCAAATTGAAATTGAGTCTGGAGAGACAAATTCCGATAACAGAAATTTGAGAGGAGACTTTGGAAAGCCTGAACGGGCCTTCTTTAACCTCGTCACTCCTTAATCAAGTTTACCATTGATTCGATCTTTAGAGATAAATTTCTCTCTATGAGGTGGTCATTCTATGAAAGAACCCTGATGTTCTGTCTCCTTCTTTTAGCAATTTCCTACGGATTTTTGTCTCCTGAGACCTCTTCCATATCAACCCGTTTCCTTATAATTATCTCTTGCCTTCTCCTCTCTCTCTTACCAAGACAGCTCATACGCTTTTACTTGATGGGAGAAAATCGCCTCAGCTCCTTTTGCTTCATCCAGCTACCCAGCCTCTCTATTCCAAATCTTCAATATACCTTTCGGGGCCTTTAATTTGAAGGCAGGAAGCAGCGAAGGATCGCACTCGGAAAAATGAAGGCTTGCCACCCGACCTCTAAGAAGATCCT
Organism: Tetrastigma voinierianum; assembly: GCA_016808115.1. Lineage (NCBI taxonomy): Eukaryota > Viridiplantae > Streptophyta > Magnoliopsida > Vitales > Vitaceae > Tetrastigma > Tetrastigma voinierianum. The sequence goes on from JAEQBH010000567.1 coordinate 554,485, forward strand.
TAAGCATCAAACTTCAACCACATATTTTCTGGCAGGAAGCGAGGCCGGGATTTTATCGTAAATCAGCGTCTAACATCACGGGGCGGTGGTCGGTGCAGTCTCGGTAGAGTTCTTTGAATCGCTTTTCTTTGACGCTCCAATCGGCCCTTTAATCACATCCAGACGCGACATCCGGCGGTGTGTAGCCACCCCTGCACGTAAAAGGGCCTCCATACGGAGGAGATCTAGCCCATTTCGTTAATAACTTCATTGAAGAGCCTCATAGTGCGATGCCCTTTTTAGAGTTTACATCATCGGGAAAGAACCATGTTGAAATGCTTTGTCTGCCATGGCCCCTCACGGGCCTGCAAAGGCCCCGATTAACTCCCAAAACAATTCCCTTTGTAACTTCAGGACCATAGACCTGTGAAGGCCGGCATGAACCATCGGCATTTTTAAGCGTGCATGTTACGAGAAAAAATCGCCTATTTCGGTCTCCGCTGACTCGATTTTCTTATGTAACAAGATACCTAGCGATCCCTCTTGCCTCCACGGCCCTCACTCGGACAATCTACCCACCCCCAGCGAGGCGCGGGCTACGGTAAAGTCGGCTCTTGGATTTTGGTTTCTTGTAAGCACACGAATCAATGCGTGACCCCAAAATAAAGTTTCTAAAAGCAGTCCTCTTTGTTTGAATTTGTTCGCTCCCTCGACATTCCACGAAAGCGTTTAACTTCATTTTAACTTTAGCAAAGAATTCCCTCTATCCTCTTCCTCCTCTATTAAACTCTTCATTTGTAATTTATGGTGCATTCAACTACGAGCTCCCTCTCACATCTAGTCTCGGTCGGAGTAGTCCCCTTCCTCTTATCTCACCTTGTGACTTCAATTTTCCTTATCGGTTCCAATTTCCTCTTGGCTCCAGTTTTGACCCAAGAAATTCACTAAATTTAAACAAGCATTTATCCTCCAGTTATTATATCCCATACGATGCAGGCGATTTTTAGTGACTTCTCTTTCAACGATTCTTATTAGTCTTCTATTAGACGCCTTTGTCTATCCGGTCCCCACTCACTTCCATCCGACTTCCCACCCTCAGTAGTTCCATATCCCCCGATATTTCATTCTCGAGGAATTCCCGTGAGAAGCACGATAGAAGGCGTACATGAGAGAATAGGAGAAGAGCAATCGATCGAGAGACAACGATTCAAACACGGAGTCCCTATTGCATGGGTACAGAGCTCTTTGTCGTCATCCACCTCAGGGCTCTTAGGTATCTTCTCCACTAGAGCAAGAGAACTCCCATCCGCCCATCCCTCTATTGCGTTTCCTTGACCCGAACATCCCATTGCTAGGCACTTTCGATGCGCATCATCCACATCCTTCTCCGGCGGCTTAAAGCGGGGACACGTGGCGTTTTTTGAACGGAGGGTTTCACCCAGTACAGTCCGGAACGACCATGGAGTCCAGAAAGGATCCCTCCACGCAGGTAGCTCCTCCTCAGGCCATCGCAATTCTTTTGATCAGGAAGACATCCCACACGAAGGACCAATAAATCGGGCCTCTTTAAAGGATTTCTTGATCACTAAACCCTTTTTTCCCGACCTTTTCCTCCTTGCAACATTTGGCGTAGACTGCATCGGCCTAAAGCAGGCCCGTACTAGCCACCAGGTAGCATCCCCATAGGTTGTAATGTGGGCTTCATTCTTCAGCCTCTTTAAATCCTCTTTCAGCCCACTTATGGTTTTTAAACGGTGGAGAAGCTATACGCTCCTAGCCTGAGGCCCATTAAACTCCTCCTTCGGCCCAGGAGGAGGCTAGGCTGAATTTTGTCCACCAGTCCACTGTGGATAGACCCATTCCCGAAACACTGCGCCCATCTGTTTTGTTTCGGCGAAATTTGGAGTAGGCCCCACCTGCGCCACTCATGTCTTTGGCGTTGATGGGACCAAAAGAAGTCTGTGACCCGATCTTTTCTCCTTTTTGCCTCGCGTGCTGCTCCCACCGTCCTAGTAGTGCGCACAGCGAGGGAAGCTCACGCTTATGCGGCGTGTCTCCACATCGTCTTCTTCCTCTGGATTTTTCATTTCGTCACTTGAACTTACAGGGTAGACCCCACGGTACCGGGGAGAGATCTCCCCTTCGGGTCTATGATTCAAAGACCTTGGACCTTAGGATGTTGGCTTGAGCTAGGCTGGAATTACCTTCCACCTTTATTAGCATTCTAGCCCCTTCACACCTCCTTTTTCTTTTAATGTTCTTGTCACAAAGTCATGAAACCTCCACATCCCACAATTTTTCTTGGGAATTTCGGGTTTCCATAGATGAGTGGGCGGTAGGTGCCCTGAGAAACAGCTCATATTATACTCAGCGTCGGTCTTTCTTTTTATATCTCGTTTATTTATTAAGTAATTTTATAGTTTTGTGGCGGACTCGATTTGGGTGTACGGTTTGGATGCAGTACATTGGAGCGAAAGGCGGCTCTTGGGAAACATTTTTACTTGATGGGACGAGCGAAAGCGGTTATCCGCGTCGCGGCGTTCAGCATCGCGGCGATCAGCGTCGCTACGCCCAGCGTCACGGCGTCGGGTCAGCAATCACGAGAAGTCAGCCAGATGGAAGCGTCGCGACGTCTCGAGCGTCATAGCGTGCGTCGCGGCGTTACAGCGTCGTGACGTCGACGAGATCTGCCCTCATCATTAAAAAGCAAAGCGGGGCTCGGGGAAAAAAGATCGGGGCGTGCGAGCAGGCGCGAATTCGGACGGTGGCCACGGACTTAGAAGTGCACGGGATTTGTCGCATTTCTTATTTTTCGGATATTAGGGTGTAGTACAAGCACTAAACACTTTGATCTTTTCATCGGTATATTACAGATTTATTTAGGGTTATATTGAACCACTGTCATGTTGATGGATTAAAGTTTGATGTTTTATATTGTCGTTGTTTATCAATTTGTTACATATGCTCTATTTACCTTAGTTCAATTATATGATAATGTGGCCCAACATTAGCGCTAATCGCACCTAAGTCAGATTAAAGAGATGAGGTTTTCCGGATCTGGGTAAACGGCGCTTGATTGATTCGGTATTAAATAGAATGTCCGATCACGGAAAGGTGGCGCTGAAGGTTAGAAGCGTTTAAGCATCTCGGAATGCGAGTTGAGATAGAGAGATGCTCGGCTACATTCACGAGATAGAGCGGATATACCTCGAGAGAGGATATCTAGTAAGTAAGATCACCTCTTCATTGACAAATTGTAAATAATTTGAATAATAATATCTTTAAAAATAATCAATTTAAAAGTGACCGGGAGATATAATACTGGCCTTCAATACGATAATTCATTAGAATCTAAAACTCGATCTGACTTTCACATATTCACCTTCTTTCCTAAAATCATCTCTTCGGATATTATCTAAAATAGAACCATTGTAGTGATACGCGCTTTCATCCACTGTGGATCGTCTCTGTCTTAGTGAATTACACTATATTACTTGAAGCGACGCGTACACTTGCGCACATAGGCGTACATTCTGGCGCGTTTCGGCGCATGTTGGGTTTTTGGGCGATTCTGCCGTGATAGGTTTAGATTGATATGAAATTAAGCAAAATAGATATTATTAAATTTCTTTACTTTTGTTTATTTTTACAAGTGCTGTTAATTTGGTTTTGTTGGTTCTTGTGTTAGTGCAGCGTAGTTTTCAGTAAGTACATGCGGCGCGGCGAGATCGGGTCAGCCAACACTGTTTGATCACGAGAGCAGGAAAGGCTTACCGCGCGGCTGCTTGGCGAAACGGAGAGCGGAGCAGTTAGAAATTCAATAGTCATGGAAAGCTCTTGAAGAACAAGATCTTGGCATTGGTGTTGAACCACGAGAGAGTAGAAATGGGAATCATGGAAGGAATCAAGCACCCGAGAGGCGGATTTATACGTAGGATGACCGCTCGTAATGCTATTAGATGAGTTCGTATTACCGCAGTATTGTTCAAGCGAGGTATCGAGGCGGCCTATTCAAGCGAGCAATTTGAATTGAGTCGATCAGCGATCTGGATGCTTGAATATCTTGTTCCATGGACTACCCCATGAGAACGAATATCGTTTGACTAACTTCTCGAAGTTTGCGATGCTATCAAGTACAAGCGGAGTTCTTGAAGAAGCTGGGTTACGGTTGTTCCCATCCACTCGGGATAGAGGCCAAACATTGGCTAACGGTCGACCACGATTCCATTACCTCGTGGAATGACTTACAGTGCGAGTGCGACCCGAGTTAACGCCTTCGAAAGTTGCGCGACATGCGAGAGATCATGCGTTTGGACAATTATGGGGAGAGCGCAGCGGCATGGGGCGGATTGCGGGTGTGCGAGTGCCCACACCCATGGGTGACTAGATAGATGGATGCAAGTCCACACCTTCTATAATGGTGCGAGAAATGCAACTAGAACAATTATTGTTGCTTCAGCTGGAGGAGAAGCCCGATGAAGAAAACCACACGAATCGAAACATGAAATCTTTAGAAGATCTTTGCAGTACTTATTGTCGATGCTTTGAGAGAGCTACCGATGGCAGCGATTAGGTGGCACGGATAATGAGATCTCAAACTGTCCCGGTGAATCATGTAGCGCGGTACGACTAAGCGATTAAATAGGCGGCGAGCGTGAGCGCAATCGAACCACTCGTGGGAGTTATGTGGTCTGTGGTGGACCGCTGCGACCGCAGCGGAATGTCGGTCGAGAAACCATGCGATGAAGCGAGCCTGGTATGTGTCGAGGTTTAATCGGAATCGTCCTGGCAGCAAGGAGACGGTATGGGGAAGCAATTATCATAATCAAAATTAAAGGCGGGTGAGGCATAATAATCGGAAACGGTCGGACGATCAAAGGGTATGGATGGAGGAATAATGGGTGTCACGTTATCGAGCCGGGTTAGTGAACCACCCTCTGAGAAAAGTTGGATTTGAAACTGACTCTTGCACGGGATGGCCAACTTCCCATTACGCCTTTATGAATGAGGCCCCAAAGCAAACATGCGGCGAAACCTTGATTGAACAATCAAGCGTGATTGAGAAATTTGGAGGAGGTTGAATGGGGCGAATGGCAAATCTGTTGGCGAGAAGCGGTGGGATCGTTCAGAAGCGATTCGGAGGAGTAAACCATTTGGGCGAAGGAAAGAGTCTTTGAGGCCATCACTAAGTGGAAGAGGGTGGAAAACTTGGGCCCACTGACCGGGTGATCACGAACTAGAAAATAAAGGAGCCATGATCGGTCATTTTAGAAGACCCGGATACAAGCCCAGAAGGCCAGGGGATACGAGGCGAGTCGGGATAACAAAGTTGGGGATGAGACCCGAGAAAGCAGTTTAAAAATGGATAGACACGCCAGAAGCATATTAGTATCCCAGATTGAAGAAAGGTAGAGATTAGAGAAGCAGTTCATAAAGTTTCTTGATATCTTCAAGAAACTACATATTAACATACCCTTTTGGAAGCATTAGAATATGCGAGTTATGGCAAAATTCATGAAAAGATCTTGGCAAGTAAAAAGTGGGAAGAGTATGGGATATCGCCTTAGCGAGAATGCGGTGCCATCCTGAAAAGAAGCTTCCTCAAAACTTCAAGATCCGGGTAGTTTTTCTATACCGTTTTCTATAGGGAATCGGGTATTTGGGAAAGCCCTGTGTGACTTGGGAGCCAGCATCAACTTGATGCCACTTTCGATGTTTAAAAGGCTAAAGTTGGGGGAACCAAAATCAACTACAATCAGCTTGCAACTTGCAGACAGGTCATACCAACATCCTCGGGGCATAATCGAAAATGTCTTAGTAAAAGTTGGTAAATTTGTCACGCTCGTGAGACTCCGTCGATACGGACATGGAGGAAAGTATTTCCGTTCCCATCATCTGGGTAGACCCTTTAGCCCGCGGGAAAAGCTCAGAATCAATGTGCGAAGGTGACTCAAATTGAGTACGAGGAGACAAGATCACTTTCCATGTATATTTTATTTATGAAGCATCTCGATAATGACCCAAATGAAGATATCTCGGAACCTCAATACACAGAGATGTTGCGAAGATCACGAAAAACCGAGGGGATAAACTGTGACTACGAAAGACATAGGAAAGGCGAGGGGCGTGAACGAGAGAGAATATTTCATCCACCTTGAACATAGGGTGTGAGCATTATAGGGGGATGCATAAGCATTTCCCGAGTTCCTTCTAATCATCCTTCATGAGTGAGATTCGAGGTCGTCGAAATTGCGACATTAAACATAGCGGCTGTAGGAGGCAACCCAGTGTTTCTTAGTTCAATTTCTATTGTTTATTTTATTTGACGATATGGGGTTTCTAGCTTTCTCAATGTCGGTGTTTCTACTTGTTGTTTAATTTGAACATAGTACGGGTAGTGGAAGGATCGTTCAGTATGCATTCTAGTCAATAAAGTCATGATCTGAGGAGGGTTCCACGATCAAGAGATCATTAATGTGCACAAATTATGGCCCGATCCATAGCCTCTACATCCGCGTCGCGGCGTGAATTTGCATCGCGGCGTCAAATTAACCCCTCTACATCCGCGTCGCGGCGTGGATCCCAACGTCAGCGGCGTCAAGGTATATCTTCTACGTATCCGTCGCGGCGTGGAATCGGCGTCGCGGCGTGGATTTTCATGACTTCTACGCCGGCGTCGCGGCGTTAATTACGAAGCGTCGCGGCGTTGTGAAATTCACTCGTATCACGTCGGCGTTGCGCCGCGTCGCGGCGTTATAAAGCGAACCGATTCATTTGGATCTTCACCTCGCCTTTCTCCATTGCACGAAACCTAGCCACCTTGCCCCCACTACACTCACTGCTTTCTGGGAGCTCTACATCCTGCCGCGTGGAGGGTGCCCGCTATATCGCCTTAGGCCGCGCTGGCCATCCCCGGAGCTCTCCTCACACATTGGCTCCGAGTCCTTGTGGCATTTCCACCACATTGTGCTTAGAGTCTAGCCTTAGGGCATTCTCGGTTGATGCAGGGTCTCTTAGATTCGCCCAGGGTTTTGTTAGGTTTATTAGGGTTTGAGTCATAGTTAGTTTTTAGCACATAGTGGTTTGATTCGTTTAGTTGCACACTAGGTGTTTTGCTTTTGTCTAAGTCGTAGGTGCCCGCACTTTGGTGCCACGACCGTGTCGTCTAGGTCGATATAATGCAGCGAAGCGAAAATTGCGACGGAGTTGGGCGGTGAGGTCCAGGCCCACGCTACGATACCATCGCAGTTTGTGAATCACGAGTCTGCGCCGTCAGTTTGGCACCATTTGCAAAAACGATCATTCATCGAGAAGGGTTTACCGCCACAGATGATTTCTTACGCAAGGCGATTGCATTGGGGTTGCGTGTGCTTTGTGCGACCACCTCAAATCAACCCGATGAGTGTGGTGCGCGAGTTACTACGCGATACTTTGTATTAATAATTGAAGAAAGTCGGGTAAGGGCATATTGGTGGAGCTTCGGTGCGGTCGATCAATAGTTATTCTGATCTCGAGCATGTCACTTGGAGGCGTTCGGCCAGGCTCCTGACACCTGAGCTACCAGGGTTATACGTATTGACGATGGTCGGGGTGAGTGGAAAATCAATGGTGCGGGTCATGCGGTCAATTTCAAGGCGAGCATTTGGCGCTTCATCCTGGGTTGGCATCACTTCATCGCCCGGCGTCTCGATAGGCGACGAATGTGTGTGAAGTATTTGCCAACTTGGCGCTCTAACTCAACTATGCCATCATACGGGGCGTACCTTTGATGTTGGGCGAGGTTATAGGGGATGCCATCCTCCATAACGAAGGTGTAGCGAAGATGAACACAGGACACCCCTTCGATTTTGGCTTGTCACCGAATAGTGGGTGCCCAGGCGACAATGAGGAGCTGGCTTCATCCCATGGTAATATCGGTCAAGCGGGACACACTGGTGTCCGCGGCACAGAAGTGTCACGATTCGGGTCGCCCAGGCCCTCGGACGGGGCGAGCTTTATGAGTGTCGGGCTCGCTATGGATCCTGGGCGATCGAGGAGACGTGGCCGTCCTCGTCGGCCGCTCCGCCCCACCACCCCAAGCGGCCACGGCGGCGGCTCCCTCGATCCTTCCCGGACCTTGAGGACACGTGCTCTCGCCGGCATTTTGGCGCTTTAGCGCGTGCAGGATGAGACCGGGAGCTGCCGCGTCCTCGTCTCACGAGATTTAGAGGCCCTCGTCGCGACTATCGCGCCTTGTCTGGCGATCGGTAGTCATTCTTCGGCGGCGGGAGACCTTGCGGGGGCCCGGATCGCCCGACTCCTTGCCTTTCATCGGCTCCACCACCACCAGCGCAGCGGTGATCACCGGTCCCTTCACCTCTACTATTTATTTCTTGCCAGTAGGGTTAGCTGGATATTATTTTGTTTGGGGTGTGAGGTGATCGTGTTTTGTTTTGTTTAGTTCTGTTTTGTTTTTAGTGTTTTTAATAGTGCTTTTGTTTTTTATAGTGCTTTTATTTTGTTCGACCTTAGTTGTGTTTCTCATTTTAGTTCATGTTTAGTTCGGCTACACGAGTCATGTGTAGTTCGTTTGCGTTTGTGTTAGGTCGTAATCTTATATGTAATAATTGCGTGTTCAGGTGTCATGTTAAAATTGAGATCACTTTCGACCGAATTCACGATTAACATGGATGTTCAAATGCATACAATGTTTTCATGCCTTGTGAATTAGTCAATAGGATGGAAAGGGTTAGCTTTAACCAATCCCAAAGTAGGCCAAGACACCAGCTTCTCAAGAACCCTATCACCTGCTACCACGACCTCGAGTATGCATGTGCCGAGACCAACCACTGTAGTTCGACTAACTCGGGAGACTCGAATCCATTTAAGTGACGGACACCCAATAAAAAGAGAGGATTGCCATCGGTGCCTCAAACAAAGAGAAAATAAAACAAAAGAAAAGGTGAAAAAGCAGAAAAAAAAAATATATATATATATATATATATATATATATATATATATATATATATATATATATATATATATATATATATATATATATATATATATATATACATATCTCGCATGTTATCAATGGGATGATTCCACCTGAATCTCGCACAACCCGAGGGGCCTTCTAAAGCCTAATTTCTGCCCAACTCACGAGAGTCATTGACTTCACCGCCCGCCACATGGGATGTAAGATGGATTTTTCCACAAACTTAGGGCCTGAGCCTGGGCTGAAGTTCTGCACAAGCTGGCGAACTTAACGATAGCGCCCTTTAACTAACTCGGTGGGGAGTCACCAATGGATCCCCGCTACAGAACACTTCTGGGCTAAAACTTCGTACTAGGTTTCCATTTATTTTAGGTACGTAGGTTTCTAGGTATTTGGTCATGAATAAAATGGGTGTCTTATCCTTTCTAGTTAGCTTCTTCCAAATAGGGTGAGTTGAGCCTGCTCAGTGCTCTAACCTAGACATATACCGGAGGTCATTCATTATATACACACATGTGACTTTGGGAAAGGCTATTGAATATCATGGGATTTGATGCACTAGTCACTTCTACCTATTTCAACCGAATTTTCCGGAAGTCAAATATTTGTATGCATTTTGTGAACTTTGAGCAAAACAACAGCGGTGTGGAGCAGTCCAAAATGATCCCCTATTTCTCAGCATGTGCAACACAAATTTTCGTGTTAATTTTTCGCAGGCCTGTGTGTCCTGCTTAGGAGTCGCTCTGCTTGAGGACAAGCAAGAAACTAAGTTTGGGGGTGTGATGAGTGCCCAAAACACTCATATTATACTCGCCATTCTTTCTTTTTATCGTTTATTTGATAGTAATTTTATAGTTTTTGTGGCTAGACTCCTGATGGCAGGTTCCGTTTGATGCGGTGCACATTGACAAGAGTAAATTTGAAGCATTTTTTGAGCAATGGGGACCAAGGCAAGAAAGTTTTGTCATGTCGCGACGTCCCCACGTCGCGACGTTCCAACGTCACGACGTCGGGTCAACAATGCGTAGTCAACAGCGGAAAACGCCACGACGCGCGCCTCAACGCCGCATCGCCTCAACGTCGCTGACGCCCCAACGCCTCGACGCCTCAACGCCGCTGGACACCTCAACGCCGCGACGCTGTAACGCCGCTGACACGCGACGGTGATCCTTCATCATTAAAGCAAAATTAGTATTCCGTAAAAGATTGGGAGGCATTTAACAGCGCACCACTCCGCAGCGTAGTGACACGTGACTCGAGGAAGCGCCCGGATTTGTACTGTTTCTTATTTTCGGATATTAGAATTATGTTTTTAACACTAAACACTTTGATCTTTTCATTCAGTATGTTCTAGATTTATTTCTAGGGTTATATTGAACCCTGTCATATGTTGATGGATTAAAGTTTGATCTTTATATTATTCAATGCTTGTTTCAATTTGTTATATATTCCATTTATTTCAGAGTTCAATTTATATGATAAATGTCTCGCCAACATTAGCATAATCACACTAGAGATCCGAGATTCGAGAGATGAGGCCAGGATCTCGGTAGAATAAACAACATTCAGAAATAGAGATATTCGATCCCGAAGGTGGCACTTCGGGTTAGAACATTTAAGCATCTCGAATGAGCTGAGATATAGAGATACTCAACTCCCATTCACGGTGATAAAAGGATATACCTCAGATATCTCGTAGCAGCATCACCTCGCCATCGACAAATCAGAATACATCAACAATAATATCTTTAAGAAATAATCCATTAAGGATAATATGTGGAGATATAACCCTAGCCTTCAATACTCAATAATTCATTAGAATCTAAAACCTCACCGACTTTCACATATTCACCTTCTTTCCTAAAATCATCTCTTCGTATATTATCTAAAAGCCGAACCTCAGAGTAAATACACATGTCCCCAGGATCGATATCCTGCACTGCGGAGTACACTATATTACTGGGGCGACGCAGACACTTGCACATAGGCGTACATTTTACACACCGCGCTCGGCCTATCAAGCCCTACTCACCCTAATCCACACCTCTCATCGACCATACCACACATCCAAATTTTCCGCTCCACCACCCAAATTAAGACACCTCCGTTGAAACTTCTTCTTCCCGACTCAAGGACCCACTTTGCCTTCTCTGGTGAGTCGAACTCCAGCATTAAAAGGTCTACGTTTAAAACTGATACCGTTACTTCCTCATTTAGCCTCCAAGCATCTTTAAACCAAACCTCTATCACCTCTACCGCAGGATATGGATCTGGATTTTTCTTCCATTTACCGATCAAGCAAGACTGCAGGGACCCCATCTCCTTCCCATAGACGCAGTCTCCAACGTCCAACCACACCGCACTTTCCATACTACGCCTTCCTCGCATCCTCCTTCTTGCAGGTCTCACAGCGCCCCCCATCACCTCTTTCTTTCGTCTTCCCTCATCTTGTCAGCTCCCGAAAATAATATAATCCTATTCTTCTATATATTCTTCAACAGATTTGGTATCTTGTTTAAGACCCAAGGTACATAACCTGTCCCAACAATTACAATGACCACACAGCATCCAAACGCGAAGAAATAACGGGGTTACTTGGGCCTCAGACCAATACCGCAATATAAACATCCCAACCAAATATATATCATGGTTCAAGAGTTTTACATTACTCTTAATACAACATATATTAAACCTTAGAATTTTAATACATGTATACAAAATAACTACCAAAGCCACAACCCGGCTTTCTTCTCAAACGGCCTCTAGTGAGTGTCGCCTTCCCAATCGCTCCCTGTACCTAAAATAGTGATCCCTCGACAGGATGAGCAAAGCCTAAGAGCGACACTTCCTACACGTTACTCCCCATCTGGGTTAAGATATACATGCATGAAAACAAACACATTCAAGCACTTATGAACCTACTTGAATGTCTACATGACTGATCCCTACATTCCGAGTCCTCACCGACTCCCCACACATGCCTAAGCCAACATGCAAGTAAATAACTGGCTTCAAAACAAAGCTTTTGTTCTCAAACACACTACCGAGTTTAGGTAAAATATCAGACTACTCCTCCGAGCGAAGGCTGGAGAACCTTCCAAACACCCATGGGCCTCTCCGACGCGTAATCATTGACCATCTCCTAACACACTCCTCTGAAAAATCTTCCGTCGAAATTCCTTCACAAACATTTCTATTTAACTTTCACCCCATGTAATGCACTCAATCCTAATATATAAGCCCAAAGGCATATGGAATGCATGATGCTAATTCCAACACATTCACGGGTAATATATTCTACGCATATATTAACATAATTAATCACACAAACATTATGCAATCGTAATCACTTACACCAAAATTACACCATACATACTAATAAACGCAAGCAATTCACTAATCACTCAATATCATAAAAATTCACTCAAAATATTCATCAACAAAGAAAAACCTCTGGGCACTGCTCTACTCTACCATACAAAATAAGAATTTTCTCCACGGCTCAAACCAGATCAGCCATTTACTAAAACAAAGCCTCATAACGTTCCTAACCATTTACATGGTTCTTAAACAAGGATTAACACAAGTAGGAAAAGATCCCTACATCTTGGAGTTGTCAAAACTCCACCAAATCGGTGCCCACGCGTAGCCCTCGCCGCGTAGAGCAACTTTACTTCTTGCTCCGTCGAAAACCGATGGTCCGATCGGCCGGAATCCTAGAGAGAAACCACTCTCTCTCTCTCTAAAACTGAACCAGCCAAGCTACTGCACGATTTCTCCTTTTCAAATGGAGAAGACCATTATTCCTTTTATCTTATTATCATTTATTCTTTTCCAAAAATTCCCAATGTGTCCCATTTTCTTGATTTTTTACACTTGGCACAATCTCTACTGGCCTCGTTTCATCATCTTTCTAATCTCAGAACACGCTGGCCACAAGACATGCAGAGTACTTTGTCACATCACATGTCTCTCAAACCCGTTTACTAAGACCGATACTTGCACTAAAACTCGGGAATTCGACCGCCTCGACCAACGAAATTCGACGCAGAGCTAGATTTCACGGCATCGATTCCAAATTAAATGAATCCATTTCGTCATCCGAGATCTAGAAAAATTTCGGGTTTTGACCGAAATTACCGTTTTGCTATTTTTCAGAAAATTGGAATTTTCTCGGATCTTATAACAATGACCATTTTTCTTGTAGTGTTTTGACTAAGTTTTTCTAATATTTCTTTCAAATTTTGTTGTTCAATTTTTATTTTTTCTATTTCTTTTCTACAAAATTTATCTTCCTTAACTAGATATTTTTTTATATAATCTAAGTTGCTTCTAATTAAATTAAAATGTTTAAAGCTCCTACTTTTCTAATTCCTAAGGTTGTATTACAACTATCTATTCTCCTTGTTGAATTTCTTGAATTTTTTTTCTAAATTTTTATATCAAAGCGATCCTCAAATGGTTTTCTTTTCTGCTTTATGCTCTTCATCACCGCTTTTTGTTATTCCCACTGCATTTCTACAAGGTTCTTAAAATATTTAATTTCTTCTTTTTTAAACTGAGGGTTCATTAATTTTTACAAAGTTTCTACCTATTCTAAATTTTTACACTAATTTCTACACTTAATTATAAATTCTATTTCTAATTTCTAAGAACTTGAACTAACATAAAGATTATCTATATAATATTTAACTATTTCAGTTTTAACTATAATTTCAGTATTAAAATATTCTTCGTAGGTTTCTTTTATAGTGTTTTGTAATAATAAATATTTAAGAGACACAAGGTTTTGAATATATTTAGTAAGGTTTTTAACTATTGTTCTAAAGCACAAATTTATCTAAATTTTCCTAAATTCTTCACGCCGAATCGTGAAATTTATTACGTTTTACACGATCATAATCTAAATTATAAACACTAGGAAGATAAGGAATAAAAGACATAAAATAAACACACAATTACTAATATACAAATTTTCACAATTTTCATACAAATTATAAACACAAACTGAACAAAATCATAAAAACATAAATTTTCACAATATCATAAACATAAAAAAATTTAAACGGTTTTTTCACAATATGACTTTAAATGGGGTAAGATAAAGCTTGGTACTCTAGAATTTAATTTCAAAAGTTTTTAAATAATAATAATTAACATACAAGCGTTTCGATATCTATTCTTCTTCCCTCTCTATACCAAAAACAAAACTCATCTCACAAATCTCTCCTCAAAACACCCTCATTAAATTAACAATAAAAACATCATTTCGTGTCATAGATTAAACTTCCCACAGCACTTACAAAAGCCTCCCTAAAACGCATATCCACAAATTTCTAAACTGTCAGCTATGGGTTAAGACTAAAGACTCTAGTTTTAAAATTCTCTTCAAACATAGTTTAAAGATTAATTTAAGAAAAAAATTTTCTTTGTATAAGAAAGATAATAACAACAGGATCCATGTAAGGCGATTATTATTATATATAAAAATTTTTAAAATCAAAACTACATTTCTCGCTTATCTTACCCCTTGTCTCCTAAATAAGTTAGTGTACCAACACAAAATTAAAGTAAGAACAAAAAAGATGTGAAAAGAAATACTTACAATTTATTTCCTCAAACTTTGATTACAAACTTTTTGTACAAACTCTCTTTCTCACTCAACTCTCTCTATTGATTATTATTAAACAATCTAAAAAGAATCACCATTTGGGATTATTGTAACTATACTCATAAAAATAGTTAAAAGAACATTTATTATTAATATATAATATTTACTAGAATCTATAGTCAGGTCATAAAGTAAAAAAAAAAATACTATTAGGAATATATAATTCAATCACTGCTATACATAATAAAATTCAAAAGTTTTATTATAAAATGAAAATATTATTGTCAATAATTTTTTGCAACGCATTAAAGCTAAATAACATTTTCCTCCTAACTTTTAAATTAATATTTATTATTTACTATACAAAATACAAAAAAAAACAAATGATTTGATTTTAAATATCTTGCTTACATTAAATTATCCTACCGTTGTAATACACTGCTCCTCGACTTTTTGCGACAATTTTTGAAAACCCTCTTTATTCTCCCTCTCTCTCTAATCTCGCCCGCCCTCTCTGTCACTTCTTCTTCCTCTCACGCCTTCTTTCTCTCTCAGCCAGTGCCTTCGTCAGCCGAGAATTAACATCTTGACTCCATTCAGTAAAGCTTCTTCCTCTGTGTCCACTCATGCGACCCTTAGGTGCAGAGCCAGGAATCAGTGGAGGCGTGGGGGTTTTGGTTGAGTCGCCACTGAATCACACGCGTGCTCTCACCGGCTGGAGCGTGGTTCTATGAACTCTCTCTGCTTAGTCAGACGGTTGCTTAGTGTCGACAAAGGAGCTTCTGCCGTAGATTGGCGTTTTGAAGTCCAGGCCGCCCAGGCCGATTCATTCTGAGAGCTTACACGCTTCGCAGTCGATCCATCACGGCTTGGGACGCAGATGATATTGTCAGTCGTTTTCCTCGAGGCGCATCACCACGCCGCATCAATACACTATCCCTGCCTCCATCAACAGTTTAACAATAATTCGAATCGCTTTCCTTTCTCGCTTTTCTAAATCACAGGCTTCTCTCGATTTCTTGTAAGAATGCTATCGTCACGGCCAATGTCAAGAGAGAGGTTAGAATCAACATATCAGCAGATTTTCTTCCTTTTATCGATATTTTGTCATTTCCTAAATCACAGGGCTTCTCTGATTTCTTTTCCTTTTTGACAAAAATATCAATAAAGGAAAAGAAAGTACTTAATATATGTATAACATTCTAACTCTCTCAAGACAATATGAGCGATAGCATTTACAAGAAATCAGTGAGAAGCCCCCTGATTTAGAAAAGCGTAAAGGAAACAATTGCGATTATTGTTAAACTATCATAACCGGGGGATAAATGTGTGAAATAACATCGAATTGATACCCACCTCGAAAAACCTTCAACTTGAGCTTCATTGTCATATCATCACCACTTAACCGATTTAATCGATTCATAGAAAATGATTGCAAAAATCTCAAGAATGGATCGTTTTTTGGGCGGCCCTGGATTTGGCCTTAATCTGCAGCCGCTCCTTTGTCGATTTTTCAGCAACTTAGATCTATTCACAAACAGAGAGTTCATAGAACCCTGCTCAAAACTCCAAATTGGAGCACTCGGGTGATTCCAAATTGAGGCTTAGAGATTAAAATCCCCCACCTCCCCGGTTCACCAAAAACCCCTGCACACCAACAAACGAGGTCGAGGGGTGAAGATAAGGTGGATTTCGGAGGGAAGAAGAACTGCACCTGAGATGGGTCGAGATTGTTGAACACCGAAGACAGACGAAGGAGAACAAGAATAGAGAGAAAGAGCAGAAAGAAAGAAAGATAAGAAAGAAATGACAAGAGAAATACAAATGCAGAGAGAGGGAGGAACAAAAGGGTTTTCAAAAAGTTGTCTAAAAGTCAGATAGGAGACAAATTAGACATAATTGGTAGATAAATTTCAAAAACACAAAGCAAATATTTAAAATCATCTACTGTTTTGTATTTTGTATAGTAAAATAATAAATATTAATTTCTAAAAGTTAGAGAAAAATATTTATTTAACTTTTAATACTTTTGTTCTAAAAATTATTGACAATAATATTTTCATTTTATAATAAAATTCAAAAGATGCTACTGTATTCTGTGGAACTAATCGATGGCCTGAACTAGCATTCAATCGTTGGACAAAAGAACGATGCCTCTCACTGGCGAGCGGCACGCTTCAAGACTCACGACCAGAGCTCAAAGCATTCAAACATGCATATCTTCAAAATTGCTAAGATCCGTATATTATTTTACTTCACATCCCGTGATCATAGATCCAAAATAGACCAACTTATTAAAATTAAACCATTCATTACTCTTGTTTTCAAACAAAACCGGTAATTAGTATAGAGAAACAAGTATACATGGAAAGAACAAAGCTTCAACAATTATGCTAATATATCGCATATTATAACGTATAATACCAAACAAATTGAGCACAACATAATAAGCCAAGGCGCACATGCACCAAACTCGGGCTTGTTAGGAGCTTGAGTTGAGCTCTAAACGCTTCGAGCTTGGCCTGCGCCGAATCAACCTAACATAATTTCGGTTTATGCTTGCGACACAAAGATTTCATTAACCTAACCACAAGTATTTAGCCTAATCCAATAGTCAAATTCATTTCAAATCCAACACTATGGCGATATGAATTAAACACATCTCCCTTCACTTGGTAACTGTGATTATAGAAGCTAACCCAACTCCTCATGTTTTTTTATGAGCTTTATTACGTGGCCACTTTCTTAAATGCATCGCTTCGTTTGTTTCTATGGCCTGCACTTAACTACACGCTTCCTAACTCAAAACTCAAACTTCTGATTTCTAGAAAATTAAATTTGAGGATGACTTGTTTAGAAGATGAACAAGGTTATATAAGGACACTAACAAAGTTACACTAAAGCCGATCAATTTTACCATTCCAACAAGCGCCTTGATGCATCAACAATATAAGATCCAGCTCTAAGGCACGCGACAAAAGATCACTTCTGCTGATGTGAATGGAATAAATTACAGACACATTGATATAAAACTAGGAAGCTAGTATCTTCCATATAGTAAGGCATTAGGAAATCAAGCGCTATCATTGCAAGAGATGACTTGTTTTTGCTACTTTTATGTATCCGTAGCATGCTGAGACTCAAGCACCCACCTTAAGAATAAAAAAGTACACTAAGGACAACATCAGAAACAAGCGTATGGGTATTTCATTGTGCACCTTGAATCCGCTTACCTTAATCTATAGATTGTGATGCTTGAGAGTGTTGCTCCTCAATCAAAGTTTGAACTCTCCAAGAAGAAACACCGGGATATATGTACATGTTCCACTTAGAAATATACCACAACAAAGTCTTTTTATGACAATAAAAAGTAGTGTTGGCTCTCTACCTTTACAGAGCTTCCAACCTCCTCTAGTTTTTGTAAGATCGTAAGTTCCTCTCGGGCTGATGAAAAGAGTCATGCCTAAGAGATTTTGACGGTGGCATCTCAGAATCATAAAAGGAGGAAAAATATAAAACCAAATATGAGAGGGAGAGAGAGAGCTCCAAAGAAAGAATTTCTCCTTCGTTGTATAGAAAATTACAAAACTAAATCGTCAAGAATTATTTAAGAAAATTTTCAAGAACTCAAACTAACTGGGGGTTCAATTCTTCCACTGATATTTTAACGTATCCAATAAGCAGATGAATGACCTATCCTCAAACTTGGAGCATCTTCAGTTACAGAAACTTGCCTGGAGAAAACATCACTTCTTATATCTGAAAGTCTTGCTAGAACAGCCTAAAAAGACAACAATATTAAATCAATAGATCAATTTCCTTGAATGTGATGTCACAGAGAAGAAACATGATCTGGAAATAAGGAGCACCTTCCTAAAAGTGCTTGGATATACGACTCCTTGAATTTGAACATCATCACTTGGTGGACTTCTCACACCCTCATTCTCAATTCTAATAGAGTAGACCCCAAAAAGGGACTGCAAATATCCTGAGAATAAACAATAAGTGCAGCCTAAATAGTAACATATGAAGGATTGAGACAGAAGCAAGAATTGGAATTTGAATTAGTTGAGGGAAATAAAACTATCAGCAACAAGAAGAAAGAATATGATATCGTGTTGCATGGTTTAACATAACAGGAAATTCACTCAATCCTTTTGTTAACCAAGTCACCAAATGCAGCATCAACTTCATGTAGAACCAGATTAACCCAATTATATGTATTATAATAGAACTCAAAACATCCCAGGCCAACCTGATCTAGATATGCCTGTGTTGTTCTGATGCATACGTGATATTTTCAGGAAAATCAAGCGGCTTGGCATTGACCAAAAGTAAGTGGAAGGACTAGTTTCATAAAGTCATAAAGATATAAATGAAAGCAAATTAGAAATTTTGCAGGTAATGTGGATAGTGGAAAATATTCATTCTAACATTTTTTACCTTGTTCAATGACAACATCAGCAACTGAAGGCAATAGAACATGCTTCTCTTTCTTCAGTACGCCAAAACATGGGAATGGTACGGGTTTCTATACTGAGCAAACAGACAGAGTAAGTACAGAAATACTCAATACATGACTTGCATAGTTAATGTGACATATAGAGCATTATCTGTGATCTATGCAGGAGAATATGACAGTGTATTAGCAACCATTTATTAGACCAATCAGATATTATGGGAAAGGGCTTAGACAACTTTTTAGCAGCTTTAACCAACATAAAATAAACTATTTAAGAAGTCTCATTTCCAGTCTTGCAATTAAAGCAAATAACTATATTTATGAACAAGTGGATTTTGGATTGAACTCTAATTGTTCCAAATTCACACAGCTAATGACAAAGCAAAACCAAAACTTTCAAACCCCATAAAATTTGACTTCCAAATTAAATTCAGCCCTATCCAGTTAAGCATGTTAAGGTTGAAAATGAGCACACAAAAAACAAATTAGCAAACATGATAATTGCAATGCTTGCAGAGTTACCTTATAGACTATGGCATTAGGTGTGACATATAGCTTCCTCGACTGAATATCCTTCCGCAATATATGTCTACGTACTTGTAGATAAAGCAACATGAACAATCCAAATCCCCAAGCCAAAATTAGAAGCAGTGAGTATAGAACCCATTGAGCTGTTTGATACTTCACAAAATTATCTTCCATTTCTTGAAAGGAGGCTGTATATAGAATTGTTTCATCTTCAGACCCACTATCTTCACCAAGAACCAAGTTTGGATAACAACTCTAAGAGGAGTTCTATTTATGCTGACTCATCCCATCCCTATTTGCAAAGGAAAATTGCCCAATAACAGGTAGGCTAGCTCACATTAAATATGCTTAATCCAATGAAAATAATCATATGAATTTTTAATTGAAGCAAAGAAACAAACGATAAATTTATATCTGAACTCGCACTCGACACGATGGCAAATCGATCTGACCTACGCTTTGATGAAACCATAATTGAACTGAGTTTGTCGCGCCGAAATGAATGGTCACACAATTATCGACGATTCGTTTTAGTGACTAACAACGTTCAACCGACACTTCGACGCACTACTGACGCAACATTGCAACAATCCCCAATCTCTGAAATTGACCCATCTAGCTCCAAGATCGATAAAACGCAGAAAGCAAATACAATCGCTCAACTCTTTCAAGTACAAATCAACAACATAATCAAACAAATGTCGCTTCCGATCATCCGTACGTAAAAACACGAAAGAAGAAACCAATTGCTCCAATTAACAAAACAAGAGCCATGTGACAGACACACCCCACCCCTACTATCTAGGCGCGCCACTCCACGTAAATCCCTACCAAGCAATTCTAACCGACTAGAAAATCCCGTCGGGCCGTATTGCTTGCTTCAATCTCGTATAAAATTTTGTTTCTTTTCTAAACTTATGATTTTATAAATTCCCCTAAGAAAGATAACAACTCGCATATAGAACATGTCCCAAACTCGTGATACACAATTTACACTATTTCAAATATGGCAACCAACAACATTCTTTCAAAATAGCCCTGCTCCACACATTTTCACAAAACCACCTTGGCGTACATACATATATCTCCTTTATACAAATTCAAAGATTTTCATAAAATGATTATTAATAATACAAAGAAATACATTAGTCGGGAGAATCCTATTTTGCTCCAACGCTTGGCGTACTGCACTCGAAAATAGTTTTTAAATAGGAAAATAATGAGCCTAAACGAGCTCAAAGGAAGATATGCTTTATAAAAGCGATTTCTTTTCTAAAATATCTCAAAACCAGAAACTCTCTTTACAATATATTTTCCAGAATTTTACTTCATTTGCTTAAAAGTTTCTAAAACTTTTCATACTGTCGCTTTCATTATTTTCTTTAAAAGCTTTCCAAAACTTTTTATATCATTGCTTGAAGTTTACAAACTTTTCAAAAATCTCGCTTGCTTTCTTATTTGCTTTTAAAAGTTTCCAAAACTTTTTATAAACTCTTGCTTTAAAAGCTTTAAAAAACTCTTCTCTCAAACACGGAGCCTCGGGCTCAACCGTCGCTTTGGAAATAAAAACTGAGTCTCTGCCTCAACCGTCGCTTTAAAATCTAAACCAGTTCTCAGCCAACTGTCGCTTTAAACAAACACGAGCCTCCCGGGCCAACTGTGCACCCAAAGTGGTTGATTTTTCAAATCTGTATAAACCTTCTTATAAATCATCAATCACCTGGAGGCCTTTCCGCTTGCCGTGACCCCTAGTAAACACGGAGTCCGGCATCGAGACCGCGGCCTGAAGGACCTCGGGTCCGCATCACCTGTGGAAGGGCCTCAGTCTACGTCACCTTCCCAGAATACGGTAGAATCGACCTGCGCCTCGCATCACCATAATTTCAGCTGCAGCCCCAACCCTATATACCCAAAGACGTGTCGCCTCCTTTAAAATGCAGCGATGCATGATCTAAGCTCGCCGACTCAAAAGAAATCTTAAAATGCACGTATGATATCCCAACACCACCGCGACACGCAACAATTCCTCCGACCTAAGACGCCGCTAAGACAGGATTTTCGTTAGCCTATTTTGGCCAAGCAAAAATAGACTTTTGTTCGCTTGCTTTCGTTTCTTTGAAATATATTTTACAATTCAAAACCATTGCTTGCTCGCTTTATAAAAGTATGGTTGATTACATCAAAACCATTACTTGTTGGCTTGCCAAATACTTTAAATCTAAAACCATTTTGCTGCTAAAACTCATCGTTGCTTTAAACATTTGCCATAATTAAACCATTAAATACCAAAATAAGTAGAACAGCTTTTATAACAATAATACACTAAAAGATTCGAAAAATGCGCTAACACTCACCTTCTCGCTACTAAACTGAGCACGACTCTACAACTTTTCCGCTCATGTACTCCTACACATTCGGCCGACACCACACACGTCAAGACAAACTTGAATCAAACAACTATTCACTATTCACTATTCACGTGAAAATCCGGCGAAATCCCGTGATTTCGGTACCCACGCGTTGCGTAGAGTAACTTTAACTCTTGGTCCGAAAAATTTTGACCATTAGAATGTCGTAGATTTGAGAAAAACCAAAAATTAGGATTTTTCGAACTTTTACCCAATTCCTGCTGAAACTCATTTGTTACTCACGCCATACTCTCGCCGCGTAGAGCAACCCGTTTTGCCGACGACCTAACGACGGAATCTGAATCGAAGAAAGAAGATTTAAAAGAATAAAAAAATAAAATCTCACCTCCGTCTCTGAACTGATCAAGAGCTTTGTTATTTTTTTTTTATTTTTTTTTAAGTGGGACCCATATGTCCCCTTTTTCTTTCCCTTTCGACTGTTTCACTCAAACAAATTATTTCATTCCTAAGCCAATTTTATTTATCCTAATTCGATATTCTTTAAATATATTTACATTTTTCGAAATTTTTCAAAAATCCCGCTTTCGTGTTTCACTTTACACCACGCTCTGTGGCCAGAAATATTCCGAATCGCTCCCTAATTCAACGAACTTTTTTCTCGATCACTAGATTTCGCGAGACGAACTTAACAAAGACAAACTGTTTCATCCGAGATCTAATTTTCTGCGCTCCTTAATCATTTCTTTTTTGCAATTTATTAATATTATTTTACTATTTAAACTTTCATTAATTATACTTTCAATTCTCTACTTGCTTAATTATAAGCTCCACAATTCTTTAAAACTTTACAATTTTATCCTTAATAAATAACTTCCAATACTACAATTTCACTTTTGTGCTCTTATACGTCTCCTTGCGCTATATATGTGATCGTACACCTCCTGGGACGGAAAGATTACGCATTGGGAATTTGAACTCTTCGCCACTGAAAGTTCAGCGCTTGAAGTCGTAATGTTTTCTTCCCGAATTTTGAAGCTTATGTGGGGGTTGCGCTAACGTGCGCCGCTTTCCAAAGCCATGGCCTCGATGACATGTAGCGTCAGCACACCAAATCCTCTGTTCTCTACAATCAAGGCCGTCGATATTGAATTTCACCACATGATGATCAACAGGTTGGCTTGCTCTCTACTGCGGATAACCAAGGTGCACCGCACGCAGATGCTTGAGAGCACAGGGGAATACTTAAATGTTACGAACTTGAAAAAGCAAAGACCAGTAGTTGCTGGGAGAGTTTAAATCCTACGATCGAAAACCTCGTAATATATGTGAAAACAGCGATGACCATATATGTTATGTTCCATAACATGTTTAAGAGATACTTACATTGGATGACTCTTTCACCATACCATAACATTCTTTTAACTAAAAATAAGTGAAAATAGTATATTTGATGACTATATATGTTATGTTCATAACATATTTTTCATGACTATTGTGGACTCCATATTTTTTAATATTATATATTTCTCATTTGATGATGAGACTTGTGTTTATTATTTTAAAAAACATTATCTTTATTACTTCTATTTATTTTTGTCCCATATTTTTTAATATACCAAAGATTTTCAGAAATGTTCTATTACTAGAAATGTTTTATTACTAGCCACTTCAGTTCTAAAAAATTCTAAATAAAGAGTCCATTTAAACAACTTCACATACATAAATACATCGGACAATATCCTCGGTCACTAAAAAGCTCTTATTTTCGACAATTCATTAAAAATAATAGAGATTAATTCAAGGAAATTCATATAATAGAAACTAATTAGAATATAGGTAGACAACAAATATTGATAAAAGAAAAAGCTGGCAAGAAATTTAAATTAATATATATGCTTTTAAAATATAAATAAATAAAATATGAAAATAACCAAGATCTAAAACACATGTGGAAAATCAATATCCTTTATTCCTATTAAAGAACAAGTATTGCTGAAAATAAAAGGAAAACACTGTCTATGATAAAAAAAAAATTAAAAAGTAAAATAAAAAAGTTCCAGAAAAGATTATGCTTTTCCATTTTAAGGTTGGATATAAAAACTACCAAGAAGAAAAAGTTGAAAAAAATTTTACAAAGAAAAATATATTATCCTTTTCCTAAGGTTTCACATACCAATCTCATTTAGGAAGCGAGGACAACTACTAACAAAAATTCTCATTACTCTACTTCACATTAAAAAAAAAATCAATAAAAGATCTATCAACCTCTACCTCAATCCTCGCTTACAAGTATTCAATCGTGATTCTGCTTCAAGTTACAGAGATAAACCACCATAGAAAGTGAAGCAATAATCTAGAGAGAAGGAAGAAAGAAGTGGAAGATTGCTGTTTTGGAAGTCGTGTAAGGTCGCTGTTTGGAAATCGTGTAAGCTTTTTGGGTAGGGGAATGCTGCTAGGTACAATGATGACAAAATACATTATTTTTTCCTTTGAAAAGACTCAACTTTGACAATTGATAAGCTCATTAGAGCAACTCCAACAATGAGCAAAACTGGGGGTAAAAGTTAAATATAGATGCTAATGAGAAAAAAATCAGCTTTAACAGTGAAGCAAAACCGAGATCACCTAAATATGGGCAAATATAACTTATCACGGTTCATCAACAAAACTGTGGAAAAACGTCTTCTCCCCTCATAATATAGCCGTTGGAGAACAACCAGAAAATTTTCCACAATATATCCGTTGGAGATGGAAAAATTTTTGTGTTGAAAACCCAAAAGAACAACCAAAAAAATGAAAAAAAAATTTCTATAAAAACAAACCCTAAATGCAAAGGACCCACAACCCCATATATGTAATCTTGAAAACAAGAAAGTTCAAAAATAAGAAAAGAAATGAAAAAATAAAAATTAAAAAAGAGAAAAACAAGAAACGAAACTGAAATCAAATTTTGGATATCCAATTACCATCTGATTCTGCATTGGAGCAGTAGAGGAGGAAGTTGTTGAGATCGGAACCCAGAATGGGCAGGCGGCCCTCACGAGCGTAGGATTTGAGAGCGGTGTCTCTGCGACGAGCTCGTCCTCGCAGACGACGAAGCGGATCGGACCTGCGCTACCAAGAACATTGATACTGATCAAAAGGCGATTGGCCTTTCCGGCGCTTTGATTCTTCTTTTGCTTAGACAACAACATTGCTCCAACTATTGACAAAAAGATCGGGAAAGAGACAACAATTTAATGGGGGTGGGGATGGAAAGGAATCAGACAGATCAAAAAAGGCAAAAAATCGAAAGAAAAAAGTCAGGCACTGATAAAACAGAAGGAAGATGAGAGGTGCCTTGGTATCGACGCTAAGGCAGCGGTAGTACCAATACGCTTTCCTTGCAAGAACCGAAGGAGAAGCAAAGCGGCAGCAGCGATGGGAAGAAAACGCAAGAAACACCGTGGACGGACTGCGCGGTTTCGGTACGCGCGGTCGTACCAAAAGACGAGGAAGAGAGCATGAAATTCCGATGGATTCCTACCATTCACAAAGAAATCTGAGAATCCTGATCAGGGCGGGGCTAGGGTTTCCCGTGGCTACAGAGACAAGAAAGAGAAAGAAAGACAGAAAGAAAACCCGTGGCTAGGGTTTTTGTTGGTTTTGTAACAAATATAAATAAAAATAAGATTATAAATATTATAAATAAAATAATATTAATAAATATAAAAAAACCATAAATCATTTTTTTTTAATAATCTAAAATACAAATTTAAATATAAATTTGATAAATTTATCAACTACATCATATCTGATTTTTTTATTAATCCCAACACATTTATTTTTAATTTATATTTGACAAATTATTTATTTTTCATTATTTTTAATAAGAAGTACAAAAATTTTTAAAATTAATTAATATTTGTAACCAAAAAATTTTTTAACTACTAAAATTATTAATTAAATATTTATTTTTATTTTTATTGATTTAATTAAATATTTATTTTTATTTTTATTTTTAATTGAATATTTATTTTTATTTTAAATTTTAATAAATATTTATTTATCTTTAAAAATCAAATTTATAAATACATTGCCGATATAAATGAACACCCAGATACTTACGTAATTACAAGGAAAGAAGTGAAATTGGAATGGGATTAGATAGATGTAAACTTAGACGCTTCATCATTGAGACAGCTTCTAAATTTAAACTTTAAATTTAAATCTTAAAAAGAATTTTTCGGAAAGAAAAAATAAATTTTTAGACGCTTTTATTTTCCTAACCCGAGATTTTAGAAATCATAACGAACTTGAAACTATTTTATTTTAATTTTTAATCACTCAAGGCTTCTCTCATTTTTATGTCTTTCGGTTTTTCTGAAAGATTAAAAAAAAACTATTAAAAATTATTAGATAAATTTGTTTGGAAATAGTGAAAGTTACAAGTAAGGGATGGTTTGTTAAAATTTTTTAAAATGTTTTTGTTATAAAAACAGTTATATTTAAAATATATTTATTGGGCTTTTTCTTTTTTATTTGAAAACACATAAAACACAATACTACTAAATTTAAAAACAGTACAGCTTTTAAAAGTTAACAATATTCGATATTTTTTATGTTTTCAAAATCGTTATCAATAACATTTTTCAAAAATCGTTCTTTAAACACAAAGAACACCATTTTGGTAGTCTTTGAAAATTGTTTTTGATCTCTAAATTTAGTGTTTTTGTATTTTTTAGAACAAAAAAATTAAAAAACCAAATGTCTCTCTATTTTCCTTATTTTTTAGAACATAAAATATTTTTGAAAAAAGAAACTAAACACGCCTTCTTGTTTTTGGTGTAATATGTGAAAATTGTTATTATTATTCTTTATAGAATTATTCTTGTTTTTTTCAAAAAAAAAAAAAAAAAAAAAGCAAACCTGTTATTTTTTATTTTCGAAACAAAAAACTGTTTTAAAAAACTGTTACCAAACATGCCCATAATTTCCAAAATTGATTCAAAATTGCTTTTTTCCTTTTAAATGTGATGTTTTAGCTTTTTATTTTTATTTTTATTTCAATTGTAGTTTTATTTTTATTCAAAAATGTGTTTAACAATAAATAATTTTTTTAAGAGAACAAAGTTAAATCTATTTTTTAAAAGTCAAATTTTCAAAACCGAGTGTGATAAAATACTACTAATTAAAGAATAAAAAAATTACTATTATGCATATAATATATTTTTGACATCTATTCACTTTGTATTACATCATAATATTTTGTTATGTTCCTCACAAGTTTGTCTGCATTGGAACTTGAACTTAAACCCTGGATCTATCCCCTCCAAATGCCAACTGAAGCTCTTAACCACTGAAGGTATATATGTCTTATTAGCTATTATTTATATACTATTTTAATAAATATCATTTTTATTATTAAAATTAGACATATATTTTATACATGACTTTCAAAATTTAAATCACCTTTAATGTACACTAACCAATATAAGTTTTGGAATTTCATTGAGCATTTTTCATATTTTTGCCCAATATAAGAAAGGTTAAAATTTTGTGATAGAATTTTAAATCAAAGATGAATTAAGTTTAATATCCTCACATAAGTACGCAAAATACAAAAAACAACTACCCAATGAATTGTAGTGGGAGAAGCAACAAACTAATTAACATGAACATTATAAGTAACATCATGACGAGTAATAGTAATAGTAATAACTTATTTTAAGCATTCATAATATGCTTGAATTTATGTTATTAGCTAAAACATCTCATTTTCTAATAGACTAATGTGTTATTCAAAATTATTTCTCAAAACGTAATTGATATGTTTTAAATTTTGAAATATAACAAAAATGGAATATAACAATAAATATTTTAATTTTAGAAGATACATATAAAAATTGAAAGTTATTTTCTAAGTAAGAAATTAAATTAATGATCTCATTCCATCTAATGTTCCTAAATTGATTTAAAATGTGTGAAGGAAAAATTTATTTTCTTAAATTTGAAATATGACTCTACATATATCAATTTTATCTAGAAATGGATATTCTTCTTGGATATTCCCCTTTTTATGGAATATTTATAATGTTAGCTTTAGGTTTTACGCGATGCCTTTTTCAACCTGAACCGGCCGAGCGTGACGGGGTCGCCTCTGCCACCCGACTCGCGGTTGTTCTGTGCCCCGATCGCTTTGCCGGGGCACCGTAATGCCGGTCTCGCAGTGCCCGACGGCACCTCCGCAAAAAACAAGAAAGAAGGGGGTTTGCAGGCTTTCGCCTGCGGCCATCCGATGCTTAAGCCGGGCTTCTTTCGAGAGAAAAGATGGACTTCTTAAAGGGCGAATGTGTCGCGTATGCTCAAGGCACCTTCACCACAAGTGGCTTGGTATTTATAAGATATGTTTTCCTACTGATATGACGATTCTTTCATCGATGGGTATTACTTGCCTTTATCGGTATTGGATTCAGTAAAGGATATAGAAAGAGCAGTTTATCTGGGATAATCTTCCTTCCTTATTGAGGGGATCCGGCTTGATCTGTATGATGAGCTGTTATATCGTGAACTATCTTATTTCCTTATCATAGATTTAGCCGATTTGCGTGGATAATATATTATCGGGGATTATCTATTTCCCATATTGAAAGGATTCATGGTTTGTGGGCCGGGCTTTCCCAACCACCCCTGCTACCATCCTTTCGATGTTTAATCAGTCTCATTCCAAAGTCACACATAGACTCGCGTTGTCACGCCCTTTCTTAGGCCTCGCGAACGGTCATGGAGCTCATTTTCAAACCCTATCGCTTGGCCCCCCCTTGTGTAATGCACGCGGGCAAGGGTCAGAACGCCGCATCGGGTGCAATTTCCACGAGCCCACTTATCGGATTAGTTAGGGTCTGGGTCGTTGTCATTCGTCTTTCATGATAATGACGCACCTTCTGGCCAGCGCCATCCCATTTCTTCGCCTCTTCGTTTCTTTTCGTGAGACATCCTCTGCCTTGTGTGCCTCCGATCCCGAGGATCTTTTCTTGCCTTTGAGAGGTCTCTCACTCTCCTCTCTCTTAGTCTTCTGTCTGAGCCTTTTTTCTTGGGATAGCTTTCTTTTTCATCAGATTCCGGGTCCGCGTCTGCCCCGGGCTCCTCGGTTACACACGAGGCGCTGTGGTTAGGTCGGGCTAAGTTTTGTTTTCATTATGGTCCGTGTCGCCTTCTTCTCCTCGCATAGCTGACTCTTCTACCAAGGTCTGCCTATGACCGGCAGTGTGTCTCTCGACCGTTCTACGGCTGGAACTTCATTGGGATGTCTCTGTAGAGGCGCCTCTATTTTCCTCGACAAGGTAAGGAAAAGTAGACCTCGATTAAATACCCTCGGGGGTTAGTCACCTAAGATCCGGCCGTCAGATACGAACCGTGGACTCAGCAAGGTCGGGTCCTCATACTGGGTAACCTTGCGACATTACCGCCTCCCTTTCGCGTTCGAGTGTGGTCCCCCGACGCTCACCCTATGTGGCTCCCGCTAAGATGGTGTGCTTCTTCAAGTGGCCTCTGATAATGGTCTCGCTTTCCTCTCGCATCCCTTCATAAAAGGGGCTTTGCAAAGATTTCAACGCTTGTCCTTCTCAACCCGCACTCCAATGGTCAGTATTTCGTTGAAAATTAGTTTTCTTTAGGGATAGCCTGTCCCCAATGAAGCTAGCTTTCATCTTTAGCCCGGCGAGACCGCCGAGGGCTTCTTTATTTTTCAGCGCTCGCGCTCTCCGGTGATTTCGATCTTCCCTTCCCACAGCCGCGGAAGGGACGCTACTTCTCTTCTGCTTGTGGTCACCGGGAATACGAATTTCTCAAGGATGACACTGGCGTTCGGTATTTGCACTCACCCTCGAGAATCTCAGGAGTGTTCGCTCTGCTTTTGGTATAACTTCAGGTGAGGTCATTTTTGATTTATGTATTGTTTACATACGCTTCGGGATGCTCGAATTGACCTCACCGCCTGGCATAACGCCATAGCTCGGCGTTTACCGAGTGTCCCCGTCCCACGCGGAAATGATCAAGCCTGACATTCTGGCCCTTCAGCTCGAGGTCCGTCGCTTCGTCGCTGTGCCTCGCCCTTCCACTTTGAAAGTTTCTCCGACGCTCCTCCGCCGCAAACCCACTAAGGGAGAACCATCGCTCGCGGCACGCCACCGGCTCTAAAGCGTGAAAACTAAAACCCCTGGACTCGTTGAGAAAGATCGGCTCATGGTCAAAGTTCAAATCGGGGCGCTTCATCTTCTTCCGTTTACTCATGTCCGAAAGCCGGAAGGCGCAGCGCTCCTGGCTGAGGCTCCTATAGTTTGAGTTCGCAGCTCTCGCTTCCGGTCTCGCACGGCGTAAAAGGTCCTCGGTGGGGCCTTTGCCAAGCCGCGCCATGCCTTATTATCGTCTGTAACCCGCCAACGAAGAGTGTTAGGTCACCTTCGGGGCGGCTAAGAGCCGAGAGGGAAAGATCCGAACCAATGAGCGAGACGGACTCTTTCGCTTCAATGTTTAACCCGCGGCAGCTCAGCCCGCCCATTTTAAGGATTCGACCAAGAGGCCGAGTGCGCCGCCCGCTGATGAGCCCCGCCCTATCGTGGAATCGCTCCGTAGTTCCTATACCTGTCGTGATCCGATTCCATTTCGGAAGCCGAAAAGGAACTTGCATCGATGTCGACTTGCGTCGGGGTGTGCAGGTGGCACTGATTAGCTGGCTCGGGGCCAAAAAGGCCAAACTAAAAGAAAGCCCGCCAGCTACCGCTTAAGGCGCGAGGGGGTGGCTTCCCTCACATCCGAGTAATAGTTACTGGTCAAAAAGCAACGCATGACCGAGGAGGCGCTGAAGCCAACCGACATTCAAGCACACCACGCCCAAGACGCGTTTCTGCCGAGGGTAGGAAGATGAGCCCAAAACAAATTGAGATTTAATCAAGGCGAGCTTCGGAGGTTCGTGATGAGCTAAGGGCGCACAAAATGACCTTGCTGTGAGGCTAGGACGGGCTGTATCGGTCCTGGAGGAACTTCATATGGTTAGGGATGAGCTTCTCACGTCCCAAGGCGAGCTGCAGGAGTCCAAGGAAGAACTGTGTGCGATCAAAGACGACCTGCGTGATAAGACGACGCCATCGATAGAGCTCACCGCGAGAGCCTCCGAAGCCCGCAGCGCCGCTTAACGCTTGATCGAGGAGTGTCGCTGGTCGCGTGGGGACCTTCACAAAGAAATAACTTCGCTGCTCAACGATGAAGTCATAGGAAGATCGAGGACCAAGCCAATACTCGCGGGCTTCTCGGGTGGCTCGCCGTAAGAAGGCCAAGCAACACTTATCCAAGTTTAGATTTCAAACTTAATCTCCCTAGCGACGGTGGCACGCAGGAGTCTTTCTCCCAGATCCTTCGAGAACCCGACACTCTTATCAGGCTCACCCCCTTCTTCCGATGTGTAATCTCAGGCGTATAAACATATGCAAAATTTCTTTTTCTAATGAATATTCATTTTTATTTCCATCACTTTCGCCTTTACTTGTGCACTCCCAGATCCTGCGATCTGTATTTACTTTGGCTGCACATCACTTAGGGCGTCCGAGTTGGATAGTTGATGGAGTCGGGTAGCCGAGCTCTTCGAACCTGGCCACGTCGCGGGCTACTCGTCAGGCCGAATGCACTTTTTAGGCCGACGGCCCGAGTGGAATAGTCGAGGTCGCCAACCGAAATATTGGGCTCTTGACGCTTAAGGCCTGTAGTCGAATAAATTCGAGCTGACTGAAACATAGCCGCATGACTCCGTGCAAGAGCAGACGAACCTCAAAGCGAGCCACCGGGCCCGGCGCCGAGGCCTGGCTGGGCGACATAGCCTTAGTTGATCCGACTCTTAGGTCAGCAGGGTCTGTAAGTGCAGACGAACTCACAAAGTGAGCCATCGGCCCGCGCCGAGGCCTTGCGGTGATCCAAATCTCGAGCCGATCCGACTCCCAGCTACACCCGCCCGTGCAGTGCACCAACTCTGCTAAAGTAAGCCACCTGGCCCGGTGCCGAGGCTCGTGGCGATCCAAATTGAAATGATCCGACCCTAGGGCCGCGGGCTCAGGCGCAGACGAACTCACAAAGTGAGCCACCGGGCCCGGCGCCGAGAGGCCTCGTGGCGATCCACCGAGGGAAATGATCCGACCCCAGCCGCGTGGCCTATGCGCAGCAGACCGAACCTCGTCAAAAGTGAGCCATCACCGGCCCGGCGCTGAGGCCTTGTGGCATCCAACCGGGAAATATCCGACTTTAGTTTACGTGGGCCTCGTGCGCAGTAGACGAACTCCGCCAAAGTGAGCCATCGGGCTCCGGCGCTATAGCCTGGCGATCCACTCGAAATGACCGACTCTAGTCATATGATTCAAAGTGGGAGTAGACGAACTCACAAAGTGAGCTACTCGTCCGGCGCCGAGGCCTTGGTGGCGATCCAAACTTGCCGATCCGACCAGCCTGGCCTCGTGCGCAGTGCACGAACTCCGCCAAAGTGAGCCACTGGGCTTCGGCGCCGAGGCCTCGTGGCGATCCACTCGAGCCGATCCGGGACTTGCCGCGTGGTCTGTGCAGAGTAGACGAATCCCCGGGCCAGTGAGCTACTAGGCCCGGCTACCGAGGCCTCGTGGCGATCCAAATTGAAATGATCCGACTTTAGGTCAAGGTGGACTGCGGGGCGGAGGCACGAACCCTGGCCAAAGTGAGCTACCTGACTCGGGCGGCCGAGGCCTTGGCGATCCACTGAAATGATCCGACCCTTAGGTCAAGGACCTCAGGCGGAGTGTGATGAAACTGCCAAAGTGAGCCACTGGCCCGGCGCCGAGGCCTTGCGGCAATCCACCGAAATGATCCGACCCCAGTCAAGCGCGGACTCAGGCGGAGCAGACGAACTCAATAAAGTGAGCTACCAGTTCCGGCGCCGAGGCCTCGGCGGGCGATCCAAACAGCCGATCCGACCTTTAGGCTGCGTGGACTCGACGGAGTAGACGTAATCCCACAAAGTGAAGCCGCTAGCGCGCGCCATTCGACTTCCGACATTTCGGGAAGGTGCGAGCATCTTCTTTAATGATGATCGATGGAGAATCTGCCAAGCCATACACTTCCGAAAGTGCTTTCAGCCTCTTATAAATGCAGGCGGCTTCATTGCTATGGAGTTTATACTTTGGGCATTCGCCTTCCGGCGGCGTGATCGAGATCCGTGGCGTAGATGAAGCTGGCCGGGCTTGATCGCCTTCGGCCGGATCCACATGAAGGTTCCGCCCGGGCCATGGACTTCTCGCTCATGGGAGTTGTGTGTTTTTTCCTAGTCCCCTTTGATGATTATGTTAATTCCCTAGCTTCATGCTAGTGGAATGTGTTCGAGGCGGCACATTTCTTGTGCCGCTTCTATTTTCTCGTTTCTTCTTTCTTCCTCTCCTTCCGTCTCTTCTCTTTCTCCTTCATCTCTTCTTCCTTTCTTCTTTCTTCCACATCTCATTCTCCCTTTATTTCTTCTTTCTTTCCATGTCTGTTTTCTCCCTCTTTCGCACAAACTCCTTCCATCCCTTTTTCTTCTTCTCCTCTTTCCACCTCGCTTTCCTTTCCTTTCTTCCCAAAGTTTTTTTCGAGGAACCGTCAGATCAGAAGCCCAAGATGGACCGATGATACCACCGATTGTAATTGAATGTAACCTGATTGGAATAAAGAGAGACTTTTTCTTTTATGACGATGAACTTTCTCATTCTGTTACATGTAATTTCTCTGAACATTATATGTCTAAGCTGTTTGAGACGTCTAACAAAATAATCAGTAAACGGTTGAATCGTTATCTGGAAATTGATAAATCTCCATTTAAGATTACAAACTGGTTATTCCACCGATAAAATGTTTAAGATGCCCGCATTCCCAAGATGTCAGAAAATTTTCCCTCCTCCGTTTGGAGCCTCAGAATTGCCCGGGGTCCGACGACCATATGATGTGGCCTTCCTATCGGGGCCCGGGGCCCCATGTGCCGGGATTCTTCCGCTGCGTGGTTTCTTTAAGACTAAATCAACTCTAGCATGTAGCTCATGGCTCAATTTTTAAAATAGAGGTACCTCGCCGGCTGCCTTGATACTCCGCACGCCTTAGAACCCGCGACATTTTTTCATCTAGGATCCAAATTTGTGACGGAGCCTCGCTATCATGTTCCACTGCAACTCGATCCTTCGAGACTTTAATCCGACCCGATTGTGGCCATCGCTTCAAAGGCTAAAGGCCATGACGGGGCTCAAGTTGCCGACTTCGTCATTCTATAGGCCCATAGTGCACCTGTGGAGGTATTCTACCCATTTTCCTTTAAGATCTTCGAATTCGTCTCAAAGCCACTAAGGGTTCCGATGGTGACTTCCTATCGACTGCTAGACTGAGGATGTGCTGGAACGAGTAATAATTCTTAATTCCGAGCTCGCCACAGAAATCTCTAAACTTGGAGTTGTCAAATTGTTTTCCATTGTCTGACACCAGGGCTCTTGGGATACCAAACCTGCATATGATGGCTCGCCACACAAAATTGATTATCTTCGCTCGTGATCGTGGCCAAAGGTCTCACTCACCCCACTTGCAAAGTAATCCACCGCAACGATGATGAATCTTCCAGACCGACCGCTCCCAATGGGTGAGGTCCTGCACGCCCAAAACCCCATGTTGGAAAGGCCAGGCTTGTTATTGATGTCATGGCTCATGGGAGGCGTGAGATCTCGCGTGCTCCCGTATCTCGCATTCTCGACTGTGCCCACAAGGCCTCAGTATCAGGCCAGTAGTATCCCTGTCTCAAGACCTTTCCTGCTAATGCCCGAGCTCCGATATGATTTCCGCATATACCTTTGTGTACTTCCCTTAGCACGTATTCAGTGTCTTTTCCCGCGATGCACTTAAGGATAGGTGTGAAGAAATTCCCACTTGTACAGCTTCCTTTATGTGATTGTAGCGAACTCCGGGTCGACCTCGTCCTATTTTAGCTACTTTTGTCGCTAGTGCACGTCCGTCTATTATATAATCCCAAATGGGGTCCATCCAACCTGCTCCTGACCCGACCTAGGCAACTTCCACGCTACGTAGATTCATAGAGGGCTCGTGTATTCCGATGTGTGTCGACCGCTGAGGTCTTCCCAGAAGGTCTGTCGCTAACTCACAAGGCGTCTACGGAGTTCTCTCGCTTCCTGTGGACATGTCCGACCCGAACTAAAGACAAATTTTTTCAATAAATCTCAGACCTTTGGAGGTATAGGATCATCCTTCCACTTTTGGGCCCTCAGAGGTGTCTTCTCGCTTGTCTTACTACCAAATGGGAATCGCCAGACCTCTAGTCAGTCAACTTCCCGCTGAACGGGCGAGGTCAGGCCCGCCATGGCCTCATACTCGCCATTGTCGGAGGCTCGAATCCGACCGAAAAGCGTAGTCAATTGCCCATTCCTTCCGGAGGTCAGATTAGACTTGCTCCGCCCCTTGTGCATTTGAGGGCTCCATCTACGTAGAGTTTCCGTACGTGGGAGGCCGATCATTGTTTAAGCATCTTCAAAGCAGGGGTTCCACGAGGTGAATTCCATGACTAAGCCTACTTAAGACCTGCCCTTTTACCGCGGCGGCCAGACTGATGCCTAACTCATTCACTATGCTCCACTTCATCATCCTTCCTGATACCGGTTTATGTAACACTTGCTTCGCTTCTGGCATTCTCGTTTGGAACTTTATGGTATGAGTTTCGTAAGTAAGGGCAGCCCGAAAGGTAGCTACTCAATGCCAAACAATTTCTCCATCCTCGGGGGTACCTCTCCTCCGCTCATCTCAGCTCTACGCAATAGTAAACTCGGGTGTCGCACTTGTTCTTTGTCTCTCGACGAGACGTCACCGGGGTCGAGAAGTCCGACACAGCCTAAGATAGAGGTGGAGGAGCTCCTTCAACAGACTTACTGTAATGTGGGAGGAGAGCCAAATAAGCTTTCAAAGATGAGAATGCTTCTCTTCGCACTTAGTATCCCATTGAAAGGCCTTTCTTCAAAGACTCGAAGAAAGGCCGCACTTATCACTTGCCCCGATACGACCTACTTTAAAGCATCAATCCTTCCCCGTCGATTAATCGACTTCCTTTATTCGATACACAGATGTCAAGCATAGCCCTTATTTTGTCTGGATTTGCCTCAATTCCTGGTTGACTATGAAACCCAGGAATTTCCCGACTGATACTCCAAAGGCACACTTACCGATTGCTTTTCATGTTGTAATTTCAGATCCGAACGCCTCGACATATGAGCTTACGTGGAGCTCCAGTTGTGGTGGATTTACTTTCAAGATGTCATCTATGTACACCTCCATGGTCAGGCTTCATCTCGTTCGAACATCTCTTGCTTCACCAAATTTCCGATAGGTACCTCGTTTCGAGCCCAAACCCATCACACGATAATAATAGGTTCCCAATGCGGATCTAACGAGGTATTTTCGGGTCGCCTCCAGTCCATACCGACCGTTGTACCGAG
Source organism: Tetrastigma voinierianum (assembly GCA_016808115.1). Lineage (NCBI taxonomy): Eukaryota > Viridiplantae > Streptophyta > Magnoliopsida > Vitales > Vitaceae > Tetrastigma > Tetrastigma voinierianum. The sequence goes on from JAEQBH010000567.1 coordinate 590,915, forward strand.
AAGGCGCCCATAAACCGAGGAGTTCATGGCCTACCGTGGGCATCTACGATGAGGTCGATCCCCGCAGCGGAACCGCCCTTCGGGCACGCTCCGCTGATGTCGCGAAGTCATGCGTAGTCGCCACTGCCGCTTGCTTTTTGACAAGTACGACGTCACAACCACTCCGATACTCCACCTCCCCGAACACTCTTGCTCGAGGAGTCGGCCGAATTTCATTGATGGCTTGCCTTTCTACCAAGAAAGCCCTCCTCTTTGTTCGACGACTTGAAGGATGGGCCGATCGTCACCCTATGAGTGATTAACGTAGGGTCAATTCCTCCTATGTCCGCCGCTTCCATGTGAAGACGCCTTGTCTCCGCCTCAAAAATGGGTAAGGAGGCTGAGGTCTCTTCCACTAGCTCGAGCCGATAGGCGAGATGTTCGGTCGCTATGAGGTGTTGGCATCCCTCCGCATATGAGCCGAGAATGTGATGCACGGTCGAGCCGCGGGCATTGATGACCGCTTGTATTTCCGCCTATCTCTCGCTGACCCCATGCCGCGTATGGGCCTTCCGAAATAACTGACTCCCTCCTGTGAATCCTCCTGAGATCACATGGATTTCTCATAGGGGTTGTTGGTGTTGAGTTGTCGTCTGCCGAGGTAGTGGTTGTTGAGTCTAGGGCCCGGTTTCAGCTTGATTCGAGACTGATTGTGATTATGAAGCTACTGAGGTTCCCGCTACCAGATATAATTCTATTTCCTCTGAAATAGATATAAATAGTCCGTAAGTGCAAGGTCTGTAGAGTCCCTATGGAACTCGCAGAATACTGAGTTGCCCTTGCTGCGGGTCCGACTTCATTTTGAAGCACACCTCGTGAACTACTCGCTTCGCATTTTCAGACAGACCCGTGGATAATCGAGGCCGCTAAGGGGGTGAACCACGAGGTGAATAACGTCGGCTGCTCTCTTCGGCCGCGGCCCAGATGATCTCCGAGGTTCCTGCCTTTGGGACCGTTTCTCCATTTTTCTTATGAGACCCTTCCACGCTTTGTCTTTCGGGGGCTTCGTCTCTCACAAGTCATTCTGTCCCGCTTTTTCTTTATGAGTGGAAGAGCTCTCTTCGGATATGAGGGCTTCTTCACCATTAATATACTTCTTCTGCAAGCACTCGCCCATGCTTCATTGGGGATTTTTCGGGAGATGGAAAACATCAAGCCTTTTCGACCGCACTCCTAAGCGCCACGAAATGCAAGACGCGAACTTCGTCAGTATATATCTACCCTTTAGAGACTCCTGTGATGAATCTCCGACATAAGACTAAAGTTTTCTCATGAGCTCGCTTGATGGTCGCTAGATGATACTTGGCTTTCTACACGCCCCGCCCCAATGAAGTGAGAGACGAACGCGATGGATAGCTCTTTGAATGAGGAGATCGACCACTGCGGGAAGCCTATTAAATCGTGCCAAGGTCGGATCTCGACACACATGCGTACCCATTCGTTTCTTATAAGTGTCGAGATGATCGACCGGATCCTCGACACCCTAATAACGCTCTCCACTTATGGCATCCTCAATTTTGTCGAAGAGGGAAGTGTGCCACCTTAAGGTGGCGGGTGATTCGGGCCTTTGCTTGTACCAAGGTGTCTATAGTGTCAAGAGCGCGTTTCTCACCACTTCCTCTCACACGGCCGAGCTCTCGGGCTGGAGGCCTCAACCTCCGCTCCCATGATCGCTCTCCCGCTCCCATTGAGGGCCGCGAGTTCTTCTGCTCCCGACATACCCTCCGGGTGTTGCTCGCGTCTCCTCCCCGTGGGCCAATCGCGGGTCCGTGCCCCGCCGACCGACTCGCTTCGCTTTCAAAGACTCGAGAATGTCGTAGATTGTGTCATTTCCTTCGCGAGGAGGAAAGCAGACCTTCCTGTTTGTCGCTACTGTGGGCAGATCCGCCGGTGAGCTGCTCTGGTAACTCTTCAATCGCTTGGTCAGAGGCGAGTACCTCCACCTCGCTCGCCAGACGTCATGGGCCACGAACGCATCGAGGTCGATTGCTCATACGCTCGTCAGATCCCGCATCTCGAGGATTAGCGCTTCGCCAGTTCCGAGTCGATACTAATAAGAATCGAAATCGCTTATATTTGTAAAGGAACTGGCTATTCCACAGATCGGGCGCTAACCATGATGCCTTTTTCAACCTGAATCGGCTTCGAGCCAAGTGATTTGCATTACAGCCCGACCTGGATCATTGGCTGTTTCATGTGCTCCCTGATCAGTTTACCGGCGAATCGCGCAATACCGGGTCCGCAGCTCCGACGTGGCACTCCTCTGCAAAACAAGAAAGAAGGGGGGTCGACGAGGGCTTCGCCCGTGGCCGCTCCGATGCTCGCTTCGGCTTCCCGAGAGAAAAGATGACTTCTTGTGAGGGCGAATCGTGGTTACAGAGTGTTTGGCAGACCTTTCACCGATGGGGTGACCTGCATTTATAGTATATGTTTTCCCGCTTAATGGTGACAGGATTCTTTCCCCATTGATGGGTATTACTTGCCTTTATCGTATTGATTCTAAAGGATATAGAAAGAGCTTTATCCGGATAATCTTTTTTCCTTATCGAGGGATCCTAGCTGACCGTATGATGGTCGTTATCGTGAATTATCTTATTTCCTTATTGGTGAGATTTAGTTGGATTTGCAGGATAATATATTATTGGGGATTATTCTATTTCCCATATTGAAAGGATTCAGTTTGGTTTGTGGTCCGTGGGCTTTCCCAACTACCCCTGTTATCATCCTTTCGGGATGTTTCTGACCGACTCTCATTGTTGGGCTGTGGACCCGGGTGTTTCACACTGGCCTCTTTCAATTCGGCGAATGGGCCTGTGAGCCTTATTTTTCAAACCCAATCATGTTTGATGGAACAAAAGGATAGCATGAGTACGAATATTTAATTAAGAGAAAGTTTAAAAAACGAAAAAATGCTTGCCCACTTGAATCCTTGTGTTCCCTCCAACTAGTCCCATAATGCTAGGGCTGACAAAATTTGACACGACACGTGAATACGACATGAACCCAATACGGTTTTTATGGGTTTGGGTTGAGTATAATCGTGTTTAGGTTATATTCATGTTGACCCACTTAACACGTATAATAAATGAGTCATATTCGTGTTGACCTTTCTAACACGAATTTAACCTGAATTGACCAATTTAATGATTATATTAATTAATTAACCAATTTAATAAGTTATTTGTGTTAAATATTGATTATTAATTATAATTCCTATTAATTTAAATAATAAAATTAATAAACATGTTAAATTTAATAGGTTATTTGTGTTAAAAATGCATGAATGATTAATTATAATTCTTATTATTTTAAATAATCAAATTAAATGAGTCATATTCATATTGACCTGCTTAACATGAATAATAAATAAGTTGGATTTGGATTTGCAAATATCGACACATTTATTATTTGTGTTAGGTTTGAATTTACGAATATTGACATAATCCGTACATTAACACAACATAAACATGACCTATCCACACGAATTACCACCCCTACGCAACACCCATACGCCCCCACCCCCATCTAGTTAATGGCTTCACATCCTATGCGCTACCTTTCTATAGAGACAATCGTCCCATCGCCTCCCAAAGTTCATCGCTTAATGCATTAAAACCACCGCACGAAAGCATTGAAACCCTTCATCCTCATACATCACATCAATGAGATCGAGAACTGTAAGACCCGAGAAAATTCCAATTTTCTGAAAAATGGCAAAATTGTAATTTCGGTAAAAATCCAAATTTTTTTTCTAGATCTCAGATGATGAAATGGATTTCACCGTTGGAATCGTATCGCGAAATCTAGCTACCACGTTGAATTTCCCCATCGACCAAATGTTTAATTTCATCGCTTTCGAGGCACTAGGTATCGAAAGGCCAGAAACGATATGTGATGTGACAAAAGTCATCTATAACATGTACTCATGCGACACGTGTTGGATGAGTAGAGAGATGATGGAAATGGACGGCCTAGATAGTGCAAAGTGTCAAAAATCCAAGGGAATGGACACATAGGGAATTTTGGGAAAAGAATAAATGAGGAAAAAGACAAAAAATGTGAATAGTGGTCTTCTTCCTTCAAAAAGACCAAAAAATCCGTTGGACTGATGGCTTACAAAGTGGCTGGATTTGTGGATTTTTTTTAGAGAGAGCACTTTCTCTCTAGGATTTCGCTTAATCGAATCAGTTTCTGCTGAAGGAATAGTTGTTGTCGCTCTACGCGGCGCGACCACACAAAGCAAGACTCAATGTGGTGGAGCTCCAACAACCCAAGAGTAGGATCTTTTCTACTCTGTGTTAATTACCTAAGAGTCATGTAAACGTTATAACGCTCGGCGCTTGTTTTAGCCAGAAATCTCAGATCAAAAGCTTTGAACCAAGTGGAGAAAATTCCTATTTGTGTGGTCGTGAACAGTAACCCGAGGGTTTCACTGTTCATGTGAAAAGTGACACGTGAATATTTTTGTATGAATTTTTATGTGTTGAGAGATTCAAAATGAATTGCTTGTGTTTGTTAATTAGCCCATGTGAGCTAATTTTGGTGTAATTGGTTGAGAATTTACATAACATGCTTTATGATTGAATTATAGCATATATATGCATGTGAATATATTAACATGAACGTGTTGGAATTGGCATCATGCATTCCATATGCACTGGGGCAGCCTAGAATATTAGATGTGAGTGCATGACATGAAATGAAACAAAAAATGAAAATGTTTGTGAAAGGAATTTCGACCGAAGATTTTCCGGAGAGTCATGTTGGGAGATTGTCCAAAAATTCACGTCGGAAGGGCCTATGAATTGTTTAGGAAGGTTCTCCAACACATTCTCCTCGGAGGGTAGTCCAATAATTTTACCAAAACTCGGTAGTGTGTTGTCGAGAACAACAAGTTTTGTTTTGAAAACTCGTGATTTTACCGCATTCCCCCGCTAGGCATATGTGAGGAGCTCTGTGAGGACTCGACACAGGATCTAAGCATATATAGAAATCTCGGTAGGTTCATGTAATTATCAATGTGTTTGCTTCGCCATGCATGTGCACGTAGGTGGGGGAGAATCATAAGAAATTATCTCTACTGGCAATTGCTCACCCGTCGAGGGAATATTATTTCGTGCAATGTGGAGCGTCTCGAGAAGACGACTCATTTTAGAGGCCTATTTTGAAGAAAGCCTGGTTGTGGCTTTGATGTTTTTGGTATAACATGTATTAGAATTGTAAATTTTAATATGTGTTTGTATTAAGAGTAATGTATTAACTCTTGAACCATGTAAGGTAGTTGGTTGGATATTTTTAGTGAGTATTGATGCATGGGCCCAAGTGGTCATTTTTACTCATTTTAATTGTATATGGACCTTATGTGGTCATTGTGAACTGCTTCAGACAGTTGTACCGGTAGAGCCCCCGCATGCTGAGACTCGCTCGATGGGTGGAGTGGTGCTCGTTACCCGACATCCACAAGTATTCAAGTGTGTTGACGGTTGTCAACTGACACCCTGCTTTGGGGCGTCTGCTTGTATCAGAGCTCTAGGCTTGCAACACTCAGAGCTTAGTATCAATAAGTTGTGATAATGACACTCTAGTATTGACTTTAAGCAGCCACGGTCAGAAGGTAAGAACATCACCCACTTGGTGGCTCGATGTTAGAGTTAGGCATGTGATTACCTAGAAATCACGGATAGGACTCGAAACATCGCATGCATGGTGTTTGATGTGTGATGGTGTGTATAACATGAGTCAGATGTTATGTGGATAGTGACTGGGCGTGTGAATCAGGATTGGAAATCAGATGTTTCGTGAAAAACATAGGAAAAATGTCGATTAATGTATAGTGTGAGAACATGTAATATCTCTAAATATACCCTAGCAAATAACTTGCTTAGTGGTATATTAAAGTTAAATGGGAATTTTCTGAAATAAAATAAGAGAACTTAATTAATAATGGAGCTAAGGGTAAATTAGGCTATTTACCACTTAAGGATTTAATTGTCATAAAATGAAAAGATGGAGTTGTGCGAGAAATTTAATAAGTTATGGGATTCAAGACAATTAGAGAAAAGATAGTAGAAATAATAAAGAATGGAAGGCCAAGTGCAAAATGGGAAAAAGAAGCCAAAATGGGCTTTATTGTTTTGGCCAACATGGCCTTAACAAACATGGGTTTTAAGACAAATTCAGGCCTCCAAATAGAGAAACCCGTAGAGAGAGAGAGAGGAGAGCAAAGGAGAAAAAAGAAGAGAAGAGAAGAGGAAGAAGTAAGAGGGAAGAGGGAAGAGTAAGCCAAGATCAAGCAAGGTATGGAAACTACATGGGCTTTTAAAGTTTGAATTGTTTTCCATACAATTGCATGATTATTAGTTGTCTCCAAACATAGGGTTTTTGCTAGGGTTTCATCTTAACCCAAAAATGATGGCAAGTAAGGTGGGTAAAACCCCATATGGCACAATAAGCTCATGAAACTTTCGAGAGGATGAATTCATGGTTAATCGAGAATAATTGAATTAGGTTTAGAATAAATCCTAACAAATCCTGAGTTTGATTTTGTGTGATGAGTTATAAACTCCATATTGGAATGGGTTTTGAAGTAATTCATGATAGGTCTTTGAACTAAGATAAGTATTGAAGGAAGAATTGAATAGAAAAGAGATTCCAAGGTGAATTAGAAATGGTTTTGATGTGTGTTTGAAGTATAGAGTTGAATTGGGTAGTAAAGTATGGAAAAAATGTGAGAAAAACACACATTCTCGGGCACTTTTCTGACATACCAGACACCTTGAACATGTACTGGTACATGCTAGGTTCTGTCATTTTGGTTAATATGTACCTAAGACATGTTAGACATGTACCAGACACCCCGTTCGTATTCCCAGCCGACCGCTTGTATTTTGGCCATAACTTCCTCTTTCTATCCGATTCGGAAGCATTTTAAGGGCCAATTAAAATAGACTTCAAGGAGAACCATCCATATAGAAATAGATATCGTCACCCTTGACTCTAAGTGGTCGAAAAATCCACTCAAAGTGAGGCTATGTGCGCTTCACCCCCGCATCGGGCCTTGAATATGGAGTAGCTCGATTGTTTCTGATTTAACTTGAGTTCCGTGTTCGACCAAGTGATTCCAGCTGAATAGAACCCTAGCACCTTAGCTTTAAATAAATATAAGGACATAGTGTCAAAATATGAAGTTAAGACCCCGAAAATGAGTAATACAAACTGTCCCTTGTGAAAAATCCCAGAATAACTAGTTGGCATAAAATGCCATAACTTTATTTTGGATGATCCGATTGGATTGATTCCAATTCCTGGCAAAATAGATTCATAGAGGAATAAGAATATAGGAATAAGGTGTGATTTTCATAGACATCATACTTCATAAGTATATGAAGTGCCATATGAAATAGGCATGAAACAAGGAAACATAGAAAATGCAATATATATATATATATGTAGCAACATGAAATGACATGCGAATATAGGATTATATGATAGATATACTTAAATGAATAGATAGAACATGCTAAGAACAAATGATAGGAATACGTAAAAGATATGAGTATATGATAGACATACCGAAAGGAATAAGATAGAACACGCTAGGAACATATGATAGAAAGACATAAATGATAAGAACGATAGAGATACGCAAAAGATGACAAAGCATAGGAATGAGAACATGTACATAAATGATAGGTACATATATGAAAATGTGAATGAGTAAAAGCCTACATGATAGGAATATAGAAAGTACAAGAATAGCTAAAACATGATAGAAAGAAATGTATAAATGATATAAAGAGATATGAATATATGTATTATATAGATATATGAGAACCTTAATATGAAACTACAGATATGAGAACTAATACAGAGAAAAGTAATGATAGTATATATGCATAAGCAATTATGATAACAATAGTTATTCATGCTTATGAGATATATACAGAAAATGTAATAAAGCTGATTGTCTGCTTAGAACATGGTAGAGGGATAGATAGGCATGCTTATAGGGAAGATAAGCCAGAAGATATTCATAGACAGATATCGAGGCCCCGCTTCGGTCGATGATATAGATCCCGCTTGGACTGTGTGGCCCCGCAAGGGTCACCATTAATAGGACCGAAATCACTGCCTGCATAAAGGATAAGAGACCTTCGGTACACATAGACAAATCACCGCCTTCGCACAAAGGATAAGCACCTTCGCACACATAGCACGTAAATCAATGCCTCAGATGCTGATAAGCACTCTCTGTGTACACATAGTTATTTCCTCTTACATCGCCCTAAGGTATTCGCACATGAAAACTAACAGAAAATGATATGTATAAAATATATGACATGATATGAGGAAGCTAATAGCATTGCTATGCGATGAAAGTACAGATAGCTATGTTAACAAGAAGTATAGTAATTTGATATGAAAATAAGTATAACACAAGAAAAGTACAAAGTATACAAAGCACAAAGGATAGGATAGATAGAATAAGAATGTACAAATGTATATGAAGTATAGGAATAGGACAGGATAACAGGATATGAAAAGTACAAGATGAACGCATATAACAGGAAAGTATACGATAGTACAAGTATGAAAGTGAAGAATGCAATAAATCATAGAACCGAAAGATGAAAAAGACATAGACTAGAGATATGATAAGTATAGGAATAGAAAAAGTTCGACATGCAATAGGAATATAAAATGATAAGGAAATTAAGTTATAGAAATATTTTTAGATATATATATATATATATATATAATGCATATGTATAAGCTTAGACAATGCTATCGTGGTTGTCCATGCTTATGTTCCCACTAAGCGTAAAGCTTAGCACGTGTTCAATCCGTGTAGGTACAGGAGAAGAGGAAAGGTAAATAGTTTCCATCCACATCGCCAGCTTGGAGTGTAAACACATCAATAAAATCATTGAAGATTTTTGGTATATTGTATAAGTCTTTTTTTTGTTTCTTTTTGAAACAATGTAAATGTTGAACACTATTAAATATGTACATATATAAGTAATTGTATAAGTAATGGGACTCCGTATATGTGTATAAATTGTAATGGACACCACTCCGATGGTAGTTCTTTTGTATATGTACAAATGATTTTTGTTATTACTGAAATTGTTCTCAGTAAATTCAATAGCATGTGTAATACCAGAAAGAACAGTCAGAGAGTCCCAATATATGGTGATAGATAGTATCGCGCCCGACTCGTTCGATCCGCCACCTGCCTGACCGGATCTGGGGCGTGACAACAAGTGTGTTTGAGAAATTTCAGGGCAACAAATTCCGGCACTAAATGAAAAAAAATGATGAGGAGAAATTTTTCTAAGGTTTTAGAGTGTGTAAAACTGAAGAAAAAAAAATTTAAGGAATTTATTTGGTTTACTAGAAAATGAAAAAAACAAAATTTTTTTTGGGTCTTCTAGTAGATGAAACAAAATGAAGAAAAAATCAGGAGTGAAAAAAGGGGCAAAGGTAGGGTCAAGCACGCCCATTTCCTCTTATGCGAAGTCACGTATACGCTGGATCAGACGTGACAATGTGGTGCGATGGCAAAGTGTGCTCAACCACGATACTGTTGGACTAGGCCACGACACCTACCGAGCAATGCCACGACACCCGCCGAGGAAGGCCACGACACGACGGCAGCGCTGCTTACACCCAAGACGCAGCTGCGCCTGGGTCAGGGAATGTGGTCGCGACATACGCATTGTATCGCAAAGAGGAGAGGGGCCGGTCATTGGGTTGTGTCACAATACAATTTTGTATCATGACAAGCAAAGGGCCCAGAATGGTGTGTCATTTATATTAACTGATCAGACGTGATTGTGGGGGAAGAGAGCCTAGTCACGTCAGGTCGCGATACAAACATACCTGGGTCGCGATATCGACGCAGGAGCTCGCTACGACACGGCCACCTAGGCCCGCGACACGGTCGGTCAGCCCACGACATGCCAGCCAGCCCGCGACACGACGCAGTTGCGCGCCAAGAAGGTGCAAGGTGTGCATCTCGGTGCACCCAACCGGGGCCACCAAGCAGACCGCTTATATCACCGCTTGGGACATTGTTCATGAACACTGTTCACAAAATTTTAAAAAAAAAAAAAAGAAATAAATTTTTTTTAAAAATAAAATAAAATAAAATAAAATGAGACAAAATAAAATAATTTTTTTTTGAAATATGAATTAATATATTGAATAATCGTTTGGCATTATCTATGAATGCAATGGACATTTGTGCATAAAATATTTTTTCTTCAGATATGAATAGTAACTTGGCCGTGCTTATGCCTAGAGATACCGTGATTGAATTTTAACTTGCCATTTGACTTGTGTAGATGGTTAGCCTGAGGGCGAGACGAGGGCGCTCCACGGGGCACGGGGTCAAGGCATCATTGCAATACACCAGATTGCAATACAATTCCTTTTTTCCAAATTCTTGTCTTTTCTTGCAATACAAACCTTTTGCCAAAAGACTAAGTCACAATATACTTTAAGCAAAGAGTCTAAATCGGCTTAACATTTTTTTTCATTATTTTTTCTTTTATTTCAAAGAATGGAATACTTAAAAAATACATACCTATTTTTTTCTTCTTCTCGATTTTCATGAACACCCAAATAATTATAAAATTTATTTTCTCTCATTTCTTTAGTTTTTTTTTTTTTCACACTATGTCCTTAAAAATGATTTTTTTTCATCTCTTCGCATCGGGAGACAAAACATATCCAAATTTTTTTCTCCAGCATACTAAATAAACTTAGTAAAGTTTATTTATTTGATTTTTTTTCCAATTGCACACTTATTTCCCGGAACACCCAAAACCTCTTATCCAAAATTTCAACACCTCTTGGTCTAATGATTTCAACCAAATAAAATTTATTAAAATTTTATTTCATTATCAAAAAACCCAAATAAATTTAGTAAAATTTATTTCTTCTTCCAATTTTACTCATTGTAACACTCCTAGATATTTTCTAACACATCAATGTGCTAACCACTAAGCACACATAAACAATCTCAACCCATAAAAACCATGTTATGCTTATTTTTCACACAACCATGCATCAAAGCACACACAAAACACACATGCAGTGTCCTAGTTTTGTTCCGTGCCTTCCTAGGTAATCTCATACCTAAACCGAACATCAAACCACCCAAGTGGGCGTATGGGATACCCAAACCCGAGCCCCTAGGCTCGATACCTAAGCTCCCATACTGGGTTGTGACGCTCCAAACTCCGGGGTCCCTTGACCACCCGTCAACTCACGGAATATTAAGTGGATGTCGGGTTACCCGACGCCACTTCAGTAGTAACCCAAGTAGTCTCCTTTATACTGGGAGCTCTAAATTCCAAATACAACACCCGTATAAACCCCTCGTTCCAACAAATTAATATAATCACAACATGAGTAAAACGATCACTCCTCTGGGCCCAATAACCATACCATCATGATACAAACAACTATATCCACAATTTCAAAAAGAGTTAATCAATTCTCTTATACAACACATATATTAAAATTAGAGAATTCTATCATATGTATACATCACAAACCAGCTACAATCCGCTTTTTCTTCTAAACTCAAATTTCTAGATCTAGTCAGTTTCCTCGTGCGCTCCCTCAGACCAAAAATATGTTCCGACAGGCGAGCTAATGCTCAAGAGTGGAACTCACCCTAAGTGGGCTACTCTACCTGGGCGATATGCAATGCTCCAAAATAAACACACATCCGAAGCAAATGATGATCCTACTTGTGTCTAACTCGGTCAACTCCTATCCCGAGTCCTCACTCCGACTCCTCACACCCGCCCAAGCCATGTATGAGAAAACTAGTTTCAAACAAAGTTATTTGTTTCATATTTGTGGTCTGGATCCGATCTACGTAGTGGACTCCGCTCTCGATGTTATATTTAGTGAACTACCCGATGTATATCAATCACTGCCCCGACGATTGATATTTTTAGTACGTGACTACCCTCCGATCATTTTGGGCGACAACCCTCTCAACTCATTTTCTCTACTCATCTCATGCACTCAATTCCTACCGTCCTAGTGGTGTCCCAAAGGCATATGGAAATTTCCATGATGTCAATTCCATTATAGTCACATAACACATGCGAATATATAAGCAATGCATATATTCACATAAAAGTTAAATCACACAATCATGTTTAATATAATTTATTATTTAGCATTAATAAATTAAATTACTTAGACTTAATAAATCATCTAAGCGAATTACCAGCATTACCGACCAATAATGATTACAAATTTATTTTATAATAACATTTAGGAGCATTTAGCCCTCAAGTTCTTATTTATATCAACCTAAAGACATAGGTTCATAAGTGAGCACAGGGTTTCTCAGTAATTTGGTATATTTCAATCATTACATGCATCATTGCATTCTTTGAATTAAATCACAAATCATTAGGCGAGTCAGCAGTCGTTTATAGTTTCAAAAATTTATATCAAATTGATTAGTTTTGGGTAGATCAAAACAGTCATTCAGGGCCTCATTGGCAGGAAACATTCAGAAAAAACACTTTAGTAAGTGCAAAACCCGAGCCGGGAAGAAGCTTCTCAGTTTGACACAAATCCAGACCTTTTTGTAGAAACCTCTAACGTGAGCGTTTCTGTAATAGAAATTTCCTGTGGCGGTTTGGATCAGCGTGTTTAAGAAAAGAAGGAATTTCTCTTAACAAAACCAACATTTCAAGTTTGGATCATCTAGCGTTTTCTTCTTCAAATGGAGAAGTTAACTATTCCCCACTTTATATTATGTTTAAATAATTAAAATGATAATTATATCTTGTTTCCAGTTTGACATTGACCTTCTCAGTAGGTAGGTTTTGATGTTTTCTGCTCTTACCATATGTTGTGCATTATATGAGCTTCGTGTGAAATCTTTGACCTTGAAGTATAGTTAACATCAAGAAAAAAAAGAAAAATCATCAAACATAAGGCCATTTTGATTTAAATTTTGTATAATGTTCATTGATTTTTTGAGGCAGAGTTCCATGGGTGTAGAGTGGACTAAATAGTGAGATCAGAATAAATTTTAGGTTACTGGCAGAATTGCAGTTGATCTTTAAGTGCAGTTTGCCTTTTCGGAAGATCTGGATTCTGCAGATCTCTGTTACCATCAGCCAGAAGATTTGGATCAAATCATGGACACAGTCTTGTCATACATGCATATACAACCATCTGACTCTGCATTAGTTTAAGCGAGTCGTTAAGTCTTGACAACAAAACCAGTGCATTGCATTCCTAAATGAGAGGATGGGTTATTGTCAGTCATCCATAATCCCAGTTCACTCCTTTCCATAACATTGCTGTGGCATATCTTTGCCTCCACGGTTGTTGCTTGAACCCGATCTTCATACGGCTTTGCCGCTGGTCCATATAGGTCCGACAGATCAATGACCTCAGTCTGTCACCGTGTACACTGAAATGCAGATCACGGGTATATACGGAGCATGGAGACGTGAAATACCTCATGGACACCTAACATGCTGTGCGGTAAAGCTAACCGGTACGCTATGGTTCCTATCCTCTCGAGTATCTCGAGGAGTCCGATAAACCTTTCTGACAATAGCTTCCTAAACTACCAGAACTGGCTCCACTCCTCTCTTAGGCGTCACGCTTGAAGATGTGATCCTGACCTCGAACTCTAAGGATCGGCCGTGCATCAAGCGTGGCTCGCCTGTAGGCTTTGGTAGGTGAAGGCAGTTGTCGTATCAAACTCACCTTCTCGAATTGACTCTAGCAGTCGAGGATCCAGGATGGAGCTCTCTTCCCCCTCGGTCCTGACATACTTGTGTCTACATGGCCTTCCATACATTGCCTCATATGGTGTCATCGTATACTCACGATAAATGTTGTTGTGGCAGAATCATTAGGAACAAGTACTCCTCTACCCTTATGTCAAGACATATGCTCGCAGCGTGTCCTCTAACACACAATATACTAATCCACCTGACGTGCAGCACTTTCTATGACCCTTTGCGCTGTCGTGTGGCACTGACCTTCCCAGGGTGCGTCGTACGTGTGATCGATAGTCAGTCGACTGGTTCATGTCGCATTATGACATCCATCATCACGAAACGCCAAAACCAACGGCACCAATCTGCGATTTTCAAAGGGGTATCGAATCTCGAGTCCTCCCGTCTATCCTCAACTCTAAGTCGTGATGGCGATATTAATGTTTTCTATCGATTAACTTAGCTTTTAGAAGCTGCCGAGCCTCTTACATTCATCTGAAATTTGGAATATCTCCAGTGTGTTCTACCTAACTCTGGATTACATAAAGGGATTCTGGCCCCATACACTTTGCCCAACACACTCTGTTACTCTTGATTACTAATCGAACTATGAGTCTTACCAAACCCGGACGTAGTCTAAAGGCAAAGAAACTTAACCACTCACGAGAGTGGTGGACCGTCTGTGCACCCACATTTCGGCGCAGTATTAAGTGCGCTGAGCGCGATATCTTATCTTGTGACACCTGTTTGGGGTCCTACATGGGCTGAATCCCGAGATCTGCATCATAATCTGAGTACCATCGGTCGACTCTGTACAAGGTCTTGCTCTATTGCGCTGTTTCGATCTGTCACGACTTTGATCCCATGAGCAGCTCCTCACGGATTATACGTGCTGATGGGGGTGTGTGTAACCTCCCCCAGCTGCTGGTTCTCGACCCGTACCCAGGGGTGTGGAGGAATGAATAGTATACTCTCATGTTCTGTTAGCTGGGGCTGGTTGTCCCAAGTCACCAGGATCCTATCTCACAGGCGATCAGTCTCAAGCCTAATCTGGCTGGTCAGAGCTCGTGTGAAGCCAGTCTTACGCCTCTTCCCAGACATTGAAAGTTAACAGTCACTCCCTCGCACTGCGACACCATATCCCAGGGTGCTCAGGGCATCCTCGATCTCTACTACATGGTGGCCCGGAGTCCCGACTATGGGTCCATGTCGTGCCAGGCGAGTCTCAGTTACGCCACAGAATGGACAACTTCATCGACTCTGAATCTCTTTGCATCACTAGTCAATCTCAAGGAACTACATTGTCTCGAATTGACAGTCGGTCTCTCGACTCATCACTTTGCCTCGACCTTATGATTGGTGACGCTCCTGATGTGACGCCGCTGTGTCCCAAAAAATCTACTGGTAAGACAAAGCGCGCTTCTTGAACTTGGCGTCCCTGGCGATGGTCTCCTCGACAAGCGCTAAAACCAGTCACTTGGTGTTACTCATGCTCCACTCAGGCCCGGAGTAGATCAAGATGTCATCCACGAGACTACGACAAGATCTAGATGAGTTTGGAATATGCATGAGATTAAGTGAATGTTTATTTGACGCATTAAATCGATCTGAAGGGCATCATTATAAAACTCAAAGTGCCCATAGCGTGTCCCTAAACGCTATCTTAGGGATATCTGTGCCTAACCCTCGGTGATGGTAACGGTCTGAAGGTCCTATCTTGGAGTGGACTCGCGCTCCTCTCGCTGATCAAATAAATCATCAATCCTCGGTAATAAGTACCGATTCTTGATCGTAACCACATTCCAGCGCACGTAGTCGATACACGATCAGAGGTCTTGCCCTTCTTCTTAGCAAAAATAGAACTAGGCGCCCCATGGTGAAGTGCTCGATTACAATAGACCCTTGTCGATAGCTCATGTAACTAGACTGAGTTCCTATGACTGTTGGTGCCACTCATCTGCTGGGTCATAGAGATGGGTATGAAGTCTGAGGGTGTATTTCGATACTAAAGTCTCGACCCTGCAGTGGGGTAGTGAAGTAGCTCATCTAGAAACATCCACATACTCGCATACTACTGGGGTAGATCCAGTGGATCTCTCCATGTCCTCTAGGGTAAGGCTGCGCTAACCCTGACCCATTGTATCTAACGTAGACTCGTATGCGTGGGAAATATCATGCTTGTCCACGAGGAAATACCAGTGCGATCCTGGCAGTATGGCGGTAACCCTCTACGCTCTATTCGATACGACCACATGAGTTGGCCATGCCAATCCATCCCGAGGATGACATTGAACTACGACATGTCCATGATCCTCGGGTCCACTTTGTGGTGAGATGCCGAGATCTCTAACTCACAACCGCGACATATCATACCTATTCTCTCCCTAATCCCTAGGGGAGAGCTCACATACAAAGGCTCCTCTAAGGTCTCAAGAGGTCCTTGCCCATTTCCACCATATTTGGGCCTTACTCTCTAGCTGGAACACAGCTAGTCTAATCCTAGTAGTGTCAGAGGTAATCTCCATAGCCTCTAACACCTTCTCGTTCTATATGAGCCAATGAGTGCCACCCTTGGATCTCCTCCTCCACTTGTGAAGATGCCAGGAGGGGATGTGCGCTACAAACCTGGGTTCACTAGGACCTCCACGATCTGCACCCTTTCACAGCTAGTGCGATAGCGGCGCCGCCAATACCTCTGGCCTCAACGAGGCTGCTTATCAAATCTTGGTGGTGCATGTGGAGTACCACGTGGGCCTTCCCTCGTCCTTGTCGCCATTATGTCTACATATTTCCAATGACAGCAAGAATCATTTAATTTCATTCGATCCTAACTTCAGCAATGCACATGCCAATTACTAATAGACTTGACAACCATGACTGACCCGTTCATTTTCTAAGTGGCGCTAAATTCCAACCACTCCAATTCATTTATTTGATAAAATTCTAAAGCCTTCTTGTTCATTTCGGTATCGATCTAGGTGCTAGTTCCCCTAACCTTAGCATTCACCGCTTTTCTATCGCGTGCAGCGTATAATTCTCTACGCCAAACGTCGTGCAATCATAATTCTCATATACATCATACGTGTATGTGTCCTTTCCGCGCAATTTGAAACATAAAGTCGTAGAAACATCTGACATTAATTCACATTATCTAGAGTGTAAATGCGGCCAAGACACTATTCATACCTGATCCCGGTGTATACACCAAGTCCCTGCATTTACGGTGTCTGAGCACTCAATTCCATTTAAACATTTTTAGCAACAAAAAATTTCATTTTCTAAAATTTTGTCTATTTTATTTGATTTTATTTTCGAAAATCGAAATTCTTTGTTCCACCAGGTTGATAGGAATTGACCAGAATTCTTTATTCCGCGATTATTGTTCGTGATTCTTTTTGTTCAGCGAATTCTTTATTGATGCAATACAATTGTATTGAAATACACTTCCAGCAGCCCCTTGTTGTCTTGTAATACAATTCTAGCCTATTTGCAATACAAGTCCAATCTTGCAATACAATTCCTCCTTAAGCCCTCCTATTCTGAGTACACTTCATATCTTTATGATACAATCTAACCACTACATACTCTTTGTACTTTGGTGTATTGCAAAACAATTTCTACCATTACACATCGAGTTGCAATCTGATCCCCGCCTCTTGCAATACACTTGAACCCCAGACTCGTGTTGTCTGATACCTCAGGCCATTACGAAGCATCATTTGCAATACAATTCCTTATGTTACAATGCAATTCTTTCTGGCCACTTAAGTCTTTCTCTTTTGATACCAAACCTTTTCAAAGACTAAGTCACAATATAATTTGGTGGCAGGCTCGGTTCTGCAATTTTTTCATTATTTTTCTTTTATTTATTGATAGAAACTTGGCAAAAAAAATACATACCTATTTTTTTTTCTTAGTTTCACTTGAACACCCAAATAATTTATAAAAATTTATTTTATCTCATTTCTTTGATTTTTCACACTATAAAACCTTAAAAATGAATTTTTTTTCATCTCTTACGCTGGAGACAAAAGCGATCCAAAATTTTTTTTTCTCCAGTACATCAAATAAACTTAGTAAAGTTTATTTATTTGAGTTTTTTTTTTTCCAATTGCACACTTATTTCTTGAAACACCCAAAACCTCTTATCCAAAAATTTCTCAACACCTCTTGAATTACCTTACTAACCAAATAAAATTTATTAAAATTTTATTCATTATCAAAAAACCCAAATAAATTTATTAAAATTTATTTCTTCTTCGATTTACTCATTGTAACACTCCAGGGTATTTTCTAACACATCAATGTACTAACCACTGTACACATAAACAATCTCAACCCATAAAAACCATGTGTATGCATATTTTCACACAACCATGCTGAAACACCACAGAAACACACATGCGGTGTCTGGTTTTGTTAGGTGCCTTCCTAGGTAATCCTCAGCCTCACATGGAACATCAAGCCACTAAGTGGTGATGAATACCAAACAGGAGCTCCTAGGTGATGCGTATGCTTAAGCTCGATACCAGGCTGTGGCTATGAGCAGGGGTCAGTTGTTTGTCGGCCGCGGAATACAAGTGGATGTCGGGTTGCAGACGCCGCAGAGAAAATGTCGGGGCGGAGTCTCCTTTATACGGGAGCTCTACCCCGAATACAACACACATTATAAACCTTTCCCCAAGCAGTCCAAATATAATCACAAACATGAGTAAAATGACCATGGCCCAATGCTATACTCATCATGATACAACAACTATATCGATAATTTCAAAAGAGTTAATTAATTCTCTTTTACTCTGACACATATATTAAAATTAGAAATTCTAATAAATGCCTTGCATCCAAAACCAAAGCCACGATTCTGAGCTTTTCTTCTAAACTCATTTTCACAGGGCGAGCGAGTCTCCTCGTGCGCTCACAATGTGCAGAAAATATGTTTACCTCCTAGATAGGGTGAGCTAATGCTTTCGATGAGTGGAATCACCACTAGTGGGCTACTCTCACACCTAAGTGCATATGCAATGCTCCAAAGAATAAACACACATTCAAGCAAATGCATGATTTTACTTGAATGTCTAGCGCTCAGCTCATCAGAGTCCTCATGAGCTCCCTCACACTGCATAAACCATGTATATAGGAAAACTAGTTTCAAACAAGTTGTTGTTTATATTTATGATACACCTCCGATCTCGTAGTGGTGTCTCCGATGTTATATTTAGTGAACTACCCTCAGATATATATCAATTAGGTGGAGTCTCAGGCCGATTTATATTTTAGTATCAGTTCCCTCAGATGTAATGGCATATCAATTGGGCGAGTCTCAGACGAGTGAAGTATTTTAGTATGGACTACCCTCCGATCATTTTTAGTTTTAGACAACCCTTTGAACCTATTTTCTCTAGACTCATCTCATGCACTCACTCCTACCGTCCTAGGGTGTCCTAGTGCATATGGAATGCATGATGTCAATTCCATTACAATCTATAACACATGCAAATATATAAACATGCATATATTCACATAAAAGTTAAATCACACAATCATGTTATGTAATTTCTCATTTCATCACATCAAAATTGAAAACTCACGTGGGCTAAATGATCAAACCTGAAACAATTCATATCCTTATACGACCAAACACATTAATTCCAGAAAATTTATTTTCTTGAGCCTTTGACCGAGCGATAAAACCCTCGATTCTTGTTCCTGTCGACAAGTGTCCAGAGTTCACTTGGTAAGACCCGGGTTTCTCGGCCATTTTTCGACTCATTCCAATCAATACATGCATCAACACACAATGCACAATTAATCCACCCCCAAATCGTATTGGACAGTCACGGGGCTGATCCATTTAGTTTCAAAAATTATATCAATTAGGTCCCGAGTTTTGGGACCGTCAGCTTGATCATTCAAGGCCTCGAAGCTAGCAAAACATTGAAAAACACTTAAATAAGAGTGTAAAACCCAAGTAAGGGAGAAACCCACCCCACCTCTTGGAGTTTGAAACCTAAATTAAGCGGTACCCTTTGTGAGAAGCCCTCTGGCGTGGAAGCGACTTTCCCTTCTTGTCAGAAAAGCTGGAAGCGGTCGGATCGCCGTATTTCTAGAGAAGGAAGACCTCTCTCTCACTAAACGCCATTCGGTTTAGGATCCCTTTGCACGTTTTCTTTTCTCCTTTTGAATGGAGAAGGTCATTTGTCATTTGTCTTGTGCAATTAAGACAAATTCAAAATGACCATTATATCGCCGTTTCTAGTTTTGACGTTAAACCTTATCTCGGCCATCCGTTTTGTCGTTTACTCTCTTCATCTGCTTATGGCACATGAGTACTTGTTATATGTGACTTTCGTCACATCGAAAATTGTTTTTCGACACCCGAAACACGATGCCTCGAAAAACGTGTCAACTCCGACTGTCTCGGAATTTAAAGAAATTTTACGTGCTTGCTAGATTTCGTGAGACGATTCCAACGGTGAAATCCGTTTTTTTCATCCAGGATCTAGACAAATTTTGATTTTACTTGAAATTACAATTTAAATGTGCAAGAGTACGATTTTGCCCTTTTTCCAGAAATTGGAATTTCTCGGGTCTTACAACATCATCCTCCGACATTCACAAGGGGAGGAGATCCGATGGTGGTAGACCATTGGTTCATGCAGGATGAGAAGGTGTTAAGAATTTATGAAGATTACACGGCGTGACGGGGATAAACTAGTTCGTTTAAAATTTAGAGGGTGAGGGCCCGAGTGGTGGGCGGGGCGAGAACCTCTAGAGACACAGAGGCAATGGCGTAAGGCGAGTTCGGGAGCTATTCGTGGGTAAGTATTTTTGGGATCTTGGACATGAGGCTGAGTTGAAGCAGAGTGGAAGCGGTGTTTGTGATGGATTATGTGGCTAGATTCACGAGGGCTAGTCCGTTTCTTGGGTGATTAGTGGCCCACGGACATAGCGAGGTTAGGAGATTCGAGAATGGGCTGAAGTTGTCCATTCGGGCCAGGATTGGCAGGACTCGCCTATAGGATATGGACTATGGTGGGACGACCACGACCATAGAGAGAGATCGAGGATGCTCGGAGCTTTCGGGATGCGGGTGTTAGTATTAGCGAAGGAAGGAGAGTCGATCTTCTTCTGGTTCGGAAAGCGAGGAGGCCAGTTCCACGGGAGTTCGGAGGCCCACGACCATCGGGACGGGGACGAATCGGGGTTCACCGTCCCGGCCGGGGCAAATGGTGTGCTATCATTGCCAGCAGCCTGGACACATAAGGAGGGATTGCCCCTAGAGACAGGGATCCCAGGATTTTGGGACAACACAATTTGTAAGACTCGAGAAATTCCAATTTATGGAAAAATGGTAAAATCGTAATTTCAATAAAATTTTCAAAAATTATTCTCTGGATCTCGGATGAAGAAACAGATTTCACCGTTGGAATCGTCTCGTGAAATCTAGCTAGCACGTCGAATTTCATCGAATTCCGAGACAGTTGGAGTTGGCACGTTTTTCGAAGCGTCGGCGTTTAGTGCCGATAAGCGACATGTGATGTGAAGAAAGTCACTTATAACATGCTTAGTAATGTTACTTTAGTGTATGAGTAGAGAAATGATGGGAAATGGACCAGGCCCAGAGATAGTGCAGTGTGGCTAGGAAAGAAGGGACATAGATGTCATTTGGAATTTCTAAATGATAATAAGACGAAAAAGCAATAGTTGTCTTCCCCAATTTGAAGACCAACCGTGCAGTGGCTGAGGGAAATGAACAGGGGGTGTTGGATTTTGAGATTTAGAGAGAGAAGGATTGTAAAACCAGAGAAAATTCTAATTTTCTGAAAAAGGGTAAAATGGTAATTTCGGTCAAAATCGGTACAGATCTCGGATGATGAAACGGTTCCACCATTGGAATTGTGCGTAAAATCCCCAGGCTCTGTGTCGAATTTCGTCGGTCGGGGCGGTCGGAATTTCGCACAAGGCAGGAGTGAGTGCGGGACACTTGGCGCATTAAGAGTGGCTCAAAGATGAGACACGTGTCGAGTTAATGGTAGTCAAGCAAATGAACAGTATGGGCTATAGGTGACATGTGTGGCATCGGTCGTTAGAGGAAATCCATGGTAAATGGATAAGGGATAGGTGTAATCAAGGTGGCCATAGAATGTGACACGTGGCAAGTGAGGCTGAGTTCTGCTGACTCGGTTGACCCAGGTGGTTGGGAGAGAGAGAGGAAGGGGGAGAAAAAATGGAAATGAGATTTAAAAAGAGAGTTTGAGAGAGAGAGACTCCACCGTCTCTCTAAATTTCTCGGCAATCGGACCGGCGGTTTCAGGCGGAGCAAAAGGAAGAGTTCATCTTCACGGCAAGGGCTTAGCATAGAGACCGGAGTTGGGGGAGTTTTGACAAAAACTCCAAGAGGTAGGTTTTCTCCTACTTAGGTTACTTTCTACCCTAAGGGTTGTGTGGTGGTCGTATTGCCCTAAGGGGAATGTCTGGTTGTGTATTGAATCATGAGGAGCTGCCACATAGGAGTAGTACACATTAATCGGGTCTTAGAACTGGTTTTTGGGTGGGAAGGAAAGGAAGTTTGACAGTGTGCATTTATGGTAAATTGTGGCCACATCAGTGGACTTGATGTTAGGCTTTTGAAACTCTTATATGGGACCTTGGTAGCCTAAGTTTAAATTAAGGCCTGGTAAATTTGGGTTAAGAATGCCCAGAGACATTTGGAGTTAAGGCACTCGGTAGGCTAATGGTGAGCCTACTTGCCTTTGGGTTAGGCACCGGGCGTGGTGGTCGAACCTGCTAGTAGCTTGGGTTAAGGTGCCGGGTCGACTAGTGGTAGATACTGCTTCTTGCTTTGGGTTAAGGCACCGGGACGGGTGGTGGTGAGCACCTTCTTGCACTGGGTTAAGGTACTCGGGCAGGCTAATTGGTAAAGGCCTGCTTACCCACACAGGTTAAGAGCACCCAGTGACTAGTGGTAAGGTGCACTTCGCTGGGTTGGGGCATGAGACACGCCGGTGGAAGATTACGGCCATTTGGGTTAAGTTGTGGCGCCCTTACCCGACCCGACCCGCTTGGCGGATCGAACCCGAGTCGGGATGCCACTAAAATCCTCAAAAATCATATCTTTGCGAGACGATTACAGTAGGCAAAGCCCATAAACATTTACATTTAACAAATCCATTTTACAATGTGAGCATCGAAGCCTTTTCAAATGATTTACAAAATAAGATGTTCGGTATTCAAATTGTTTATACAAAATATCCATATCAAAAGAACACATGAAATGAGTGCACATGTCGGAGCATACTTGAGATTTCTTTCTTTATGACTCGGCTCCTCGATCTTGGGTCCTATTATCGATCACCATCTATCACTGGTACTGGCATTGGTAAAACAATCGCTAAGCATTTTCATGCTTAATTGGTTCTATAAATCCATTCCTCAGTTCTAGCTTAAATCAATTTATGCAATTTAATAATTCAGAACTTTCAATCATTTGGATGATCAATATAAATACATTACATATACTTTGTTATATATATACAATAAATTATAGTTCATTGATCATCCCATAAATACATTTTCATAATCAATATTTCACAATCTCGAATCGATTCAAATATGCTCATAGAAATTCGATTCGGTTCGACATTCGGTTAATTATGAATCAATTCGGTTACGAAAAATAAATTCGGTTATGCCAATCAATTAGGTTACATCCGATCACTTCGATTATACCCAGTCAATTTCGAGTTATGCCCATCAATTGATTATGCCATACTTGAATTTAACCTATGTCTTTGATATACAGGGATATCGGAGTCAGAGCGCAGTCCCATTGAAATTTCTTGATGGGTATCACATGGTTTTATAACACGATGCGGTCCGTAGTGGCGGTAGTTATAAACAATCAAATAGTGAACAACTACCGTCTGATCCCATTGGCTCAGCGATCGGAGTGACACATCAATAGTTGTGATGCTTTGCTATTTGACCCTATTGGTATACCAATATATCCTTAATCACGAAATAAGCGGTTAACATTATTAAGGCGTTGAATCCTTTATAGCAAAATATAGTACATTATGTAAACGTATAAGCAGTTTATTTTCAATAATCATGCAATTTTATGTGCAAACATTTCCGCAATCCCACTTTTCTCAAATCAATTAAATCAATTCAATATGCTTTTAAGAACAAACATGCAAAACTTGAAGCGAGGAATAGGAGTCGGTAGAGAGCAAGGCAATTATTTGCACTTTGATTCCAATCCTTGGAATCTCAATCACGGTTGGCTTTTCCTCCTCGTCGGTCCTATTCCAAAACCATTAAAGAACAATATTATTCCAAAGTGTACTAGTGGTTTGGTTAGGATTGATTCGGAGTTTAATATGAGTTCCAATTTAAACATTCTATATGTAGATGGATTCTTGACTCAATGGGCTTTCCATAGAGTGCAAGAACACTCGAATCGGAGTTCGGACGTAGGAGTTAGGACCTTCCGAAGTTGGAGGTCATACACAGTCAAATCCTGAGAGCCGAGCAGGCAGACCCAGGCTGAGACAGAGAGCTCGTCTACCACCTCAGTCAAACATCTTCCCATACTCCTCAGGAATATTAATGTATTCTTGACTTCGATGAGCTTTCCATGAAGTCGAGAACACCCAAATCGGAGTTCAAAGCGAAGGAGATATGACCTTAGAGTTGGAGTCCATGTGTGATCAACGACGGTGACTGGGCGGCCAGTGCATTTGAAGTGGCGAGCTCCAGTCGAACACCTCGGTCTGACATCTAACATCCTCCTCAGGCATATGAATGTATTCTTGTCCATGGGCTTTCCATAGAGTCGAGAACACCCAATCGGAGTTCAAGCGAAGGAGATATGACCTTAAAAGTTGGGGTCATGCGTAGTCAACGACGAGTGACTGAAGCTAGCGACGTTTGGCGACAGCATTGGACAACCACTGTTGGAGGACCAGCTGTTGGGCGACCGCGAGCGACCCTTTGTTGGGCGACCCTTTGTTGGGCGACCTAGTTGAACGACCGCATTTGGCGACCAGCGCGTTTGGCGACCCTTTGTTTGGCGACCGCTGTTTGACGGTCCTTTGTTTGGCGACCTTTGTTTGGCGACCTTTGTTTGATGACCCTTTGTTTTGTGACCGCCGGTTTGGCGACCAACTTTGTTTGGCGACCAACTTGTTTGATGACTCTTTGTTTGGCGACCAGCCCATTTGACTATTCGAGTAAAAAGACCATAACTTGGTCTACAAAGTCGAATTAAGAAATTTAAAAAGCCTAACATCAAGTTCATTGATGTGGCTACAATTTCACAGAGAAGGACTCTACTTAAATTCTCTTTTATTTCTGATCCAAAAAACCCCGTTCTAGTGGCTAGTTGTTATTTGAATATTGACCCGACGATTTACTGGTGACCTCATTAAAAGGACTATAACTTAGTCTCTGGAGGTCCAAATTGAAATTCAAAGCTATTTATAAAACTAATTGAGTAATGGCTACAATTATAAGAAAGGACCCTTTTCCAATTTCCCTTCCGCCGTACCAAAATCAGCTCTAAGGTTCGATTTGAAACTGGCATCACCACAATGTGGCGACTTCCCATGGTTTTAAAATGCGACGAAACTTTTTAAGGCGGATAACTACCCAACAAATCCTTTGGGGTGAGAAAGAGACCAAGTAGGAGAAGACCTACCTCATGGAGTTTGTTGAAAGTCCAGGTTCAGGTCTCTACTTGTAGCTCTTTGTCACTTGGAAGGACTTCCCTTAGTGCTTAGCGGAGCTATGGTCCGTCGTCGCGGAAAAATCTAGAGAAGGTGGAGCCTCTCTCTCTAACTTTCCCTCCCTTTCTCTATTTTTCTTTTCTTATGGATCCTCTTAATTGTACTTTTAAAAGGAGGAAGCTTCCCTCCCTCTTTCCCTACATGCCACATGTCATTTCCTTGATTTTCCTTTTACTCATTTATTTCTCCTAATATCACTTAGACATATAAACTTATTTACAATTGACCCTTGATTTTCATTTTACAATTTCTATATTTTCTGCTTTTTCACTTGGGTTCGTTTGGATTCAACAATCATCTAATCAATATTAAAAAAAGTTTTCTGAAAAATACCCGAGTTGGCTCAATTATACCGGAATATATAATAATTTTATTATAAAAATTTTAGGAACATTTTAGGGTATTACAACTCTCACAGCTAATAAAATTTCGTCATAAGAAATTACCTTAGTCAACGATTCTTTGAGATGCTAACTGCCCCAGCATAGTTTCCTCACTACCAAGTGGCTTCTTGATCTTATGGTTTCTCACAACACCTTGACTAAAAGAGATGTCTTCTTATTAGTAATTCCTTAAGCTAAGGCAGGAAATCTTTCTTGGCTCTTCTTAAGTATATCAAATGCGGCCTCGACTCAATTATGTCAGAAGAGACTACATGTGGCGAGTCGATCGATTACCTCATTAGCATGGACACGTGAAACACATCATGGATCTTTTCAAGTGGGGTATTTTGATCGTATGCTGCTTGGTCCCACTTTCTCGATCACTTCATAGGGACCCGATAAATCTGGGGCTCAACACATACTTTCCCCGAAATCTCATGCTTCTTCTAAGGCGATACTTTCGAAAAACTTACCTTTTAAGTAGATCTCATATCGAATATCTTTTCTTTTAATGTCGGCATATGATTTACGTCTATCAATGGCCACCTTGATCTCTCTCTAATCATTTCACTTTTCTTAGGTCTCTTGTATCAAGTCGGGGCCAATCACTTTCTTTTCGCTCAATTCCGTCCAACATAATGGTGTTCTCGTTTTCTCCCATATAAAGCCTCATAAGAAGCCATTCAATACTTGATTGAAGCGTTGTGTACCTAAATTCAACTAAAAACAATGTGTTGATCTGACTACCCTCGGTCGATCCTGACTCCTTAACATATCTTCCGAGTGCGGATCACTCTCTCGGATTGTCCATCCAGTTTGTGGGTGGAGCAGCATCTTTGAAATTCGGTCGCGTGCCCGAGGCCTCTGCAAATTTTCCCAAAATCTCAGTAAACCTCGGATCTCGGTCTGAAATAATGGATATAAGGAATCATGTATAGGAACTATTTCATGATCTTGACTCTGTGGCTATGGTAGATAGTCCGTTCTTCTTTGGTAGAGTGACGAAGCTTAGTTAATCGATCTTACGACCCAAAGCCCGAGTCAGCTGCCTTCTCCTGTCAATGTTAATGACCACAAATCCATGGTGATTCGGTCCATTTCCACTCGTTTTCTAATGGCTGCGATAATCCGAAGGAACTTGATGCTCTGCCTTTACTTTTTGACACACCAAACACTTGGCTACAAATTCGACACATCTCTTTTTAATCCGGGACCACGAGAATGACATTTTAAATCTCGATACATCTTTGTTCTACAGGGATGGATAGCAAAGATCCAACATGTGCCTCTTCAAGCCTTGATTTCTCAAATCATTATAGTCGGGTACACAAACGGATCCTTATATCGACACTCCATTTTTCGTTCACTTTGTGAACTCAGTTTCACTTACCATTTACAGTACGATTTATTATGGCGACAATTTTCTCTTCTTTCCTTTGTGCCTCTAGCACTTGGTCAACAAACTCGGTCCTTCTCGGTTACGCCACTCACGGTACCATGTCATATAATGTGATGGGCATTCGCTCGAAGCGTTCGTATTGACTTTCTACTTTCAAGCGTCGGCCGCTACATTGGCCTTTCGGGTGATAATCAATTGCAGCGATCATAATCTTTTATCGGAGTTCCATCCATGCCGTTACCTCAAGTTAAGCTACCATTTGTGAGGGCAAATACTTAAGACTCTTATGATCAGTGTAGATGAAACTACTTCTCCATCTAGCGAATAATGTCTCCAATTTTCGTGCAATACGATTGCGGCCAATTCCAGTCATGCGTCAGGGTAGTTCCTTTCATGCGGCTTCAAGCGTCTTGAAGCATGGCTACCACTTGCCCTCTTGCATTAGGACACATCAAGTCCATTTAATGACGCATCACTAAAATGCATATTCTCTACCGGCCGGTCGGTTGGTAAACGAGAGCCTCGGTTAAGAATGCTTTCAACATGAAACTTCTTTGACATTTTTCACTCCATTCATACTTTACATTTTTGGAGCAATCTCGTCATAGGAAATTTGCGATCATAGAAAACTCCCTTAGCGAATCTTCGCAGTATCACCTTCCAGTCGGAAACTACGCATACCGTAACATTTCTAGGTAGCTTCCGTTCAGTAACCATATTTTCTTTGGATCTACTCGGATTCACTTCTTTCGATACTATATGCCTAAGAAGGACACTTCATTCTTCCAAAACTCACACTTGCTCGATTTTGCATAAAGTGCACTTCTTTTTCTCAAAGTCTCTAACACACTACTCTAAGGTGTGTATCGCGGCTATCTGATCTTTTGAATACACGAGATATGATGCATGAACAACTACGACAAATTGATCCACATACGGTGGAAAACCACGATTCATTAGGTCCATGAGCATATTTGGGCATTGTCAATCCAAACGGCATTACAAGGAACTCATAATGTCCATATCGCGTTCTAAACGCCGTCTTATGCACATCGACATCTTTAATTCTCAACTGATGGAACCCAGATCGCAAGTCAATCTTTGAAAAGATACTTGCACCTTTTAATTGAGTGAGAAACAGGAATCATCAATTTTGGGCCGCGGAATACTTATTCTTTGCATTAACTTGTTCGGTTATGCGTAATCAATACATAGCCGAAGTGTACCCTCTTTCTTTTTAACAAAAAGCACGGGGAGCTCCCCCATGGTGATACACTTGATTAATAAACCCTTTCCTAGTAAGTTCTTATGCTTTGCCAATTTCAATTCCTTTAGCTCTAATTGGAGCCATTAAATGCGGTGTAATGGATCTTAGGTGTGGCTGGTACAACGTCAATAGCAAACTCAATCTCCTATGTGGGGGCAATCCACAGTAATATTAGAAACACATCAGAAAAGTCGCTAGCACGGTCGGGATATCGGATACACTAGGCTTGCCTTCGCCATATCAATCACATAAGCCAAGTAGGCTTTACATCCATTCCGTACCATTGTTCTAGCGGTGGCGGCGGAGATATCACGATAGATAGATGATTTGACCTCTCACCCAGATGAAGGTTACTTCATCTTCGACCAGTGTGTCTTTAAGGTTACTCTTTTCATTCTCTGATGTTGTGCTTGATGTCGGGACAACGATGCATCGATATCACATCAAACTCACGAAGGATAACTCGATCAAATCCCCCGAAAATTCATATTCTCGTATTTTGATGGGACTGATCTCTATAGACTCTGTTCCCTGATAGCACTATGACGAAGCGGGTTCGTCACGAGATGTCGCCTCGATTTCACTTCGGCAATTTACCTAGGTTGGGTATGTCGGTACATATGTATGAATGAGTCGACCACGGATCTATCCAATGCATGTGCATAATAGTATCCAAAGATAGTAAGGTCTGAGCTATCACATACGGAGCGTCGGGTGCTCTTATACTTTCATTGCATATGCTCTGGTAGACATGACCATCTTGCCTACCCAGTTTGTGTCCACTTGTCTCGGAACACTTTCGGTGATGCAACACTCTTATTGCCTTTTGTAATACTAAGGCAATTTGTACCAGTACGTAGTGCTGTAAATGAAACGAGCTCTAGGACAATCTCTTGCTCTATACTCTTTGTGGATCCACAAATCAAACAAGCACACAGTAAGTCTCCCGACGTTCTCCTTTATGATTTCTCCCATGATGGGGGGCAATGGGGAGCAATCTGTCCTCTAGAAGGACCTCTGGGGTGGCCTTCCATAGCCCGATGGTCTTTGGTGAGTAGTATTCCTCTGGGTAGCCTATGCTATGAAATTTGGATTAAGTTTCTAATGATTACTCATTTCTTCCTTCTTTGTTGTTGCGAGGCTGGGTAGACACGGATTTTTCTTTCCACGTCTTTAATCACTTTCTCTCTTTTCCTCTTTCTTTACTCTTTCCACATTCGATGCACATGTGCAATTTGGAGAAATCCTCATGGCAAAATGCGTGACATGAGCGAATATGGTCATTAAAACGTCTTCAAACCCTCACGGCACTTTCTTCCTCACTCACAGTATCTCGGGAGCATACTTACTGGCTAGTGTGAATTCTCTTTGATATTCGATCCACGCTCATGCATCTTTGCTTGGATTATGAAACTCTACGTCTCATGTTCGGACAAACTCAACCCACATAATGTTTCTTGAACTCATCGAAGACTCCCATGTCACTCTACGATGGTGCAGTCTGATTACGGAAACCCACCAACGGTAAGCTATTACCTCATCTGAAGTAATGGTCGCACATTCAACCTCTTAGGTTGTGCAATGCATTTGCACAAGCATTAGCTCAGTTCTCTCAGGCCAATTTTCTACCATAGAGGCTCATCCTCTTTCTTCCCCATAAAATCTACGATTAAATTTGCCTTGCCATTCTCTCAATGGCTGATCGCCTTTATGAGCAATTGGTGGTTGCGAAGCTCTTTGCAATGCACGAACTATTTCTTTGGAGGATACCCATGTGCCTCCTGCCACTTGTTACAGTTCATTCATTGGTGGGGCATGGGATGCTTGCCCACCTTCCACACTAACGGGATTTGTTGGGTGATCCCCCATTCATCTCGACTGAGAGCCGAATCGTCCATGCTTATCTAATAAGACCAGCGAGATCCGCGTTGAGTCATGTCATCCTTTATGCAAATGAAATGCATATTAAACACAATTCAAAATCGTTTACAAACGATTTAAAAAATCATTTTTGTAGAGCCTTTAAACTGGGCTCGATACGATAAAGTTGGCGACACCTTACAGGCAGGCTCGCAGGCGGATCCAGTTCCAGTGGGATGCCACTAAAATCACTTTCAAAAATTACTCAAAATCATATCTGAGGCGATTGAAATTGGGCAAGCCCATAAACATTTATTCAACAAAATCCATTTACAATGTAGGCATCAAAGCCTTTTCAAAATGATTTACAAAATAGATGTTCGATATTCAAATTGTTTATACAAAATACTCCATATCAAAAAGAGCACATAAAATGAGTGCACATGTAAGACATACTCGAGATTTCTTTCTTTATGACTTGGCGCTCCTCGATCTTGGGTCCCTTGTCGATCACTTTATCTATCACCCGGTACTGCGTTGGCCCAAACAATGCGCCAGCATTTTCATGCTTAGATGGTTCTATCTAAATCCATTCCTCGTTCGACTTAAATCAATTTATGCGATTTAATAGTCGAACTTTCGATCATTTGGATGATCGATATAAATACATTACATATACTTTATTATATATATACAATAAATTATAGTTCATTCCATCCCATAAATACATTTTCATAATCAATATTTCCACGATCTCAAATCCAATTCAAATATGCTCACAAATTCGATTTAGTTGGCATTGATTCAATTACGAAAATCAATTCGATTCGAAAATAGAGATTCGATTATGCCCGATCAATTGGGTTACTGTCAATCACTTCGATTATGCCAATCAATTGATTATGCCCATCAATTCGGTTATGCCCTTAGCAATTTAACCTATGTATCTTCGATGTCTGGTCTCAGGTGCGTGGTCGTGGGCATGACCCATTCCCGCGTGGTTTTATAACCGCAGTGCAGTCACGTGGGGCCTGGCGGCAGTTATAAACAATCAAATAGTGAACACTCTTGATACGGTCCAGGCTGTGGCGATCGGGTGACAAATCAATAGTTCATGATCGCGCTATTTGACCACACGATGGTATGCGATCTATGTAATGCGAAATAAGCGGTTAACATTCTATTAAGGGCGTTCAAATCCTTTATAGCAAAATATAGTACATTATGCGGCTTGTATAAGGTTATTTTCAATAATCATGCAATTTTTATGTGCAAACATTTCCACGATCACTTTTCTCAAATCAATTAAAAATCAATTCAATATGCTTTTAGAACAAACATTACAAAAACTTGAAAGCGAGGAATAGGAATCGGTAGAACAAACCCAAAAATATTTGCACTTTGATTCAATCAGCGAGTCCTCATCCTGGTTTGGCTTTTCCTCATAAATCAGTCCTATTCCAAAGCCATTAAAGAACAATATTATTCAAGTGTACTAGTAGTTTTGGTTAGGATTGATTTTGGAGTTTAATATGAGTTCCAATTTAAACATTCTATATGTAGATGGATTCTTGACTCCAATGGGCTTTCCAGAGTGCAAGAACACTTTCGAATCGGAGTTCGGACGTGGGAGTTAGGACCTTAGGGTTGGAGGTCATACAGTCAAATCTGGGCGACGAGCTTGGACCCGAACTGGACAGAGCTTCGTCCTACCCACCTCGAGTCAAACATCTTCTATGCTCTTCAGGAATATTAATGTATTCTTGACTCAATGGGCTTTCCATAGGTCAGAACACCCAAATCGGAGTTGGCTTGAAGGAGATATGACCTTCAGAAGTTGGAGGTCATGTGTGATCGCTTTGACGAATTTGAGCGAAGCCCGACGGTACCAGTGACGAGCTCAGTCAAACACCTTGGTCTGACATCTAACATCCTCCTCCAGGCATATGAATGTATTCAGCGGCTCGTAGACGCCGCAGAGTCGAAACACAATCGGAGTTCAAGCGAAGGAGATACTGACGCTTAGTTGGAGGTCATGCGTAGTCAGCTTTGGCGAGGCGACTGGTGGCGAAACCTTTGTTTAACGAGCATTTGGCGAAACCTTTGTTTGGCGACCCTTTGTTGAATGACCAGCATTGGGCGACCAACATTGGGCGACCACTATTTAGCGACCCGCTGTTGGGCGACCAGCATTGGGGCGTGTGTTTGGCGACATTTGTTTAGCGACAACGTTTGGCGATCCTTTGTTTGACCAACGTTGCGACAACGTTTGGCGACCAGCGTTTGACCCTTTGTTTGTGACATTTGGCGACCAGCATTTGCGACCTCGGTTTTGACGACCTCGGTTTGGCGACCCAGCGACCCGTTTGGTATTCCCGGAGTAAAGGCCGCAACGGTCTCACAGTCCAATTAAATTCAAAAGCCTAACATCAATTTCATTGATGTGGCTACAATTCTGAAGGACTTACTGTAAATTCTCTTTATTTCTGATTCAAAAAACCCGTTCTAAGAATGCGGCTAGTTGACGGCTGGACTAGCGGCGAGCCAGTTGGGTGGTGACCGCCGTTCAAAAGGACTATAACCCAGTCTACAGAGGTCCAAATCGAGAAATTCAAAGCCTAACATCAAGCTAATTGATGTGGATACAATTTACTAGAAGGGCCTTTTCACAATTTCCCTTCAGCCCGTGCAAAATCCCAGCTCTAAGGTTCGGCTAGGCATGCGCTACCACAATGTGGCGGCTTCCCATGGTTTTAAATGCAACCAAACTCCCCTAAGGCGGACAACTACCCAACAATCCTTAGGGTAGAAAGACCAAGTAGGAGAAGACCTACCTCATGGAGTTTGTCGAAAGTCCCCGGTTCCGGTCTCTACTTGTAGCTCTTGTCACTAGGAAGAACTTACTATGTGTAATAGGAGACCTGTAATTAGATCGTCGGAAAATCTAGAGAGAAGGTGGAGCCTCTCTCTCTAACTTTCCCTTTTCTCTATTTTTCTTTTCTTATGGATCACTCTTAATCGTACTTTTAAAAAAGAGGAAGCTTCCTCCCTCTTTCCTACATGCCACATGTCATTTTCTTGATTTTTTTCTTTTTACTCATTTATTTCTCCTTATATCACTTAGACATATAAACTTATTTACAATTGACCCTTGGGTCCCCATTTTACAATTTCTATATTTTCTCTTTTTCACTTGGGTTCGTTAAGTTCAACAATCATCTAATCAATATTAAAAAAATTTCCATATTCTGAGATTGGCTCCAATTATAGAATATACTAATAATTTTGTGTAAAAATTTTAGGGTATTTTAAGGGTGTTATAAAAACTCCTACAACTTTGTAACCTAACTTTTCATTCTTTGTAAATCAGCGACTTTTCATTTTAGGTGGAGTTTTCTCTCTTCTCTCTTCTTTCTCTCATTTTCTCGAACTGAAACACCGCTGAGGATGACAAACCGAAGATGTTTGGGCACAATGCACTTTCAACGAAGAGGAGGGGTCAACGGTGGAGGTTTGGAGGTAAGTTTTCATGCCCTCTCATTTATCACACTGCATTTATGAGCATTTAAGCTCCCTGCATCTCACCCTAGGTTGAAACCTCCTAGATTCAGCCTCGCCAATGTGTATTTGGCAAGCTTCGTGGTTACGGTGGATTGTAATCTTAGATCCTTTGTCATCCGGGTTGTCTCCTATTGGTTGCCGTGGGTTGCTCTTTGAAGCCATATGCCTGCTTGTTAGGGTTTGAATGCTCATGAATGCCATACCTCATGAGGGAGTAATTTAGGGTTTAGGTTTAGTGCGAATCGAGGTCAGGTTTGGGAAACGACTATAGGTCATTATCCGGCGAGGAAACAAACTAGGGCATGAATACACCTTAAAAATCAATCCGGTGACCTAAAGCGAGGAGTCTTCTTTTCTAAATACTTCCTTTAATTTTATATGCGGTTTACGACCCATCCACCCCTCTGTTTGAACCCAAAACCCCGAATCAAGAAATACCATTTTGACTCAGCTTGCACTTCGTTTCCATGAAGAAAACTATCAAGTGTTCGGCCACAGACATTATCTTTGTTAGCTTGACTACGGCAGTAGGAGGAATATAGGAAACAAATTTTGTTGATTCCGGATCACCCTACCGTGGCACAAATCAATACGCATGTGATTCGTTATGATTGTGTGGAATTTCGGGACGAAATTCTTATAAGGGGGAAAGAATGTAAAACCCGAGAAAATTCTAATTTTCTGAAAAAGGGTAAAATGGTAATTTCGGTCAAAATCCGGAATTTTTCTAGATATTGGATGATGAAACGGACTTCACCGTTGGAATCGTCTCACGAAATCTAGCTACCTTGTCGAATTTCGTCGAATTCTGAGACAGTCGGAATTTCACGTTTTTTTAAGGCACCGAGAGTAGTGCGTGACACTTGGCGCATTAGAGTGGCTCAAGATGAAACACTTGTCAAGTTGTGAGCAAGTCAAATAATGAGCTCAAGTATGGGCCATAGGTGACATGTGGCATCAGGTCATTAGAGGGAAATCCATGGTAAATGGATAAGGGATAAGGTGTAATCCAAGGTGGCCACTTAGAATGTGACACGTGGCAAGTGAGAGGACAAGTTCTCTTGACTCAGTTTGACCAAATTGGTTGGGAGAGAGAGAGGAAGGGGGAGAAAAAATGGAAACGAGATTTAAAAAGAGAGTTTGAGAGAGAGAGACTCCACCTTCTCTCTAAATTTCTCGGCAATCGGACCGACGGTTTCAGGCAGAGCAAAAGGAAGAGTTCATTTTCATGGCAAGGGCTTCTCATAGAGACCGGAGTTGGGGGAGTTTTGACCAAAACTCCAAAAGGTAGGTTTTCTCCTACTTAGGTTACTTTCTACCCTAAGGGTTGTGTGGTGGTCGTATTGCCCTAAGGGGAATGTCTGGTTGTGTATTGAATCATGAGGAGCTGCCACATAGGAGTAGTACACATTAACCGGGTCTTAGAACTGGTTTTTGGGTGGGAAGGAAAGACAGTGTGCATTTATGGTAAATTGTGGCCACATCAGTGGACTTGATGTTAGGCTTTTGAAACTCTTATATGGGACCTTGGTAGCCTAAGTTTAAATTAAGGAACACGGGCCGAATTTGGGTTAAGGCCTTTCGGGCCAGCTAATGGTGAACCTGCTAGCACAGTTAAGGCACGGTGATACAATTGGTAAAAGACTGCTTGTCCTGGGTTAAGGCACCCACAGCCCAGGCTGGTGGTAAGGCACCTTTGCAGCCTGGGTTAGGTACTGGGCCGGCTGGTGTGGTCGTGTTTGAGGACTTGGAGCAGGGATGCCCTCCTAGAGTTTCCGGGTGGTGCCGCTGTAGTGATCTCGACATGCGATCACTAGGGAAGATACGGTGGAACTCCACTTTAGGAGAGAAGTAAACACAATCACATTAATTTAATATCCCAATTATATATAAAGACCCACTACATATATAGATAAGGACCCGCAAAAGTTCGATACGAATATTAGAGCATTCTAAGAGTATTTGTGAATTAAAGTGCAGTAGAGATGAATAAGTCGTCTGTGAAACAAAGAACGGATAGATGCGATAGTGTACGGTAGGTACATGTGGGAAGAGCCGGTGTCGAATGCGGCGTGAAATAAGCTCTGACTGCACGGACCTAGGAACAAATTTAAAACAATAGCGTGAGATAATAAATCTAGAGTGAGTGGCATAATTTACAAAGAAAATAATGTTTTTATTTTCGAACATTTAGTCTCAGACCTCACGTCCGCTCTGTTGTAAGGTTCCCAGTTTAGAACATTTCACAAAAACCAAACTTCTTACAGTCAACATATGTAAATCATGCTCCAACAATTTAAGTGACACAATGTTAAGAAAACTATAATGCGAGCGTACACCACATAAAGCCAATCATAAAGCGTGTATAGCCACCATGTAATAAAGTAACCATGAAATGCACCATAACCATAACTATTAAAATGGTTATACCATATTCGAGAAATCAACGTGCCATACCATGTACCCATCATAAAAGCCGGGTCGGTGGCAGACCCTCCACGACCGCCAGTGGCAACTAATAAGACACGTGAGTTTACCACGGCCATCACGTTGGCAACTAATAAACCTCCGGGGTAGATCCCAGAGCCATCCGCGTGGGAAACTAATAAGCCTCCGAGATGGGCAGGCCATCACGTGGCGAGCTAATAAACCTCAGGGATGGCAGGCCATCCAGCACGTGGCAGTAATAAACCTCAGGGTAAAAACACGGCCATCCTGCAGTGGCACCTAATAAACCTCCGGGAGTAAAAGCCTAGCCATCCGTGGCACAATAAACCTCAGGGTCAGAGGCGGCGTCAATCACGTGGCGACTAATAAAATGGATTCACTTGCTCATGTACTTTCCCATGATGCAGTATCGAGTCACTCCACAAAATCTCAAGATCCATTTTTTTAAAAACAATAGTTTTCCAAGGTGGTCTAACCTCCCAGTCACGTACTCAAAATATTCAAATATCACGGACTCATCCACGAAGCTGATGCAACTGAAGCGATTAAAATGTTGACAAAGTGCATGAAATGATAAGCTTGTTTTATATGAGATCGATAATCACATTTGTATGCAGCAACCATTTGATCAAAAGCAGTATATATGTAAAATATTTTAATCCTAATGATATATCAACATAATACCCAAATCATTTAAAAACGTAAAACCACTCATGACTTCTAAGCCTTGAGTTTGTTCCCAGGGATCTCCAGCTCGGCGTGAGTGCACATGTATAATCAAACCACCACTTAGGCTCCAATAATTGAACCACGACAATGGGATGCCTCTAAGGCCTCAATGTAATTTTTAGAACTATGAAACCCGCTAAATTTGACCCCGACAGACCCAATTACACATTGTGCCCTATAGACCCGATACTCAAAATTGGGGCTTTTCGCCCGAGAGCTAATTTCTCAAAATTGAACCGTCCAATAATTCATAACAACATCCAATTTCACTAATCCAACTCCAATTTTCCTAACTTGACCAATTGGTACTCGATTTCAATCGAACTTTTGATAATTACAGGAAATGACGAAAATGAAGCGATAGCGATATCAAAATTTACAAACCCGTATATCAATGGAAAGCCAAAGACCGAGGAACTAATCAGTACCATTACGCTAGTCAGCGATTCTTTGTAGTGGTAACTCGATCAACCAGTCGTGACTTTGTTTTAGTGTGCTTTTTCAGCGGTGAGGAATGCGCAAAAGGACCACGGAAATGAGTTCGGAGGTCAAAATGGTGGAAGGTATGGAGTTGGCTGAGATGTTGGAAAACACAAAAATCAGGCGACTGAGTTTGCGACCATGCCCGATATACGCCGGCAATCCGGCGGGCACGTCAGGGACGGCGGTACGGCTGCGGAAATTTGCAGGCAGCGCCAGTCTGGTGGTCCTCCTCCTCCACGGCGGCGCGTGCGGTGGTGGTGGCGAATCGGCTCCAATTTGGCTCAGCGGCTTGAAAATGGGTGAAAATATTGATTTGGTGCTCACGGGTTTGGGGAGTTTTACAGGGTTTTGGAGCTGAAATGAGTGTTTGGGCTAGGGTTCCCTTTGTAAGCAAAACTATGTATATATAAGGGCTTAGGGTAGCTTTCGGGTCAAAACAACGAAACGGCTTGGACAACTTCTTTAAAGCAGTGCTTGTTTGAACTTCTTTTAGGGGTCATAACTTTTATCAAGTAAGGGCGGATTTTGACAGTTGACAGTCACATGAACTCGTATCGACAGGGCTACGAGAGTGGTGTCTTAGTAAACCAAAATTATTCATCCTTGAAAAGAGTCAGCTTTGGTTCACATCTTAAGTGTTGAGGTCTAACCTAGTCAAATCTGGTCAAACTTAGTCAAACTTGGTCAAACGTGTTACAAACTTGTATTATTTGGTGCGGGTCATTACAATCTACCCCCCTTAAAGAAAAATTTCGTCCACGAAATTCGTACCTGTGTCATGGAAGAGATGAGGGTACTGGCTCCGCATTTAGTCTCCAAGCTCCCAGTCGCCTCTTCGACTAGGTGGTTTCTCCAAAGGACTTTCACTAAGGATATTGTCTTATTGTGAAGCTCCTTATCTTCCCTACCCAGAATCTGCACTGGCTGTTCCTCATAGGATAAATCATCCGCCGACTCAATCTCTACAGTGCCTCAGCATCACATGTGAGGATCGAGGATATCTTTGCGTAAGCGTGAGATGAAAACATTATGGACTCGAAAGCTCCTCCGTGAGTCTAATCATAAACCCTTTGGACCTATCCTCTCAACAATCTCAAAGAGGTCAATGTAGCGAGACTTCCCTCGCTTCCCCAAAATGTACCACACGCCCTTCGAGAGAGAGCTTGAAAACACTCGATCTTCAACCTCAAACTCAAGATCTTTCCTTCGCTTGTCCGTATAGCTCTTTTACCTATCTTGAGCTGCTTTCAACCTGGCATGTATAATATTCACCTTGTCCACTGTCGTTTGTAGAATCTCAGGGCCTAGTAACTTCCTTTCGCCAGTCTCATTCCAACATAATGGAGTGCGACATTGTTTCCCATATAATGCCTCATAAGGTGACATCTCAATGCTTGAGTGATAGCTGTTGTTATGAGTGAACTCTACACTTGGTAGATATTCATTCCAATGTCCCTTGGTGCGATGCAGCATGACCTCGACATATACTCCTAAGGTGCGAATAGTCACTCAGGTGCCATCGGTCGAGAGGGTGAAGCGGTACTCAAATTGGCGACACCTAGCTCCTTCATCAATCTCTTCGAAAACCTCGGGTGAATCGTGGATCTCTGCTCGAAGATGATTGACAACGGCACCCCATGAAAACTCACTATATATGATTCATGAAGAGTTAAAAATAGTTTTGAGGGGAAAACTTCTCACGAATAGGTAGGAAATTAATGCAGGACTTGGTGGGTCGATCAGCTTCTCACCCAAATTAGTCATGTCTACGAGTTGTGGGAGAGGGAGCTTAGTCTCAAAATCCATTTGTGATGTGCTCTAAATTTCCCGTGGAATGGGTAAAGAATTTGCGAGAGATCCAGAGGCTTTGCCTCTACGCCTTTTACTTGTTATTGAGCTAAGCACTTGGATACATACTAGAGCAACCTCTCTTTCATCCATGACCACCAACAATGTTCCGCCAGTCACGGTACATCCTTGAAAAGGTACTCTTGCCAAAGGTTGCATAGCATAAGCGGAACTATGGGCTTCCCACGATATTGCCCTTTAACTCTTAATTTCTTTGGAACACAGAAGTCTGAGAGACCAATCCATCAAGGCCTCCAGCCGTCTCTAATAGCCTTAAAATCCATTGTTCCCCTTCATGGGCCTTCAGCCACCTCACGTGCTCATCAAATAGGGATCTTCTAGTTGTGCCTCGAGGAATTTGATCTCTGATGTAGGTGTAGTTGGAAGCTAGCAAAAGTGCTCTGAAACATCGCATCCCGACTCCTTTTGACTCTACGCCAGTCGACCATCGGAAGTTGTATGGTTTACATATAAGCGAAGAGCTGTAGACTTCACCGCTCGAGTTTAACTCCAATCACCTCCCTTTGCCCTTAAGTTTAACTCTTTTAAAGGTAAACAAATATTTAAAGTATGGTCACGATAAATATCACGGCCACGTCACCCAGGTATAAGTAATGCCTCCATCTTCAATGCGAAAGTCTTCATGACAGGTTCCAGAAGTCATGTGTAGGGATATTCCATCTCGTGTTTTCTTCAAGTATCTACGGGAAGCATAAGCGCTGCAACTCTCTTATGTTGCATCAGCTTGCATGACTAAACCGTAGTAGGCTTTCCATTTGTAAACCTCGAACCCCTCGTTTCCCTACGGCAATCGTCAAAAGCAGTGATGTTGGCTACTTTGTAGGTGTTTGGAGCGTCCTCACACTATGGTCCCTCCAGGGAGCTTGGCAACAAATTGACTTATGAAGTGGTCTGCTATCTTTGAGAACCCTTCTATGAACACTGCGGTAATACTGCTAATCTGAAGCTCCGCCTTACAGTCATACGTAGTGGGTGCTCGAGTGTCTTGCTTCTACCTTAAGTCCACATAAATTGATTCGTACCGTAGTAGGGTGATCTGGATCAAAGCAATATTTTGCCATCCTAAGAATTCTCTCTATGATGGTGAAACTGCGTAGTATACTTGATACAAGATTGGCTCAAGGATGGGTTTCTTCGTCTGAATGATTTGGTGGGGGTCAAAAATGGTGGGATTAAATTTGGATTTTAAGGTTTTGGGTAAAGCAATTGGGTTGGTGGTTGTGTGAGGGATGATATTAAAATAAAAGGGAAAATAAAAAGAGAGAAAAAGAAATAAAGAGGCCTCCTTGAAGTGCTCCAGTCTTGGGCTTAGGATCTAGGGCGGCGAAGGGTTCTCGGGGGTCTTTTCCTCGCATTGGGGAGGAGTGGCGTATAGTCATCTCCCGGCGGATCTTCATCTAAGCGCAAGCGACCACTAATGTTTCCTTGCGAGTAAATGGTACTGCGTATCGGTGGTCGCGGCAGTGAAAAATGAGTCTCTGGACTCCGCCAATGGATCGTGAGGGTAGCTAATGATCTGGTGGATCTGGCAATAAGCATCCCTTTGAACCTAGCTGCAAATAATAGCCATTTAAGGAGATTGAAGGGATAAAAACCACAAAGTTAGAAATGAAACACAGCGCCGGTGGTACTGCGTGAAACGAGGCCTCGGCCTTGAGATCAAACACCCGAAGCCTTACCTTCCAAGAGGAAGGATTTTAGCCGAGCATCCCTTGATTTATCATCATCTGAAGGGGTGTTTTGTTTTGCCAGTGTCGAATGGGAAAAAGGGAACCAAGAAGAGTGACGGGAGGTGAGCTTCCCCGAAAATTTATTACGATGAAGTGATTGATTGTCATTTATTCTGTTGGGGAGCATAGCATGTAGGAAGAGAGTGCAAAGCTTGATATGAAGCGGCAAAAATACGGGTGAGGGTAGAGAAAGGAGAGAAAAAAGAAACCAAAAGCGGGTCGTTTAAACACAAAAACAGGACCAACAAATTTCGCTATGCATAATGAATTTCGCTAGCATGGCGAAAAACAAGAACATAGCGTGAAATTGCCGCTATGCAGTAATGTTCGCTAAGTAGCGAAATTTAAGCTAACAAGCGAGAATATATGCGAAAATTTCGCTGAATAACGAAATTTTAAATTATGCCATAGCGAAATTCCTTTGTTCTCTCCTGTAATTCTTGACCGGTAAGCCATAGCACTCCTATTCACACGCATTATTCCGTTTCTTATTTGCTTTGAAATTCTTC
Organism: Tetrastigma voinierianum; assembly: GCA_016808115.1. Taxonomy (NCBI): domain Eukaryota; kingdom Viridiplantae; phylum Streptophyta; class Magnoliopsida; order Vitales; family Vitaceae; genus Tetrastigma; species Tetrastigma voinierianum. Next base: position 632,759 of record JAEQBH010000567.1, read on the forward strand.
ATTCGACTTCTTGGGGTATTGAACCATATAGAGTGATGGAAATCAGCCCCGAGCTTTGGTTATGATTAGATTGACACGATAATTTGGCTTCAATTCTATAAAAGCTAGCGATATCGGAATGCAATTAGAAGTGCAATAGGGACCCGAACATGTCAATTGGGTTAATTATAGCAATTAGTACACAAAAAGCGCTCAAAACCTATTAAATGGGTTCGAAAATAACTCTCTTTAAACCTTTAATCATGATACCATCATTGGACACCATGCCAGAAATCCCCTTTCGGCTGGCAAAGAAACTCACATTTGTTGAACTTGGCATGGCGATGCCTCATGCGTTTATGCACGAACTCAAATCTCTCTCAGTAACTCGACTAAACCTTGAGGTACACGAGATATCATTCGATGAAACGACAAACAAATCGATCCAAGTATGAATGAAAGACAGGTTCATCAATCCATGGCTAGCTTGGGGCATTGGTGATCAGAAAGACATCCTTGAAAACTCATAATGCCCATATCTGAATGCGTCTTGGGGCGTCAGATTCACCAATCATGGCGATGGTACCACGACCTCAAGTCAATCTTAGAGAACACTTTTCACCTGGGTGATCAAATAAATCATCAATCAGAGGCGAAAGGATATTTATTACGAATGGTGACCTTATTCAGCTGTCTATGATCCCGCACCCCAACCTCAGTACATCTTATTCTTCCTGAAATAACAGGCGCTCCCAGGTGAAATGGGCCTAATAAATCCCCGTCCACCGACTCAACGCGGCTGCGCCTTCAACTCTTTCAGCTGACGGTGCCGTTTCTATAGGGTGGTAAGTAGATAGAATTTGTACCGAGAGCCCAAGTCGATGGGAAGGGTCACGTACTCTCGTTGCGGAGTGGCACGGAAGATGGATTAGGAAACACATCTAGGAATTCCCTCCTGCGGTACATCCTCAATCTCCATGACATCGATCGTCAACTACAGTGAGCTAGGTACCCACTGACCTTTTGAAGGTAACCAATAAAAACGGGAAATGGTAGGAAATCGAGCACGAGGGCGCTGTATAGTTCTCCATAAATTTACTGCAGCGGTAGTCACAGGTGATCTAGTATGCCTCCTTGCTTGGAAACAATCCATGAAGCATGGTTGAAACAAGCCAATCCATCGAGAATCACATCTAACCCCTTGAGATACATTATTATCAAATGCGCTTCATATCTTGACCCTCAATAAGCAGCTACCCTTAAGCATACGGCTAGGCCATAGGGACTCTCTGTGGGTGTCAGCAATCTCCAACCCGACCAGAAAGGCTGGTCGCCTCTGGTAACATACTCCGCGTGAAGCCAAAAAGAGTGTGTAGCCCACTGGATCGATGGTACACGTGCATCGTCACCAAAAATAGATAATGTACTATCACCCACGTCGGGGGTGGCAGTGCCTCTATTTGGTCATCGCATAAACCACGCCCACTCCTAGCGGTTGTCCCTGTCCCACTCACAGCGTGGTGCGAGGCTGGCGTCACTGTGTGGGGAGACCACGGAGTGCGCCTGTGCGCGTGTCAGTCCCCGTCACTGGCCCGGCAGGAGCGGAAGGCACGATTACGAGACTCTATTGTTTGCTGGACCTGATGGGCGGTCCTGCGAAATGTCTGTGCATGCCCCGACTGTATAATCCCCTTGGCGGGGTCCGCCGTTAACCTTGCGCATACGTCACAAAATGAATGGAAATAGCCTCGATCTGCGGACCCACCGAAAATAGCTCTTTGCCCTTTGCTCAGCGGTTGAAATCTAGAGCCAGGTGTGTGTCGCTCTAAGACCGCTCTGCGTATCACGTTTGTCCCCACTTGGATCCTCTGCTTGGCAGAAGTCCAGTGCAGCTGCCTCTTGGGCGATCTGTGGGAGCTCCACCCCGAAGGCCGATCCATCGTCATCGACCTTTGATACAAGGCGTGGTCTGTCTCTGCCTCTAGGCGGCCGATCTCTCATGGCCCAGTACGTCGGATGATGGACCGAGAGGCTGAATGCTCGTCTCGACCGACCAGGTCGAAACCTCATATGTGACTTCATCGCACTAAATTTGAGTAGAAATCGATAACTCTACGAACCTGGCCGTGCTCGAAGCGTATCTGCTACAAGTGAGTGTGTTGAACTCGGCCTCTTGGTCTCAGCAATTTGAGACACTTCAGTGTGAAACAGCCTTAGTATGCCCGGGTGGCGTTTCTAGTCTGTCATCTTACCGCCTCACATTACCCAAACCAACCAGCTATCCTTACTCGTCCTCATGGGACAGCACATACCCTCGTCAGAGTCTTCTCTACGTGTCATCACAGCGGGATAGGGCCACCATGGGATCCGTGGCGCCATCATAACCCATTGCTCCAAGTCTACGAGCCTGATCAACAGTACTACCAGTGAACCCACTCCTCTCCAGTGATCGAGCCAGGCGCTCGACAAGATTTTCCACATAGTTAGGTGCACCTGAGCTTTCCACTAGAGCTGCTTTGGGACCTCGTCTCTGCTCTGGGCGCATCAGGAAGAAGCGTTCCTAAGAATCAAAGAATAGAATGGAGTCCCAATGATAAGGTTGGAGGAGTATACAAAACACTGAATGGGTCGCTGTGATGTCTGACCCAAGATTTAGAAACCTGGGGCTGATGCCAGGTGATGGGACGGAGCAGGATACCCTCGAGTTTCCTAGGGTGGTCCTAAAGCCTGTAGTGAGATCACTATACAATCCCTAGGGAAGATACGGTGGAACTCCCACTTTAGGGAGGGAGTAAACACATGCATTAATTTAATATCCCAATTATATACTTAAAGACCACCCATATATAGATAAGGACCAGCTAAAAGTTCGATCTGAATATCGGAGCATTCTAAGAGTATTTGTGAATTTAAGGGTACAAGTAGAGATGAATAAGTCAATGCAACAAAAACAAAAGCAGGATAGATGCGATAATTAATGCCCGGAGGCTGTGACGGGAAGAGCGATTGTGTCGAATGGCGCGAAGCCAGCACTCTGATTTGCACGGACTTAGGAACTGATTTAAAACAATAAACATGAGATAATAAATCTCGATGAGTGTATAATTATAAGAAAATGTTTTTATTTTCGAACATTTAGATCTCTCAGACCTCCGTCCACTCTGTTATAAGGTTCCCCGGGTTTGAAAACATTTCACAACGACTTTACCCCGAGTCGACATATGTAAATCATGCTCGACAATTTAAGCGACACAATGTTAAGAAAACTATAATGACTGTACACCACATAAAGCCAATCATAAAGCATGTATAGCCACCATGTAATAAAGTAACCATGAAATGCACCATAACCATAATAAAAAATGGTTATACCATATTCGAGAAATCATGATACCATACCATGTACCCGTCATAAGCCCAGTCAGTGGCGGAGCCTCGACTGCCCAGTGGCAGCTAATAAACACTGTGGTTGCAGGCCATCCAACGTGGCAGCTAATAAACCTCGGTGGGCCGGAGCCATCACGTGGAAACTAATAAACCTCGGTGGGCAGGCCATCACGTGGCGACTAATAAACCTCACAGGGAGTAGCCAGAGCCGTCACGTCGGCACCTAATAAACCTCGGGTAAACACGGCCATCACGTAGCAGCCCAATAAACCTCCGGATGGCTTTGGCCATCACGTGGCACCTAATAAACCTCGGGTGAACCTGACCATCGTGGCGACTAATAAAATCGTTCCCTTGCTCACATGTGCACCTGTCTGAGTATCGGAATCCGCTCACCCAATCTCAAGATCCATTTTTTTTTAAATCAATAGTTTTCAAGGTGGTCTACAACCTCGATCCACGTACTTTCAAGTATTCAAATATCACGGACTCATCCACGAACTCGGTACAACTTCCAAAGCAGTTAAAATGTTGACAAAATTCACACATGAAATGATAACGTTTATATGAGACCCGATAATCACGTTTGTATGCAACCGACCATTTGATCAAAACGGTATATATGTAAAATATTTAATCACAAATGGAGTATATCAACATAATATTACCCCAATCATTTCAAAACGTAAAAACCACTCAACGACTACAAACGCTCGGTTGTTTCCCATGAGGCCGGAGTCTCCGCTCGGCGTGAGTGCACGTAATATAAATGAAATACCATGAAACAAATAATTGAACCACGACAATGGGATGCCTCCCAGGCCTCGATGTAATTTGTAGAACTATGAAACCCACTAAATTTGACCCAGGCAGTCTTCCCAAATTACACAGTGTACTTACTATGGGCCGTTCCAAATTAGGGCTTTTCTCGGGAGCTAATTTCTACCGAAATTGAACCATCAGTAATTCATAACAGCATCGATTTCACTAATCGACTCGATTTTTCCTAACTTGACCAATTGGTACTCGATTTCAATCCAAACTTTTCGGTAATTACCCGAAATGACCCAAAAATGGAAAACCAACCAAACGATGTCCAAAATTTACAAACCATATATCAATGGAAAGCCCAAGAGACCAGGAACTCATCAGTACCATTACCTTGGTCAACGATTCTTGTAATTGGTGGAATTCGATCAGCCAGTAGGCCAACTTTGTTTTCGTCGTAACTTTCAAATGTTGAGGAATTTGCAAAAAGGGACCACGGAAATGAGTTCAGAGGGTCCAAAAACCGTGGAAAGAGTATGGAGTCAGCTGAGATGTGGAAAACACAAAATCCGACCCAGGTTGCGACCCGCCCGGGTGCCTTCGTAGGCCGATCCGGTAGCGTCCGGCGGCTGGCTGGAAACTACGGCAGCTTCTTCGGTGGTCCTCCTCCTCCACTGGCTGGTCTGCGTGCACGATGGCGGTGGTGGATCGGCTCCCACGGCCCCCGAATTTAGTCCTCATGGGTTTGAGGAGTTTCCCCAGGTTTTTGGGCTCAAAATGAGTGTTTAGGGCTAAGGTTCCCTTTGGCATGCAAAGTTATGTATATAGGAGAAGCAGGGTAAACTTTAGGGTAAACAACGAGAAGACGGCTTGGACAACTGTAAAACACTTCTTGGATTTGAACTTCTTAGGAATTCGTAACTTTTATCAGAAGTAAAGTCGGATTTTGACGTTCAACCAGTCTATGGGCTTCGTGTCGATGGGGCCTACGAGTGGTGTCTTAGTCGACCCAAAATTATTTATCCTTGAAAGATCAGCTTTGATCCACATCATACCAAGTCTTTGTAAGACCCTAGTCAAATCACGGTCAAACTTAGTCGAACTTGGTGAACATGTTCTGAGCTTCGCTATTTGGTGCGGGTCATTACGATCGGGCCTGCGCTGCTTTGGTTAGGCACGGGCGCAGGCTAGTGGTAAGGTGCTGCTTGTTACTGGTTGAGGGTATGCGGGTCGACCCGATGGAAAGGTGGCCAGAATTTGGGTTAAGGTACCCAGTAGACGGTGTAACATTGATGCGAAATTTGGGTTAGCCCAGGACGGGAGGTCCACTGGATGGGTGAGGTGAAGCGAGGTCAATCTGGTAGGATTTAGTGCTTAATCAAATTTAGTGGAAGGCGGATAAGTAGGAATTTGGGCTAAGGCGCTCGGTAGAATTTGGTCAGTGAGAGTCGGTCAGGGTGGCTAAGGAGTGCGGGTCGGCTACAGTTGAGGCCCCGGTGGGGTGGTCGGAGTCAAGATGAATCCCGGTCAGGCTAGGCTAAGGCCTTTCGGTTCGGACAATTCAAGGCTAATGGGGCCAGGTTGGAAATGGGCGTCAGAGCCCCGAGTAAATGGGTGGTCAGAAATGGAAGCGCTAAGTGGAGGAAACGTGTGTCGGGCGGTCGGTGTTGTCCGATCTTGCGGTTGTGTGTTATGCTTGTGTGAATATCATGCAATGTGAAATATGACATGTTGATGTGTGCTGTATGACATATTAATACGATGTGTGAGGAATGTATGCTTGGACTTAAATATGAAGCATGGATAAAAATGCATGAGTATGTATGCGTGGATGGTTATACATATACAATTGTCATAATTGCATTGCATGTGCACGAAAACATCGCATGACATGGGTGTGAGTGCAAGGTTAGGATCGGCACCGGGTTAGGTGTTCGGTGGGGTGTCATGGGTACACGGTTGTAGGTCAACACTTGGTATGGTGTTGAACAGTGGGCTCGGGTAACGAGACAAAGTCCAAATGAGTCACACGGTTTTGAAAGGAATGGAAATAAAGGTACATGTTTTGGGCATAGCAAGATGGGGTAGATCCCCCCCCAAGGTGAAAGATCCAAATGTTATTCACGGTTAGACATGATTCCCGACGATGTAAGTTTGTGAAAATGTTGGAACGGCGTGCGGCGGTGGAAACCCGAAAAATCCGTGGCCCACAAATACGAAAATCGATTGAATCAAATGAACATTGGAGGTTTTCCAATGGGTTGCAAACTTTTAAAACAAAAACTTTGTTTTGAAAAGTGGTTATTGTTGGAATAAAATGACGGTTGGTTTTTCACACTTGGCATAGGTGGGTGTGAGGGAGTCGGTGAGTGACTCGGGATGTAGGCATGAGGACATTTCATGCATTGACATTCATGTAGATATCTTACTTGAGTGTGTGTTTTCTGTATGATCACTGCATGTACACTTAGGTGGGGAGTAACCCTTGTAGGAAATTACTCTACTGGGCTTTGCTCACCCCGTCGTGGGACCCCCCCTTTCGAGTACATAGAAGGCGAGGCGCTCCCTCGGCGAAGTGAGTATAGAAGAAGGCGGGTTGGCCTTGAGAAACATTTTGTAAAATATATTAGAACAATATAGTTTCATATATTTTGGTATGTAAAAGAGTTGTACATTAAGCTCTTGTATGAAAAAAAAAAAAAAATGACCCCTGAAATTTGGGGCGTCACAAGGACCTCCTTCTCTCTAAATTCCCGGCTAATCCGACCGTCGGAATTCTTCGGAGTGAAGGAAGGTAGCTCTCCTACCATCGGGCATGCAGCGTGGGCCTGCCGGTTTTGGGGATTTTGACAAACTCCGAGAGGTAGGAGTTTCATCCTACTTGTTTTTAATCTTGATTTAAAACTTTGTTGATGTTTGATTGGTTTGAGGCCGAGCGTAGTTGATCGATCCCAAAATTTGGGACGAATTGTGTACCCAGGACATTTTTGGTGAGTCAGTAGGCATTGGGGTGATTTGGGTATTTATATGATAATTTATGAAATAAATTATGTATTAGTTTGTGGTAGGGAAATAGCGGTGAAGTCGTGTTACAAAGTGAGCCCAGAGTGATTGGTGATTTCAAGACGATAACTCGAGGGTTTCCACTTTGTTCATAGGAATAGTGTTCACAAAATATTTTGAAAATGTGCTTCAGTTGAGTAATTCCGTCGAATTGCTTGTGTTTGATGCTTAGCCCAAGTGAGCTCATTTTTTGGTGTAATGGAATGTGAAATTACATAACATGTTTGTGTGATTTAAATTAAGTGAATATATGCATGATGATATATTTGCATGTGTAATGGAATTGGCATCATGCATTCCATATGCACTGGGGCACCCTAGAACAATAGGAGTGAGTGCATGAGGTGATTATCGAGAGAATAGTTTCGGAGGGTTGACTAAATAATAATAATGAATATCGGAGGGTAGTCCAAATAAAATATCAATCGTCGGAGTCGGCCCAATTGATATACATCGGAGAAGTCCATATAAAAATATCGTAATTAGGTGACTGTTGATATACATCGGAGGAATAGTCCACTAAATATAACATCGAGTCGGTCCACTACTTATATGTGAAGGGTTGTCCACAAATATAAACAAATATCTTTATTTGAAAATAATGTTATCATCATTAGCTTAGGCAAGTGTGAAGTCGAGTGAGGACTCGGGGATGAGTTGATCAGTGTAGACATTCGTGAGAATCATATATTTTCTTGAATGTGTGTTCATAGACATTACTATGCACTTGGGTGGAGAGTAGCCCATTTAGGGTGATTCCACTCACGAGCATTAACACCTGTCGGGGAACATATTTTCAGGTACAGGGAGCACACGAGGAGACGGCTCATCATAGAGGCCGAGTTTGAGAAGAAAGACGGGTTGTGGCTTTGTTATCATTATGTATTCATGTATTAGAATTTTAGAATTTTAATATGTGTTGTATAAGAGTAAACTTTTGACTCTTGAAACTATTGGATATAGTTGGTTTACATTGATGATGAGTATTGTAGTATGGGCGGCGTTTGCTAATATATGTATCTTGTGAATGTTGATTGGGACGGAGGTGATGTATTTGGGTAGAGCTCATTCAAAAATCTGTGATTTATTGAGAGATGTGGTCACCCAGAGCATTCTCAAAATATTAGCGAGTTAGGAGTGAGTCAGCGGACCCCGAGTTTAGGGTGTCCTGGCTATCCCGGGTTAGCCGTAGAATGAGAGGTGTAGTTCATTCAGCACCCTAATGGTCGAGGAACGAGTTTCGATCGTAAAGAGAGGGGGGAGGGTGCTATCTGAAGCACCTTCGGCGGCTATATAAGGCGAGTGTGGGTTGAGGTCGGTCTGAGCCGCGGCCAGGATGTTGAGGACTGGGAGCCCTGCGCCGTGTGCAGGGCCGGGCATGCGGATCAGCCCCCCGGACATGCGAGGTATATTTTATACATGCAATTATTTTTTTGCATCATGTTCATCATTGTTGCACCACGTGTGATAGATTTGGGCTTAGAGGTTGAGGCCTTTAGAGAGATGATGAGAAATTCTTCCCTAGGATGTAGGGTGAGAGTTGGTCAGATGTATCGAGATCGTGAGTCAGGGATCTTAGTGATTATCTCATGGTGGACCTTAGAGTGGTAGACATATTGGGTGTTGATGTCATTCTTGACATGGATGAGTTGACAGCCATCGGGTTGTCAGTAAGTGGGACCTTAGCCGGGTTGTCATACCCGACACGGTCTTGGAGTTAGGTGAGGTTACATATGCACGTGGTTGGATGCGTATGTGCGTGGAATTTCGGGACGAAATTCTTTTAGGAAGGGAGAATGTAAGACCAGAAGGATTCCAATTCGTGAAAAATGGTAAAATCGTAATTTCGGTAAAAATCTAAAATTTTTATAGATCTCGAATGATGAAATGGATTTCACCGTTGGAATCGTCTTACGAAATCTAGCTACCATGTCGAATTTCGTCGAATTTCGTCGAATTCCGAGACAATCGAAATTTCACGTTTTTCGAGGCACCGGGTATCGGGTGCCGTAAAATGACATGTGATGTGACAAAAGTCACTTATAACATGTATTCATGTGACACGTGTTGGATGAGTAGAGAGATGATGGAAATGGACGGCCTAGATAGTGTCAAGTGTCAAAAATCTAGAAGAAGGGACACGTAGGGAATTTTGGAAAATAATAAATGAGGAAAAAGACAAAAAACGTGAATAGTGGTCTTCTTCCTTCAAAAAGACCAAAAAAACGGGCAGTGGCTGGGACGGCTTACAGTGGGCTGGATTTTGTGATATTTTTTAGAGAGAGATCACCTTCTCTCTAGGATTAAACGTCGGATCGTCGGTTTTTAAACCAATTAAGAAGGAAAGTTGCTCTGATGAAATTCTGTATTAGGCCTGATTTAGTAGAGTTAGACAACTCCAAGAGGTAGGGATCTTTCCTACTTGTGTTAATGTTGTCCCAGAGCCATGTGATGGTTAGGAATGTTCTGAGACTTGTTTTGTAAATTCGTGTCAAAGCTTTTACAGGCAGAGTGGAGAAAATTCTATTTGTTTGGCCATGAACAATAGCAGGGTTTCTCTTTGTTCCTGAATAGTGACACGTGAATATTTTGTGTGAATTTTATGTGTTGAGTGATTCAAAATGGTGCTTGTGTTTGTTAATTAGCCCATGTGAGCTAATTTTGGTGTAGTGTGGTTGAATTTACATAACATGCTTTATGTAGTTGAATTATGTTAATATATGCATGTGAATATATTAACATAGAATGTGTTGAAATTATCATGGAATTCCATATGCCTTCAGAGCGACTAGAATATTAGGTGTGAGTGCATGGCATGAAATGAAACAAAAAATGAAAATGTTTGTGAAAGGAATTTTGACGGAAGATTTTCCGGAGAGTCGTGTTAGGAGATTGTCCAAAAATTCACGTCGGAAGGGCCCATGAATTGTTTAGGAAGGTTCTACAACACATTCGCCTCGGAGGGTAGTCCAATAATTTTACCGAAACTTGGTAGTGTGTTTTCGAGAACAACAAGTTTTGTTTTGAAAACTGTGATTTTACTCGCATTCGACTTAGGCATATGTGAGGGAGTCGGTGAGGACTCGGGACCGCGGGATCGATTAAATATAGACATTCGAGTAGGTTCGTGTAATTCGCTGAGATGTGTTTGTTTACCCGTGCGCGTGTGCGCTTAGGTGGGAAGTAACCATGTAGGAAATTATCTCTCTTTGAATGATTGCTCGCCTGTTGAGGGGAATATTATTTGGTACGGGGGAGCGTTCGAGAAGACGACTCATTTTGGAGGCCGATTTTGAAGAAAGCCGGGTTGTGGCTTTGATGTTTTTGGTATAACATGTATTAGAATTGTAAATTTTAATGTGTTTGTATTAAGAGTAATGTATTAACTCTTGAACCATGTAAGATAGTTGGTTGGATATTTTTAGTGAGTATTGATGCATGGGCCTAAGTGGCCATTTTTACTCATTTTAATTGTATGGACACGATGTGGTCATTGTGAGCTGTTTGAGACGGGTTGTACTTTGGTGATAAGTTGAAAGGGAACTTCTGCCGTTGCAAATGAAGTGGTGTCGGTTACCCGAAGCATCCATGAGTGTGCAGCGGGTTGATGGAGTTGTCAGCGGACCCACTCCCGGTTTGAACATCTACAAGAACAACACCACCTACTATGATGATTGCTTTTTTTTAGACATAACCATAAAACTCATAACTTAGAACAACACCATTTAGTGTAGTTCTACAAACACTCCCCACGCATGCATTCGTTTCTGCCTTCATCTCTACCCGCCCGGTCATCAATTTTCCAAAGAATCTTTTTCCACCCCATGAATCATCTCCCTTCTCGAACTTTACTATGTTCCATACAAGTTATGGATACCTAACCTTCTTTTGTTTCACTGTATATACAATGAAAATGATCATTCAGTATGAGGTCAAACGAGGATAGAAATGAGTAAAGAAATGTTCACCACCTACGCTTTCTTTGTCGATTATTCCATCATAAGTTTGCGAGTTTATGTATAAAGGTCGAAATGAACTCAAGCGATCAGCCCCTAAAATGGGTAACAGAAACCCCCGAGTTTGTGTTCTTGTGGCAAACTTATGTAGAGATTTGGATTCTCAAAGAGCTTGAGTAGAGGGTTATACAATCCATCTTTATACATCTGAAAAATAGTAGAGTGTGATTTCTTAACTTGTTTATGTTTAGGTACTCAAAATCGGTCGGTTGGAGTTTTCTCTTTTCTCTTTTCTCTTCTCTCTTTATATTTGTTATTTATGGGTATATGTTTTGGGTAAGTTGCAGAAGAGATAGATAGTGAAGATTGAATGTCGAGGGGATGAAGAGGAGTAGAGCGTGAAGAGAGATTGGTGGTGTTTACGACGGATGTTCTAGACTACCATAGCACTGTTAGTAGCCTTGAAGGGGTTGTTGTGCTTTTTGTTATGTTGTTTAGATGATTCGAGGATGGGTATCTGGGTATGATGACGTAAGTTGGACATTGATGATTGATACAAACAACCTATTATCTATTTATTAGTACATAAACATGAATCGCGAGAGCTAATAAGTGTATTTTTCAAATGATGTGATCAGAATACAACGATGGATATGGAGACGAGGTGAGAGGAGGGATTAATGTGGAGGCATGTGCACGGACAGGAAGATTTTGTGTACCATCTTTCAAAAATATATTCAGAATATGAAGCTCCCAATCACTTGGATTCAATTGTTGAGGACCATGATCGATGGACATTACTTTGGAAACCTCTCTTTGTTCAGAATTTGTTCTTTTTTATGAAAAGATTAGGGTCATGATTAAGATCTATTCCAAAATCCATGCTAGGAATGGTTGAGTCTCTTTATGTTTAAAGAAAAAAAATGAAAATTCCTCCTTAGTACTCTTTGGTTCCCTTTCTGCAAAAAGTAAGGCTAATTCGATGAGCCCAAGCGGTCAGATTGACAACTGTCAACATGGAATATCAGTGGATGTCGGTTGTGAGCCACTTATGAAAGTGAGCGAGTCTCCTTTATGCGGAGAGCTCTA